>CM031235.1:938575751-939209318 GCA_018340775.1 Taxus wallichiana var. yunnanensis | reverse complement strand
AAAAATTGGTGGTGTCTGAAGAATGGACTCAATAAGGGCCGAACTAGGCATTGAAGAAAAACTCATTAGATGATTTTGTGCATGCTAAAAGGAAGAATACTACCTATTGGAGCACATGATGATCTATGCATACGGTGCGGTAACTCCACCAAGGTAAGGGGCACGATTAGTTCAAGATTCTACGATACTTTTCATTCTTTGTCTGCAAGATTGGGCATTCAAGACACAAAACAGCACAAGATCCTCAAGTATCGCAATGGCCTACAATGGTACATACGGGAGGACATGTACCTCTTTCAATTTCGTACCCTTGGCAAGGTGTATAAGTTCATGATCAAGATTGATCAAAAGCATAAAAAGAAAAATACAAAAACCAGCCTCTGAGGGGGAAAAATGATACGGAAGGTCAAACCCAAGGTCAAGGTTGGAAACATGAGGAGTCACAAGGAAATAAGTAACACAAGGAGAAGACAGGGAAGTGGTGCGACCTCCACAAGACTAATTGTCATTCCAGGGATGAATGTCGAGCCATCAAGTCCTTACTCGCCGAGTCACCATCTTCAGCACCCATTGCTCCACCTGTGACACACCCCGAGGTCAAGATGAAGAAGATGAAATTGTAGATGTTGAACCGGATGTGATCATTGCCACCTTACAAGTCAAGAAGATGGATGAAAAGGAAAGGCTATTTCACTCCAAGCTTTGGGTAAAGGGTAAGCCTCTGCATTTTATTCTTGATAGTGGAAGTCAAAAGAATTTAATTTCTCTGATGTTGTGAAAAGTCTGAATCTCCTGTAAAGTCACATCCACAGGACCATATAGTATCGAGTGGTTGAACCCGGAAGAGATCTTTGTGTCACGCAACAATGTCTCCTCCCATATGCAATAAAACCCTTCCACAATGAAGTCCTGTGTGATGTTGTTCCATTATATGTTTGTGATGTGCTCTTGGGTCAGCCATTCATGTGGGACAGACATGGCATCTATGAGTCACGACCTCGAAGGGTCATTGTTAGCATTGGGAGTCAGCGTTATCGATACCCAAGGTCATCCTCCAACTTTGTTTCCCTCATTAGTGCCAAGCAATGTAAGAAATTGATGGCAAAACAAAGCATTTGTCATCCTGATGATCAGGCCACAAACCACCAAGAAAGTTGTTGCTGCTACCATGACCACACATTCAGTGCAACAAAAGAAGCAAATGAACCAGATCATAGTTGAGTATGATGATCTATTCCAGTCACCCACAGAGTGCCACTTCAGTGCGAGGTAAAACATGTTATTGATTTGGTCCCGAGCTCTCCTTTCAATCCTTATGAAAATGATGAGATCAAGAGGCAACTCCAAGAGTTGATTCAAAAGGGACACATTAGGCCGAGCTCTTCACCCTGTGGAAGTCCAATTATCTTGGCACCAAAGAAAGATGGAACATGGAGACTTTGCATTGACTATCGGGCCTTAAAAAATTACTGTGAAGAATCGCTACCCCCTCCAAGGATTGATGATTTGCTGGACCAACTTTGTGGTGCAAAATTCTTCACCAAAATTGATCTCAAATTTGGCTATCACCAAATTCCCATCGAGCCCACAGATGTCTGAAGACTGCATTTAAGTCTCGGGAAGGTCTATTTGAATGGTTGGTCATGCCTTTCAGCCTAACTAATGCTCCTGCAACATTCATGAGGATGATGGATGACTTCCTACGGCCCTACACCAATTCTTGTTGGAAAACACAAGCACTGAGAGGAGAGGGTGAATCAGTGCTTCTCAAAACTTTGAGAACATTTCAAAACTTTAGCAAACCATTCAATCTTAATCAGCTTTTGTCATGAGAGAACAAAGACATTCAACAAAGACAAATAATTTTGCAAGCACACATGGAGACAATGTTTAATGTGGGAAACCCTTAAAGGGAGAAAAACCCACTGAAATCAATGCACTAGTGTGGACAATTTGTCCTATAAAGATTACAAGGATTTCATTTGTTGAGCATCCACTCAACTTGAAGCTACAACTCCAAAATTTAGCCAAGCTCCCACTTGACCTTTAGCAAGCTTCTATTTGCATGGAAGCAACAACTCCCAAGAATTTAGTCAAGCACCTACTCAACCTTTTGCAAACTACAACTTACAAGGAAGCAACAACTCCCTACTTTGCTAAGCTTCCACTTAGACATTTACAATGTCTTGATCACTTTCATCTTGTTGTTTGAACCAACATATTGTGATCTCTGATTCAGCTCCTCTTCTCTCTTCATCTCCCTTCTTCACTCACCTTGATTCAATTGTCTTCTCTTCACTTCATACTGCTGCAATAACAGACTTCAATGGCCTCTTTCATATACACATTTGTCATGCCTCTCTCCTTGGATGACACCTTCAAACACCTACACCCTCATGCATACATACTGCAGCAAAAATTGCAATCATGAAGTCTTCTCACATGCTCCTTGATTTACCTTGTTTTTCATGTCCTCATTCTACCTCTACAACATGGTCATCAACTACACATTCTCATGCACACTAAGGCACACAAAATACATTGAGGATTACACCTCTTACACTTCACCTTTCTTAGCTATTCACCCCTTCATCTTCTTGACCATTCAACTCGTACAAAAGTGTGGATGACATCATCTAAAGCTGATCATAGTGTCATCATTATACTTGCAAGTGTGTCAGCTGCAGGTACAGACCTTATATGAACTGCCAAGACTCTTCATACTCCTATTAGGTATTGAAACATCTTCCCCAGCTCCCTGCCCTCATGTTGTAACTGATAAGATTCCAAAACTGACATCTGATTTGTAACTGATTTCTTCCACTTTGTCTTATTTCCTACCTACACTTTTTGTCTTCTAGCTAACTTGAGTTATTGAACAAGTATTAGGAATGTCTCCCTCGTTACAAATGACCTCTCCTTGCATTATACATCCATGACAAGTTTGGCAACTCGCCATTTTCACCTTAAGACTCCATTAGAGCTTATATTACTTCAAAAACTAGGTGCAAGTACTTCAAAAACACAGTCTTGAACTTTGATGCATGGAGCACACTCTAGGCCAATGCAACACAAACCAGATGGAGGACTCTCCAAGCTGTCCAACGCATCATCACATGCATTGAATACTTCAGATCAAGGCACAAAATTCCATTTCTTCTTTTCATCTCAGCTTGAGTTTCACAGTCATGGAGGATCAAAAAGTACAGTCACAAGAAGGATCAATCAACACCAAAGTATGAATGTTCAAGACTTTTTAATGCATGGAGGATGTCTTTCGTGATCTCTAGATCACCTTCAAGGTCGTGGAGAAGCACTATCATCTTCATTCTCTTCATGAACCTCAGCTTAGAACAAGGTACTAGCTGATTTGCATGCCCAGAAAAACAGTCTTCATAGATTGAGCAAGTTCATTCACTCATCTAGCATTTCATGACTCCTAAGGAACATTTCTAGAAAGCTCTAGGTCTTGGGCAACTCACCAGGTCCATGGCATGCTTCATTTCAGTGCATAGAGCTTAGATATGCTTGATTTTCAAAGACTTCTAATCTCTGGTTTTAAGACACCAAAAACTAGTTTTGACTTGGATGGCTTCAACCACTCCAAACTTCACCTTCATGGCAACCAATGCATGGACCACTTCATATGAGACCAATACTTCACTTTCAAACACTCATCTGTATAGGTTGTATGAAGAAAAACATGTTTGCATGCTCATTTCTTAGACCTTGACTGTCCTAATAAGGCAATTTTAGGCCTGATTTGGTCATTTGAACTAGGACCTTACAACACTACATCATATCAAGATATGTGCTTGAACAAGTCATATTGGACCTCTAGCAACCTTCCATGTTCATATTGGGCCTCCACAACAAGCATTTACTTCATCACTTTTTCAAACACTATGACTAGTTTTTGCCTTTATAGACCTTGAGCGGTAGGGCATTTTGATTGCTCTGTTTCACACAAATTATGCACGTAGCCTACCTGAATCTCTTCATGAGCATTTGAGGGACATCCCAAGCTTGCTCCACATCAGACTCTTTATCCTGAAACCTTCTATACCTGACTATACATGCAAATTTTTGCAAAACAAAGCTATTTGAGCACCTTACTAGCTCACATGAAGCAACAAAATACCACCAAACTGAAGCACAAGGAGTCCTCTACATGCCCAAAGCATCAAATTAGCTTGCCAAGTTCATTTCATGACCAAACACTTGAGTTTTTCTCCATTGCTCTAAAGGGAGGGTTTTGTGAGGGTTTGGAGCAACTTGACTTCTTAAAGTTCGTTCATAAATGATAGGACCTCATTCCCTCAACTCTAAAATGCTCTTGATTCCATGCCCCAACTTTGATGAGAGAGCTAGGTCACCATGCAGAGGTTTTACGTACCAATAAACACTTCAAAGTTGACCCTCGAGTTGGGAATGAGCATTTTGAGAGCTCGATAGAGCTAAAAACCTCATAACTTGAAAAATCTTCTTCATTTTTGCATGAAATTTGGTCTACAACACTAGAACAACTCCCTTCACATGTCCCAAATCCATTTGCTCATAAAAAGATGTCTGTAGCTTCTTGACCAACATCATTTGTCCATGCTTATATGGCTTGTCCTCAAGAACAATCATGAAGAAGACCTCAAACATACCTTTAACAACTGAGATATGACTTGTAACATCTCCATATCCTCTACAATGTCACAACATTCTCCTCATGCTTGAAATCATTTGTCTTAGCTTGTTTGGAACCATTCCCCAAGTTGTGCTTGTACTAGGTCTCAAATGAGGCCTAGTTGAGCCTGCTTCAACCTTTGTGTATGTTTGTCATGCCTCAATCTCTTCTTAACTCACTCTCTTCATGCTTTCTAAGCCTTGACCATGCTTCTCCATTTGCCTCATGCCTTCACTCCACCATTCTGGTCATCCTGCTGACTAGGCCTATTAAACCTGAGCTAGTCACACCAATTCCACTCATGCACCCTTGTATTCATCATGCTGACTGTATTTCCTCATCACATACCTATTAAACCTTCTAAGACATCATCCTGACATGCTCTCACATCACCATTATGCCTCTGCTAGTCACTAGCTACTCAAGAAGCTAAGTCTCAATCAAGTGTTCTCATGCCATGCCTTGTTCTTCCTTATCACACTCATTCCAAGCTTCCTCTTGCTTTCCTTCATCCTGCTTTGTCATTAGTGTTCCTTTTACATCAATGACAACTCAACATTTACATGCCAACAATTCCTTCGTGGTTGTCTACTTAGATGATATACTCATCTATAGTCAAACGTGGGAAAAACATCTACAACATGTTAGAAGTACTTCAAACCCTTCGAAAGCACATGTTGTATGCAAATCTAGAAAAATGCACATTTGGGATGAGGAAGGTTCAGTACCTAGGATACGTTGTGGATGAAGGATTCCATGTTGACCCAAAGAAAATCCAGTTATGCAAAAATAGCCTACTCCAAAGACTCTTACAGAACTCCATAGCTTCTTAGGTCTTGCCAATTTCTATTGCCAGTTTGTCTTGGGATTTTCACATATTTCTTGGCCACTGAACCAAGTGACTAAAGGAGGAAACAAGGCTACATTTTGATGGGGAGGTGCAGCAGAGAGTATTCGAAAGTTTGAAAGAAAGATTATGCTCAGCCCCTATTCTCTCCTTACCTGACTTGCATCAACCTTTTGAATTGATGATGGATGCATCTGAGTATGCCATGGGAGTTGTTATCATGCAACATGGCCACCTTGTTGCATATCATAGTGAAACATTCAATGACACAATCAGGAAGTACCCAACATATGATAAGGAGCTTTATGCCATCGTCCAAGCCTGCAAGCAATGGAAACACTACATTCTAGGGAAGGAGACAATCATCCACACAAACACAGGCCATTGGAGTTCCTTCAGATGCAGAGAAAGCTAAGGAATGAAAGACACCAGAAGTGGGCCACATACCTGTAAAAGTTCCACCTGATAATAAAACATAAGAAGGGAAGTGCTAATTCAACGGTCGATTGCCTGAGTCGCCCTCCAATTGCAGCCCTCACAACTATCCTTGACCTCTGCGGACATGAGACTTTCGGTTAGTGCACTCTATATGGGACAAATCCTAACTTTTTTGATACATATCAGGCCCTCTCCGAGGAGGCAAGCATGTCCCGGATTTCTATCTACAGGGTAACCTCCTCTGCCACCTAGGACACATCTGTGTTCTAGTTGTTGAACAACAGAAGATGATATGGGAGGCACACTTTAACAGGACAACTGGACACTTTGGCATGGACAAAACACTGGCAGTACTTCAAAAGCACCTTTACTGGCCCAATCTACAAAATGATGTGGTTAAGTACATCAAATCTTGCACCCCCAGGCAATCGCCAAACCAACTAATAAGACTTTCATTTGAAGACACTGCTAAACTCTATTTTAGTCATGTATGGATCACCTTTGGGCTTCCCAAGTCTATCATTTCCGATAGGGACAACAAGTTCTTGAGCATCTTTTGGTCCACCCTATGGGGAATGATGGACACTAAGTTGATGAAGTCCACAACCTTCCACTCGCAGACTAACGGACGAAAGAGGTGGTGAACCGCCTGATTGTCTACATGATTTGTATGTATCACTCCAAACACCCACGTACGTGGGATGAGGCTCTTCCCTACATACAACATGGATATAATTGGGCCTGCACAACTCCACCAAGCACAGTCCATTTCAAGTTTGTTATGGATTCCAACCTATGGCACCCATTGATGTATGCATTCCGGTGCATACAATGGAATACACGCCTCATGGAAGAACTAAAGCAGAAAAGGAAATAAGGTTCGTTGAACAAGTCACATACACTCAACAATAGGCCCTTGATATTTCTAAACAATAAATGAAAAGTATAAATGCCATGATCAACACAGGGTTCCACATCATTTCAAGGTAGGTGATAAGGTTTGGTTGCAGCTTCAGAAGGAAAGACTTGCAGTCCACACAGAAAATTTGACCTCTATGGTATGGTCCCTACACTATCACCAAGAAAGTAGGAGAAAATGCTTTCGAGTTGAATCTTCCACCCTACCTTGGTTTGCATCCTATCTTCAATGTGGACCTCCTCAAACCATATCACCCACCTTTGTTGGACACCTCGGTTGTAGCAAAACAATTGGACATCTCTGAACTCAACCCGAAATCTTTTCTCCAATTGAAGAAGATCAGATTGTGGACACTTGGACCAAGACCACCAGAGGATATCTTATTCAGCTCTATCAGGTGATCAAGAAAGGAAAGTTCAGTCATCAAGGTGAGTGGCTCACCAAGTACCAGATCAAGAAACAATTTCCACACTTGATGGGACTCCTTGGCGCAATGGGGACCATTGCTTTTGAAGGAGGGAGGAGTGATCCAAACAACAATCCAAGAAGCAATTCTAGTGGGGCAACTTCCGAAGTCATAACTTTTGCATTGTAGCTCTGATTGACTCCGTTCAAATCGTCAAAAAGATTGGGACGCTTAGAATAAGGTGAAGGGGTGCGGAACTCCATTTGGCAAATTTTGACCCCGAAATCCGCTTCTAAAGGCCTCAAAATGCAATTTTTGTAGTGTTGTCTAAAAATAGTAATTTTGTGAAATTTTCGCATATGTAATTCATGGAAGGTGAACCACCTCATCTCCCTCGAGATTGGTGACCTTCCACATTCTTCTATATGTCTCTTCATATTTCTATAATTAGGTATATAAGTATATGTAACCCGAAAGGGAAGGACACACATCTCCTTGCAGAGATAGCTATTGTAATCTTAGTCTTCTAAACAATATACATCTCTTTTCAGAGATATCTTTATTGTTTACATCTGGCACAATTGTTATTTTGTCCTTTAATTTCAAAACCCCCAAGTTTTGGATCACCATCTTGACTTCATCTACAACCATCTCTCACAAAGTGCTCAAAGTTAAGGAGGATATCGATGCCCCTATATGCTATGAATATCCATAAGTGGCTACACCCCATAACCCAACAATAAGAAAAGGGATAGGCTTGTAACAACTTTGTAACAATGCATATGACTTATAATGAACCAAAGATCGCAGTGATCAAAATGAAGTCTTTTACCTACATGGGATTGCCAAGAAGATGATCTCCTTAAAAAAATTTAGGACTTTCTTCTCAATTTTGGAAGGAACCTGTTGGCATGTAAAATGTCTAGGCATTTTGCTTGACAACCCCAAAGAAAATTTGCCTCGTTTAGAAGTTTCGGTCAAAATTATCAGTTTTTCCCTTTTGCAAGCGTCAACTTTTGAGTAGTGTCAAGTGAGCTCCGAATGGTTTCAAGCACCTGATTGCAATCATTGGAAAGGTCTCGGAATTTACTTCATGTTTGTATGGTTTAGGTCAGATTCTGGAAGCTCTAGACCGGTCTTGGGAACACATTCACTCCTGACACTTTTTGTGAAGGTGTTTTGGTCTCGGGAGAAAAGGTCATCTTCAACTGAACATTTTAGGAGCTCTACGTGGATTCAAAAGGCAAACAAATGGTCAAATGGAAACTCATGGGATCCTCTTCATGGCACAAGCATTGGTTATGCCCCAACTCATCTCGGGGTCTATGATAACTCAACTCATTACTCCTTGCACTAAAAGAGTGATTTGGCTCAAAATGGTTGGAATGGATTGATGGATGTTTTCAAGCAAAATCATATATTATACCCTCTAGAAATTCAAAGTTTTGGTTTGTGGCTCAAAAAGTTCCTTTGTGTTATGTTTCTCCATTAGGATGATGACATCAACACAACTTAAGTGAATGAATCCTATTGCTGCACAATTTTTAAGTGATCCATGCATAAGTTATGCACTCAAACTTTGCAATCTCCCTCTCAAATGTGCGCATCATCTTCATTGACAGGTTTGGTTTGACTAAAAGTCAAAGTTTTCACCTCCCTCTCCTTATTTTGTGGAGCAAGCTCTTCCTACAAGGAAAAATTTGCCCACATGAAGGCCCCAAGCAATGATGTGCACATTTTGAATGTCCATGACATAGAAAATGTGTGCAGCCCTTTCATTAGTGCACATTTTTTCCATAGAGATTGCAAAACTCATTTTGCATTCTCCACATCAAATCTCCCTCACTTAAGTTGTCTTTCAAACTTCCAATTTTCCCTCCAAGAACCTTAATACCAAAATAGAAAAAGTAAAAGGGGGAAACACACCATTTCGTCCATTTTTTCTCCATGGAAGCCATTAAAACCAGCTCCATGCCCTAGCTTTCAAAAACACTCTTTTGCTCATTGTCGGAGATACCATGGGTGAAAAAGCTTGAAACTTTGCCAAACTCCTCTACTCCAAAACGCCTTTGAAAAGAATCCAACTTCATGTTGAATGGTGGACTAGTTTATTCTTTATGACGGAAATTTTTTTCCAGCTGTAGCAAACCATTTTTGGCCCTAGAATCTCAAAAAATCATTTTGCTTTTATCAATGGCTTAGCGGACCAAATGACTTGAAATTTGGAGCATAGCTTCCTCTTGAAAACACCTTTCATTTGATCCATATCTTGCATGGTGAGGTGGAGTGTTCTAGGAGATATGCATGACTGTGTTTTCATCATATTCTACCATCTCCATTGGAAAATTCAACAAACTTCCATTTTACTCCTCTCAAGTGCAGTTGTATCTCACAAGCATACCCATGTAAATTCCCCGATGATGAAGGAACAAAACATGGATTGTGTTCCTCCTTTGCTTCCAATGATTTTTTTATGTTCTCCAAGCTTTGACCCTGTACTTTCATGGCTTCCACACGTGCTCCAATAAAGGAAATGCTCATAACTTTCATTTAGTAAGGAGGATTGCCACCAAATTTCACCAAGAGACTCTGAAAGTTGCAACATGTTGCTCTCATTTTCTCTCGATATCATTGCCCGAAGGATTTAATTGAGATATATATGATTCTTGTTGTTTTATTTTCATCATGAAACACGTTTCTCGCCTTCCTCTCCTTGTAAATTGTCTCTTTGAGAGAGGGTGTTCTCAAATGCAATTGTGGAATGGTAACTGGTGTCGTCATGGTCATAACTTACGCATACGGGCTCGAGTTTTTAGCACCATAGGATTAGATGGAAAAATATTGGAATCAAGGTCATGTTTTTCAAAGGTTTCAGAGCTCCATACAACTTTTGTGCCTTTCGGAGAAATCATCTTCCAAATGCTATTTTGTTCTCACGAAGACAATTATTTTAGGAACAACTCAATTTCGCATGTCAAACCTTCGTAAAAATTTTCCCAGACCTTTCTTATCAGGAAAGGATCCTAATAGTATGGTTTGGCAACATTTTGAAAATAATTTGTGGCAAAATTGAGTTCTGACCTTGTTCTCACCACCAGTGTAGGCATTAACAATGATCACCCAATTTCCAGCAATTGAAAGGGAGGATTGGTACTAGAAGTTGATCCGACATGGACAAGGATATGTTGAAGATCAAATTGAGTTGAAACGTGCTTTGGTGGAATGGATTCTTGTGACAGATGATTGGATTGATCGCAACCAAAGCTTCTCTCTTCTCCCCTAGCTCATATTTCTTCATGAAGGAATCACCTTTGTAACTTTGTGATTTCTATTTCTTTGTTGGGGGTGCACTTTTTTGGATTCTTGTCTTATTCACCTAAGTGACTTTATATTCCACTTTTGTAAAAGTACTTTTCTTAAAATAAGGAAAAAAGTTGTAATTTGTAAAGGAATATGAAAAGTCACCAGGGTAGGTGAAGGGACATTTCAATTGGCTATATATTGGAATGTGGTGTCCCCAGTTTCACCCTAAAATCTAGGACTACCCATTTAAAAAAAAACGTTCTTTTAAAATAATGGGTCTTTTTTGTGTTTTTATTGCCGAAGATGTACGTATTATTACATTTAGGATATTCTCGATGAATCATATGAGCCAATTACAAATACCCAAATGCCCAAAGTCATTTTATCCCTCCACCAATTTTTGTCTGCTGCGGAAATTTTTATTTAATTATTTATTGAATAAATAATGCCCCATTTGAAGTAAATTGTGCTCACGGTTGAAATCTGAAATGCAGGACTACCCATTTAAAAAAAAATCGTTCTTTTAAAATAATGGGTCTTTTTGTGTTTTTATTGCCAGAAGATGCCTGTATTATGTTAGGATATTCTCAGTGAATCATATGAGCCAATTTAACAAATACCCAGATGCCCAAACTCATTTTATCCCTCCACCAAGTTTTGTCTGCGAAATTTTTATTTAATTATTTATTGAATAAATAATGCCCCATTTGAAGTAAATTGTGCTCGGTTGAATCCTGTTGAAGTTTTGCATGCCAATATTCACTCATCTCAATAGGGTTTTCACCAAGAATGAATTCAGGGCATTGTCTGCAACTTCTAGCAACGTTTTTCGCTTTTATTTATTTCTTTTGCATTTTTCTCCGAGTTTTCTCCACAGTTTCTCTGTGAAATTCCCCTAGGTTTGTTCTTTGTCCAGTATAGTCTGTTTAATTGCCTAAAGCATCTAGAGATCATCTACCGACACAACACCAGAAGGAATCAGCCTCAAAATGCAAACTTCTGACCAAAAAAGATGAAGTCATGCACAAAAAGCCTCTCCCAGGCAAGTCGCATTTTTTGGAATTAATGAGTGTAAGCTGCAATGGGATTTTGGTAGTGGTCGGTGGGGGAATTTCTTACTTGCCTTGCAGGTACTTTTTCCCATGAAGTCAAAGTCACTTAAGTTGTGATGGGAAAATTAGAGGCGCGAGCAGTTTGAGGGAATTTCTTAATTGCCTTGCGAGTAAAAATTCTCATTATAAAATAAAGAAAAATCACTTAAAAGCACCGATGGAATTTTCTCACTGCTGGTAGGCTAACTTTTCCCACCAAAGAGATTTATTCACCCATGCAAGTCGCACTTTATCAAAGGAGGCCGGTTTAATGCAAATTGCACTTTTTGGAAGGAAGACTTTAAAGTTTGCCAAGGTGGGAATTTTGGCGGTGGCGGGGCGGGCGAGAATTTCTTACACCCACCTTGCAGAGGTAATTTTTCTCATGAAGTCAAAGTCACTTAAGCGGGAATGGGAATATTAGAGGTAATGACGGTGGAATTTTCTTACGTGCCTTGCAGGCAAAAATTCTCATTATAAAAGAAAATCACTTAAAGCACCATCGGGAATTTCTTACCTGCCTTGTAGGGTAAAAATTTCCATTATAAAAGTCAAACAACTTAAGTGAAAGAGGGGATTTTTGGAGCTGCAATGAAGGGTAGAAATTCCCATCAAAATTGACTTCTATTTTTGGAAATTACCTTTGCTAAAAATGTGACCCACCTTGGGTGAATAACAATGCATTAATAATATTTATTAATGGTTTATTCACCAATTTTGGCGCCATAAATAGAAGGAAAGTCAATGCAAGTGGAAGAGCTAAGGAGAAGTCAAGAATGCATGCTAAAAATAAATAAAATAATTTATTTAAAAGCAACTGCAGCAGCATGCATAATTGGGCGCCCAATTTGGGTGAATAAACATGATTGTTTATTAATTAAATTGCCAGAAATAGGGAGGGGCAATTATTAAAAATAGTATGCTAAGGATTATATAAGCATGGGCTGCCATAATGAAGAAGCAATTAATTCTTTTTGCAAGGATTGTTGCCCAGGATAGGTTTTGGCGCCAAAGGAATGAGGTTTTGCATTAAAGAGTGTTTTTCATTGCACGAGCTTCAGGTTTGGCGCCTAGGGTTGGAATGGCTTGATTCTTGCTATGATAATTATCTGCATGTTGGTATAAGTGCTCTGGTGAATTAAATAATATTTTTGCTTGCTTTGCATGCAAGCAAAGCCTCAAATTTTAGGGCAGCAGGCTTTATATGCAGATTTTGGTGATAAAAATCAAGTATTCATGCCATGGACTCCATCTTTGTTTGAATAAATTGCAAGTATTCATTACAGGTGCTCAAATCAATGTCAGATACATTGAATATATCTTCGAATCAAGAAGTTGCCAATCTGCACAAATTGATCCATTGCAAAAGGGATCGGCATAATTAAAAGAAAAAGAGCTCGAGATAAAGATTGTTCCGAATGCCATGATGAAGCATGATGAAAGAAAAGGATTAGCAGAATCATGCATAGCTTCCAGATTTGTTGAAGTCAATGATACACACATAGGCCCCAACTTATCACCAATTTGATTGACAGATCCAACTCTCATAATTGCAAAGGCTTCTAGAAAAAAATTCATCCTCTTGTTTCTAACGCAGCCCATGTGGAAGTCATTGCATGGAGAATTCCTTTCAGAATCTTGTGCATGTGCTCCCAATCTTCTAGTTGAAGCCTTCATTGAATTTACTTGTGTTTTCCTTCACCCAGAGTGCTTTCCAGAATTTAAAATTGCTCATATGCAATTTTAAATAAAAGATGATGAGTTTTGTCTAAATTATTTACGGAAAACATTGCACTAGTGCATGTAGAAGAAGAACTACAAAAGCTTCAGGATAGAAGGGAAGACATGTCATAGGTAACACCCGTCAGAAAATCACAATCACGATTAGTTCTAGATCCAATTTGGTGAGAATCAAAAGTAAAAAAGAATTCAACAACATATGAAGTATCTTAGATCCACGACAGAGATATCATTCTTTCATTCATTTCTTAAAATAGATGAAGTAATTGAAAAATACAATTAAGTGTTGGATCGGCACTTATAAGTATAGAGGAAGAACCATGACGAGGTTAAAGGATCGAATTTGTAATAGTTTCATTTGTAATTTCTCTTGTTCCAAACTTTGAGTGAAACCCTTGATAGCTTTCTAAAAGTTGAGGAATAGAGAGGAGGCAGATTTCCGAGAACTTTGTGTCAACGGTGCATTTTGTTTCTTATTTCTTTCTAAATCTATACATAAACTTTGTGTTATTGTAGATCTAGATCTGAAACTTTCATTTGCTTTGAATTCTGTATTTCATGATCTATTTGTTTTAATCTATGTGCATGCGATCAACTCTGTAAACTATTGATTGGGTTGCACATCTTCTCTCTTTCTTCCCGTTTTCTATTATTTTCCTTTCTCTGCAAATATTTTCTTTCTCTTACTTATTTTACTTACTTAACGAAATTGTCTAGCTATGGTTCATGAGCTACATAGTTAAAGTAAAACCAACAAATAGATATTAAGAAATTTAATTGACAAAATCTTACATGGGAGCCTCACCGGTAAATGAGGGAGATTTATCTAATGATTGCCTATGTTTTCAGCTATGCGAGAAAATCTAGCCAACATAATGGTCTCCATTCCAAAGGATCAATTTTTGCTCTCTTTAGCATGTTGTATTCTTCTATTTCTTGCACAAATATTTTCCTCCATTCTCTAGACTCAGAAGCATAAGTCAATTTTATAAGGAAAACAAAGACTTTGTGCTTATTGGAATGAAATGAGTATCACTATTTGGATTTCGTTTCATAGGTATGTGTTGTTTTAGATATCCTTATTTAATTACGTATTTTTGCTTGTTTCTCTTGATTGAAACGGGAAAGTGTAATGTCCCTCTTTCTCGAATAATTTTATTGAAGACCTTTAAGACCCCTATTTTGTCTACCCGACGGCCAAAGGGGGAGCTCAAGGGTGACTTAGGTTTTATTAATTTTATTATATTGTGCTAAAATTAAAATAAAATATCACTAAAGCACATATAATAAATTAATAGACTTAATATTGACATAGACTTAGGAAAGCACATAAAAATAAATTTAAAAAAACACTTAATATGCTTCCTAAAGGAAAAGTGCGACTTGCCCATGTATTAAAAAAGAAAGAAGAAAAAATTCCTAATACCTTAGTGGGAAAAGTGCGCCTTGGTCTTTTGGGGGTTTTTCTCTTTTAAAGAGGAAGTCGACTTGCAAGATTATTCGACATCTTCCGGCAATTGGTGCTAGAAGCTTTTGTAGACAAATCCAGATTTGAAAACCCTCTGGATTTTTACCTCTTGTGGATGAAAACCCCGAGAAGTGAGAAGAATTTATATTCGGAGATTCCATTGTTATGCACAAGATTTTATCATTCCAGCAGTTGTTGTCAGAAGAAATAAAATTGCAGTACAGATTCGAACTTTGTCCATAAGTGTGGGGCGACTCATATTGTGAAGGTTTTATTCTATTTTCAAAGGTATTTGCAATCAGATTTGTATTGCTCTTTTCAGCTGCTAATATAGAGCAAATTGATTCAATATTTATTAATTTCAAGAAGGGTTTTAGCATGGCACATCTTTTATATGCATGGACTTAGAAGTTATTGTTGTAGTCAAAATTTAATATTAAGAATCTGATTTTAATCATGTCTGTGAATGAAATGAAGATTATTAATGAGATATTTGTGAAGGGATTGCCAAATAAACCCTAGGCGCATTTCCTTGATTGTTATCCATTTTGTAGGACTCGCATTTAATTATATTGTGTGCAGCGTATGAATGGTATTCCTATTATTCTCTATTGGCATTGCCAGCATAGATCCAAGCCAGAGTATTATATAAAAAAATTCAGGCAACAGGGTTTGGGATCTTTCAGTGGTATCAGAGCAATGTATTCTCCCACTTTGTGGGAAGGAACCAGAGTTTTTTTTTGAAGTACTTGATTTGAATGCAGCCAAAGAGAGTTTGGTCCACACAGATATTACACCCGAAGACAAGCACGACTTGAGGTTGGTTTTGAAACAGGTGTCAGGGTTGAAACCATGGGTGATAGACAGGAGAGCCCTCCCCGGGATGAGCAGGTGGATCCGGACAGAGAACTTTTTAGGACTATGGTAGCCACTCAACAACGGTTGATTCAGTCCATGGAACGTATGGGATCTACTCTGGACACACTTTGTTTGGATAGGCCAAGGGATAGATATGACAGGAGAGACAAATCCATATCAGTTGCCCGTGAGTCACAAGAGGCCGATTGGTCATGTTGATGCCTACATCAATGAATTTCAGCGTATAGCGGTTATGGTTCCGGAGATGCCCGAGAAGAGGGTAGTGATGCTATTTATAGAGGGACTACATGATAGATTGAGGGGTTTTGTCAAGGCTCTTAAGCCTGGAACTTTGCATGAGGCCATTCGGACAACATTGGACTTAGACACTACTCCATTTCAGCCCCAAAAGAAAAATGTCAAGAATGAAAAATCAGAACAGCATGAAAGTGAGCAGCCCACTTCTTCAAAGGTTGAATCTACACCAAAGATGGACCTTGAAACGAAGAATGACCTTCGCAGGAAAAACTTATGTTTTCATTGCAAAGATCCTTGGGGACCGGGTCATAGGTGTCTTGGAAAGGGTAAGGTACATCTCATTGAGGTGGTGGATGATGATACTAATTCAGAAAATGAACATGGACAGCCAGCGCCAAACATTGTAAATGATGGTAGCCTCACTTATCTTTCAGGAGCACCAAGGTATAATCCATTCATGTTTGAAGGTACAATGTTTGGGTGTAAGGTCATGGCACTTCTTGATAGTGGATCTACACATAACTTCCTGGATGAAGGTTTGGTAGACAAAAGAGGTTTGCATTGTGATAATTTTGAAGGCTTTGATGTAACTACAGCAGGTGGTCTCACTATTCCTTGCAAGAAGAAAGTAAACAAAGCTAGCATTCTATTTGGTGAGTATACACTTTGTTATTGACTTGAAGGATAACAATGTTGTGCTTGGTATGCAATGGCTTCATTCACTAGGAAGAGTCACCCAAGATTTGCAAGCTATGGAGTTGAGTTTCCAACATGAAGGGAAACAAGTCACCATGAGAGCACTCAAATACACGCTGCCCCATCAAATGACAGCCAAGTCTATGATAGTTATGGACCAGAAATCATCTCATGAAGACATTTATGAGGATTTTTCACTACATATCAGTATGGGACAGCAAGGACATGATGAAGAGTATGGAAAATTGGGGGCATACTTGAGGAGGATTGTAGCACTTTTCATGAGTAAGTTGCACAAGTTTTTTTTGAAGGCCTTGAGCAGTTTAGCATAGTGCATCTAAGATCATTCAAAAACCTTCGGTTGATTTGGGATCCGAGGACTTGATTGGAATGCAGATTTGTTATTGCTTGTGGGCAAGCAATCTCGGGAAGGGAGGACTGTAATGTCCCTCTTTCTCGAATAATTTTATTGAAGACCTTTGGCCTATTTTGTCTACCCGACGGCAAAGGGGGCTCAAGGGTGACTTAGGTTTTATTAATTTTATTATATTGTGCTAAAATTAAAATAAAATATCACTAAAGCACATATAATAAATTAATAGACTTAATATTGACATAAACTTAGGAAAGCACATAAAAATAAAAATAAACACTTAATGTGCTTCCTAAAGGAAAAGTGTGACTTGCCCATGTATTAAAAAATAAAAAATAGAAATATTTCCCACTGCCATGGGAAAAGTGCGACTTGGTCTTTTTGGGGTTTTTCTCTTTTAAAGAGGAAGTCGACTTGCAAAAAGATTATTCCAGATTATTCGACATCTTCTTCCCGGCAATTGGAGCTTGAAGCTTTTGCAGACAAATCCAAGGACGAAAACCCTTTGGATTTTTACCTCTTGTGGACGAAAAACCCTCAGGAGAAGTGAGAGGAATTTATATTCAGGAGATTCCATTGTTATGCACAGGATTTTATCATTCCAGCAGTGTTGTAGAAGAAATAAAATTGCAGCAGCAGATTCCAGACTTCTTCCAGTGTGGGGCGACTCATATTGTGAAGGTTTTATTCTATTTTCAGAGGTATTTGCAATCAGATTTGTATTGCTCTTTTCAGCTGCTAATATAGAGCAAATCGATTCAATATTTATTAATTTCAAGAAGGGTTTCAGCAATAATTCTTAGTCTTTTATATGCAAACTTCTGGTTATTGTTGCAGTCAAAATTTAATATTAAGAATCTGATTTTAATCATGTCTCATCGATGAAATGAAGATTATTAATAAGATATTTGTGAAGGGATTGCCAAATAAACCTAAAGCGCATTTCCTCGATTGTTATCCGATTCAGTAGGCTCACTTTTAATTATATTGTGTGTAGCGTATGAATGGTATTCCTATTATTCTCTATTGGCATTTGCTAGCATAGATCCAAGCCAAAGTATTATATAAAAAAATAAAAAAATTCGAGTGCAACGGGGTTTGGGATCTTTCAAAAAGTCCTCTCGAGTTGTTGTTGATGAAACATGAGTTCAACTCATTAATACAATTCCCCTTCTCATTTCTTGGTACTCACATGCCTACAAATTTCCCTCTAAAATATTGTTGCACTCCAAACAAGGTTGTTTCTACACATTCCCGATCTATGACCACCCAAGAGGTTAGATTAGTGTATATAGTTTTCAGTTCTCAATAAATGGGACCTAGTCTCACAAGCGTTGATGAAGCCATATTTTGTCCCCAAGACAAATTATTTCACCAATAGAACCAATTGTAGTTTTAGGATGAAACTCAATTCCAACACCAACTATCGTCCTCAAACTGATTGAGAAACCGAAGGCATAAATAAAGTACTATATAAGACATGTTGTGGATTTTTTTGAGTCCCACACAACGGATCAAATACACATTGTGGATATTTTCGAGTCCCACACAACAAATCAACTATACATTGTGGATGTATGTAGCCCAAAACAACAAACGATGAGTAAAGTGCTCTTGGTGTTTACCATTCTCTTCACCTACATGGCCTTTATTAACTTCCCATGATCTCTTTAGTTTTACTCATGTAGTATGAAAACAAATTCCATTTACCATTTAATAAAGTTATTCATTAAAATTGGCAAATAGAAAATCATTTTTTCAAATGGCTAATAAACACGAGAGATAGACATTTTTAACAAATTTTTTAGATCGACTTATTCTACAAGGATTAAGTCTGCAAATTCAGCAAACTTAATCGAGTATCCATTACAATCATTGTGATGCAAGAGCATCGCTAGATCTCAACATTATCTTGTATCCTGAGAAATCATTGTTGAGTATTGAAGGAGTTAGGTAGCTTGAGCGCTGCAAGTCCCCCATTGGGGCCAAGTCTCGAGCTAAAAGATAGGTTCAGTACCATCAAATGGTGAGTGGTATCGCACAACCACTTCTGGAGTTCCATAGTACTTCAAAAAGCATCAACGCAACACAACTTCAACCAAAGTTGCACACACTTTCACATTATGTGACCCCATAAGGGGCCACTAAGACGTGGTGCCATCCAGAATAGTGCCTCACCTTATGTGGTCTCACTTGTGATTTGCTCAAGTCATTAGACAACAACGGACCATGCCATTAAGGCCAACACGTACACTGATGTGGTACCTCCAGGTGCAAATAACATTTGCACCTCCCTACCAAGGGATCAAATCTCATAGCACACCAAGTGTCCCCGTCATTGCAGACTACCTCAGGGGTGTGTTACCTATCTTGTAGCCAACAACTAAAGTTATGCCATCCACCCCTTCTTGGGTCCATTACCTACAAGAAGATGGGATCAATAGCTTGTCAGAACGATGGGACTATATCTTTGGGCATGCAGCTCATAGTAGGGAAGTAGGGGTTTAGTTGTGAGTGGTGTAGAAGGCTCTCTGCCAAGCCAAAGAGACGATTAGTAAGGTGTTGTGGAATAGCCTCATGTAGTCTTGATGAATAAATGAGGAATAGTTTTGGGTGAAAAGCTTGAGTTGCCATTGTGAACTACATACTTTGATAGGGTTGTGGTTGTCTATCGTTTAGTTGACCAACTTTGCCCCATCACATTGTACGATTAATATAGGATCGATTTGGTCAAATTCTAGGTAGTATATTTTTGGTGAGTGGACTTGGAAAAGATCTAAGTATATATCCTTTGGCACAAGACCGTCACAACAAAGTCATCCTGCGAACATGGCACTAAAGGAACCTCGGGCCGAAACCTATCTTTACAAAAATTGGAATTTGGCATTCTAGAAAAGTCAATCACCAATAGCACATTAGAAAGAGTTTCACGATAAATTTGTGTAGATCGCTTTTAATCAACATTTTAAACATTAAATTATGTCATTCCCCATCATTCGGATGAGTAATTTGATAGGATTACAAAGGAGTTCCTTGTCTGAGATAACTTTGTTTTTACAAAAAGAGATGTTAAATATTGGGAACTCTATTCTAAAAATCGCAATTTATCGACAATAAATTGTTTGACCTCAAAAAAAAAAATTAATTGCACGAAAAATGTGATATCTTACTTGGTGATAAATCGCGATTTCCTACGATAAAACTCCAACAAAATCATCAAAACCGCTTTGAAAATTGCCACTCAAGGTATAAAACATCCAAACCACAAAAAAGTGGTCATTTCAAAGCATTTTCGTGTGTTTTATCCTCAGTGATTTGACTGTGAATTTATTCTCCTAGAGTTTCACAATGACAATAAGGTTAAATTTCCACATTTGAGTACTTTCAGTTAATACACAATCAAACTAAGTGTTAATACATATTACATACCTTCATGTGGATTGCGAGCACTCACAATCACAACACACAAAAGTTTAAAGTTTAAACTCTTAATCATTGCGGTGAAATAGATACTGAGACATTAATTTTATGGTGTCACAAAATTTAAAAAGAGGAGTCAATACAAAGCCATAGAAATAAAGATAGAATCACATTTAATAGTCGAATTCATGCAACTAGTCATTCTCCAATCGCAAATCGGATTTGTAGAGGGCTTATCAATGCTTACAAATTTCAAACCAAAAAAATCTTGTGTTATTACATTCAACAAAGTACTCTAGTGCTATAGATTCACTTCTCGTGTCATTTAACAATGTTTTACATTTATTTTATGAATTTAAATGATTTTTAAAGTAGAGATAAAGTTCTTTGATAAATTGCCAATTCCCGATTTCCGAGTCAAATTTTGGCCTCCCAAGTAATTGCCGATAACGATTTTTTTAACTATGATTGGGGCAATACTAACATTGGAAAGTATTAGAAAATGCTAAACATATTTAGTGCAAAACACAATATTTTAAATCCAAAATTATTTATATTTATTTTTTGCTTGGTATACCCAATGATTAGAAACTCAAAACATGCTAAATAAGGAAAGCCCATTGAGCTAAGCTAAGAAGGTCACCCTATATTTACTTGAGTACCTTGATAATAATTGGCTTGTGCAATTAGGGATAGAAGAATAAATGCTTGATTTCATTTTTAAAAGGACCGGATTTCGGGGATCCTCCTCTAACAAATAGGTATTTACCAAAGGTTGGATCACCGATCATTTCCGGTGCTTAGGCCATAAACAATTTGGGCCTTCCCTAACTAGATCACAAGATGAATAGACAAAAACATATTTACTCATGTACACGAGATAGAAAATTAAAGCACAGTCATCTTGGATTTTGTATTAAAGCATATTCTTAAAATCATGCTAATCACAATCAACTAATGGTGAATGTTCCAATCATTTTATCAAATAAATGCTGGACATAAATCTTTTTCTTTTTCAATTGTATACGAGAATGAAAGCAATGGGGCTTCATAAGTCTAAAGAGAAAAAAATCAAACCATATGCAAAATGCATGACTACGTGGTTCTTGTGAGCAGCTTTAGCGGAATATCTTCTCAACCATCTCTTTCTTTGGAGCCATAGTTTGCATACTGTACTTGGTGAATACTAAACCGACAACTTAAAAAATACGCAAATTTCTTTAAAAAACATAAATTTTAAGCAAAATATAGCTACAAAATGTATCAAATGAGTCCATAAAATGTTGGAGAAATGTTTTCTATTAGATTTGAATACAAATACAATACAAAATCGCATCATCATACGAATACAACAGCCGGCTGATAACTTTTACCCACATTGTTATAGTATCAGGGAGGTAGTTTCTAAATTACGAGCTTTTGTTTTTTGTGTGAATGATTTTGATGACTCCAACGAGACTTGCTTTTACTATTGCATACAAGAAATTTCAACATAACTCAATGGATCTCACCTCGGGTTTTCAAATATCGTGCTTTACCACATGGGAAAGTCAACCACTTACGAGATCATTACATTCTATATGGACACCGCACTAGAGAAGGCAACAGATTCCACAAAAACACACTTATAAATTTCCATAAGATTTAGAGAATCCTGAAGACTAGCTAGGAAAGAGCTTTGACCTAGATTCAATACAAAGATTTGTAACATAATAATAACACCGAAAGGAGGATACTAACTCTAATAATCTTGGGCGAATGGTGAAACATTAATTCAATCCTAAGAGACAAACTCACACGAAAGGAAAATTCAAGCCTCGGGTTGAAAGAAAACATTGTTGCGAAGTAGTATCATCTTTCATTTTGTTGGCAATTCTATTGTAATAGGGGCAATTTTATTACTTGTAAAATATAACTACCAATTAATATGAATTTACTCATGAAAACTCGGCGAGTCCTTTTTGCAGTAATCGCGAGTCTTAACTAACTGTGGAGCAACAAATTACTCATCAAATATATCTTCTAAAAAAACCGTACTCATGCATTTTACTGGATACAAGATGCAAACTTGATCGCATGAACTATGTCACCACTCACATCTACGAAACTATTATTTTTTTAATTAGGATGGAATTACGCTAGAAATATAACATAAAAAAATCTCTTCTTGATCAACACTTGCCCCCACATTTCCCCACAAAGTCAGCCATTGCGATTCCCATTCTTCAAATTTGTTGATAGGAAACATTTTTTTAATTCTAAGATTTCAATCTTGTTTATTAAGATATTGATTTCACAATTGAGAAAGAATCCATTTTTGTTGCTTTGATTATCAATTTTGAGTCTCCTTGTATTTCTTACCAACCACAAGGTTTAGTTACTCTTATCCATTCTAGGAGCACCTTTGCTTCAGATCTTTTATTCATATCTTGTCGGAGGCTAAAGGGACACATCAACAATGGCTTACCTCTCTCATATTTGAATATTTCAAACCCCCAATGAAACCTAGACTCGCCTCCTCCCTCGGCCCCATAAATAATCATTTCTTTTGTAAAAATGACTAAAACATTTGATTTAGTCATTAAGGGAGGGAGTTAGATTGACAATAATATGGTACGTGGGTTATCTTGTTAGTTTGATTGAGGCAACTTTGGCTTGTAGTTAGGAGGTTTCACGTAGATTTGTCTTTAGTATTGTTTAGCTTCCTCATTGTTAGGTTGTTGGATTTCTTAGCCTATTTATTAGGCTCTCTTTATAATGTAAATAATGGCTTGCAGCTTCTCCATAAATCTTTTAATTGCTCCATCTATATATGCCTTTGTTGATCTAAGTCTTGTTAGTGTATTTAATTAACCATACACTATTTTATGTCATTAAGATGCACTTGAATATCAATTGTAAATTAATATGTCGATAATTCAACCCATTGATTCACACTTAATAGAGAAAACTATTAACTAAGTTGTTGACAAGAAACTACTCTCCAACCCTAATAATAGCCTCTACTTGTTTTTATAAAAGCATAGTGAGCTAATATTAGTGGATCAAAAATTGTGGAAAAGAGTTATTTGTACTCTAGCAAACTCGGCCAATGCTTCTCAATAAAATTGTGATACGTATGTTACCTTGATATATCTCTGTGTTATGTCTTTACTTTGAGCTTTTATTGATTTATTGTGTGCATGCTTGTGGATGTTTGTCTCATGGTTGTTTAAAGTGATTATAGAGAATACAACGTACTTTAATATGATATCGTGAGCAATAGAAGTTTCACTTCATGTTACATACATGTTAACATATGATATTTGTAGTTTTTCAGTCTTTTTCTACGAGCATCCAAATTAGATTTGCAAATTTCAAAACAAAATCTACAAGTATAAAGATTTATCGTAGTTTTTAATACTTTGTTATAATTACTATCCAAATCAGGTGGCTTACTACAATTAACCAATCTTATGCTCTCACCTTTCCCTTTGTGGGATCTTGGTTGATCAGAAATTGGTGAAAATGGTGGGTTACTTGGGGTTTATATATGGGTTTTTAAATCTCCCTAGGTAGAACAATGTTCAAGTGTTTTAAAATCTCAAAATTGTCATTCTAGGCAAATCGGTTATCAATTTTACCTAAGTCATGATGTGAGGGATATTGCCCCAATACTCAAACTATTAGACAACACTATGTACGGCCTTTAGTTTCCACATACCTCACAATATACAGGAAATGCCTAGGTTTTGATCAGTTTGATTCAGATTTAAACAATCAAACTTAATAATATTTTATCATTATTTTCATATGTAAACATACATATATATAGGCATGGTCTTCTCCTATTTTTTAGGAGGCCTATAACAACTACAACTATACATGAGAGTTGTTAAAACAACTCTCCTAATATAATAACTAACAAATATTAGTTATTTTATAACCAACTAATTTACAATAGTAAGAACATAGTTTTTACCCATAGGGAAACACTAATTTCCTAACATTCCCCCTAGTGCAAACATGGAGAAAACTTGTCTTGTATTTGCACTTGCTCATGATCTGGTGATTTTCACAGACAATCACAAACCCTAGTGATGGTTTTACAAATGGTTAACCAAAAACCAAAAGTGGTGGTTTTACAAGTGGATTACCACAAACCAAAAGATGATGGTTTTGCAAATGGTTTACCAACAACCAAAAGTGGTGGTTTTACAAGTGGTTTACCACAAACCACAAATGATGGTTTTGCAAGTGGTTTACCAACAACCACATCACGATGTGCAGTACTCTCATTAGCTCTCATCAACATCTCACTACAGGGAATAATATAGGAAATTTTGTTGCTCATACACACACAGAAAAGTTGTCACAATGGAAATGACACATTGGTATTTTGTTACCTCTCAATGTGAAATTTCCACTTATTCAACAAACCAAGCAATTTGAAGCACAACACACTGGAGCATTGAAATCTGAAGCACACTTTAATGAAAAAAGCTGAAAAACATATACTAAAAAAATGCCACCAAACCATCTATGCAGCCCCATCGTTGCTTGTAATCGAGAGGTCGTTGTTTGACCTCCAACCTCCATTTGCCTCCGTCCTTGGTTGGTTTGATCTTTTCTAAATCAACCGGATTCATGATGGAGCTCAATTTACATTGATGGACGTTGGTTACCACCGAAAATGCATTCGTAAGGCAAATTTTTTTCATTTTCACATCTTTGATAACACAACTAACATTTTTATTTTGACTCATAATGACATACTAAATACATTTAACTATAACATTTAGGGATGGATTAAAATTGGCAATGGTAATAAAAATGGTACTTTTATTTTGACAACACACAAATAACCACTAATAACATTAAAACAAACTATTACATTTTAAACACTTTTCGTGACTTGACTAACAACCCACTAGATGATGAATGACATAACCTATATTCTAAAAGACTATTACATCCTTTGACATATAAAACAATAATATATGAAAATAACATAGAAGACAGAAAAAGAATCTTATTTTTGAAGTACTAACATAAATAAGACTTCTTGACCACTATGACAACTTTCAAATAAAATAAAACCATAAAGCCTATAAGACAAGTACCATAAAAAAATAAAAAACATATAAGATTTTAATGTGTGCATACACAGCGAATCAAATATTTGAAGAGGTCGGTGATAGAAGCATCATAGGTTCGGATCACAGCTCAAGCTCAAGATTGCCGAAGATTTCAATTAGTTTCCACAAGACACGATGCATGCGTTTTGAAGGCGGTTGAATGAAACATGTGAGAAATGAAGACAAAACGGATCTCGAGTCCACAATTTTTTTAAGTCGATGTCGAGCCACAAATCCAATCTATTGACAAAATGTAATAATACAAATCATTCCAACAGTCTTCATCGACGATGAGGTGGGGATCTCTGTTTGGATCCATGTAAACTGCTCCGATTGAAGAAGTCAATATGATGCGCTTTACTCCACATTCTGCACATGTATCCAAAACATTGGTGGTTCCTTTGACGGATGGATCCATTACTTGTTCAAGGTCCTCTGAAATCAGGCAAGCCATATGGAAGACACCATCGCATCCTCTAATCACAATGACCAAATTATCATAATCGAGAATATCATCTCAGATAAGGCAAAGGCTCTTCGTGGCTCCTTCCAACGCTCTAAGTTGCTCATACTTGTTATCATCGATATTGTAGACTGCTCCTTTGATGGTGTATCATCTGCTGAGAAACAACTTGACAAGCTGGGAGGTCATGAATCCTCTAATGCTTGTTACGCAAATTGTCTGTGGATTTATTTCTGACCACAACATGATGGGCACATTGTCTTGGAAATATATATCTACAATTGTATGCAGGAATCTGAGTTCAAATGATGCCAAATGAAAACACCAATATACTTGAGCAACCCAATGCAAAATGCGATATGTCGATCGAGAGACTTAAAAGCATATCATGATGCAGATCTGAGTAGAGAAATAAGGCTCTATTATATGAAAATCAAGCATTATGGCTCAAACCAATTTACAAAGCTAAAAAAACTTCTCACATCAAAAAAAACTCATACATAGAGGCAATCATAAATTAGCAGTGGATCTGCCCCTTACAATTCTCAGAATTCCATACTGCTCTCCATATAGCCCTGATACCAATGATCTGTTTGGTTCAGATTTAAACAATCGAACTTAATAATATTTCATCATTATTTTCTTATGTAAACATACATATATATGAGCACGGTCTTCTCCTATGTTTTAGGAGGCCTATAACAACTACAACTATACAAGAGAGTTGTTATAACAACTCTCCTAATATAATAACAACTAACTAATATTCGTTGTTTTATAAACACCTAATTTACAATAATAAGAATATAGTTTTTACCCATAGTGAAACACTAATTTCCTAACAGGTTTTTTCTTTTTGCTAATAGAAAGCCATTCGGTCATTTGTTTTTGAGTTTTGTTCATAAACAGTTTACCCCTAAAAACTTACTCTCTACATACCTCGGACACAGGGTAGTGCAGTTACGGGAACAGTGGAATCCTCCGTAGTCAGTGGCTCAAAACATTTGGTCTGGTTCACTATTTATGAATGAGATAAGTGTATCAAAGAGTCAACAGAACAAGCACACATTGACCTAGTTAATCCCTTGGGTTTATCTGGAAGTTCAACATAGTATTTTTCAAATCTGGTATTTCAGTTGCCGCCTTGGTTCAATTTTTTTGGTAGATTCGATACAAAACCTCAGTCAAACACAGTACAAATTCTCTATTTCAGTTTCGGTTCAAATCCTCTGTTCAGTTGGAGTACAAATTTTATCACAATTTTGGTCCATAATTTTGTTCAGGGACAAGTTAGATCTCTAATTTTGGCAGAACCCTATTTTCAGGCACAATTGGAAAACGTTGTTTTGACAATTGCAGAGCAATGAGCAAGTAATGCACAGGGCGTGTTTGATAGATTAGAAATAAGGTATATCTTTTGAATAGGGTAGAATTTAGTGATTCTTACTAGAATTTGGACCCATCGGGTTTCAAATCAACTTTTCCACATGATTTCAAAAAAAATACAAATTTTGAAATTTTTTTCTTGTTGGGGATCTACAACATCATGATTTTCTCTTTGAGATGATCATTTTAACTGCTACTTCAATTTCGACAAAAAAGTCTCATACAAATCTATTTTTCTTGGAAAAAAATCCGAATTTTGTTTCCCATAAGAAAATTGCACCATTGTGAGTTTCTCATTAAGACGATCATTTCAATTGCTATTTCTAAAAACACTTTTTTGAAAAAAATTAGGCTATTTTTGACCAGCAACAAATTTCAGTACTCACTATGAATGCCAAAAGGGTAATTCTCACAAGATCTAATTATTTCAGCTAGAAAAGCTACATAAAAAATGCCCTCCTTGTTCATGGTCTTTATTGCATTGCAATGAATCAAGTAATAACACCTACTGACCCCCCTGCAAAACTATTGAAATGGCAAAATCGTTGTAATGAAGCTAGAGGAATTATTAGACAGTCAGTATCCCCTGAATTGAAATTTTATTTTTAGGGTGAATGGACCCTTAAACACTTTGGACTATCTTGGAAAACTTTTTGGAAAGCATGGGAGCATGTCTCTTTGAAAATGAGCTTTCTACCATTCAGTCTACATAACTATACTCAAATTGAGGATTTCATCGCTCAAGTGAAGTGATTGTGGCTTCTACTTCCTAAAGCTAGTGAAAAAGTCTAATGGAAAAACCATTATGACTATTCTATCTAAATTGGGTAGTTCATACTTGATTTTTGTCTCCATCTACTACACACAACAGATTCTTGGGCACAACATATGGCATCGACATTTGATAAGTTTTATGAGCAATTTCAAAGATAACAAGAGAAATTGATTTTTATTGGAGATATTCAACCCAGAGGTACTAAGCAACAGGGTTGGTAGTCAATGACTCTAATGTGAGTCCACAACCTAACACTGACAAAGGCAAGGGCCCTACCAAGGACAAAGGTACAACACGGCCAAAACCTAATGGCAATCAATAAGTAAAGCAAACCTCCGCCCAAGTCAAGACAAAGGAAAAGGAAAAGGAAAGGCAAAGCTAACAAACAATGTTGTAACTATTGTTGTAAACTAGGTCATGCCAAACATCAATGTTTCAAGAAACAAGCATACTTGGAAGCGGAGATCAAAAAGCAGCTTCCTCCCTCCAAGACAGGTGTTGCTCTTTCTACAAGAACTAGTGGATTAGTAGTAAATGTATGGTTTTGAATTTGGGAGCCTCAAACCACATGGCAAATCAAGGTTCTCTATTTCAAACTCTCTTAGATATTAAGCAACAAAAATTCTTGTGAGAAACAAAACTCCTCTAAATCTTGAAGGCGGAAGGTCCACTAAGATGGTGAATGGCATGTTTAATAAAGTTCTCCATGTTTCAATCTTGTCTATGACCTTACTTTCCATTTATCATATACTCATTTGAGTGAAGGCAAAATTATTGAGTTTACTACGAACAATGTTGTTATCAGACAAGCTAAATACCAATATGCTATTGTAGCTATTGTAATATCCCCCTTCCGAGATCAATAGAAAATATGCAAAATCAACAATCCTTCAATACACCAATCAACTGAATGTAGCAAACCACTTGAAACCCGTTGAGTAGTTGACTCAATAAACCCAAGGATAAGGGTTTAATGGTCTTAACTTATTAACTAAATTCCACAATGTATACTGCTGTAAATGAATACTGGAATTACTCTAAAAATCTCTACACAACACCCAGCCAATGATGACCACTAGAGCATACAAATCCAGCGTTAAACTTCTAGTACTAGTCGCTGCAATATATAGGATATGATCTAATATTTTATATATAGATCATATGCAAGATCATCAAATACTATGCAAGAGTTAAACCCTCATATTCAGAGTTAACAGTAACATCATTCGCTGCTAGGGAAGAAGGAACAGCAATATATTCTATTCCAAAATCAGTCCATAATACTCCCAAATGAAGTCGCTGTTTTTGAGCAACAATCAAACTAGACAAAATTCAGTTCACTAAGCACACAACCTGCCCAGACCAATCTCTGTAAAAGGGATATATAATCAT
The DNA here is from genome assembly GCA_018340775.1 of Taxus wallichiana var. yunnanensis. NCBI lineage: Eukaryota > Viridiplantae > Streptophyta > Pinopsida > Cupressales > Taxaceae > Taxus > Taxus wallichiana. The sequence goes on along the minus strand of CM031235.1, from coordinate 939,179,693 downwards.
GCATAAGATTAGTCGATTCTACCTCAAAAAGATCATAAATCAGTCATAAACATGCCCAAGGAAATCCGCTGTAGGAAAGGCACAAAGTCACACATTAAACTTGGTCGATTCACATCCACTTATGGCCCAAACAGTTCATAAAACATTAAAAGGAATCGCTGAAGCTGAAGGGACTGTAAATCATGCCCAGGCTGGTCGAACTTCCCTTAAAAATACCACAATCCAGTTTAGCAAACAAACCAGCAACTGCTGAAGATTAAAGCTTAAGATTTTTGCACACAAATCAGTCTATAATCACCATAAGAAGCTCGCCAAAACTGGAATTTAAAGCCACAAGGATCGCTGCCAATATTTAAATATAACCCTTAAGTGAAATCGCAGGAACAGCAGACTAAATCAGATCATGAATCATATCAACTTGCCTTATAGGAGTCGCTGTAACAAGGGCACAATAACCTGCAAAAATCTGATCGATCCACACCAAATAATGCATGCAAAACAGTCCACAAAACACCATAAGAGGAAGTCGCTAGGGTTTAGAGAACCAAACACCCAAGTCGATTTACAAAAGCACTCACAAACCTGCTGCTACAGTGACGTCGCTACAGTAAAAGGCAGATTTTCACTTGCAAATTAAATCCAAATGCTTGCCAAAGCCAAAAACATGGATCTAGCAAATAATCACTTCAATTGATTTTCAATAACCAGCTTAAAACAATCTCCCATGCAAGAGAGAGAGAAAGCATCAATGGGCATGCATCCCAACTCCAAGCATGGAGTATCAAAATAAGTTCATCATAGCATAATCATAATAATGACCCTAGCACTCCTTTTATAAGCAAGGAGGCACAAAATTCGAAAACCCTAGGAGAGGGAAAATATTAAATAAAAGTAGTTTGTTTTCCCTAGGTGTGGCGTCCCCTTTGCAAAGGGTGATTTTATCAATGAAAGCCACCTAACTTTTTATTTAATTAATTCCCCATTTAATTTTATATATTTTGGGAATTAAATTAAATAACTTTTATAAAATAATTAAATAATTATTGCTCCAAGCAATAATATTTAATTATTTAATAAAATTGTTCCCCTTGCACATCCCGAAGCCCACGGGGACGTATAGGCTAAGGGTCTTCGAAAATGGGGACATTACAGCTCTTACGGCAAGGTTGATCATCAATCCAAATTATACAAGTTTGACCGCTTTGTGTTCAATCAACCTTCACAAGTCATTGTTGCTCATGCAAATGACTTATGTAACCTTTGGCATGAGCATTCTAGTCATCTTAACTATCACTCATTAAAACACTAAAAAGCACAATATGGTTCTTGGGTTGCAAAGGTGTCCTTCACGAGATGGCGTTTGTTCAAAGTGTGCACTTGGCAAACAACATAGTGATCCATTTCCAACAGTGTTTGTAAAGCGTGGAGAGCTAATGACAAACTCTAGTTGGTCCACATCGAGCTCATATCAATGTTCCTCGTGTTTCTTTTCATAAGCATAAATATGTACTTACCTTCATTAATGACTTCTCTCATGAAACTTGGGTCTACTTTCTAGAAAACAAAAGTGAAGTCGTTGAGCACTTCAAAATTTCTACGGCCCTTGTAGAGAATCTATATAAGTGGAAAAAAATCATCTTAGAATTGATAATGGAGGAGAGTTTGTAAACAACTAGATGATTAGCTTTTGTGAGCAAACAAGCATTCAATTTCAACACAACATGCCCTACATCACCCAATAGAATGGTGTAGCTGAGCTCAAAAATAGCACACTCAAGAAAATGGCTAATTCCATGCTACATTCCAAGTATCTTTCTCCTATGTTTTTAGTAGAAGCTATCATGTGTGCAAACTACATTCAAAATTGCACTCCCCACTCATCAACGCTTTGATACCTGACACCGAAGAAAAATGGTCTACTATTAAGCTCGATTTTTCCGACTTCAAGATTTTGGATGTATTGTGTGGACGCATATCCCAAATGACAAGCGTAAAGCAATGGAAAGAAAAGGGTTTCCCTTGTATCTTGATCAATGTGAAGATGTAAAGGCATATCGTCTTTTAGTTCAAGAACTGCTAAGATTTTTTTCAAGTGTGATGTAGAGTTTGATGGACATGCTCAAGCTTAGGTGCCATCACATACTCCATTTCCTTCAACAAGTCGGACATCACTTTTGAACCTTCTTATGATGAACATTATAGTTTTGAAGACTCCCATTCATTAAGTACTATAATTTAGATGATGAGCCACAGGGAGGGATAACTTGGAGACCTTCACTACATAGTGCTAAAGAAAATTTCGCATGCACTACTCAACCCGCACAACCTCAACCAAAATGGGTCCACAAAGATGCAATGAGGTTGGTGCCTTGGTAGGAGATCCTAGATATCTAGTAAGTGGGATGAAATCCCAACATCGCATGGTGTTACACATTTGACACACATTGGTTGAACACAAGATCTCGAGACTTATCATCAAGCTTCCAAGCATCCCGAATACGGGTAACTATGGAAGAACTTCTTTCTTTGAAAAAAAAATTTGATTTGGTTCCACTTCCAAAAGGAAGAAAAATAGTGAGGTGCAAGTGGGTGTACTAAACTAAATATGCAGCATATGTTCTATTAACAAGTAAAAGCCCGACTTCTAGCAAAATATTTTTCACAGAGTTGAAGGTGTTGATTACCATGAAACCTTTGCTCCACTTGCTAAAATGAACTTTGTTTGGCTAGTACTCTCCTGTGTGGTATGGAGGATGGGAAGTCAACCAAATGGATGTCAAAAGTGTCTTCTTGCATGGTGATTTGCAAAGAAATCTACATGTCCCAACCTCGTGGTCCGTTGATAGTGAGAACTCCAATTATGTGTGCAAGATTGAAAAACTCCTTGTATGGCTTGAAATAGGCTCCTCAAGCTTGGTATGAAAATATCGACACGTTTCTTATCAATTATGGTTTTACATGGTGTTCCTCTAACCCTACAATCTACACTAAGAAAATAGACAAAATTTCCTCATTCTAGTCCTCTATGTTGACAACTTAATCATCACAGAGCATCCACACAACAAATTCTTGATTTGAAAGCATGTTTAAAGAAGTCTTTTGAGATGGCTAATTTGGGTTTTCTACATTTCTTCCTAGGTCTTCAAATTTACAATCTGACAAATGTATTTTCATCCATCAATCCAAATATGCTCAAGACATTCTCTATCGCTTCAACATGGAAGATTGTGAGTCCGCACCAACTCCTTTTCGATTGGGAGTCAAGCTTTCTACCAAATTCCCTATCCCCTAGTTCATGGGACACTCTACAAGCAGTTGATTGGAAGTCTACTCTTCTTGACTCGTACATATCCTGATATTTCTTTTGATATAAATCTTATATCGCGTTATTGTTTATACCCTCGTAAAAGCCATTGTGTTGCAAATTTTGTATTCTATAAAACCCTTCGTGATAATTCTAATTACAGATTTGAGTACAAGTTGAGTGGTATAACCTCAATTTATGGTTACACTTCAAAGGAAAACTAGTTAAGAATCATTCTCTTTGTAAACCAATAGTTGTATAAATTTAGATAGTGATTGGGCACGAAATCCAAACGATCGCAAAATGTCAATCGCATGATATATCTATCATCTTTGGGAAGGTCCCGTGACCTAGTCTTGTAAAAAAGCAAACCACCATTACTTTGTCTACTACAGGCGAAGTATAGTGCACTTGTTGAAGGACATGAGTCGGTGTGGATACAACGTTTCCCCACGTCCGCATTTTGAATTCAGGTTTTCACAGTCTCCCAACCCACATGCTTTGGTACAATAATTGTCAGTACCACCCACATTTCTAAGTAACTAGAAAAGCATCATCGCATAGAGCACATTGAGATACGCATTCATTATAGTCCTTTCCTAGCTAATCCAAGACAAGGTCATTTGACCTAATGCTTTTAGAACAGAAAATCAGGTTGTCAACATCTTCACAAAGCCCTTGTTTGAGGCCAGATTTGTTAAGTTCAAGCAACTTTTGGCGGTGAAGGAAGGTCTCGTCAAGGGGACATGACAGTTTCAATGTTCCTTGGTCCTTTGCTTCATCGAAGTACATCTTGGGAGTAAGATATTAGTGTATATAATTAACCATACACTATTATATGTAATTTTAACTTGTAATATTAATAGCAATTTAATATGTGGATAATTCACCCATTAGTGCACACTTATCCACATCTATTAATAGAAAAGAGTATCAACCAAGTTATTGACTTGATTAACTTCCACTATTAATAGATTAAAACAAACTTGTTTTACAAGAAACTACTCTCTAACCCTAAAAATAGCCTCTACTTGTTTTTATAAATGCATAGAGAGCTAGTATTAGTGTATCATATATTGTGGAAGAGACTTATTCTTACTCTCGCAAATTCAAGCCAGAGTTTCTTAACTAAAGTTGTGGTAGTCATGCTACCCTTGATAAATTTATGTTATGTTTTTACTTTAAGCTTTCATTGATTTATTATGTATGCATACTTGTGGGTGTTTGTCTTATGGTTGTTTATAATGATTCTAAAGAATACAATGTACTTTAATATGTCCTATGCTTCCATGCCATATAAAAGCTATTGAAATTGACTATTGTTGTTCCCAATGTGGTAAAGACTTACCGTTCCTTACATTTGGATTTAAAATTGCATTAATGTCTCCCTGATTTTACCCAACATATGTTTGTGTGTTTCTAGAACTCTCTCGTCCCAACACTTTCTCCATTGGTCCCTACACATTTGTAGTTAAAAAAATAGACCTCTTGATGTGATCAAGCACAAAAATACAAAGTAGTTGATACGGCACCTAGCAGTAAAACGTATCATTGCATGCATGATCGGAAAATATGTGCCTTCTAAAAGCGGCCAAGATACGGCCAGGCAGATGCTGGTACGGCCAGAATGTACGTCTGCAAATGTACCGGACTTCCTGACCATTTCAGAGCCCAAAGTGTTTTTTTTAAATTTTTTTCTAGTTTAAATTTTATATATCATTACAACAGAAATTACAATTTTCACAACACCATTATCTACTGAGAGGTACCAAATACAAGCCATCATAAACATGGTTAAAAATAGCATGTATGAGATAAATCATAAATGTAATAAACACCTCAACTAGATATGGTAGGGACAAATAAATTATGAATTTATGAGTAATTTGTTGCGATTATTTAGCTTGTTTTGTTTTTCATACGAATAATATGTGGTTAATTCCTATTTAGCATGTTGGAATTTATACATTTTTTAATTTTTATATATATTTTGTACGGTTGTATCAATGTTGTATCCGGGGCCAAAAAAATAATTCCATATCTTAGCATATCGGATACTTGCTGCCATATCCTTGTGTTTGTTAGCATATGGATTTGCACGCATGCAAATGACATGCAACAGTGTGGGAACAGAAGTCCCTCCTCAATGAAGGTGAGGCTGCCTTTATTGAAAACCAAAACTGTATTTACATCTGTACATTCAAAATTGTATGTGGGGGGTGTTTTGGAACATCAATGGAAAGAAAAGTGAATGAAGGAGATGGAATGGAAAGAAGGAAAGGAGTGAAATGGAATGAACTGAAAGAACATGCAAGAGTTAGGTAAAAACAGAGCCTAATATTGCATGAAGAGGAAAGACGAATGACCAACACAAATAAAACGGAGTTTGAGTTAGCCAAACAAGAACGTGTAAAGGGAACACATATGAGCAAGTAGATAATCAGAGCTTGATCACTGTGAACTAGAACAACCGATTAATAATGTTGACAATAAGATCAAAGATAATATTTGCATGCAAGATTCAAACACCTAACATCTAATGAACATAAGAACATCAAATGTTACAAGAGACAATGAATGAGACACAAAGTTCGTATTTCATTAACTCCAAAATGTTTTTCACAAAGAACACAAAGTTTCTTCCTGAAACAAAGCTTGCACAAAAGTATTTTCTTCTCCTCTCTCAAAGTCACCCTTACAAATGAGCCCCTCACTTCCTTTTATAACCCAAAAGTTGGTTACAAAGTAGTTAGGGTTTTAAATGCACATTAAATAGGGCACTTAAGTGACTTTGACTTTTTCAACCAACTTTATAAAAAGTGACTAAAAATAGAAACCACTTAAGTTAAAAAGTCATTTAAGGAAAAATACATAAATAAAAGAAATGGGTACATGTGGACCCACTTAAATGACTTGGACGCACATGTAGACATCCTAGTCAGCAATGTGCCACCTAGATCAAGACACCTAGGATCAGTGCCTTATCCATTGGGCCAAGAGTCTACCTATCCCGATCGTACGAGAATGAACTCATTGACTGTGCTCTGCAATCCTCCAAATGACAAGAGTGCTGAGCTTGAAACTTGAGCAATTCATCCACCCCTTTGTCTGAGCAATATCCTGGTGTGAGAAAATTTGTCTTCATTCGTATTCACATTCACAATTCTCCACATGCTCCGAGTACCTTTCCATGGTGAATTATTCATTTGTCGCGAGACCGTAGTCGTTACGCCACCTTGGTTTATCAGAATCCAGCTTCTGGTCTTTCGCCATTGAGAAGATCTCCAAGAGCCAAAATTGCAATTCACCTCCAATGGTATTACAAAACATGGCTTTAACAAACACCCCATGAATAAATATAACCAGTTATTTGCACTATACATCTGATTTGATGAAGTCAAAAGCATTGTCTAGCTTTGCAAACACTTTCTACAAATTGAATAACCTAACTCTTGCATCTCACTGCACAACCTATCTTTTATTGGTTCACTTAACATCACCAATATTCATCAAAAATAACATTTTCCTTGTTTGAAATGATGGAAGCAGGTTCTCATATTTCACAACAATCTCGGAAACAAACTTCGGTTGCAGTGTGTCAGCATGCACACAATTGAAGGTTCTTGTCGAGTCAAATAGTTATTCCAAGAGACATTTTTATCAATCAATATGGCAATGCAAACTTCTCATTTATGTGACAGAGGAATGGTTATTTTACTCATGAACATCATTCAGGAATTTGAATCGAAAAATACCCTGTTGCCTTCATCTCGTGGGTAATTGTTAGTGCGATCTATCTCCTCCACAAAAAGTATGAATCATTCTATGGTCTTCATACATAGAATTAAACCAAATTCAAATCATAGCATGGTCTTCATCCATAGGCTTAAACCAACATCTATAGGGATTGACCTTGCCACCATGATTACACTTAACTCTCGTCAATAATCATTAAGTTTGTTGTAGTGTAGTCAGAATTGTTTTTAGCTTTTCAGCTCAACTACTTTATATTCAAGCTTAACCCAACATTTCTGAAAAGAATGGTTTTACCACAATGCTCACAGTTCTTCCTTATTATATAACACTTGTAGTAAGAATGTTTTGGCTTTGCCATAATAAGCACAATTGTACCTTCCAAACGATGAGAAAATGCCATTACCAATAAAGACCTAATGCTGCCATGATGATGACCCAGGTTCAAGCCCTCAGCATGTCGATAGACACCCTTACCAATAAAAAAAAAAAAATTACTGCGAGCTCATGTTAGTGCCACATTCATGTGGCGAACATCAGCTACAAAGCCAACCCCATGATTTGAAGCTCGGACACAAGACATAATGATTACATCACGCTCCTGGCCCTGAAAGGCATCTACCGTATTGATATATAAACCTTTTCCTTCATCAGATTTGAGGACAACATCAAACTCTCGGTGCAAACATTTCAGCTGTAGCTTGTAAGGTGTGATAATTCCAACAGAAACCTTTATGCCTGCCAACTTAGTGACTCGTTGAAGATGCTCATATAATTGCAAAGCAAATTGTGCTTCATGAATATTCTGATATGAAACAGATCCACCTCTATGAGATTCTCTTCCATGAGTTACATCGTAAAACAAGTAAGGTCTCAATAGAGAATCTTTGTAATAAATTTCATCAGGTCTCCTGGTAACACTCTCACTGTCACTTAATCGATTTTGATAAAAATATCTTGAAGGAAAATCCCGAATTTGAGGATGCATTCGATACTGAACAGATAACAACATAGTTGGACAACCTGCTTGTTGGAAGCGCTCAAAAAGGCTTCTACTATACTGCAACATGCCTGCTGCCTGGTGCGTGGGAGCTTGTCATCATGTGAATTTCTCCTAAGGCGGCCTGCTTGAAACTTTTAAACTTTGTGCTGTCTTTTCCTTTGCAAGGCGTGGACAACTGTTCTTTTTTTATATTAAAAACTGTTTTATTTGCCTGGCAATGCATGGACTCCTCCTGGCTGGGCGCGAATTTGCTTCTTCCTTTGGCTGGTGGTCTCCTCCAAAAAGAATGCATGGTTTTCTGCTTTTAATTTTCTTATCTCCCAAGGCGTGTGGATTTGATTGATTTTACTTCTTGTCCTCTTCCCCACGTGACTTCTACTTGGTTTTGGCTTGGATTTGCTAAAGACTCCTTTGTTTCCTTCTGCCTGCTGTCCGCTGCCTGGACTTCTTTTAATCTTTATTCTTTTGAAAACTGTTCATTTCTTTCTTTTTCCTCAGCGTGTGGACAGCTGTTTGGGCTGTGCGCCTCCTCCTTAATACCTGCGCACTTTTTAAAAACTTGTTCTTATTTCCTTTTCAGGCTGCGCATTTTTTTAAAACCGTTCCTTTTGCCAGACGTGAGAGCCCCTTCCTTGCGTGGATTCTCCTTCTTTTTTTAAAAACTGTTTTAAAAACTTCTTGTTTCCCTCACACGTGGCCTGTGGTTAATCTTCTTCAAACTGTGCGTGGAAAAGAAATCTTAAATCTTTGTTTTATTGAAAACTGGCTTATTTCCCTTGCAATGCGTGGAAAAGGAATTTTTTTATCTTCTTGAAAACCTGCGCAGGTTTAGAACAAATGCCTCCTTTTTGTCTGCGTGGAGATGGCTTCGAGGAGGCCCATGCGTTGGAAAACTCCTTTGCTGCTCACGTGGAAAGTTATATCTAAGACTTTTGAAATATTTTTGGATTTATGCTTTCCTAAATTGCCTTCTTCTCACGTGGAAACCCTTCTCCCACAGCTGCGTGGTCTTTTGCTTTTAATTTTCTTACCTGCGTTTGGACTGTCTTCACCCTTAGGCACGGGCTCCTCTTTGTATTTTGTCTGACCAATACGTGGTCTCAAAACAAATGCCTCTCTTTCTTTTTCCCCTGCGTGGGAATTTGCTGGTGGGTGCGTGGGGTTCCTGGCTGTTCTCGAAACTGTTCTTTCCTTCTATGCGTGGAAAATCCCTTCTGCTGGCTGTCCCACTGGCTGTGTTTTCTCTTTTCGCATAAAAACTTGTAAGGAAAACAAATTTCTTTGGAAGATTTTATTGGATGTGATAAAACATTATGCCTTCAGAAGAATTAAGAAGCAAAGCTTCCCATGACTTTTTCCAACGGGTTTGATGGAGGAAGTTACGAGGATTAATTCAACTTCCTCGCTTCCCGGGTAGTGGCTTAAGTGCCGAGGGAAATGGGGAAAGCAACGGACAATTGCCAGGGAATGGCAAAATGGGTTGCAATGCAATCCCGTTCAATTTCCCCATGTGGGGAATTGGGGAATTTCTTGCTGTTAGCCAATCCATGGTTTGGCAATTGGCAGAGAAAATCCCACGTGCGGGAAAATTGAAGAGGATTGCCAGGAAAGGGGAAATCCAGGTTCGGGAAGCTTGATTGGCTTCCCGATTGAAGCGTAAGCTTACTTCCCGGCATTAAAATTTGTCGAATGATTTTCAATTTATATTTATTTAATTAAAACTCCTCAAGTGATTTAAAAATTAATTTAATCAGACAAGGAGCAATTAATTAATTAAATATTAATTAATTAATTTAAATGTATTTTAACGCGTTTTAAAGCTCAATGGGAAGAGTTCTCGCTTGAAAAGGGACGAAGCGAAGACCGAAACGATCACAAAAATGAGGCAGTCATGCAACGGGGGCAATGAACCACGCAATGTAACACTTTTCAGATTTTTCAATTTTTATTATTTTTTCAATAATTTTGCTAAGTCAAATTTAGGCCTGATAACATATCTAAAACGTATCGGCTACTTAGCAAAAATATAATTAATAACAAAGCATGGGAGATAGATAAAGCAAAATACAAATATTGAGGGTAGGATTACTCTACTATGCACAAATTAATTCCTAAAAGCACATTGCTTCTAGATAAACAAATAATAAATAGGAAATGAGATATATGGTATGATATAGTTAGATTTTCTATAACTTAGGTGTATATATATGTTAGGAATATTATATTGTTTACATTGGTGAATGCTTTAATGTAATATATATTATCATGAAGATTATATATATGGGTGAATAAATAAAATGTAATATTATTAAATATGAGAAAATATATCTCATATTAATAATATAGGTTTTATATATTAGTTGTGAGTTTGTTGTATAAACAACTCACATTGGTATTTTTAGGATTAGTTGAGTGTGTTGAGATAACTAAGGGATTGAGAGAGATTAGTGGAAGGTTGAGAGATATGTGGGATAAAGGATGACTCCTATTTAATAGGAGATCATATGTGTATTTATACCTCTCAATGTAAATGAAGACATATCCCGGATGAATTGAAAATTATTCTAATATTATTTTATTCGGTGTTTTTATTGTGCAAGATTATTTCCAATAATGCACATACCAACTTCAAGAATATATAAATATACACTTACTAATCATAACCCATACATAATATATGACATGGTTAGTCGTCTCTCGAACCGACTAAAAAATAACATGTTGGCTAAAGGCGACATTGCATTCAAATCAGTCGTTGAATAAAGAATGATGGTTCTTGTTGGCATGAATCTTTGTTCCTTAAAATCTATTAGGATTCCATAAAACCGCCAAATCCTCTTGTTGATCCTTCTCCCCATATCCTACTACTTCACTATTCTTCCAAACCACACTTTTCATTTTCTCACTTCCTTCATCTCTATCTTGTCTCTCACCACTTGAGCGTAGATTAGAGTTGCATAGATAGGATTTGCATACAAATACGGATATGGTATCAAATATGGATATGGATAATTTTTAGACCTTTGATATGAATACGATTGGATACGACATACATATACCTATGTTCCACGGGGACGCGTCCCCTATGTTTTTTAGCTCGTCCCCATACCGGGGACGTTTCGGAACCTCGGGGATGGGTAGGAAACGTCCCCTTCCCGTCCCCAAACTTTGCAAATTTTAGGAAACGTCCCAGGGACGTCAAAAAAACGTAGGGGACAGCTGGACGTCCCCGGTACGTTTAGGGGACGGCTAGAAGTCCCCTAAGCGTCTTGGGACGTCCGGCCCATCCCCTAAGCAAACAGCCTTAAAAACATTTTTTTTTTTTAAAACACACTTTTAATTAAAAGTAAAGCAATGTGGGGGCCCACAAGGACCCCCACTTTCATTTCTAAGTGCCCTAAACCTAAAACAAACATCAAAACAAAAAAGAAGCTCATTTTTGAATAACAAATTTATTGCATAAGGTAGTGTTCAAACTTCAATACAATCACTTGGTACAGGGAGGAACTGTCACATCAGTGCCCTTCCCCTGAAATGAATCATTCATTTATATGAAAAAGAATCAAAGATCCAATGGTTTTGGTTAAAACACAATTGTCAACTACTGACTAAACATAACAAAAGAGTCGATATGGCCTTGACTGTGACTAAAAGCCAACAAGAGATTAACAATAACGGAAAATAGTTGGTTACCAAAACAATGTTTATATTTAAATCAATGGTCTGCATTGATTAGATAATTGAGGAGATTGAAGATGAAATGGTGGTACATTCCATTAATTGAGAGAAATACTTTATATGTTATTAAATGTCACCCCTTTGTTTTGGATATCTTCATTCAAAGCTGCATGTTGGCTTCGTTCAAATGGTCAATAGTATACCTTTAAGAAGTCATGTGTGGTTAGTCTTAGTTATCATCCATTGGTATAATTTATAAGTTGTGAGAGAAACGAATAAAATAGTTCTATTATAAGGTATGGAGCTTATACTTGTAGTCTCTTTAGATTACATGACATTGATAGGATTATTATCGTGTGATTTCAATTTTGAATTGTAAGGCCTCTGCATGTTGTTTATCATCCATCCTTTATAAATTTATATGCCACCACACAATTCAAACAGTTCTATCAACATTTGCTTTATGGATGTCTACAAGAAAATATATTGTAGCGCTTTTCTTTCCATGGAAATATGCCACAAAATGCCGAGACCTTTTGGTCTTTGATCTTGGTATATAATATTCTTATTCTGAAACCAATTTTTTTCCTACACAAATGGGGAGTTTTCATGCAAGAAGACAAAGTGACGAATGCTTTAAGTTTAAGTTTATCAATGTTATACTTATCATATGAATATTTGAAATTTCCTATATTTTTAAGGTTAAATGATAAATCTTATGTGAAATCTCAATTCAACTCTAATTTTATGTATTAAGGTTTGCTTTAGCAATGTTATCATATGAATATTTGAAATTTCCTATATTTTTTAAATTTTCCCTTATTTTTTAATAGCCGTCCCCTGTCGTCCCCGTCCCGGAAACTTGGTGGAACATAGATATATACACATTATATTTTAAAATATTCATTCACCTCCACGTCCTCAATTTGCTGCTGCTAAAATACATTGAAGGGGATTCAAACAAACATCTGCAGTATTTTAGGTTGTCTTTTCAGCCTTTTGAGGTTTTTATCAAGTTATGTTTTTATTTATAGATCCAATACAGCTATGGATGCCTTCCATACCGTATCGACCATACCCAACATGGCCTAATTCTGAGACGTGTGTGGATGCGGCTGACTCAGAGTGCACTATCCAGTTGTATCCATACATTGTGTTTATATATGTATCCGGCATGCATATGTGCTTGCCCAAGTTGCAACAGTGGTACATCCTGCAACCCTAGTATGTAGATCCTAACTTGGGAGTGCTTTAAGGCTTGAATATTTGCCTTGTTGCCTAAAGGGTTTCTACTTTATAAGCAATCCTTTCCCAAGTGCCCTAGTTTAAGACATAGGTGACACCCGTTGGGATCCATTTGTAATCATCGCTTGTGTCCAACCTCGCCCAAATGTGTAAACTTTTGGGTGAGGGAGAGAATTTTTTTTCTGAATAAGTCAATATCAAAACAAAGACTTGCATAAGATACTAGGGCTTTTCTTTGCATTGAGTCAACTAAGAGACATATTCTCCTATTATAATCCCAATCCCAATATTTGCTTGAATTCTCTCATTCCATAACTCATGGAGAGTAATCCAACAAACCGTATCCAAACAAAGAATTTGTTTAGCATTTCCTAATTAGGATCACATTTAGGTGTCCATAGCCTCAACTTTCAAGTTCAATCAAACATTTCAGAGAAACCAGCGACCCCCTTCACAAATAGCATTTCTATCTCCTTTGTTTTCGAAAAAAAAAAAAAGGACTCTAGATCTATTGGCATAGTTCTTCGATTGTTGGAAAATACCTCACGAGATTTCCTATCAAAGCCTTGTTCTTTGGGTGCCTCACTTGATCCACCATCTCATCTTGAATCACCAACACTAGGGTTTCATTTTACATTTGATACCCATTGCTTTGGTTTCAGCAATTGGCAAGCTTTGAAACTCTTTAGGAATCCAACATCCATCCCACCCAATCTCCTTTTTGCAAAACCAATGGTTTCTATTGGTTTATTTCTTGCATCGGTGTGGTGCTCTTCCTTTTGTTTTCTTCGATTACTATTTTCGTCTAATCCTTCAAAAGATCTAAAGCTTTCCACTCCCATTCACTTTGCCTATGTTTTGCTAAAGGTTTCAACCTGCTTCTAGCTTTTCTGTTTTCCTATCACACCTTGTGTCAGCCTTCCTATTGCAACTACAACTTTGTCCTCTTCCATCCATGCAGACTTTTTCCAAAATATTTTGCTCTTTATTCCTTCTATTCACTTTGTTGCTCCTTCCTCTTGTTGTACCGCTCAATCCTTTCACTTTGCTGCTCTGCTCCCATTGTCGTTGCAGATTAAAATATTACAATGCATTGAATAGTTTAAATGCATTAATTATAACAATGAGTTAGATATTTCATGGATGGTTCCTAGAACACCTCAAAGCTAGTGGATAATAGGTCTCCAAGAATCCACTTAAATCTAAGCCTTCATCCCCATTTAAATAATTTGGATGTTTACCAATCTCTATAGATTCTCTCAGATTTCTCTTTAAAAGTGATTATCTCTAGCTAGAACTTTTGCCTCTGTTATGCAGAATTCACGAGTAGAGAATGTCCTTCCAATGTTGAGCTTTAAAAGCAGTTGTACAGGATGCCTGGACAGAGTTCATGGGTTCAATTTTGAATGGCTCTCCTTGTTTCTCCAATGTATGGGCAACCGCAAGAGACACCAAATGCCATAAACCCCACAGCTACATTTTTAGGTCAAGAGGATCCTTCTTCGACTTTAGAATCCTGCTAATCTTGCTTTGAGGAAGAAATATTGATTTTATGTTCTACCTTTGAATAGTTTTGCTAGCAAAGCCTTTGGTCGACTAGCTGCATTCTCCTCGTATTGGTGTGGAAGACTACATTGCATATTATTGAAGATCCTAATTATTTGTTTGGCCTTGTAGCCATTCTTTTCGAAAAACTTTGACAAATGTTCTTTTACTTGATCTATATTTTTGTCATCCATAATTTTGAGGGCTCTAGCTAGCGAGGGTTTTAGGGACACCAGTTTTCTGACAAAGGTGTGGTTAGTCAATCTCTGAGAAAGGTCTAGATGGGACAAAGAATGTAAATAAAAATCCATATGTGTGTTTTTCTTGTAGACCTAGCATGCAAAGACCCCATCCTTTCTTCTTTTTAGTAGCGCACCCAAGAAAAGAAGAGAACTATCCTATTCTGTTTCTTTGGTAAAATTAATGCTAATAATAAAAAATCTAAATTTAATGGTGTCAAAAAGGGCTTTTCAGATGAGCATGGAACTCGTCAATACTCCTTGTTATGTGGCCAATTTACACCATTGCCATAGACATTAATTTTCCACCATTTTGGCCGTAGGTGAAAGAAGAGAGCCTACATGCTTCAAATTGCTCCATAGAGATCGCTGATTTAGGATCCGGCATAGATGTTAAAAATCCTTTTGAAGGAGATCTAAAAAAGCGATACTTTGTACAAGGAATGTGAATAATATTTAAAGAAAGTCTGAGAGCAGTGCCAACCTCAAATTAAATGATACATATCGAGAGAATCTGGATGCGAACAACAATAGATGTTAGAAAAAAACTTTGGGAGAGGATCTAGAACACCAGAACCACTGATTGATTAGCTGTTGTACTTTTGCCATCCTATTTTTATTGAAGATTTTAAAATTGAAGAAATCATACTTTGCAGTTAAACTCACAACCATAGTTACCAGGTTCGGCCGGATTTGTATGAAATCCGGTTCGAACCGTATTTTTTGAAGCAACCGAATAAATCCGGTTCGGTTCGGCCTTGTTTTGCAGGAAAAAAAAAAAAACTTTTTGGCATTTTTTTTTTTGGTGAAAAAATCGCAAGGATGGAAAAAAATTGCCATTTTTGGAAAGGGTCCGGGAAGATGTAGCAGCAAAAACTTGCATGTGCCATAACTTTCATTTTGTGGCTCCGTTTCAGGTGTCGTCTTCTCTAAAAGTGTATATTTTCTCGAGCTCTACGCATTGATGGCAATATTTTTCTTATTTTCATAAAATCCATTTTTGTACCTTTTTGGACCAAGCAACTTCTTGCAATCTTTTGAAAGAATCATTATGATGATGATGATTATGGTAGATGGATGCTTTTTTGTATGATTTGTCTATATATAATGATATAAGTATACAATAATATAAATTTATAATAATATAAGTATATATATTCCGAACCGGATTTTTCCGTATTTTTTCGGATTTTTTCGAGAACTCCGAATTTTCGGATTTTTTTGCCCTTCCGAATTTAATCGGATTTCCGAACCTGGTAACTATGCTCACAACAATAAACAACTGATAAGTGATGTCAAGTCACACTCATGTATAGTAAACTCAATGCCTTGTGAGAATTATTGCAACAGCAAGGAATAAGAACGTACTTTGATGCAGAGATCAGAAGCCAATTTGATGATCCATGTTTATAAAGATATGCCTACAAAAAAATTTCAGCAACATCACAACAAATTAATAGAGGTTTATATAATGAATACTCACCACTGATGCAACTTGCGAATTTTCAGAGTTTCTGAAAGATTTATCTGCAGGAAAAAATATAAAATTGTTAGAATCCTGAATTCTAAACAACACATTTTCGAACTCCAACCGATTGAAGTGACTCAAACAAGAAGCCAATCTATCAAAACCTCTCTCTCTGAAATACAATAAGAACATGTCTGCATTATGTAGTAAACATTCATGCAGAGCCATCTAGCCTCAAAACCAGACAAAAATTAGTAGGAAACGCGAAAAAACCACGTCATTCAAATCCTGGATTGTCCAGTTTTATAACAGAAGCAACAGCAGACTCATTTGGAGCACATCAATGTCATTTACCATAAACACGCTGACATTTTGCTGCAAGAGCTAGAAATCATCTGCTTATGCAGAATATAATTAGCACTTACTACAAATTGTTAAATGTTTACAAGCACCTTCCTCTTTATTTCTTTTCTTCCTCTAAATGCTCTTGTAGAAGAGGAAGATTCAACTGTTATTTAAGAAGTACTGGTGTTATTGTATCAGAATAGTGCACTAACATTCTTTATAATTTGTTTTTGGGGAAGTTGCTGGGAAGTTTTTCCATTGAAAGAGTCCGGAACCTATGCAAATGTAAATTATGCCCCTCCTTTCTCTTTAAGTCAGACAACCATCCATATATGACCATAAATGATCCAGATTTTAATTGAAATCTGGTGGACAACACAATAATTTGCAGAAATTCTGTGTTATAGAAGCAGTGAACTGAGTCTCCAAAACGGACACAACAAATGGCAACATACTGCAACATAAATGAATTTTTATGAAGCCAAGAGTAGCATACAAGAAAGGTAACAGTCTTTAAGAAGAGATGTGAAGCTATAATAGGTAGCAATCTCTGAGAAGAGAATGAAGCTACAATATTCTGATTTTTACATTTGAATGTCAATTCCTTTATATCTATTTTTAACAAGAAATGAACAATCTAAAAATAGAAAATAAAATGATTTTAATTGGAATCCAAAATGTCCTGTGACAAGTGTTCCCTCGCACAGTTGAGAAGTTTTGTCGTATAATCTGAAACTCATTAAAATAATATATACAAAAATACAATTTTACTACACATAAGTACTTTATACATTTGTGTCCTGTGTTTTTAGGCACTCTAGAGCATTTTTTGGACCCTAAACTTTAGTCAGTGTCCTAAATAGTTCCCACATGCATGTATTTAGGGAACTTAAACTAGTTCTCTTGATGAGCTGTCTAACACATTGCTGTTTCAAATTCCAATCAACGGGCTAGGATATATGACCCCGACAAGGTGACGTACTAGAGATATACTAGTTTCTTTCAGTATTCTACCCAAAATACTGTCCCGAACTGTCACCTGGATCAGTAAATGTTTACAAATATCCATTCTTCAAATGATACCAGGAGCCTTAATCAAGCTAAAAAGTCCATAAATGCTATATGATCTTACCTGTTACTCTTAAATCACTGTTGCTCTTAAATGTTGAATCTGATGACATCTAAGTTCTATCTATTTTTTATAATGTCCAATCAACAAGCAGAAACAAAGTGATTATGCACATCCAATAGAATCTTTCTTCAGTTTAACCAACAACAAAATCACTATGGAGATTTTGAAGGACAGACGCAACCTTTGACCAACAACAAAATTACTATAGAGATTTTGAAGGACAGATACAACCAGCTTCCTTAACGGTTAGCTTAATATCTTGGACCATCTAGTTATTAAGTGCCTATTCGACCAGAAATCCTCTGGAGAAAATCAAACATCTTTCAAAAATTTGTCTTCTTATTTTTACCGTCGAGATCTTTATTTCTAATGTCCCTTCAACAAATACAGCTTATAACTTATTTTGTAAATGCAGATCAGAGTGAGATTTTGGCAAGTAAGACAATCACATATAACTTCTCTTCTTAAATGATTTGCCATAATGTCCTAGATTTAACATTATCGTTGTCACAACCAAGTTAGAGTGAACTTTGGTTCAGATTTACACAAATTATACAAAATTAAAAATCAAATAATGCTTAATAATGATAATAGATTCAATACATTCGGGACAATTTTATTGATATAAATATTAAAAGATATATATATATATATATGAGCTCCTATATAATAGGAGTCAATCTTCATCTTCAAATCCCACATATCTCTCTCCTATGATTTCTCACTCCATTATTCTCTCAATATCCCAAATATCACTCAACCATATAACCAAAAATCTCTCACACATCTCCTATTCTAATGGTGAGTTAAACTCACGTACAACTAATACATCTCAATATGAGCATGTATTATTATTATTCTCACACAATTACATATATGATTTGTTATCACAACTCACTCACACATATAATTATATTATTCTAGGATAATATAATTACTCACATTACAAAAATATATATCAAATCAATGTTCACACTATATAATTCCTAACAGTTAGTATCCAGTCTTAGAATCAGCTCAGACCCTATAACACCATAACATAAACCAACTTGGACTTGGCAAAACTACTCCAAATGAGCTTTTGTACTTAAAATGAGAGATTTTCCTCTTTTTCAAACAGCAGTCTCGTATGCTTGGACTCAAGAGTTTTGGGTAGTTAATCTATATTGGGTCATCTTAGGTCACTCATAAATGAAACCCTAGGAGTTCTATGACTTGACTCGAAGAGAATGCTTATGCAGCAATACCAACATGAATGAGAAGATGGTTGTGAACACTTGTGTTTTTCAGCCTTATATTCAGCACTCTCCTCATTTTTTACCCAAACAAGATTTAAATCCTATACGTCTTATTGCTGAAAGTTTTTCTCAGAAATCCTTTCTTTTATTTTCCATTCATACACAAAATATTGCGAAAACAAAATGCTTCACATAAGAGTCAATAAAAGTGGTTACTTAGATATATCATATAAGACTTCACCTTTTATACTACTGGTCTTAGTCACAAGGTTCGCCGGATTTCAAGGAAAAAGTTCAAAATCCGGCAAACTTCAAAGTTGTCTAAAAAAATCGTGATTATTCAGCAATATTCGAATAAAAAACCTAGACGTCATTAAAAAAACCCTACAATTCGTGCCTAACGTCGCGGGGAAGAAACCCTAAAAATTTTGTATGTCAAGACCATGCGATGAGATTCTGAACCTGTTTAACTTGGGTCGAAGGAATTTTAAACCTTTTAACCCATGTTTAACGTGGCCTGCGAGTAGAGTGGCAGCATCAAGGGCATGCGAGTTTTTAATATCTCCTCTTTCCTTGTTTATAATCATTTGACATTGATACGAATGCCATAAAAGATAGAATGTTGAAACCTATGTCATCCTGCAGGTAACATTGCAATGTTCAGTGATCAAAAATATGCACAGAAGCTGCGAGTAGAGGTCCGCCAGCTATTGTTTCAAATATTTATCATTTCGGAATTCTATAGTATTTACGGTTTAGGTTTTTTAAAATCTTTTGTTTTTTGGTTTTAAGTTTAACTTTTTAACTTTTCCTTTTTTTAGGTTAAATGTATGGTTATTTTATTAAAACTTTTTTAGTTTAATTTTATTATTTAGCTTTTTATTTTTAATATTTGAAATAATAAATTTAACATTTATAAAGATTAAAATATTAAATAAATGATTATTTTATTTTTATTTTGTGGATTATTTTCTTATTTTAATAAAAATTGCAAATTTATAATAATCGAATTTAATCACGATTTTTTCCAAATTTTTATCTTTGTCGAACTCGAACACAAACATGAACCTTGTGACATAGCTACTGGTTAATACAAAAAGTCTTCAACTTTGTTCTCCTTTTTGAGCAGTCAAATTCTCTGTATAACTTTGTATGGAACTCAAATAGCTCATGCTTTGAGCCCATCATAAACATCTGCCCTCATATTGAGCTAGTTTGTCAATACTTATCACATTAGTAACAAGTCCATACACTTCTGCATAGTTACCAAATCCGGATCTTTCAGCCGACCCAGAAAAATTTAGTCCGGTTTGGCGTTTTTTCAAAAAAAATCCTTTCTTGTTTTGCAAAAAGACAACACCCAGCAACC
This sequence comes from Taxus wallichiana var. yunnanensis, assembly GCA_018340775.1. Classification (NCBI taxonomy): domain Eukaryota; kingdom Viridiplantae; phylum Streptophyta; class Pinopsida; order Cupressales; family Taxaceae; genus Taxus; species Taxus wallichiana. The sequence goes on along the minus strand of CM031235.1, from coordinate 939,159,374 downwards.
TTATATATTATTTACTATTAAATATATTACCATTTTATATTATGTTATTAATTTTTTCATTGTTTTTGTTAATTTTGTATATTTACAACTTACGTTCACATATAATTTGGACCAGATTTTTCTACAAAATTTCAAGAATTTTGGATTTTTGGATTTTTTTGCCCCTCCTGAAGTTTGAACGGATCCAGATTCCAAACTTGGTAACTATGCGCTCCTGCCTTTATGTAGGATTATACACCATTTTGCCAACCTTGAACTTGTTCTTGCAACACTGAACAAAATAATAAATATTTTCTTACCACAACTATAATTGTAAACTTGGAATAGTTACCAAAAGTTTACTATCGTGTTGCTGGAGCACACTAACTCTGAAAAATCCACCCAAGGTAGTCGTTCAGTGCTCGTCTTATCTACTTTGGAAGCACTTCTTAACTTATTTTCCTATCTAATTGGTTCCTTGAGATTATGATAATCAGAAATCGCTCCTTTCTAGTGTCCAATCAAAGCTGTTTGCTTGTATTTTACAATTTTTCTGTGCACTTTTTCATTCCTATTGCTGTGACCAACATGCCCGAAATTTGTGATTTTGAGGCCACCTCTCTTTAACGGTTTAAAATGATAACAGAATTAAAACAGGGTTTCTTTCAGTTTGTTTCATTGATCTTCACATTTTACTGACCCCTCTTTCTTCACTTGTTCTTTGTTCTAGGTCCTAATGGGTTTATTCTTTAGAGATCTTGTCCTGTTATTCTAATCTTTGATTTCTCTTCTTCCATAAATCCTGTGGGTTGTTTCCCTATGAAGAATTTGGTGCTCGCCTATGTTGAAAAGCTCCACGTACCTAAGGAACTGCAAAAGAGAAGGTAAAAATAGAGGAAGCTTTGCAAAAGCTGAGGGGACTACCGCAAAACAGAAAAAGCCAGAGATTTGCAAAGCTGAAAGGGCATCACAACGCAAAGAAAAAAGAATGCTTCGCAGAACTATGAAAGCTATCATAAGAGCACCACAAACTAGGGAGCTTTGCAAAATTGCGAGATCATTGCACGGCTACATAAAGCTTCGCATAACTGCAATATCACAGCAAAAGGGAAAAGCTCCACAGAAAAGGGAAGAGCACTGCAAAGCCACTGCACCTTTGCAACACTGAAAAGCTTCACAATGAAGGCAAGATAAAGGCAGCAAATAAAAGGAATTTGTAACCAGCATGCCAGTTAGCACTGCTCAAGGTGGATTTTGTGAAAAGTTGGCAACTGAAGTCACCTCGTACAGACAGTCAAGATGTATTTTTGTCTAGTCTATAAATAGCAGCACACAAGCGACTGTAAACTACTCCCAATTTGGTATGTATGGGTCAGTTTTTGAAGACATTGGGATTTAGAAAATGTCATTACTGACAGAAAGCAGAGCTGTTTTAGTGGCTGGGAACTGTCTTCATATCCCAAATGCGATCTAAAATCTGCTCCTCCTGTTCAGACGGACACCTCAAAGCCTTTCGTCAGAACCATATAAGGCAAGAACCTGTTCCAAACTTCTAATTGATAGTTCGGAAAACTTGTCAATCACACTCAACACACCCAAAATAAAGGAAGGTTCAAAAGAACAAGAAAGTATTCGTCAGAACCATTGCAACGTTTTGCAACTTTGGCTATTTTACTCTTGCGTATGCGCTGACATCAGACACAATTCAGTGTGAGGTTGTCGTATTCTGGTAGATCTCCTTATGTGATGTTGCTGGAACTTTTGTAATACTCAATGCATCCGGTTTTCTCTAACTGCAATCTAGCTAAGTCTGTATTGCTACCGCCAACTTCACCATTAACATTAACTCTGCCAGCGTGTTCATAGACTTGTACTGCATCGATCCACACACTGAAATATCCCTTGTGGGATACCACTTAAAAATGCACAAAATATTGAAAATTTGCAGCCAAATAAAATACTGATTTTTGCAGATTTTTAACAGCTAGGGCAGCGAACTGAAGAAAATTAATATCTCCCAAAATACCCACTCAAATCACTTGAAATTTTTAGGAGAGCTTGCTAATATTATAAAGAACATAAGAAAACTATTTTTGGAATTTTTGGAATAATATAATGCAGCCAGAAAATTACAGAAAGCCCTAAACAGGGGTAAAACTTCAAAAATTCATAACTTCTCCAATAAGCAATATAAAATTATGAAATTCTAGAAATAACATATACTAATATGGAGAATGAAACCCCAACCTTCAGATCTGAAAATGGCAACCCGGAAACCCTCCAAATAAGGGCTGCAATCTCCAAAACAAGTCGCCCCCTTTGGTAGATGGTCAAAACCCTTTGGAAATCCTCTAGAAATGATGTCAAACCCTGTTCTTATCGCTGCCGTAAATCTGATCTGAAAACCCTTTGATTTTCTCCACAAAATGTCTCCAAAACCCTCAAAACCCTTCCTCTGAAACCTTTGAAAATATCTCTGTAAATCAGCCCTGAAAACAACTCCAAAATGACAAGCTAGGGTAGATCTCTCACTACCGAAGAATGCCCTGCTAGCTAGGGATGGATCTCTCACCACCGAAGCTAGGGTTCCTGTGGGATTTCACTCCACAAGCTGTAAATTTGCAAGCAGCAGTTGCACATGAAGGAAAATAATTATGTATGCAAGAATGACCTTTCCTTTTTCCTCCAACTCCTTATATAATTTTCCCCAAGGCAAAAGAGCCCCAAAAAGCCCAAGTCGCATTTTTCCTTAGGATGGGCCAATAAAATAAAAGTAACTTAAGTTACTTTTCCCTTTTTAAGTCGCCATGGCCCAAAAGTGACCCCCAACGCAAAATTAGAACATTAAGTGTCATGTGGCCCCTTCCTAACGACAAAACATAATATCTAGTCCCTCCAAACACTTTACGCTCATGTCAACGAAGAATTATAACAAAACGGACTAGATATTCATACCCAATAGCTCCCAGCGTCCATAGCCCCTTGGGTATGACCAAGGCTTGGACTCGAATTGGCCCTTAGGCCTTTGGCGTAGGAAAGGGGACATTACACACACTTGTGCAATCCAAATCTCAATATTAAATGCAACCCCTTGGAAAGGGAGATTGTGATGCAACAAGGGGTTAATATCATGCTTCACACCTCTCAAAAGGTATGCGGTTATGTAGCTTTGTTCATTCATTTTGTCTTCCTTCGCAAGATATACTAATTGTTCCTTTGTTGAAGACTTCTATTACATCATTTGCGGACAACGGTGGAATCTCGACACCTTCCACCACCTCATACACGTTTATTCTTCCATGCCATCTATCTCTATTGGATTTGCATGAATCAACTTTCCTTCAAAAATATGGCCCCATGGTAATGTCATAGATGACGCACCAAACATAGTTCATTATTCTATTGAGTTTGTTATTTGTATTCAGTGAGGAGTCGTCTTATTTAGATCAATGTTAAGTAGTATTACTAAATTCCAAGTCATTCAAAAGTTTATTGTCTAGTCTAGTGATTAGATTCGAGTTTACAAGGTCTTTAACTATATAATCTTTTTAAGGTCATGTTTTATGGGTATTTAGTATATTTAGTACTGGTCACACTTGTTGGTCTTTAAATATTATTGTGTAATATTGTAACTTACCATTGTTAATGCATTTTGTTATTTATATGGTCCATAGTCTATATTTCAAAAAAGGGTCTTATAGTTTGTTGTCATTGAGGTTGTTATATGTGGGTCCTCAATCATATTATTAGAGTGGTTGTTAATAAAGTCATTATTGTATATTGACAATAGTCCTTGCTAAGTTTTCATCAAAAGTGTCAAAATTGTTTTTATAAATATATAATTGCCTCACGGATGCATTTTCGGTGGAACCCGACGTCGATGAGAGTGTCGGTTTGTGGCATTGGCTATCCTATCCTAGAAAGCGACTTGTTGATGAACCTCAAAGTCACATTTGGCTATGTAACCAGCAGACTTAGTGGAGGATGGAGGCAACAGAGGTTGGAGAACAATCGGTATCCTCCCATCAGCCACTAACCACGGGGCATCACATTTGATCCAAAGGGCATGTTTTTTCAATGTTTTCATGTTTTGTGTGGTGTGCAAAATAAACCCCTTTGCAAACAAATGAATAGGAGAGCAGATGACTACAATGATTTTTGTTGTGTACTTCTTCAGCAATTGGCCAGTGAGAAGCCCAACACTTGCTACAATTGAAAGTGGAAACAATTTTAGTATGCGGTGAATGTTGAAAGAGCATGGTTTGATGGTGAAAATCCTAACATTCACTAGAATTGAAAGTGTGAGCAATTATGCTTATGTATGTAGGTGATCGCATGCAGCAGATATCCAAAATCGCAGATTACAGACCTAATACATGTATTTACATGCATTTTTGTTTCCAATTCCTATGGTGTGATTACTTCCCATGTTCACACTAAGGGGGAATGTTAGGAATATCTTGTTAGTGTTCACATGTCTATGTTATTATATGGTGTGATGAGTTGTAATAAATACTCATATAGATATTACATGTTGTAATAGGTAGTCAAAATAATGACGTGTGAGAGAGATACATTACACTCTATAATTAGAATGTGATTATGGGTGAGTTGTAACTCACGTTGTTATTAGACATGAGTGGTTGAAGGTGATAAGTGTTGACTCCTTTGTAGGAGATCAACACACTATTTATGTACACCTCTCTCTTTGTGAATGATGATCAACATCCCAAGTTTATCGTGTATGCATCTACTATTGAGGATATGAATACAAATGATTTATTTGTGTAAGAGTTTTCTAAAACTCTTACCAAATGATTTCAATGGCTGGGTACAAGTTTTGATTTTCAACATTTCGAGTCCTATACTAGACCCATCATCGAGGAGAAGTAGCATATGCTTGAGGAAGATTAGAGAAATTATTTTAACTAGTATATGCCAAGAAATGGAGAAGAAAAGGAGATGACGGCCACACACCATCCTCTCTTATTTTTTGGAGTAGCCAACATCTCCCCTTTTCTTCTCCTTTAAAATCTGTATTATTCCAATCGTGTAGATTACATTGTAATAGCCTATTAAATAGGCAAGATTATAGAATAGGAACAATAATAACCTCTATCCTATACAAGGCTAAAGACAAGCCTACGACTAACAACATAAACAAAGGCATGGAAATATGCCTTAAAAAATAAACAATCTAACTAAGCCCATAACCAAATACAATAATATAATATTATTGCCTAAATATTCTAACACCTTCCCTTAATGACTTAACTTGAAACAACTCCAAGCTTATCTCAAAATTTTACAAATTTCTCTTTACATAAAGGTTTAGTCATTATATCATCTGGTTGCTCAGAGGTAGGACAATAATGAAGACATATGTCTGTGTTAGAGCCAAACTGTCGGATGTAGTGCTGGTGAACTTCAATGTGCTTTGTCTTGGCATGAAATCTGGATTCTTCACCATCTTTAGTAAACTCGGTTTGTCATGACCGAGACAGGAAGTGGCGGCTTGATGATTCAAGTTGAAGATATTCCAATATCGGATTGAATCCACATCAATTGTGTACTACTAACCAACCTTGCTTGTACTCAACCTCGGTAGAAGACAATGCATGTACCCTTTGAAGCTTACTCTTCCATGAAAATGCTCCTGAACCAAGAGTAAAAATATAACTTGATGTTGATTTTCTAGAATCAATTGATCCTGCCTAATCTCAATCAAGTATACCTTGTTAGCTCAAAGTCAATAGATTGTTTATACATAATGCCAAAGTCAAGAGTACCTTTGACATATCTAAGAACACGTTTTACTTGACTCGATGTTCTTTATGTGGTTTATCCATGAAGCGAGAAAGATAACTTACTTCAAAACATAAATTTGGTCTAGTAGTAGTATGATAACTCAAACTACCTACTATTTGCCAATACATTATTTTATTGACATGTGGAGAATCATATGTCAGTTGAGAGTGTGATCCATTGGGATTCAAAATGACTCTACTTCATCAAATCACCCAAAGAAAAAGAAGGAAAAAGAAACAGAGGTTTTGTCTTTAAGTTAATAGAATTGTCCAGTGCAGAGCGCGATGCTGAAAAAGTGCCCAACCCGAGCGGCGGTTACAGTAACCTTTAACCAAGGTGGCGGTCTAGTGCTGCCCAAACAGGGGCAGCGGTCCTGATCTGCCAGTGCACTAGGCGCAGCATCCTAACACTCTTTTGGACAAAAAAATAAAATTCAAAAACGAACAATCCCAGAATTGGAAAGGTTGTCATGTCTCTTCTCCTCCATGACCTTTCCCATCCTCCAGTGCACGGAGGACATGAGAAAAGCTATAAATACATGTAGGAAGGAGAGTTTTGATTATCAAGCATGAAAGCAAGTGAGCAAGGAATTCTTAGTGCTGGAATTGTGTTTGTAGAAGAAAGGAGTGTTGAGGCAAAGCAAGCAAGTAATTGGGAGGAAGTGTGAGATATTATCTACTTCTCTTTCATACTTATTGTAAATTTTGTACTTCTTATTTGAATTGGCCAATAAAAGTGGGAAGAAAGAGCATTTGCCCTTCCCACTAGTGGTTTTCCTCCTCTGGAGGTTTCCAGATAAAAATTGTTGGTGTTCATGAGTTTATATTCTTTCCTTTCTGCAATTGTGATTCTAAGCATAAGCAAATTCATTCACTAGCTATCTCTGTCATTTTCTAATTGAAAGTAGAACAACAACGTTTTAATTGTGATTATGTGAACGATTCCAAAGTAGAGAGTTTATAGATCATTTTGGTATCAGAGCTAACAAGTATCCAGGATTGTGGTATTCGTTCTTGGATTTGTATGATAGTGATGAGATCTAAAGGTGAAGAGGCTTTACCTTGCGATCCAGATATTTCTACAAGGAAGTGGAAACGAGAATTCGGGACAAATGGAGGAAGAAAACTTGGTCCGTAGAATCGAGATGTTGGAGACCATGATGGATAGGATGTTTAGAAGACAAGAAGAACTTGCAGATTTGCAAAAGACGGCTTCTATGTTAAGCAAGACTCCATGGACTCAGTGGTTCGAGGCTTAGCCGAAAAAGTTTGGCATAGGGAGGAGCCACCATGAGGAAGATTATGGGGAAGAGCGTGAAGAAGAGACTTCAAATGCAAGAGAAAAGGTAAAATCTGATCATGCTCCTTTTAAAGTTGAGATGAAAGTTGAAATTAAAAGCTTTGAAGGACAAGTAGATGTAGAGTTTCTTGATAAATGGTTAAAACAATTAGAAGTCTACTTTAGCATCCATAATGTCACTTGAGGCATAGAGGATCACCTTTGCACGTCTCAAAATGGAGGGACACGCTCTGGTTTGGTGGGAAACCCATCTAGCCACTTGTGAAAAGAAGAAACGTCCTATTGTGAAATCTTGGCAAGAATTTAAAGAATTACTTAGAGCTAACTTCTATCCTATTGGCCAAGACCAAATGATTAAATGGCGATATTTTAGACAAGGCGGTGGTCAAAGTGTGCGGACTATACTACGGAGTTTCGGGTAGGCGAGCCATGTTGCTGAACATGGACTTGGAGGATGAGGATATTCTGACTAAGTACTTGGGAGGACTTCACACTCACCTTCAAAGAAAAGTCATCTCCACGAAGCCCAAATATCTCAATGAGGCGTGTGTGCAAGCATACTATATAGATGATGAAAAGAAGCAAGGAGAAGCAGAGCCAAGGGAAAAGCAGTTGAAAAATCAGCAGAAGAAAGAACATGGGCAAACAAGTAACAAAGGTAAGTGGAAAGGAAAGGTAAACAAGCTGCCACTACTTTAAATACTTGTAAAGATCCCAAGAATTTTTGCAAGAACTGTGATATCAATGGTCATACTGACGCTACATGTTGGAAGTTGCATCCGGAGTTACATCCGAAGAACCAAACCAAGGACTCAAAGAAGTCCATGACAGCTGTAAAGACAAAGGGGAGGTGGAAATCGAAGATGACTCTGATGTAGATGAGAGGCTTGGATGCACGACCACCAACATGGACAGCCAGGAAGAGGAGATGAGTAGACTATTCCAGATCAAAATCCAAATCAAGAGAACTAAGGTAAATGCTTTGGTTGATACCGGTTCTCAGTCTAACTTGATTTCTAAAGCAGTTGTAAAGAAGCTTGGTCTTGAGACTTACGAGCATCCACACCCTTATCCTTTGGGTTGGGTGAAGAAGGGTGTTGAAATTCGGTAACAAAAAGATGTAAGGTCAAGTTTGGGATAAATTCCCAAGTATATTGATGTATTGGAAGTTGATGTTATTCCACTTGATGCTTTTGATGTTGTTTTCGGGAGTCCTTACTTGTATATTAGGGATGTTATATTTATGAGAAGGGAAAACCGATACAGATGGGTCAAGGATGGGATCAACTACAACATCCGGGCACACTAGCGTAAGACACGGGTTACTATGGTGAGTGTTAACCAAGCAAAAATGACTTATTCAGGCAAATCATAATCAGTTTTGTTTACTTTTGTTAAAGGATAAACAAGATGGGGTAGAAGTTTTAGATTTCTAACTAGGGAAAACATGATTTGGATAGTATTATTCAATCTTTTCAGGAAGTTTTTCAGGCTCCCAGTGGGTTACCACCAAAACGGGAAGTAGAGCATGAGATTCAACTATTGCCAGAGTCCCCTCTACCGAACATCGGGTTGTATAGGCAATCCTTGCTTGAGAGTACTAAAGTAAAGAAAAACTCCAAGAACTACTAGACCAAGGTGTGATACGTCCAGAGCACCTCACCATGCGGTTCACCTATTGTGATGGTGCCAAAGAAGGATGGTTCTTGGAGAATGTGCATTGACTACCGTGCTTTGAACAAGATCACCATAAAGAACATATATCCACTTCCCGCATAGATGATCTCTTGGACCAGCTTTAGCATGCCAAATTCTTCACGAAGTTGGATCTCAAGTCGAGTTATCACCAAGTCAGAATGAAGGAGGAGGATATATGGAAGACTTCCTTCAAGACAAAACAGGGTTTGTATGAGTGGTTAGTACTTCCATTTGGTTTATGTAATACCCACTACATTTATGAGATTGATGAATGATGTATTGCGGGATTTCATAGATTCATGTGTCATTGTTTATCTAGATGATATCTTGATTTTTAGTGCCACATGGGAGGAACATCTAACTCATTTACAACAAGTCTTGCAAGTTCTCAGGGAGAAACAACTGCTTTGTAATATGAAGAAATGTGAATTTTCCAAATAGTCACTTGTCTATCTTGGGCACGTGGTTGGAGGAGGAGAGCTACGAGTGGATCCAAAGAAGGTGGAAGCCATCACCAATTGGCCAACACCAACAAGAGCCACAGAGACTAGGAGTTTTGTGGGAGCAATACAGTACATGCGGAAGTTCATTCCGGGCTTCTCCGCGATTGCAACACCTCTACACACAGTGGCCACAAAGAGTAAGGGTTTTGACTAGGGTAAGGAACAAGACAAATCCTTTGAGTTATTGAAATACAAGATTAGTCATGCTCCAGTACTTGCTCTTCCTAATTTGCAGTAGCCTTTTGAAGTAGAGATAGATGCCAGTGATTATGCTATGGGCGCAGTGTTGCTTCAGAGGAGGTAAACCCGTATGCTATCATTCTAAAACTTTTACTTCAGCAATTAAAGGATATTCAGTATATGATAAGGAAATGTATGCACTAGTTCAAGAATTAAAAAATGGAAGCATTATTTGTTGGGTAAAGAAACTATTGTGCACACGACCACAAACCTCTCTAATATTTGCAAGCACGGATCTAAATTGCAGCGGGAAGGCACTACTGAATGGATGGGGTTCCTTGGTGTTCCATCTAGTGATCAAATACAAGAAGGGTAGTACAAACTTGGTGGCAGACATGTTGTCTAGGCCACCCACACAAGAGAAGTTCTCCTGTTTGGCCACTATCTCTCAGATCGAGCCCTTCACGAAGGAAGCTTACGGAGAGGCATATGCCCAGGACAAAGACTTTGGGGTGACATTTCAGCGATTCTGGTCCCAAGGGGCTGAAAGGACGGAGGATTGAAGATTGTTATCTCAAGGACGGGCTGCTCTACCAATGGGGGAAGCTTTGTGTGCCTAAATAAGAAAGACTTCTATTGATGAGGGAAGCACATACCTCGAAAGTAGCGGGACATTTCGGTGTTGGTAAGACCCTAGCCCACTTGCAAAGGTACATGTATTGGCCCAATATGCGAAGAAGTATCAAAATTTATACGTGGATGTAAACTTTGTTGTACCAAAGAAACCTAAGACTAGGAAGGAGGGTTTGTATATGCCTTTGTCAGTACCTACTCATCCATGGGAGGACATTTCTATGGACTTTTGTAGGAGGATTACCTATGTCTAAACATGGCCATGACTATCTCTATGTTGTTGTTGATAGATTCAATAAGATGTGTATTCTTATGGCATGTAAAAAGACAGTAAAAGCACATGAGGCAGTAGATCTTTTCTTTGCTAATGTATGGGTGCATTTTGGTTTGCCAAAGTCTATTGTTTCGATAGGGATTCCAGGTTCTTGGGGAAGTTTTGGACTACTTTGTGGGACAAGATGGATACTAGGTTACAGAGGAGCACGGCTTTCCATCCACACGATGGAAATGGATAGAGGTGGTGAACAAGACTTTGGTACGAGTTGATCGGAGGGTATAATAAAGAAATACCCAAGGACTTGGGATGAGTCCTTAGCCTACATTCAACATTCTTATAACCGGGTAATGTCCCCTTTTCCAATCAAGACCTTTGGCCCATTTCTCGACCCGGCTGCCCAAAGGAAAAGTATAAGGGTGACTTAAGTTACTGATAAGTTATTACTAAGTGCTAGAAAAATATTAATAAAGCACTTGCATTAATTTATTTGACTTAATAATAAATTTGTAATCTCTAAATGGGTGCATTGGGTCTAATATTATGTTGTGTCCTTTCTAGGGAAAATAGAAAAGAGGCCCATGATGTGTTTTGTCATCCCTAGGCAAAATGCGACTTGGACAAAGGAGGGAAAGTGGAATCTAGAAAAGATAAAAATTATTGCTCTTCCCAAGGAAAGTGCGACTTGGCATGAAGGGCCATTATTTAACGTTTATTTGTCCTAGGAGGAAGTGCGACTTGGTTTGGGCCTATTGTTAGGGTATTTTGGCACTCTTCTTTCATTGGAAGATGAAAAGGTCATTTTGTAATATTTTTCCTATAAAAAGGAGAGGGACTATTGGTTGAAGAGCACCATTGTAATCATTTATCATTTCTGAATCTGATCTTAAGCCAGGTGCTTTTGTATAAAATATTCTAAGGACGAAACCCTTAGTATATTGCCTCTAGAGGACGAAAACCCTCTTGGAGATTAGGAGGAATTTCTACACTGGATCTTCCATAGAGCTTATAAGAGTTTCAGTATTTTCCAGCAGCAGTTAAGGAGTTTTTGCAATAAAGGATTGAAGAATTCATCGCAGCAGTGTCACTTGTATTTTCTGTGTATGAAGCGACCCAGTATGTGGCTGGTTTTCAATGTCTTGGACGCATCTCAGGTCTGAATTTCTTTATTATTAATTGTACTAAATTCTGGGAGTCCAAATAATTGTTTTCCAGTGATTTTGGAAGGTTTTAAAGTGCTGTTCACAGTCATTCAAATCTGCAGATTTCTGCGTACAGTCCCAGCCTGTTTATATGTTCAGAAAGGTCAATTTTTACTTTATAATAAACTGCTAAAGTTCTGCGCTTGTTATGGCAATAATGGATAATGTTGGTAGTGGTTTTATGTGGACTTTCATCATCTAGACTAGTCGCCCTTGATAGAAAACATCTATATTTAATGTTGCACAGTCTTCGACCAGTTTGGGTTAGGTTTTAGGCTGGTTTCTATTCCAAACCCTAAGCGCACTTCTTCCATAAATTCGGATCTGTATTATGTGAATGCTATAAAAGGTCATAAATCTGCTTTTGGTGTCTTAATTGATCTAAATTGCATTGAAGAACAAGCAAGATCCATTTGGGGATCTTTCAATTGAGGGCAATACACACATCCACTATGAAGTCACCATTTGAAGCTTGCTTGGGATATCTACCAACAAATCCATTGGACATAGCATTGGGCAGCAGGATGAGGAGAGACACGAGACACGTGAGTCACTAAGGAAACAAATTCATTGGGAGGATAAGGCAAATCCATCTCAAAGTCAAAGAATAGTTAGAGAAATCTCAAGCCAAGTACAAGGCTAGGCATGATCAGCACGAGGAGAGAACATAAGCTTCATGTTGGAGATAAGAGTTTAGCTTTACTTGAGCAAGGAGAGACTACTGAGGTCAAGCACGGAAGCTCAAGCCACTAGGATATGGACCCTTCACCATATTGGAGGAGGTTGGAGAAAATGCCTTCCACTTGATTTGCCACCATTTATGAGGATGTACTCGTAGTAAACTATGAAAACTTGCACCTATATGAGCCATCCATGTTAGATGAAGATGAAGGACTACAATTACTACCTTCCATTGAGGATTGCATCTTGTACTCACGAGGTAAATTGAAGTAGGATGTAGTGTTACAGCAGATGGTTAGAGAGACTTGGAGAGGTCCGCAGGAGTCTTGGTAGGTTGGATGAAAGAAAGACACCAAGGCAGGCCCGGTGGTACTCGAAGGAGCAAATGAGGGAATTATTTCCTCATCTACTCCCCCACTAAGCTTTTGTGGGACCAAAAGCCTCCTAAGCAAGGGAGGTATGATCCATAGGGATCCAAAATGACTCTACTTCATCAGATCAGCCAACAACAAAGAAGGAAAATGAAGAAACGGAGGTTTTGTCTTTATGTTAATAGAACCGCCACTTTGTGCGAGAAGCGCTTGGCGGTTCTGACAGAACCGCCAAAAGTCCGAGCAGCGGTCCTTTAACCGCCGCCGGCCAGAGCAAAGCAATCCTGACTCTTTCGAACAAAAAATAAAATTTGAAAACGAATAGTCCCAAAATTGGAAAGGTTGTCATGTCTCTTCTCCTCCATGACCTTTCCCATCCTCCAGTGCATGGGAGGACATGAGAAAGGCTATAAATACATGTAGGAAGGAGAGTTTTTGATTATCGAAGCATGAAAGCAAGTGAGCAAGGAATTCTTAGTGTTGGAATTGTGTTTGTAGAAGAAATGAGTGTTGAGGCAGAGCAAGCAAGTAATTGGGAGGAAGTGTGAGATATTATCTACTTCTCTTTCATACTTATTGTAAATTTTGTACTTATTTGAATTGGCCAATAAAAGTGGGAAGAAAGAGCATTTTCCCTTCCCGACTGGTTTTCCTCCTCCGGAGGTTTCCAAGATAAAAATTGTTGTTGTTCATGAGTTTATATTCTTTTCATCCTCGTAATTGGGATTCTAAGCATAAGCAAATTCATTCACTAGCTATTTCTGTCATTTTCTAATCGAAACTAGAACGATGGCGTTTAATTGTGATTACGTGAACGATTCCAAGATAGAGAGTTTGACATCGGTTTGTCCCACCTTCCATAGGTGTATCTATTGATTACAATCATGGTTACCATGTTCGAAAAGTTCGGGTTGTTCGGACATGGAAAAAGTTCGGAAGTTCGGAATTTTACAAAAATTCGGTTCGGTTCGGTATAGTTCAAAAAAATATAAATTTTCAAAAAATATAAAACTGAATAATAAATAAATAAATACGGTTTAATTTATAAATAAATATTATAGTATACTCAATATTACATATGATTCCCAAATAAATTAAAATTTTAACAATGTTTATAACTTTATAATTTATAGTAATTGTGATTTCGAAGTGCAATATATATTGACATGTCTTGAATGTTTCATTATTTTCATGTTTATTGTTAGAGTAACCAATTCTATCACAAATTATATAATCATAATATATCCATGACTGCACAGCTAAATAATATTATAATGTCATGATGTAACCTATAAAATATCTTTGCATCGATCTTTTGAAGACATGGCACCTACCTTGAATTCTCTCGAGGCATCTACCGCAAACCATAACTATGGTGAGTTGTGACCTATTCCTTAACCAAACACTGCAGTTATACTATATATTTTTGCAAATTTGCAGGGTTCGAAAGGTACTTACCAGTTACTATGGCTATCGCGTTTTACATTTTTCACTGTGGCTGCGTTCACTATTTCCACTTCCAGTGGCTGCGTTCACTATTTCTACTTCCAATGGCTGCGTTTACCAGTGCCGGCGACTGTTTTTGCAAGAGCTGCGACAACTACAAGTGCTGGCGTTCACATTTTTTCGTTTAGCTTTTGGTTTTTAGGTAGATACTTTTTAATTTTTCAACGCAAAAAATATAAAACTAAAAGTCAAACGCACCAACCGAACAAGTTCGGTTTTCCTCAAAAATTCGCTGCGAACCAAATTTTGCCCATGTTCGGCGAATATGGTAACTATGATTACAATCATACACTTTGAATTTTTCTAACAAGGATTTGGCATTATTTGTTTGGAATACAAAAATTGTATAACCAAAATTGTAGCATTGCCAAAACTCTACAGATAAACAATATTGAAGCAGTCTTAGATATGTCATTTCAAACATAGAAAAGATGTCGGCTTTCACACGTTTAATCAAGTCACTACGCTTTCGATGATGGCAAGATCATCAACATAGACAACTAGAACCACTATGTCATCACCAACCAATTTAACATAGAGAGTAGATTCTACATCACATCTTTTAAAACCAAACTCTCTAAGATATTTATCAATTTTGAAATACTAGGCTCGAGGAGCTTGCTTGAGTCCATAGAAGAACTTCACTAATCTGCCAAACCAAATGTTCTTTCCCGAGAATCAAATCCCCTGTGGCTATACCATGTACACCTCTTCCTCTAAGTCCCCATTTAGAAAAGCACTTTTCACATCCATCTGAAATACCTGCCAACCAAATTGAGCAGCAATAGATATAACCATTTTGAATGTTACCATTTTAGTTGTAGGAGCAAATGTTTCTTCATAATCTACCCCCTCTTCTTGTGCATAACCCTTTGCAACAAGATGAGCTTTATACTTATCTAAGGAACCATCTGACTTACATTTCACTTTGTAAATCCATTTGCAACCAATGGATTTCTTACCTGGGGGTAACTCTGACAACACCCAAGTTCCATTTTTCATTAGAGCATCATACTCCACCTTCATGGCAGATCCCATTCAGGATTTCCTTTAGCATCTGCATAAGTAGTTGGCTCAAAAATTTGTGAAACAGCTGAATTGAGAGCAAAGTTTACCTGCTCAAGATTTTGTATTGCTTGTTCCCAAATCCAATTGATCTACCTTTCATGATTTTGGAAGCTCATCTTGCCGAACATCCTGTAATGTGCTATAGTACCACTTTGGCCTTTTATGTTGACTAGCTTGGATCACTATTTGTTTCACTAGGTCTTGTTATGGAGCTAGACTTCTTTGGTGTTTGCCTTTTTAAGTCATGTTCCATTTTAGTACTAGAACTTGATTCACAATCATTAGGAATCCAAAGATTACTAGTATTAGTAGGTGTACCATCTTTTGAGAAATATGAGATTTTCTCATCTATTGTCACATCTCTACTTATAACAACCTTATTTGTAGAGATATCTAGTAATCTATATGCTTTGGATTTCTCACTATAGCCCACAAACATGTACCTTTTACTTTTAGCATCTAAACCATTCTTTTCTTTAGGAATTAATGTTAAAGCAATACAACCAAAAATACGAAAATCACTTACATCCAGGCTTTTTCTACTTGACCATGCTTCTTCAAGTGATATCTTGCATAACTTTACATGGACTTCTATTCAAGATGTACACTACAGTATTTACAGCTTTTGCCCAATACCAAAATAGTACATTTCTGCTTTGCACCATACATTGTCATTTCCATAATAATCATGTTCCTCCTTTCCATGACTCCATTTTATCACGGAGTGTAAGGAGTGGTATATTGTCGGTGTATACCTTCCTTTGTGTAGTAGTCATTGAATTGCTTGGAGACAATCTCCACCATTGTCTGACCTAAAGGCCTTGACCTTTTTACCTGTATGATTTTCAACCAGTGTTTTCCATGCAACAAAATTAGCAAAACACTTTGATTTCTTCTTAAGAAAATACACCCACATTTTTTGAGAGAAATCATCAACTATCAACAAGAAATAAAGAGCACCAGATACAAGTGTTAGTTTTCATAGGACCATGAAGATCTGCATGTACCAAATCTAACACACATTCTGCCCTCCATGCTTTACCAAGAAGGAAATGGTTGTCTGACTTGTTTATCCAACTGACACCCTTCACAAACATTTTGATTTTCTGAATAGATGGAAGTCCATGCACCATTTTATTTTTACTCAACATGATTAAATATTGGTAACTCAAATGGCCATATCTTGCATGCCATAGAGTTCTACTATTGATTTAGGATCTACAAGTTTATACAAACCCCTTTCCCTTATACCAACAACAACAAGCTTATCATTGAGTGTAGTGACATTACATTTGTTTCCTTCAAACTTAACTACTAGTTGTTTGTTTTTGGTAATTTCACTGATGGACAAAAGGTTTTTATTCATATCTGGTACATATCTGACATTATTAAATGTATATTTGTACTCATTGTTCAAAATGATTTGCACATCCCCACATCCCTTAATGTCATGTGTCCATCCATCACCTAAGGAAACAGTTTCATTACTACTATTATCCTCAATGAAGTTTACATACCAATCTCGATGACACATGTAGTGTCGTGAAGCTCCTGAGTCAAAGTACCAAGTGCAAGACTCATTGGATTGGTCATGTGATCTGAAAAGCAAATTCAGTAGATGTCTCTTCTTCTGCTTCTTCTGCAATATTAGCATGTCTAGATTTCTTGTTTGAATTAGCCATATCATCTTTTCTCTTTCTACAATCTTTCTTAAAATGACCTGGTTGCTTGCAATAAAAACACTTCCATTTTGATTTCTTGGAATCACTTACATTGCTCTTTGAAGAATCTTTGTTTGCTGACCATTTTCCCTTGCCTTTTGTCCTCGCCATAAAAGCACTTTCTGTAGATTCTGATGTTGAGGAAGCTGCATGAGTTTGCCTTCTCTCCTTTTGCATGAGAAGTGTAGACAACTTCTCAAAATCAATCTTTTGTGTTTCCGCAATCATATGCAATGACTCAACAAATGAGTCAAATGATGTTAGCAAGTTCTATAGTACTCAGAGCAATCAAATCTTGTTCATCTACGAGACTTTTCCACTGCTTTCAGTTGATCACAAATGTCCTTCAACTATAACAAGAATTCAGAGACCGAACCACCCTCTTGCATTTTAGTGGAAAATAACAAATTTTCATGTACGCTACCAGCTTCTAAAGCTGGTACTTAGATGTTAGACTTTTCCACAAATTTGAAGCACTAGTTGCATTTCTAACTTCAGGAATCAAATTGTCAACCACTAAAAGTTTTAGCAACATCAATGCTTCTCTATGATGCTTATCATAGTTATCAAGTTCAAGATGACTGAAAGTTCATCATTATCTGGTCTAGACTCTTTACCAAGTACTATTTGGTCAATATTCTGATACTCACATATTGTAAGTATCTTATGACTCCATAGGCTAAAGTTTTTGTCGGAGATGGGGCTTCTTTTTGCCCCCTCTCCTTCGGCTACATTTATCTCGCACTTTTGTGGCCATTGTGGGCCTTGGTTCTCCTTCTTTTCTTTTCTCTTCTCTCCTCTCCTCTCTAGTTGTTTGGATGACCCTCTAGGGTCTCCTGCTCGTTCTTTTAGCATTGTCTTTGTGCAGTCCCATTGACCTACTTTTGTGGTCATTCGTTGGACATTAATATAATTATCTTATCTTATCCCGCCAATTTTGGGAATTTGGCAGCAACAAGTGTTGTAAGCCAGCCATTTGACCTAGTTTTCATGAAAAAAATCAAATCAAAAAAACTATAAAGGCTTTCACAAAATTTACTTATGCTCACTCATTGTTCTCTAAAACTGGATAGATTGACCATTTTTCAACTCAAAACTCCTAATAGATTGAGAGATTTTAAATTTACAATTTCTTATAAAATTGCTAAAAATTACGGAAAAATTAAAATCTTGAGTTTTACACTCTTTTTCAAAAATCCTTTTGCGTGCGGAACAAGGACACCAAAGCGGACAATGTGGCAAAGTTTTCACTGTTTTCTCCTTACGTTTGTCGGCTACAAAATTAACCATCTTTGTTCATGTCCTTCTAGGCAAAAACTTTCAAAAATTTACTAAGTTTTGATTTAATAAATTTTTAATGAATATATTTTTCCTAGAATTTTATAAATTCTTGAAACTTTGGTTTTAAAATCTTGTAAAAATATTCAGCCAATCAACAATGACATGTGTATGCATGAAAACAGCGCACCGCATTTGCATACGAAAATTGATTTGGAGCAGTGGAAATGACGTTCACGCATCCCTCGCCTATACTACAATGCCTCACTTCTTCCATGCTTCTCTTCAAAGAGAAAATGTGTTCTTTGACAGTTCAATCCATCCAACTGCCAATGACGTCCCCAATTTTGTATCTCTCTTCTCAGACTGCTCCACTACTCAATAAAGTGCTTCACTCTAGAATGACTTTCCTCTTGCATATCAAAGTTGCCACACCATAGAACAAAGATTAGCAACTTTCTTCAGAGTGGAATGTTTCTTTTTGTAGAGTGTTACACCTCTTTGCATCCTCCAATACACTTCTCAAGTCAGACAAGTGCAAAAAAACACCTCACCTATATAATCACATTGGTTACAAAGCGCTTCACTTCCCGATCCTTTGCAAAGCACTTTAGTTTTATTCTTAAATTTCTTCGGGCAAGAATTCCTTACTTCTACCTAAACTCCTCTCACCTCAAGGCTTACCAAGGAAAATAAAGACTCATATGCATTCAAGCAATTTACCCGGCTTTCCTAAGCTCTCTAAACCAAAAGCTTTGATACCATAAAATATGTATTATTCAAGCCATGTACATTACATTGTAATAGCGTATTAAATAGGCAAGATTATAGCTAGAACAAATTTCCTATAGAATAGGAACAATAATAACCTCTATCCTCTACAAGGCTAAAGACAAGCCTACGACCAACAACATAAACAAACAAACGGAAATAGGCCTTAACAAATAAACAAACTAACTAAGCCCATAACCAAATACAATAATATAATATTATTACCTAAATATTCTAACGTCCTTTCCTTGGATTATTTAAGTTAAATTAGTTTCTCTAACCTTTCCCAAGCATAGGCTTCTACTCTCTCCTGATGGTGGGTCCGGGTATAAGACTCGAAATGTCACAAATCAAAACTTCTATGCAATCATATCAAAAAAATTACTATGCTTCATCTCTACGAAAAGAACCTAAAATCTCTAACTCATACCTGATTCTATAATTTAGACTAAAATAGGAAGGTTTTAATCCATCACTACAAAACATAGGACAACACCTCTTGGATCCAAAAACTTTGAGCATGCTCTAATAACACTATTAGTTTTACAATGCATGCTTTCATCCATAAGCAATACTGCACTCAAAAAAAGTATAACATTGGATGGGTGCCAGCAATAGGATCAAAACAAGGTCAAAGAGTGGGTCCGTTATCATTAACACAACAAAGACATAAAGATGACACCATCGGTTTAAAATGGGCATGAGACGCAAACGTCATAAACATCTCCAAAACTATTCATTGTTCCATCATTCAAACATCAATTTTGATCCAGAATTGTGTTTCAATCATAATAACAAGACTCAGACTCAGCAAAAACTCAGCAAGCCAATTTTTGACTTGGATCCAAACAAGGAACTAAAACTTGGCCAAGACTAAGAAATACTAGGAAGCTTTTAAAAATCAATAAAAAGTAATGAATTTTAGGGAAAAAATGAAAATGAATTCCATATCAAATCAACTTAAAATACACTCGAAACTAATCAATTACATCTAAAATACACATGTACACATAAAAAGGTAAGTAGATAAAGTGATATTGAATGTTTGAAGCCTAGTTGAACTACTCAATGAACAATAAGTCTTCTAGGAAGTTGTGGGTGGAGTAGAAAGGTTCTAGCGCTTTGAGTAAGGTACTAAAGGCATAGTCAAACTGTCAAACTAGACTGTCCTGTTCTTGACATTGGCAAATCTTGAGAAGAATGGTTAAGGGCTTGAAACTAGGAACTTGGAAAGATCAAAAGATGTCTTGAAAGAAGTGGTTGGGTAGTAACAAGAACAGGGGAAAGAGGTAAGATCAAGAACTTAGAGAAAAATCAAAAAGAAAGAGCTAAACCAGAGCCTTAGAGGAATTGCAATGCATGCTAAGAAGGATAAAGAGCTTGAGAAGCTTTAAAAACTTGGAAAACCTAGCAAGATAACTTTAATGGGATGTATGGCATTGCCAATAGTTTGAACAAGTTGCGAATAGGTGGAAAAAGTTGGTTTAGAGGTTGAAGTTTATTGTAAAGTGTTAAAACCTAATTAAGTACTTAAACCCTAGCAAGACCTAATCGAACTAGGCCTAAAAGAGAACAATTGGAACTGGAGAAACTGTATAAGGAGTTTATCCATGAAAATTACCTGAGAGCAAGAATGCCTAAATGGGTATCTAGAACATCTTTTACCTTTGCATGGAAATTTGTAGTTTGCTCAGAACACATAGACTTGTGTGGAAATAGGGCTAGAATTTAGACCTAGTCCAAAATGGTATAGAGAGCATAACTTTGTATGGGAGTGGAATTGGTTTGTGAAACTTTGTAGTCTCTTTAACGGGCTAAATGGGTATTGAAAAAATTTACCAGTGAAGCTAGACTCTTGATAGTTTGTGGTTTTCATCAAAAAGTGTCATTTTGAAGGGCAAGTAGCAAAAGTTGAGGTCAAACGGGAGTTTGCTATCAAATGAAGTTTTAAAACTTTTTCAAGCATTTGTACATTGTTGTAAGGTGAATTCAAGCAGGTCTAAAGCATTGTTGACCTTTGAAACAGCTGTATATAGCATTTTGTGTTGAAATACAAGATTTGGCTTATTGAGAAAAGGTGAAAAATTGTATGGTTTGGTTGATGGTTTCAAAGTACTTGTTCTAACATTTGCATTGGTGGTAATTGGTTGTTGTCTCTGCATCACAAGTACTTGTGGGTTGTTTTCAGGGCAAGTTTTTCTGCTTAAATTCATGAGTCTGCATTGCCGATTTTTGATGAGTTTTTTCACATAACTCACAGTATGGAGTTTAGACATAGAAATGCAGTCTGTACGCTAGAAAAACACTGTATTTTGCTTCTTTTTAAACCCACACACCCACACATTTTCATCACACAACATTTGAGCATCCTTAGAGTGACCTAGAGGGAGTTTATAGCAGACTTGAGCAGATTTGAGGAATTTCAAGTTTCCAAGTTTTCTTTTTTTCTTTTTTTTTCCAAGCACATAAATTCTTTCTAAAATGTTAATATTAAGTTTCTAAACATGATTTCATATTTTACATGCATTCCATTCAATTCTCATGATTGTTATTGGTGATTTATGCTAGTTTTTCATAATTTGTGAATGAAATTGTTAGTTTTTTCCCTTTATATAGGATTTATACCCTATGGTTTAGATTTTTTTAATGCTGTTTTTTTGTATTTGAACATGCTGCACCTTAGCATGCAACTGCATCCTGCTTCGCATCAGGCTACCATGTTTTTGTATGTGTCAGTCTAGGATCAAAAGACAGACACAAAGTACATAACAGATCAAGAACTAGTAAGGCTAGCTCTGAGAACAGACTCAGAGTACCACTAGATCAAGATTTTTCAACTGAAGGAGAACAAGACTCAAAGGCCAAGTGACTTCTAAGACAAGAAAAATGAAACTTAAGACTCCAAAACCTGATGGTAGCGAGTGAACCTCCAACCCCTATTTATAGGAAGAAGAGAGCTTTTCCATGGGTTTACTAGAGGAAAGAAACGGGAAGACTGGAAACAAAAGGAAGACAGATGGCAGATTACTTCAAGGATAAGAAGGAATCCAAAAACATGGTCAAATATTTACAAAAGAGGAAAAGATGCAACTCAGAAAAGATGGAAGTGGGCATCAACTTTAATAAGTGCAATAGGGAATCCGGGTTCCTTCCAAAAGCAGTCTTGACAACACACTTCAAGAGTCTTCGTCAATATGGGGAAGCTACTAGGAACTGTTGGACCAGCAGGGCCGGAGCTTAATGTCTTGGTCAGCTGGGTCACTGTCATCATTATTGTCATCCTGATAAGGTTTGGATGAGGACACATATGTCGCCTCAGGAGGAGGTTGTCTTGCTCATTCTCCTGCCTCATAAAAGGAACTCGTGGAAGGAGAATAAAATGAGGATCTATTCCTTTGTGATGGAAAGATAAATTCTCTGGAAATTTGAGCATAGGTGTCAGGATAGTAGGTGTTATCTGGAGGAAGCAGAGACTGAGGAGATGGCGGAGGAATGTTCATGTGGTGTGAGATATAATATTTAATCTAGAGTGAACAGTAAGGTCTGGAAGGATGGAGTCTGTTGAAAGCATCAATAACTCCATAGATTTTGCTTTAACCTTTCGGGGTTGCTTACACTGAAAAAGAATATTTGCACTTGATTTGGATATATCTGGAGAAGTGGATGGTCCAAAAGACGAAGAGGTAAAAACTTATTCAGAAAAGTTCTGAAATAATCAAGAATGATTCCTGATGTCCATATGTTGATGTGTGAAGGATCATGCTCTGGCCAATTTTGATTTAGTTGAAATTTCCACAGAATGTGTGTTCTGGGAATCAAATCACAGAGTCTTCTTGCCATAACATGAACCTCAGTAGGCATAGGTTCTACAAAACTGTAGTGTCTTCGTGGCCATATTAGTGTACAAACAACCATAAAGTCTGATTCATCACGGTATGTTATGGTCTCATCTTCAGTATCTAGGATGGATTCGTATAGGTTGGCCTGCCTATATGAGAAATTTGTGATTATTCCTCTGTCAAACTGGAGAATACTCGAGGTTTCATATGACATACGGCTATTATTTTCCTCGCAAGTTCTTTTAATAGACTAGATCATATGTTCATTCCAGAGTCTAAAGAGGAATTCTTTTCTTATCTCAACCAAATTAACATTTTTACTTTGGTTGAGTTCACAGCTTGCAAAATCTGCGAGGAAATTCTTATGTCCAGAGATGTGCTTAACTTCAAAGTCATAACTGTCAAACCATTGAGCCCACATCTGTAGGTGATTGAAGGTGACTTTGTTAGCGGGATCACCCTTGAGAAGACGTCCCTTAAAATCTTGCAGATCAGATCTTAAAATGAAGCTTTCATAGGATGAAAAGAGAAAAGCCTGGATGGCTCTTTTGGCTGCTAAGATTTCTTTGTGAGTTGAGTGATACTTCAGTTTTGCAACTTTGAAGCTTCCCGATGTGTATATGCAAATCTTTTCTGAACCATCTTCTTTAACTTCTTTGAGAATAGCTCCCCAACGATTTTTTGAAGCATCAATTTTGATGATCTTTTTTCCGTGGCTTGGAAGTGACATGGGAGGAAGCTTGGAGCAGGTTGGCTTAATTCTTTGAACTGCTGAAGTCATTTCAGAAGACCAACAAGGGGCTCCTTTTCTAAGTCTTTTGTTCAAACAAAGTCTATCAGCAGCAACAGACTTGTAAAATCCTGCAATATAGTTATTGATTTCATTTGGGAGATAATTGATCGGAGGTAGAACAGTATATTGTATGATATTTATGTTTTTTAAGAAATTTAAGTATTTATTTAAGTTGATGAATTTTGCTGAGTTGGAAAATATTTGGTCTGCTAAGTCCAAGGTGAATTTGAGCATGCGAACTACGGTTTGAAGTTTGAATAGGTGAATTTGAGCATGCAAACTACGGTTTGAAGTTTGAATAGGTGAACTTGAAACTTGAGAGCTGATATGAAATAAGAGTTTCTTCCATATTCATAAATTTGTTTCCCTTCTATCAGCTCCAACAATTCACCACGATTGCTAGTGATTCCCTTGTATCCAACCCTTGCGCATGAACAATCAGGTCCTTGAAGCAAAAACAGAAATTCAGAATGATTCAATGCAAGTGCGTGAGAGTGAGAAAAGCAACATATTAAATGGGCTTATGTAAAAAGGTACAAATGAGTAAATACTTATTTGTGTTAAAAGTTGCTTTTAGGTTTGTGTTTTTGTTATAGCTTTATCATGTGTGTTTTTTGATTAAAAAAATACCAGACTCACCAAGGCCAGACACGGGACTAGCAATTCTGGTGACACTCAGCAAGTCTGCAAAATTTGAGGGTGCTTCAGACTCGTACCAGCAAGTCGTCACCAAGACTTGCTGATTCTGAGTTCTGTGGTTTTGATATTAAGATCATCCATCGTCATTTTGGGTTTCAAGTGGATCAACTGCTACTCTTAGGGTATGTGATCCGCTCTAGAAGCAAAAGTATTTATGACATTATCTACTGTATGCATGACTTAGGAACTTATTTTGTTGTCTAAACCAAGAAACCGCCATGCATAAAACTATAGTTACCAAATCCGGTTGAATCTGCACAATATCCGGCTGGACCCGGATTTTCTAGTGGGCAGAAATTAGTTCAGTCTGCGTCAACCCTAATTTGGGGGGAAAAATCTGGTAGTTTTTCACAGAAAACAGACACCCAACAACCTTATATATTAAATATTATAACATTTTACATTATGTTATTGAAATTTTTCATTGCATTTGTCAATTTTACATTTTTTTAAAAACACTCTGTAGCGCGCACACACACACATCAGACCAGATTTTTCCGAACTTTTTCAAGATTTCCGAACTTTCAGATTTTTTGCCCTCCCGAACAGATCCGGATTTCCAGACTTGGTAACTATGCATAAAACAGACTTCAGAGGTAACTATAATCTACTCTTAATGGCTGACTCTAAAGGTAACCATCATGCATAAAGCAGACTTTGACATTTGCAGATATTGCAACTGCTAGTGTAAGTGTGGGTTCAATTTCTCACTGTTGCCAATTCACCTAAGATCACCAAGTAAACATTGAAATTTGAAGTCTATTATAAAGGCTACATTGATCACTTCGGAAGGTAAGCAAGGGCTGGTCTCTACAAATGAAGCAATGAAGATGACACAAGAGCATCATTATCAAGTACAAAACATTGGGCAGAATGGACCACCCGTGTATAATCTTCTGAATTTACAAGAAAGGACAGCAAGAGCATCCCCATGTAGCAAATGGTGAAAGCCAAGATCAGGTTGAGGAACATCAAAAAAATGCAACGCTCATGTTATTGTGTGGCAAGGCACAAAAGAATGAAGATTATAGACAAGATGAAAAAGGCACCCCAAAACCAACATGAGACCATGCCAGTAAAAAAGGAATAAGGATATTGAAAAAGTTATTATAACCGAAATTTGATGACCATGTTCCAATGGTGAGTCTTGTATTGAAGGCTCTGCAAAGAAGAATAAAAACCATGTTCGACCTTCCATAGAAATAAAGGAACGTGTACCCATTGTGGAGTGTTATCAAATTAGAACAATATTGATTGATATAGATGTTCACCCAATGACAATGTTTTTGAAGCATTGAAGCATAGCATGAGTAGAAATCACAATCACAAATTCTAATCTTTTAAAATTACAACAAGAAAATGGAGACCGTAAATGTTACAGCATTCGAAGGCTAAAAATATGCCTTGAAAAGGTACTGATACCATGTCAAATACTATGGATAATGCAGTGTCCGCGATATTAAAAAAATGGATAGCCTAGCAAATCTTAAGATTATCAATGGATAGCAAGCCTAGACCATCTTTTAAATTTTCTTTGACATATTTCATTGAGTACTTGAGAAGATAGGTGCGAAGTTGGAGAATTTCATTCATAGATGTAACATTCTTTATGGATTATCAATATAAATCTGAATTCCTGGTCAATCAGAAAAATGTGTAGCAGAGTGGGAATGATCCAGCATTCCGTTGCTAACTGTGGACTCAATATGAAAAATTCTCAGCACAATTAGATTTCCATCAACCACCAAGTACTAGTTCTCGACAAGATAGCAATAATGCATGGACCATATGTTGGCCAGATTTAAGGCATCAATCTTGATAATATTAGAAACTAATAAGGCGGCTATCCTGCCCTCCATTAGACCATCCAGCATAATACAAATGCTTTGAACGAAAAAATACACAACAATCAGTACTCATTACAAGCTAAGCTACAGCATTCGAATTCGTGTTCGAATTCGCAAAAGATAAAATTCGTAAAAAAATTGTTACAAAAAAATCAATGATAAAATTTCGGATTAAATTCGATTATAAGAAATATACTTAATTTAAATAAATATTATATATAATATAAATAATAACATTAACAAATTAACTTTTATAATTTATAAAAATTTAACACTATAAAATTGAAAATGATAAATATTAATTATTGATAGTTTGAATAAACTATTAATTAAAAAAGAAATGATTTTATTAGATATTACAAAGTGTAATTTGTAAACCATATTAATAATAAAAAGCAAAACATTAACTAAAAACTTAGGCTTTTACAAATATTTATTAAATAAAAAATAGAAGTTATGCCCTAAACTTAAGTCGTGGAGTCTAACTACTGACTGGCCTCTTGAACCTGCCTTCACCAAATCGCTTGAGCCTTGGTCCTTGGATCGGTGGCGGCAGCTCAAAAATGGCTTGTTTGGCTTCTAGTTCAACAAAGGTTCACTGTCACGCACAATAATGATTCCTCTGTGTTGATTCACGCTTCAGATTCACACCATGAGTGCACAATTAAACTTCATGCAACAGGGACTTGAATGAGTGTAAATGGCGACAGTCGGCTGTTTATATAGGCAAACAATGACAAAAGTGAAATCTTAAACGTGCAGAACCCTAAAACACGAATTTCAACGCTTTTTTACAGGAGTTTTGATTTTTTACACGAATTCTGAATACAAATTTCAATAAAATTCACCATCTGTTAGCCGTGTGAATAAATTCACGAATTCCGGCGATTTTTTTGCTGTGGTTTGAGATACGGAGAATTTCAATTTCTGGGATGAAATTCGGTGAATGCAGTTACTATGATTACAAGAGTTCCTGAAAAAGGAATGTACATACGTGAGGTCATGAATGCCAAAAACGAGGATGACTTCATAAGATCATAGATCAGAATAAAGAGATAACTATGAATCTACTGCATAAAGAAATGATCTTCTTTAAATTCCAATCTCAAGAAGCTACATAAGCTACAGAATGAAAACCCCTTAGCACAGTTGATTATACTGAAATGATCAGATGCTGACCTTAATAACATGGAACGAATCCTAGAGAGAGTGGGGAGAGAGAGAAGAGAGAGAGAGATTATATTAATGTCCACAGATGACCAAAAGTAGGTCAATTGGACTTGACGATACAGCAGTTGACACTGGAAAATTCTGGAAAGAGAATCCTAGAAGCAAAATAATAAAAGTACAAATGACAAAATAAAGCAGTGGACAAATAATTCTGGTTGATACTGGAAAGTTCTGGGAAGAGAGAATCCTAGAAGCAAAATAATAAAAGCACAAATGACAAAATATAGAAAATTAACACATCTATTGGAAAGCATCTAATATTGATTTATGATTACCAGCCATAAGTCTATAAGCAAAGATGAAAAATTATAAAGTAAATAACCCAACAATATTAACATATACCTGGTCTACGTCTAGTTTCATAAATGTGACATTGGAATAGCTTGTGCTCAAGTTGTCAACAATTGGAGATTTTGTTCGACCTGTAAAATGATCAAAAATCAATCACATTCAAGACACATGAAATTTTATTGAGAATGTCAATAAAAATGCAAATATATTTCTATATTAGTATAAGGTAAAAATCAGGTGAGGAAGATATTGATTTACATATCAAAATGAATCTATGTAATTTTTTATTTAACAGCACTCACCTATAAAAGTATAAAAGCTGCATTCCAAGGATCATATCGTATTGAAGGAAAATACATTCCCTTTCCAGTGGAAACCCAGGGTTCAAATGTGATGCGCACACGTTACATTTGATCACTTTATCAAACTTCACAATGTTGGATCTTATAAAACCAAAATATTGGTTACAAATTGAAATGCATCTACTCGATTTTGAGAAGTTAAATGGTGCACCAAATACCATGTTTTCTGAAAGCATGCCCAGGATCAAAGTATTTCACTACATTTCACAAGCTTGCATGGGAATGAAGAATGGAAATCTTGGGCAAACCTATTTAGAGTTGGGTCAAAAAAAATAAGATCAACGGATTTCATTCCACATTTCACAAGCCACATGGGAATGAAATACGGAAATCTTGGACAAACCAACTCAGAAGCTATAACAAGTATTAACAATTAATAGGGAAATCTCATGCTAATTTCTGTGCATAGTTATGATACATGCATTCACAGGTTTGTTAAAATTCACTCCCTGCTAAGTAAGAATAAAGGATTTCATCTTGTTACTACAGATTGTCAACAAATAAATTAAATTTACCAATTACCAAGACTATCAACAACCTGTTCAAAAGAGATGTCTTGTGAGGATTACCGTTGCACCTTTTCAATTATGTGATGCATTAAATGACATATAGCTACTAAATAAGAACCCCAGTCAATGAATATGAATATTGTTGACTTTTTAGGGTCAAAACTTTTATTTGAATATCATGTTGAATTCAGTAAGAATAAGTTCAAAAACAGCCAATCTTGAGTGCATATCAAACGGTAACTATGACAAAATGCGTTCATCTGCAATTTAGAACTTACTCCTTGGTCAATTAAAAGCTTTTTTTTTTTAAATGATGGCAAAACCACCTTTCAAACAAAGGGAACCGAATGCAAAAGATGTATTTAGCAGGGTTCGCATATAAATCCACTTGACCTGGCTTTTTTGCATGCATTTAGGATGTCATAGTAGTTGGTATTTCTATAAACTGATGGTGGCATATCTAACCAAGACATTGTTATTCAGAGCATAATATAGAAGTTGCAAATGTGTTCTAGTAATGCCCCATAAATTTACATAATGGATACACAATGATCATGGAATGTTAATTCCACAATGGACTTATGCTAGCAATAGATGCTGTAACATAGAAGTTGCCATTATGATCCCTTGTCATACATTTGATACTCAAACCCCAAAAATTCTATTATGTGCAGACAAAACTATGATAGAAATAGATGGGATATTGTAGAAAGGGAAAATTACATTATACATAACCTATCCTTTCCCTCAATGAGGCTCTGATATTTTGCCACAGATTTCTGGAAGCCATATGAGGCACTATTTGCATTAAACAAGCATGGCTTTTCTCGTTGATGCTTTTGGAATATATATTGTAAGCTTGACCAACATCTCATTTAGAGACATGAGTAGATGATGGCTGCCTTCTGCAAAAGATATTTGTCTATATTCTTCTTCATATGCTTCACCACAAACGGGCTATATATGTATCTGGATTATTTATTTGGTTTGAAAATTTCTTCAAGTCCTGCCTTCAAAGATTTTGGTTTCCACTACTAGACCTCTCAGGCCCAAGAAGGCATTTTATGTATTGCATTTTCTCTGCACCTCTGTCTCCTCCTCAAAACCTCTACTCTAACTACATATTCTTCGATGCTCATCATGTCGCTATTAACTCTGTGTGTTTTCATGCCACTGCTTATGCTGTTAGCCTGACTCATCTTGTTCTGGTCATTTTTACATCCTCTCTAACGTCACATAGAAAGACTATTTTCTCTTGTATCCTCTAAGAACCTGTCCTGAACTCACGCTCATAGCATCCATGTGCCCAAAAAGGTTCTTCCACTATGTGCCATTAACATGATAATTGCAAAGTGATGATGGATAGCTACAGTTTTCTCTCATCCACAGCCTATTTCTGATTCCTACTAATTCTAAGGGACTATGAATATCTTCTTTTGATAGAAACCCCCACCTTGACTTTTACTTCTATGCATGAAAGTATCATCCATTAACTCTTTATGATGTTCTAGGCTAGTCACTTGGCAAGCTTTCTCTTCTCTTGTTTCCTATCATTAGTCCCGAGCCAGCCACCTATGCAAGTTTCCACTTCTCCCACTTCCTATCATCAGTTTATACTTGGTCATGTTGATGGCCACATCAGGAAAGGTACAGATATGGGGGTCTGGCATGCCATTACGGCGATTTTTAAATAAGCAAAATTAACAATATACTATGCAAAATGTAAACAAAATAAGTTAAATAACCACTAAACATACTGATAGTTCAATGCCAAATGTCATGATATTCATTAGTTGAGCATAGAACAAGTACATTGTGCAAATGTTACAATATATACACAAAAATCAAGATAAATCAGCATATTCATTATCATAAGCATATTGCTCTCCGAAGTCTTCATCAAGAACATCAACATCGTCATGCGGTTCATTAGAACCACAAACAGTAGCAATGTTGCTCCCGCTAGCTCCGCCATCCAAGTCGTGTGAAGTACCCTCTACCTCTTGGTCTAGCAATGAAAGGTGGGCAATGGAAACTTCCAAGTTCGAGTCTCTAGGTCTACATCCCCACTTTGTCTCCCTTGCTTGTACCGTACTGCTTGTGTGTGAGAAGGCATGGGTTGAAATGCACGAAGAACAAATCCTTTTCACCTCATCCCCAACTAGTTAACTGAGTGGATAAGTGGTTAGGGTTCAGCTTTTTAATATTATATTATTATTTGAAGTCGATT
The DNA here is from genome assembly GCA_018340775.1 of Taxus wallichiana var. yunnanensis. Lineage (NCBI taxonomy): Eukaryota > Viridiplantae > Streptophyta > Pinopsida > Cupressales > Taxaceae > Taxus > Taxus wallichiana. The sequence continues at coordinate 939,128,602 of CM031235.1, read as the reverse complement.
TTTTTTTGGACCAAAAAATCAAAACTGAATCTATTTTTACGAGTAAGCACAAAATTACATATATATCAATGTCTCTACCCATGTTTTGGATTAAATATAGCAGATTACAATTATTGAGTAAGTGTATATCTAAATCGCAGGCTTCCTTGGCTAAGCTGCAACGACAAGAGGGAAACCAATCCGTCAAAGTCGCCTAGGGAGCAATCCTGACCCTATCCCTTTGAATCTCTATGTCAGATACCTAGAGGGATTTGTACCCAGGTGGATGGTCTAACAAACCATCATCCTCACCAGTTGAACTATATCAATTTTTTATTGTGGGTTCGTTGTAAACACTAACAGGGTACGACAGAACGTACCCAAGTATGTCCTTGGATGTATCCGAATACATTCTGTTGTACCATGCACATTTTTGCAAACAGCTTCACTCTCTATGATACATTGAAGAAGCTAGGCAGAGATCCTTCGAGGCCTATCGCTGATTTGCATACTCCAAAACAGCTTTTGATTCGTTTCTCCTGCAATTCACGCAGCAAAAGGCCTTTTTTATCTTGGCAGCCATGATATTGGGGTCAAATGAGGTGCTTACTCTAACATTGTTTGGGATCTACATTGAGAGCAATTGTATTGTATGGAGGCTTCCCATACAAAAACATCTTTATTCTATGCAAAATCTTGATCTTCGTGCTCCTTTGGCCAATAATGAGGTGCTATTAACCTCCTCACTTAGATGGTTTGCAGAAATTGTTGGACTACTGGCCCACATTTGATATCTTTCCATGTGAAGTGTGAACCTACTCTTTGATAGAAAATGCAAATGATACAAGAAACCCTAATTATCTAATGACGTGATCACTTAGTTATCCCCCCATTTCTCAAACATAGCAGTAACCCCTAAAACTAATATCAAGACCATGGCCTTAAGGACAAAATGGCCTCTAACAAAACGTTAGCACTAAATTGTCTCTATGTTACACAATTTGCCCTCCCTATTAGGAAGTTTTGTCCCCAAAGCAAAAAAACTCCAAAATTAAGCACATTCAAACTAGAGTAGTACATAAATGGTGTGAATTCTCCAACACTAACTCCTAAAATTTAGCTCCCCTTTTAGTACAAAGGAGAACCAGTGACCTCTAACTCCTAAAACATAGCTTCAAAACACTAAATAGTACAACATCGCAATAAGCACAAATGAGAATGGGGGGCTCTTTCTTAAATCCTTCAAGCCCCTCAAACCTTTGTGATTCTTTCCTTAAATATGTTGTAGGTTTGGGTCCTTCCCCAGAAATCTTTAAACTTCAATGTTGAATCCTTGTTTGTAAGTCCCTTCCACATGACGCCATTAGGATCCAAAACCAACTTGCCTTCCTTTTGTCTCACGAGTAGCTCTGTTTGAGTAACTATCATAGTTACTGGGGATGCGTCCCCCAAAATTCTGCCATTCGGGACATCCCGGACGTTTTGGGGATGCTGGGACGTGGGAAACGTTTTCCCCACGTTTCCCACGAGCAAGGAATGCAGAGAAACGTCCCGGGGACGTTTGGAGAGGAGGAGAAACGTCCCGAGAGCTGGGGGCGGCGGGACGGCAGGGGACGGCTGGGACTTCTGGATTTTTTTTTTTTTTTGATTATTTTTAAATTAATTTGTTTATTGTTTTCTCTTTATAAATGTTTACCCGTTAACCATAACCCGACTATTTTATAATATATTTGAAATTTCAGCTTGTCTCAAATTCAAAATTCAAATATGTATTATGAATTTTCAATTTATGACCTTAACATATTGATATTATAGTATTAAGGAATGTATTTGATGTTTATGAGTTCAAGTTTCACCTTATTTAAATCTCAAATGGTTTTATTTCAGCTTATTTATATAATTTAATCACTATATCTTTATATTTTAAATATTTATATATTTTTAATTAGCCGTCCCCAAAATTTAGAAATTTTTTGCTGTCCCGAAACCCTGTCCCACCATCCCCCCATCTCGGGTAACTATGGTGACTATGCACATGCCAACCTTCTTTAAACACGACACGTGACATACATCATGTGACCTTCCTTTGCTTGGCATGTCCAAAATATATGCACCTTCTCTAGTCTTCGACCTCACCCTTTTGGTTGTAATTTCAGCTTTTCCTTCTACTTCAAAATTGCTTGTTTCTACTGTTGTAAACAAACAAATACCATATGCGCAACCCCAGAATGGCATTTAGTCCAGTGCTGATCTGCTTCTTGCTTCATCCAATTTGTAGTTAATACTAAATTGTCCTTCAACATGGATGGTATATTTTGTATCTCTTGTAGGGTGTCAATTGTTGCAGGAACCTTGCAATATGGAGTACTGATCCTTGGGCAGTGGAGGTTCACATCCATACAATCAAATATTTGGCTTAATGAAACCATCTCACTCAATTCCTCTTATTGTCTTGTGTATGTATCCTTAGGTATTCTTCTAAACATATATGTGGACTAGCTTTATCTGTCATTCTGTTTGAGATTCGCAGGTGGTACTCATGTTAATAGTGACCCCATTTATCTGAAACAATTCCTACCAAAAATTGCGATGAAATATGGAGTCCCTATCAAATATGTTGTCCATATCAAATATCCAATCTCTTATCACATATAATGAGATGAGGTGTTGGAAGAAGAGCTTGGCAGCTTTACACACATTAAATCCAAACTTAGTCATACAAGCGAACTGAGCATATATTTAACAAGTTCATCACAGCAAGCATTTGGTCTTTAGCTTTTGAAACTGGCAGGACTGAGATAAAGCCCATGTAAATGACTTACTAGTACTACTTTGGAATAACTGTTGGTTGACGAAGACCTAGAGAGAATATGCCTTTCACTTTGTTGTGCTAACAAGTGTCATGCTCAGGCACAAACCTCACAATGACAGCAATCATGTTCCTCCAGTAGAAGTTAAAAGTTAAATATTTCCTGCAAGCCTACATGCCCTGCAAAGGTGGGTACATGCGCATGCTCAGGGGCCTTCTAAATATAACGAGATCGATTCCTACTGTAGATGTGACATTTGAAGAATGTGATATTATTTCTAGCTACCTAAGCCTCCCCATTCTTTTCATTTGTAATCTGTTGTGTAAGTTGGAGTACAGCAGGGTCGCTTGTATATTCTTCAGGAAGCTACTCTAGCTACACAGGGTGGCAAACAGAGATTGCATGTAAAATTGGTGTCTCATCTCAATGTGAACGAGCATCTGCCACCATGTTCTCTATCCCCTTCTTATATATCATCTCAAAGCTGTAGTTTGCATGCAATCAATCCATTTCTTCTACTCCTATGAAAGTGTCCCCTAATTCAAAATATCCTTTGCATTGAGGCAATCAGCCCTAATATATTACTTGCTCCCTAGGAGAAACAAGTTCCATTTAGCCATTGCATGCAATATGGTTTATATTTCTTTACCGTACAATTCGCCCAATTATTCAACTTCATGCTCTCAAACACAAAGGAGCAATCATGCCTTGAAAGTGCTACACCATTTCCAACTCCAGTGCATCACATTTATTGAAAATGGACTTGGAGAAATTAGGAGTGGCCAACAATTGAGCAGAAACATTGGTCTTTGTATTATCTTCAAAGGATTTTTGTGACTCAATGGACCAACAAAACATATCATCAACGATAGAATTGGCAATTGTAATCTTCACATTATTCACCATCCCTATGCACTAAATGTTTTTGCGACTTGGACTTGGATGGGAAAGCTTTCATGGGTGTCTAAGGTGAAGATGCAGTCATTGTACTTGTTCCGTACCTGGAATGTTAAGTGTACTGCAGGGGCTATCATGGTCAAAATATTTTCTTTTATATATGGACGGAAAATTTAAAGGTGTGAAGGCAGTCTGACCAAATCATTGTAGCAAAAGACACCAACCATTCTCATGTTGCTACAATGTGTTAGGATAGATCTTCTTATTCACATTTTGCTTATGGTTTGATCAGGACTTCATCTTGTTTAGATTCAGTTCAGATGGGTGCACATCTTCAGCCACATAAAGTTTCTTAGGGTTAGAAGAATGGCCCTTACTCCATGGTTGGAAGCACTTACAACAAGGATTTTAGGCTGAAGAATTAGGGACTTGATTGGCTAGCGATGAAGGCTTTTAGATTGCGATGACTTAAAATTTCTCTCTTCTTTAGTTCTCTCCTATCAAAGTAATGCCCCTTTTTTAAAAAAGCAAAAACCTTTCTTTTAATTGGTTAAGGTGAACTTCTATTCTCATCGTTATCGTTATGTTCTTTTTTTATTAATTTTGTCTCAATTTTTGTTGCCTCAATTAGGATTGGCTGGCGATGAAGGCTTTTAGATTGCAATGACTTAAAATTTCCCTCTTCTTTAGTTCTCTTTGATCAAAGGAAAACCCTTTTTTAAAAACCAAAAACCTTTCTTTTGATTGGTTAAGGTGAACTTATATTCTCATCCTTGTAATAGTATTCTTTTTTAAGGATTTTGTCTCAAACAATTTTACCTCAATTAGGATTTTTGACCTCTAGGTTGAGATGTAGACCTTACACACATTTTTTGTTAAAAGTTTTGCTTTGGACTCCAAGACTTGAAATTTCTCTAAGTATTCTTCTACTATAGTAGCCTTTTGGAACAAGTACATGCTACAGTTTAAACCTTCTCTCTAAGTTAGCACATCAATGACCTTCATAAAGCCCCTTTTAGGGTTTTATGGGGTCCTCTCTCCCCATCTATGGGTTGTCTAGTTGAAGGCTTTTCCTCCTAGTCAAAAATATGTTGCAGCTTGAAAGCTAATTTGATCTTGCTCAGCCATCTGGTACCCCGACTTCTCTTTCATAGTCATGGTGTGTAATCTTCATTTGAAGGTTGAAAGACGGTTTGAGAGATCCTATGATTCCTCTCCCATGTATTAGTTGTCTAGTCTCTCTCCCCATGCATCAGTTGTCTAGTAGAAGGCTTTTCCTCCTAGTCAAAAATATATTGGAGCTTGAACACTAACTTGATCTTGCTCAGCCATGTGGTACCTCCACTTTTCTTTCATAGTCATACTGTGTAATCTTCATCTGAAGGTTGAAAGATGGTTTGAGATATCTTCTCCCAGTGTAGGGCTTATCTAATAGAAGGATTTTCCTCCTAGCCAAAAGTATGTTTCAGCTTGAAGGTTAACTTGATCTTGCTCAGCCATGTGTGTACCTCCACTTCTCTTTCATAGTCATATTGTGTAACCTTCATCTGAACATTGAAAGACAGTTAACTCGCTGCTTTAAGGGTCATGTATTGAATGGGTTTGACTCATGTTCACATCCCATCTAACTAGGGTTCTCATCGCATGCCTCATTAACCTTATAAATGCTTTGAGTATCTCTTGCATACCCTCCTTGCCACTTGATTCCTTTATCTGCTCGACATTTTTGCAGCAGATGTGTAAATCGATCTAAATCTTTGGTACCACCTTGAAGTGTTCATAAATGAGATTAGGAAAAAGGGCATCACAAATCTAACAATAGTGCTTGAAAATGGAAAACAAAGGGGCATCTGCACTCCCAGAATGTATTTACACCTACGCCACTTAGTGTTCAACAAGAGGCCTCAACAGAGCAAATCTTTGTTTATCGGATTGATGGAAAATGCAAATGATACAAGAAAAAAGTTATGCATTTAATTACTCAAGGAAGAGAAATCTTAATTACATAATGATTTGATGGCTTAACTATGCTTTAACCCCTAATATATTAGTAGGATGACCATTGCTTTCGGGACAGAATAACAGGATCAGGTAATGCTAATACATGTTGTGTCTATGTACAACACAAAGACTGAAGTAATGGTATTTTTCATTCCACTTTCCAAAGGGAAGCAATTAAAATTGCTACACCTTACACGTACCTAGGAATGTAGTTGACCAACACTTCATTTAGCTTGGAGACAGTTCTCAATCACAGCTGAATAAGAGAACATTTGATGTTTACACCTAGCTAGGCATGTAGTTGACCAGCACTTCATTTAGCTTGAATACAGTTCTCGATTACAGCTGTAAAAGGAGCATTTAGCAATGTTTGCAGGTAGAAACCAAATATATTATTACTTTTTACACACCAAACAACCTAGCTACATTGAATATGAACACTGACCAAAAAGGTTGGTCGGTGGAGACACTACCTAAAACAGCAAGTTGGCCCACTAATGCCAAAAGTGGGTGGGCTTGGGCCCACTACCTAATAATGCTACTATTATTAGCATAGAAGTAAAAAGGCTCATAGCAAAAACCCGAAAAACATTGTTTGCAACTTCTTAATGGAGCCTTGACAAACCAAGAAAATGTTCATTGCAATTTGCATAGTCTGATGGAATGCATAAAGTCAAAAGTCAATTTTGCCTTCTTTTAGCAATTGTAGCATAATAAATTGGTAATTTTTTAAGATGTGATGGCATCTTTTACGTCTTCATCATTATGCTCACAAATTAGCTTCTATCTCAGACCACATGGCTTCTACTTGAATGCAATGAGGATTCAACACCTAGAGACTACTAACATGATAAACACCGTGTCAATATTTGTACTTCCTACCACTTTTTAGAACTAGAAATACATCAAAAAATTTAAAAGAATATATGGACAACAGATTATCAGGTTGAGATTCAATACCGGCAGTGTAGATGAAGGTATCAAATGGCCTCAGATTAGATACTGGAAAACTAAATGGCTAAATTTTAAATAGAAATAGTTTATAATTTAGCAGTGATAGTTATGATATTGGTCGATATCTTCCACCACTTGATTACTTTTTGTTATTATTTCCTATAGGAGAAAGGAATCATAGCACACACTTTGGGACAGCTACTAGATAAACGGCAATATGCCAGCAAGGCCATTAATAGGATATATGTTATTTTTGCAACTGTTGTTCAAGTAAAGATAATTATATTTGTACTAATAAAGCTCTGCTAAAGGATAACCATAAGAAGCATTTGTTTAAAATTGCAAAGCCTTTTGTATGTAATTGTGAAGTGAGCCAACAGTTAGATGGTTTTGATAAAAAAATGATCTGTAACAACGAGTGGTAGCACCAAGGTCATCCTATAAGGGTTTCCCTCAGATGCAGTCTAAAGCAAGTGCATTGTGGCTTTGCATAGGTTTTCAAAATTAGTTTCTGGTAAAAGGAATATCCAGATGGATGCTTCACTGTTTGCTGAACCAACTTTGATGAAGAGTTCAAGGGCATTACTGATATCTTTGGACCTAAGCAGTGCACTTCAGAATCTGGAGAGGACTTGAACAGGTGCATAAATGGTATCTGGTGCACCTATTCTCAGGAGGAACATTTGTGGTTTGGAAGACAAGGCAGAAAGTTTACAGTTCAGTAACAGGAGAGAGTTCAATTAAGGCTGATTTCCATGCAGATGAAGGTCATTCACGTGTTCTGCAGTTTTAGCCTCAGGCCTAAGATGTTGGGTGTGGGTTAAGCTCTCAAGTGTCTCTTGACACGGTAGCATTCTGCTCTCCTCTACGGTTAACCTGTACTCTGGATTGTAGGGTGTTTTATGTGCTCAAGGAAATTCCAGTGGCATTTGGATACTCTTGGCTACTGTCTGACGGTATAGTCATAATTCAAATTTGAGTCATAATCTATAAATCAAGAATAATCCGATGGCTTTATTTAAAGGTACCACTTCTCTGGTTTTCTTCTTCCATGGTTCTGAGGGCGGGTACCCTCATCAAAGACTTATTTTATCAAAAATAAAATTCCAGGGCATTTTCTTCAGGAAGATGGAGTATCTATTTAATTAACTATTACATGTGGATTGATGAATATATGAAATGATGCAAAGCGTGTCCATTCAAAACAAGAGTGAGAATGGCAGAGAAGGTTTATTTATTTCCGCTGCAGGGATGTGGTGCTAAATTTTAAGTGGCTGGTGATCTACGAGGGGCAAGAAATCTGATTTCAGGAATTGCCACCATGGTGGAAATGTAAACCCTAAAATTATTTTTTTTGAGGGCACGAGAGTTTCCTATTTGAGACTTTGGCCCCAAAAATGGTTATAAGGGTATCAATAAAATTAGACATATGTGTGAATATTTTTCCATTGCTTTCTTCCATGATTTTGAGTTTGTATTGTCACCTTATATCAATGCATGCGGGGACGCGTGCACCCCTAAAGGACGTCGGACTTCCCAAGGATGGAGGGAAAGGGGAAACATCCCACCTCGTTTCCTCTTTTTGCGGGATCACGTGGGACGTCTGCAGGGACGTCCTGAATATCAGGGGCGTCTGAGGACATCCCCTTTTCCGTGCTTAGTTTTCCATCCCGGGACGATCGAGGACATCCCCGACATCATTTTTCTTTTTTGCTTATTCCATTGGTATCGGGCGTTAAGGTCCATTTCTCCAAGCCGTGAAGCCATGTTAAAATATAACACATTATATAGCATGTAAAATGCTTGGTTATGTAGTTGTTCGGTTGAAGGAAAAATGTAACCACCTCTCTCTTGATAAATACATCTGCTGCATTGTTCGTCATTTAGAAAAGCTGCAGTTTGCCTTCTCTTTTTCTTCTCTTTGCATATTCTAACATTGTTGGTATCGGAGCGTCGAAGGTTCACGGTTTGAGAAGAGAAAATTTAAGGAGAAGCTCTTACGTGAAGAAGCTCTTGGTGGAGGTCTGAAGAGAAGTTTGTGAAGTCGTGGACACGAAGCATCTCGTTCGTGGAGGTTTTCGTGGCACAGGCACGATGGGCAAAAGCAAGCGTGAGTGCCAAAAGTCGTGGTTCGAGGCGAAATCGTGAAAAAAAAACGTGGTTACGAGAAAAATTACGAGATCCTTTACATCCATTTCGAGAAAATCGTGGAAATCGCGAGACGGAGACGCGGAGGCGCGATGAATACACACGAGGCGTGGGGCCAAATATGCGGCGCGAAAGGCGCGCGATGAGCGAGTCGTGAAAATCGCGGCGGCGAAAGGATACGAATCCGAGTCGCAAATCTTGTTGCATGCAAAGAAAAACGTGGAGTTGTGTGGCCAGACCAAACAAAAACGTCAACAGTCATGGCGGCATTAGCAAGTCGTGAGGGCAACAAATAATATTATTTTTCGAACAAAGGTATTCATCCATGCTTCATAATATTTATTAATATAGTTCAAGCGCAGTTCGAAGGTTTTTACATTTAATATTACTTGGTGGAATAAGTAATACTTGGTGGACTAAGTATTATTTTATTAAGTGTGGGAAAACTATTATTTTATTATTACCGTTCTTTTGGAATAATAAAATGGCAAATATATCACACTTGACGTTGCCGGAGACACAAAAGTTAACGGGCACAAATTTCAATGTTTGGAGTCATAAAATTTTAACGGTTGCGGAATTTCGGGATTGTGATAAAATAATCAAGGGTGATGAAAGTCGACCAGCGACGAACTTCGAAGATTATGACAAACATCATAAGGAAGCGTTATTGCTTCTCAAGTTATCGGTGTCGGATGATTTGATACCGGAAGTGCGGAATGCCACTGTGGCAAGCACGTTGTGGACTAGTCTGAGGGATAAATATCAGACGTCAGAGAAGAGTCGGGTTTTATACCTGAAAAATATGCTCTTTTCCGTGAGGTTCTGAAGAAGGTGGATCATTTGTCGAGCACCTACTTCGGATGAAAGACCTCCGAGACCAGTTATCTTCCATCAATAAAAAGGTGGATGACGATGATATGGTGGCTCTGGTTTTGAACAGCTTACCTTCTTCGTATGAGTCATTTGTGGAGGCACTCCATTTAATGGCTGAAAGTCAAACACTCACGTTTGACAAGGTGAGTTCTACCACATTGCGAAAGGCGGAGACAACTTGAGGCGAGAATCTAATTGTGACCATGCGAGAGAGTGCTCTTGTCACTCGAGTCGAAAGGGAAGTGGAAACGTCACTCTAGTGAATCTTCCACTCGGTATCGGGTCACATGTTATTCTTGTCACAGGTTGGGCACCTCAAGAGGGATTGTCAAAAGCGGATGTATGATCTTTCGAAGCAGAACAAAAAGCCATGTAAAGAGGAACATGTGGCAGCAGTTGCAGAAGAACGGGATTCGGATGACGAGTATGCTCTTTACTGTCTTACGACATCATGCTCAAATGATAGTGGTACCAATTGCTGGATTATTGACTCTGGTGCGTCTGCACACTTTTCATGTCGTAGGGACTGGTATGTTTCATTTACTGCAAATATTTGTTTTGAATCAGTAGTACTTGCTGATGGAGAATCGCTTGCAGTAGAAGGGATAGGAGATATATGCATTGTATTGAATAATGCTCATAAATTGTTGAGTACGGAATGTTAGATATGTACCTTCTTTACTGAAAAGAATCTTCTATCTATTCGTCGATTGGTGAAAATCCCAATATTTACGTGGATTTACGTGGAAAGAAGTGTGTTGTCTCGATGTGAAACAGAGACGGATAATTGCCCTTGGTATTGGGGTGGGTGGTCGATATCGGCTTGTTGATCCGGCTGCGATCGATCAACATGAATGCGTGTGGAGGACAGCTCCACCATTCGGGATGTGCGGGAGGCGGACATGCCTTGGGAGGATGGATTTCCTCATTCAGAAGAACAATTTGTTGTGGACGGAGACTCCACTATTCCAGATGCATTGACGGTGCATGGTGAGATGGCATGCCCAGCCATTCACTCAGAGGTTCTTGCTCGAAGGACAATAGAGCATGAACAGTTTGCTCATTGTGTTGTGAAGGATCTTTCCCAGAGAGGGGATAGATGAGCAAATAGATAAGACGGAGATGGTTATTTCTCCTGTTGAGACGGAGACCACTGCTGAGACGGAGATGGTTATTTCTCCTACTATTGAGGAGTTGGTTCTAACTCCTGCACAGATGGTCACATTCCTCTTCTTGAAAAAGTTGGATGAGCACTACATGGTGGTGCGAGGGCGTGATCGAGGTGAATTTGATCACGGGTAATTGAGTCTTTGTACGAGACTCCAGAGCCGAAGCTACACAAGCACGGAATGGATTTTCAATCCACATCTTGAGGTTCTGATTTCAGCACTCTGGAGATGGGGCTGACACTCTCAACCATTAGTGATTCATCAGCACTGGTCAATGAATCACGAAGCAGAGAACGGTGGACCACTTGCCATATCTTTTGTTCATGGGACCAGATTTTTGTTTTGCGGTTCGTCTTCATTCGACAACTGCATCACAGTTAAGGACTGCTGATTTTAAAGTACAACTTATGGCACAGTCTGTAGATGTAATGACTAAACATATGGGCTTTAGGATATTTGTAAAATTTCGGGACAAACTTTGTCTTGTTTCCGGTTTAGTCATTAAGAGGGGGTGTTAAAATATAACACATTATATAGCATGTAAAACAGTTATGTAGTTGTTCGGTTGGTAACTGTATAACCACCTCTCTCTTCAATAAATACACTCTGCCTGTTCGTCATTTAGACAGTGCAGTTTGCCTTCTGTCTTTTTTCTTCTCTTTGCATATTCTAACAAATTATCGGCATGATAAGTTACCCATGACAGCCATTTCCGATGCTATACTGAAACTGGTCTCCCCTGGGTCATCTTCACCTACAGTCAATACAGTCATCAATGGCACCAATGGAGTACAAGCACATAACATCAAGTACAACTTGGCACACAACATAAACAACAATCTGGCGCATAACATAAACTACAAACTGGTGCACAACATAAACTTCTCCAAAGTACAGACGAACAAATGTTGGTCGACCCTTCTCTGTCAATGTTGCTGCTTGAAAAAATATTTCCAAATTGGAAGAAAAGTGACTCTGGATCTCGGCTGGAAGACCAGCCCAGATGAATATTTCCTTCCACGATCAAAAACAGATGAAATACCATTCTCTTCCAACAACCTATCCCTAGCCCTGGAGGACCTCAACATACACCAAGGTTCTGAAATGGCTGTTTCCATGAAAGAGACTTTGGAAGAAAGCGAGCTTCCTGCCATGAACGGGGAAACCAAATTATGTGCAGTCATTGGAATCCATGATTGACTACAGCACCTCCAAACTTGGAACCAATCATGTGAATGTTTCGGCATTAAATGTTCCTTAACGGTAAATGACGTCAGATATTGTCAATTAATCAATCACAATGGTTTTAAATTTATTTCAGCTTATGTAAGTCTCAAATGGTTTTATTTCAGCTTATTTAAGCTATGTTACCCCCTCCCCGAACCCTGTCAGAAACGTTTCCGAAACGGAAACTGGTGCAACGTGCGGAAACGTCCGAAACGTTTCCGGCACGTTTCAGCTGGATTTTCAATTTTAAAAGCTAAAAACTTAAAAAAGAAGAAGCAATTTTTAACATTTATTGCTCCTAATCAAACCTTGAGAAAACAAAATGTTTAAAAAGGCACCGGGGAGGCGGAGGGGGCCGGGGTGGTCACTCAAGCATAATCGATACAAGTATAGAGTTAAATTTGGCTTATTAATTGGCTTTATTGTCTGCCGCTATCTTGCATGAGTGAGAATGGTAATAATCCAATGTAACGCAACTAACTTTTTCTCTATTTTTAGTTAACTATCTCGCCCGCCCCATCCAATGTAATGTAAGTCGAACTTCTTTACTATTTAAAGAGTAGCACTATTTATGAAATGAGATCTGTTTTACTGGTTTAGATTATTGATTTTGTAATGTTTGAGGCATGCAAATGCCTTGTCAAGCACTCGGTTTAGTGCTAGACTTAAGGCAGCCAGTTTTCTATATACAGAACAGATAAAGCTTGCACAAGCACAACGGTATTTGAAAACTTTTAATTAAAAGATTATTTATAATAGACAAATACGTTGTTTAGTCTGACTTGGACTTTATGGAAGAAGGGTACAGAATGTTTTAGCTCCAGTTGCATCCATAATGGTCTTGCTCAGGGGCTGTGGCTGTGTTTGCGGAGCTCTCACGTAAAATAAATAGGAAGTCCATTCGAGCAGTTCAGGAGCCAACACCCTGTAGAGGAAGAGGACGTTGTACCACTTGGGAATGCTCACCGACCGTTGTCCTCTGCACGCCCATGTGTGTGTGTGTGTGTATAATTATAATATATTGTACGGACGTTTCCGTAATGTTTCGTACCCAAGGTTTTTTTGAAAATCGACATTTCCACATTTCGGACCCGCACTGCACTCCGTTCCCGGCAACATAGTATTTAAGTCTCTTCCAAGTTATTTTATAGCTTAGTCACTTTCTTTGTATATTTTAATTATTTATAAATTATTTTAATTAGCTGTCCCCCATCGTCCCCAAAATCTAGAAATTTTTTGCCGTTCCAAAGTCTTAGGTAACTATGCCTTTTACGGTTGTTTAAAAGCTTGATGAGAAACGTTGTAAAAATGGCACAATGTAAAAAACAATGTCATTTCAATGCCATTGATGTCATTCCAATATAGGAACATTGATGTCATTCCAATATAGGAAGGCGTTATTCATAGATCCAAGATCATAGCACTTGACTATTTTTGTTTGTTGAGGCATCTAATCTTAAGTATACATGAATAATAGGTTTTAATAACTAATGATTTTCGTGTTTTCAAAATTAAAACTAAATTTAAAACTCTTATAATATGGGTATATTCTAGTTAGCTTTTGTTTAACACTTAACCAATTTTAGTAAACAAAAAGTATCACAGAATAAACATTTTTCTGTCAAAGGGGCTGTGGTGTATTGGTGACAGGGGACACTCGTAAAGAGCTTGAGCAGTTCAAATCTCGCTCGCCGCAATAAGGCTGGCCCAGAGCTCAAGCATGTCATGAGATTGTGGTGTAATTACCATGGGCTACATTCAAGAATGGCTTAGGTTTACAAATCTTAAATATGTAGTCCAAGCTTTACCCATACCCCATTAAATGCAACCCATAAACTCATCCTAGATTTACCAAGCAATAAAAAAAAAGTTTTGGGAGCTTTAGTTTTGTGTCTATTTTCTATCTTGCTCAGATTTGCCCTTATGATAGCGACCAGTTTTAGGTTTTTAGCTCTTTAGTTTTGTGTCTATTTTCTATCTTGCTTAGATTTGTCCTTATGATAGCGACCAGTTTTAGGTTTTTTAGCTCCCATAGTAACCTTTTCAGTTTCAATGGTAAAGGTTACTTTTTCTTGCACGTTAGTGATGACCTGATGCAAGATCTTTGAGGACTTCCTTTGATCCTCTAGGTACTTGGCTCTTTGAGCACTTTCTTTGAACCTTTCAGTCCATTGTACCTTTCTGAACACTTGATATCCTTCTTGAACCCTTCTACGCGCTTTTATATATTAGGGTGTTCACCAATTGAGATCTTAGCCAAATAGAAAATGTTTTGTATTAATCGAATCTTGTGTTGGGAATGTCTAATTCATAAATGAATGAATTTTGTTGGTAATTGTTAAGTGAACATTTTGTTAGGCTTGTCACACTTGATGTCGCAAAACATAAACAAACATGGAAACATGCATTTTTTTAAAGTTGAATTTGAATTCAGTTGATATAAATGAGTATTGAAAGTTCTGCTTATAATTTATTCTGAAAGAGGGCAGAATTCATTCCACTTTCTATGCATGAACAAAATGGACATATTTCAGGAAGGGCAGCCAACACCACTGTTAGGATTTCTGAACAATGAGTACAATAGGCAAATGTTGTTATTGTTAGATAAGAAACTATCCTCTCACTTTCCCTATCAATGTATCCTTTGCATCTGCAGGTCCTACTGCTAATAACCATACAATGATGAATGTAATGCTCTTGTCAGTGATAGATATAATGGAAATCTCAACAGCAAGACACTGTTATTTTAGATCTTCATACCTCTATGCTTTAAGAAGTGAATTTTGGATAAATATTTTTTTGCCCTAACAAAAAGAAAATTTGGAGCTACAAGAACAGAATAAAATTTATAAGTCTTCAAATCTTTTTGCAATTTCCCTTTCCTTTTGAGGGATACTAATGAAATATAATATAATAAAGAATTAGGGGCTACTTCTTCATATCTGTCTATAAAATATGTGTGATGTCTACAAGGCTGTGGTTGATGGGCCACTCTCATGGGCCTAGAACTACTCATATATTTGACAGTTTTGTGATAAAAATTGTGTTGGGCTTTTGCAGTGTTTGCCTTTGAAATAGTTTTCTTTTAGGATCACCATAAGAATATTTTGGGACTTAAAAGCTCACATAGTGATCCCAGAAGAAAACTATCACAAAGTTTTATGATACTTACAGTATAATATGGGAAGCACGATATGCTCAGCAGTTTAGATGATGAGCAGCATTGCTACAGAATCCCAAGGTGCCAACACAGACTTCCATGCAATTGGTGATGATGAGTTGATTATTTAATGGGTAGAAAAAGTTATATTTTTAATAGCCATGACAGTTTGAACTGAAAGTAAAGTCTCCAGTCTGCAATATTGAAGCAACATTTTTTATGTTTTTTAATTTCCTCAATGTCAATATAAAAAATCCTTTACACTTGACCACAAAAAATCAAGACTTACATGGCCCACACCAAGCTGCAGTAAAGTAGGCAATTGCAAGGCCTTTGCCATCTGAAAAATAAACAGCAAAATCCAATCTCAGATATTTTCTCCTCTATTACACCAAAAATACAGAAGGATTCTCACACACAACAATACAAACAAAGCTAATAACCTTATATAAGCTCTAATTTGTTCAAGTAAATTAGAAAGGCATTAAAAAAACCTTGTAATTTGCTAAGGGCATTTGAGAATTCTGCATCTGAATTCACTACCAAAACTTTTGATGAGCCTGCACATGATACACTTAATATGTTAGCAATATTATATGCATGAGGTTTTTCTTCTGCACTCACAATAGACAGCAAATAACAAGCATCATGTAGGATTAGAGTATTTTCCAATACGATTAGAGTATTTTCCAAGTAAAATGTTTGCTGCAGCCTGAATTTTGAACCCAATCTGGTGATTTTGTAGGGAGAGAGCTTAATTATGACCAGACACAGCCTTAGCATTTTTCAAGAACTAGGATTGATGGTTCAAATGGCAACGGAGAACATGGAGTAATTATATTGAAAACAATAACTGGACATACAAAAAAACGTCATTTTACATGGTATCATATTTTACAGGAAATGGCCATAAATTAAAAACTTTAAAAGCAAATGACTTTTTATCGGAACACATCGTATATTAACCAGTTAAGAAATGTTGATGGTTACAATAAAGGGATGGCCAGTTCGTATTCACCGCCCAATCTTCATGCCAGTAAACAAAAAACAAAGAAAATGACTTTGAATAAGGCCAACAATTGAAAAAACATTGAAAAGATTGCAATACCGAACATGAATCTTTTGGGAAAAAAATATTTATCTCCACAAAATGCTCGGCTATTTAAAAGGTTTATTTTACGTGTTGCAGTGCATAGAGCATGTCACTACAACAAGGAAATATGGATTTCCATCGAAGAACTAAAGTTCGACATGGAGGCAACCGACCTTCAGAGGATGTATTAAAGGCTACTTTTTTTAAGCTTGATAGAGCTTTTTCTATTGAACTTTTGGCAAATGGAATTTATGTTGGGCTATATTTCAAATGCAACTACTTCATTATAAATGCATCATTTATCAAGGGTTTCCACTTTCATGTCCAAAGATGTCGGCTCATTGGAGATGACTATGAGAGTGAACCACGAGGATCAACGGATTACGTGCACATCAAGGTTGTTGCATTCCAACGGAACCATGAAAATGCTCCAAGTAACCAGCAAGTAAATTAACCACAAGCAAATTGATCATGCAAAAAGAGAAAGGGTCTACTCATACTCATAGATAAGAAAGAAGCGCACATATGGGGAGTGTTATGTAACTCCCAAGCCTGGACATGTCATACTCCCATGATATAGTGAGGAGTTACAATACTAGAATAGCATGTAACTCTCATATGACAATGACGCATATGACAAGTATGACAAATTCTATGACGGAATCTGTCATATGTCATATAACTCCCTAATAGACCTATGACTCACCTAAGTGAGATGACTCACCATGTGTGAGGTGGAAAATGCCCAATAAATAAAAGGCAAAAATATACCTCACACCAACACCCCCCCTCTTCTCTTTCTAGCATGGAAAGCCAGAAAGAGAAAGAGAACTCCCTAGACAACTAAGAAAGATGTGTCATATGGGTCCCGCAACTAAAGGCCTGATGAGGTACCCATGTACAAACCATAGTTACCTAAGTCTCGGGGACGGGGACGGGGACAGATACAACGGGGTTTCCAGGACAGCAAAAAAAATTCCCAAATTTTGGGGACGGCAGGGGGACAACTTTTAAAATAATAGATAAAAATTAATATTTCAATATTTTAACTTTTTCAATGACATTTAGGGATTTAAACTGTATTTAATGTATTTTAGGTACATTCAAGATTATAATTTGATGTTCTTGGTAAAAATAACATTTTTTAAAAGTTAAAACATCTGAAAACTTTTGAAAGATTTAAAACAATTGGGGACGTCCCCTCCAAGTCCCCAAGTCCCCTCAAACGTTTGGGACGTCCGAGACGTCACCAAAATCTAGGGACGCATCCCCACGTAACACTGGTACAAACTACAATCTTTCTAGAAGAAGAGGAGAAGAGGACTAGAAAGCCCGAAGAAGATGAGTGGCTGCAGTAGACCTCACCCCAAGAAGAGAGCGCAAGTGAAGAAACTTGGCTTTAGTGAAGGGTTTGGTAAAGATGTCTGTAACCTAATCTGAAGTCTGACAATATTGCAAGTCAATGATGTCTCCATGGATCAACTCCTGAATGAAGTGCATGTGTATCTCAATGTGCTTCATCGATGATGTTGAACTGGATTTCAGCAAATCGAGATAGTGCTCAAGTTGTCACAATAGATGATAGTAGGCCGCCGAAAGTGAATGCCAAACTCTATCAGAATCGCCTGTAACCAAATAGCTTCGTGGCAACGTTAATCGCTCCCTCAGATTATGCCTCTGGCGTAGAAGATATAGCTATCGTGTTCAGCATTGTACTCACCAACTAAGAGGATCCAACCAAGAGAAAAGCCATAATCGGAGGCAAACTTCCGATGATCGAGATCACCGGCCCAATCAAAATCTATGAATCCAACTAAATCAATCTTTGTCCCTCCCAAGTAATAAGATAAGATAAGATAATTATATTAATGTCCAACGAATGACCACAAAAGTAGGTCAAAGGGATTGCACAATACAATGCCAAAAGAACCAGCAGGGAGACCCGAAAGGGTCATCCGAACAACAAGAGAGGAGAGAAGAGAAAGGAAAGAAGGAGAAGCAAGGGCCACAATGGCCACAAGAGTGCGAAGGATGGAGCCGAAGAAGAAGCCCCGTCTCTGACACAATCACCTAGCATTCGAGGCCGACTGGAAGTAGCTGGCGATATGCCTGTGTCCTGTAGCTGAAACCGTGGAGAGTCTGGAATGTCGGTGTTTGGGAGAAGGACGAGCAAGACGAGCCCTCTGTATCCTCTTGGCTGACCGTGATCCATGGGGGAGGGCCCCTAACCGAGTGCGATCATGAAAGCCTCTGGACTGGGAGGTGGCATCCCGAGTCCTGACAGATCTGGTCTAGGAATCCATGTTGGTGTCAAGATGTCGTTTGGTGCCCTCTCCTGGTGGGAGCACCGTAAAGAAAGATGTGATCTGTCAAGTAGCAGCCTGTCTAGGAAGAGACTGAAGGGTCTCATTCTGAAGCCTGAGAGCCTCCTGTAGGTAGAGAGCAAGACACCGCTGATCGCAATACCTGAAGAAGGCCGCAAATGACGGATGCTCCTGGAATAGGCAATGGAATCTCCCTCTGATCTCATAGTAGATGGGGCACCTGAAAATGAAGTGCTCCTCCGTTTCGACCTCCTGGAGAGAACAAAGCTAGCAAATCCTCTCCGAGCGGTCCAGCTGGTGGTCCTCCACACGAAGTCTATGAGAGCCCACTCGAACTTGGCCTAGGGGTATGTGGAGTGCCTGCAACCAATGTCGGGAGATATACATAGGTCGTTTAATAAACCCATCATTGACCTCAAGGAAATGTGCAACATAGAAAGCCATCTTAGGGCATAATCCACTCGGAGTGTTGATCCAAGTGTGCTGGGTGAACTGCCTGTAAATGTTGTCTCTGATAATTTTGTGCAAATCCTGCTTACTCAATAAGAGATGGGTCGAGCATCCAGGAGTGTCATATGGTGGGAGGCGGTCCATTTGAATCCCAAAAGAGCCAAGAAGACGTGAGACTCCTACGGGTACGAATGGAACAACCATTGTGGTCAGAAAGAGCAATGGCCTCAAAGGAATGGTAGGCGAGGTAGAGATACTTGTCCCTGCCTGCAAAAGAATCTGAAAGTCCCTCGGATGCGATGCAAAAGCAAAACAAGGCCAAATATAGTCTCTAGTCTAAAAGGGCGAGCCCAAACTCAGCTAAGAGGATATTGTGTGGAACTGTCTCTTTGCACCTGATGATGCGTCTGAGCATGAGGATCTGGACTCGCTCAACAGTAGCCCAATCGGAATCAAGCAGGGATGGCCCCCAAACCTCGAAGCCATAGAGGACCGTGGGCCTCACAAGAGAATTTGAGAAACACATCTTCGATAAGATGTCCTGGAAGTGGTGGCAGAAGCATTGTCTCTCCAAGATTGCCAAAGAGCCATACCCCTTGTTGACGCAGGGTCAAGAGCGCCAAAGACTCAAATAGGGCCTGGTTAATAGATATCCTGTAGATGTAGGAGTTGGTGATCTCAATCTCTTCCCCTCTATAGAAGAAATGGAAGTCAGAAGTCTTCAACCCATTGAAGATCATGACCTTGGTTTTACCAAGGTTAATTATCACTGTCTGTGGTCGCAAAAGAGGGCTAAGGCGTCCAATTGTCTCTGAAGTCCCTCCGCGGAAGAGGCAAGGAGGACTACATCATTCGCAAAAAGGAGAATGTAGATCAGCACCTGGTGAAGAAGGCAACCATCCCCTCTTGGATATGATCCCTGAGAAAATCCTCCAATTCATCAATATAAATACCAAACAAGGTAGGCGAGAGGGGGCAGCCCTGTTTAACCCCAATGGTGCTCCTAATGAAATCAAAAACCGGAAGCAGTGTGAAGGCGGCCCAAAACCTCTTCGTACAGTGCATAATGTCGGCAAGAAGAGTTTCAGAAATACCGATGTCTCTAAAACTGCAGAAAAGAGCTTCCCGTGGCACTGAGTCAATGAATGCCATCAGAATAAGTGCCACGAACATAGTGAAGGATCCGCTTAGTTGCTTTCCAGTACAGCTCATGAGGCTCCTGCATGAATCTGCACATAATGCCAACAACGAACAAAAGATTCGGCCTGGTATGAGTTAGGTAGATCAAGCTCCCCACCAACTAGTGATAAAGGGTACCATCGACTAAGGGAGTGGAGCAATCAACTACTAACTTGACTCAAAAGGAAGGGAACAATCGACATGTGAAACCTGGCTAGCAAATCAAGGGCGTACTTAGGTTGAGCAATCATAATTCCTAAGTCGATTGGGTAATCTATATCCCAAGGAAGTAGTGAAGCAAACCTAAGTCGGTCATGGAGAAATTGTTGGCTAAGGCAATCTTCACAAAATCAATGATCGAGGAAGAGCTACCCGTAATCAACAAGTCATCGACATACATAACAAGGATAAGCATGGACTCATCTTGCCGCAAAATGTAAACATTTGGGTCAAAGTGACACCTAGTGAACCCTGATGCAAGAAGAAAGGAGTCCATCTTGGCATACCAAGCTCAAGGGGCTTGTTTAAGGCCGTAGATAGACTTCTTAAGTCTACAAACGAGGGAGGAATCTTGGACATAACCCGAGAGGTTGTTCCATATAGATTTCTTCCTCTAGGTCCCCATGAAGGAAGGCACTCTTAACGACCATTTGATGGACTTCCCATTTGTTAGCGGCAGCGATGGGGAGGGTCAATCGAATAGAAGTCATCTTCGCAATGGGAGCAAAATTTCTGAATAGTCAACCCAACAACCTGGGAGAAACCCTTAGCTACGAGTCGCACTTTATACTTTTCGACGTTCCCATCGGCACCATACTTGGTTCGATATACCCACTTACACTCGAACCATTTTTCTTCCCTTAGGAAAGGGGTGAGACCCAAGTATCGTTCTTCATGAGAGAGGAATACTCCTCATCCATGGCAGAATCCCACTCAGGAGTCCCAGTAGCCTCCCGAAAAGATTGTGGATCAAAAGCGGAGGCGAATATGGCATGGGGTCCACCGAACTCTAAACGAGTTTGCCTCTCATTTGAAGGATCCCTTATCCAATCTCTAGCACTCTGCAAGGTCTGCCTAGCCCAGAGGACCAAGAGGAGAGTCGGCTCAAAATCTGTCGAATCTTCACTCGAGTGAGAGGGGACATAGTCCTCATCATCACTATTATCGTAATCGGAGAATCCAAATTACGAGTGGGAGGAGGAGTCAAAATCATGGGAGGCTTAGCATGATCATCATCAGAAGAGTTTGAATCGAAGTCGGAGAGGGCCAGGACCTCAGTGAATGGAGAAGTGGAAGTAGAAGATGACTCTTCAAATTTCACACTTCTCTCGATATAAAGTTGATGAGTGGTGGGGTTCAATAATCTATAGCCCTTCACACCTTCGGGATACCCAACAAAGATACAAGGTTTGGATTGTGGTTCCAAGGCCTTGCGTTTCTTTTTGGGTATTCGAGCCATGGCAATTGATCCGAAGACACGAAAGTGCTCAACATCGGTTTGTGTCCATACCAAGCCTTAAAGGGTGTCATCCCTTTTACTTTTTATTTGTGTGGAATGCGGTTTTGAATGTAACAAGCACAATTCACGGCTTCACCCAATACTACGAGGAAGGGATTTAGAATGAACCATGCAAGTGGCCATCTCCTTAAGTGTTTTGTTCTTTCTTTCTACAACTCCATTTTGAAAAGGGTTAAGCAACTGCACACTGCAAAGCAATCCCTTTGGAGGTGCAAAATCATCAAACCTATTGCTCACATACTTGCCTCCATTGTCAGTTCTAAGAACCTTGATAGACCTTTTCAACTTGTTTCTCAAATAGCCTTGAAGTCTTGAAAGTGATCAAAAACTTCAGATTTCTGTTTGAGAAAGTAAACCCATATAACGTGAAAAGTCATCAATGAAGGTAAGTATATAAAGAGCCCTAGTGAATGAAGGAGACGGAAAGGGCTAGAAATGTCACTATGAACAAGATCCAAGGGATGAGAAGCTCTCCAGGATTTTCCCTTGCCAATTTTTTTCTTTGGGTGCTTCCCAAGGGCACAACCCTCACAAAGACCCTTTGAAAATTTGACCCAAGGTAACCCATTGACCATCTCATGTTGGCTCAATTGTTCAAGGTAACGATAGTTTAAATGGCCAAAACACTCATGCCATAGCTTATTAACCTCATCTACGTGAGTAAGCAAGGTAGTGGGCAAAAGTCGAAGTAAAGTGGGAAAAGGTGTATAACTAAGACTGGTGATCCGCCTTTCCCTCAGCCATTGTAGTCTCATTGTGAAGCTCTCTAATGATCACCAAGTTAGGATTAAATTCCACTCGCATTCCCTCACCAATATGAGTGATTTGGTAAACTGATAGAAATTGGTAAAGAGGGCAGAACACTTAAAACATTGTTAAAGGTTCCACCATCTACTTCTACCGATCCACTACCAACAACCGACACGGAAGTGTCATCACCCAAAGTGATTTGGGACATACCACACGGTTCAATGTCGAAAACTCAACATGTGAAGAACCCATGTGGTGCGAGGCACCAGAATCTATGACCCATTTCGATGACAGAGCAAATCTAGCTACAAGGGCCTTTCCTTTCTTCTTCTCAGATTTGGATTCCTTTGCTTTAAGACTCAAGTTTTAGAGCATTTTTCTTGATAGACTCAGAACACCTATATTATGTTTCTCAAGTAAATGAGTTAGGTGGTCAATTTTTTTCTCATGCATTGATGTTCTTCATGTCCCGACTTCTTACAATAGGAACACTTACACTTTTCCTTCTTCGGTTTAGGCTCAGAAGTAGAAGTGTTCATGTTGGGTTTGGTTTGGGTGGTCTTAGCTTCTTTCTTAGGTTGGTCATTTTTCTTTGTTTTCTTCTCTTATTTCTTCTCCTTTCTTTTATCATTACTTGCTTACTAGGGCATGTGACTTGGACTTGATTGCTCCCATTTGAATCAACTTGTCATGTTCTTGAATGAGTTGGGACAAAAATTGTCAAATGAGGGCATCTTCCAAGCAGTCCTAAAGCTTCTTTCGTGGCGTGAAAGGTAGAAACGAAAACAAAGTATTCGGGCCAAGCTTAGAGAGAATAAATAAGATCAGTTGGGCATCATTTGTCAACTCCACATTATTTCAACAACAATCTCAATGTGAAAAATTTGGAGAAGAAGGCATGTAGGTTATCAAAGTTACTAGGAGTTAAACCTAGAAGTTCGTTCTCCAACTCATGAGCTCTCATGTCATCTTGTTTTCCAAACATGTCATCAAGAGTTTTCCAGGCTCCATCAGGTGTTTGTGAAAGACTCAATGTGAAAGAGAAGGTCGAGAGAAACGGACATACAAAGAAGACCTAAGGCTTCGTCACATCGGTTGAACCACTTAGATTTCTCGGTTTCATTGTTGGTTCTTTCTCCACTCCCATAGTGATGCGAACAACCCTTTACCCTCTTAGTTTATTATCATTTTAGATCTCCATTCAAATAAGTTAAACAATGTGAACAAAGGAACATTGCTAGCATCCATTGTGAGGAGAGAGAAAGCAAGAATGCAAAAGAAAGGAAATGTACACACACCCCAAACAATATTTTTACCCCCTGTTTGCAGCACTTTATAGTTTAGTGCATTGATTACAATCAGATGTGTTCGTGCGACGTGAAATAGTTGGCCACTCACCTTGTAATTGGCGAAAGAATCACGCAAGTGTGGAGACCACAATAAGTTTCAAGCGTTTTACGCAACAAAACATCACCGCAACAAGCACAAAACAAAGGACTAAAACAAGCAAAAGGAAAAATAATAAGTTTCATGTGAAAAAATGTCTCACATCGTTGTTTGAGCCCCCTTGTCGTAAGTTTGTGGCGGATGCGCTCACTAACCCGCAAGCAATAATAAGAGCTCAAACAATACAAAACGATTCTCAAAGAGTCAATAACCTCCCGAAATGCAAAAAAACTCAAAAATGCCTAATACCTTCACAATAAAGCAAGTTAGAAAAAAAAACCCAATAATGCTTAATTTTAAGAGTTTTCGCGATTACCTTAATTAATCTAAATGATTAAGAAAAATAATAAGGTTCTAATATTAAACTAGCCCCTAATAATAAGTAAGTGACCTAATTAATTAAAAACTTTCCCTATTTAATAAAATAACACAATAGTTTAATTTAAAATTAAAAACCTATATTTTAAACTATAAAACAAGGCTTGAAAACTTAAAAGTATGTGTCTTAATTAAAAAAGGAGGGAAAAGCTTTTGAAATTAAAAGAGCGGTCAAAGCAAATGCCAAGTGGCACAGGCAAAGGGCTCGAGGCAGGGAGTTAGACTAATGCAAATGAGGTGGGATTAGACTTAGCAGAGGCGGTTTGCAGTGAGAGACCAGCCAAGGTCGAGGCAGGGGTCGACAAACCGTTGGGAGGCCAAGCAGGAGGCCGAGACAGATTTGCAAAGGATGGCCCAAGGCTCAAACGATGGGTGAAACTCTATGTGAGCTCAAAGACGAGCGGGTATGCACACCAAAACATGGTCGAGCCCGAGGAAAAACACGGCAAAGCCACACAAAGACAAGATGGCCCAAGCTACACGAAGAAAGAGAGGAGATGACACAAGGTCCAACTACGGCAACACGCAGGGAATCGAGCCTATCAAGATTCTACGAGCGAGCTCGAGTTAACAAAGAACCACATCCGAGCCAAGGAACTCAAGCACGACGGTAAAGCGAGCTCATCAAACTCTGAGCAAAGCACGAATGGTGAGGTATGCAACAAGGGGCTGAGCCAAAGCAAAACCCACAATTGAGCTCGAGCAGGGAGATACAAGCTCAATACAAAGCTCGCAGGGTCCAAGCTAGAGAGAGCTCAGTTAGGAGCTTGAGAGGAAAGGAGAGAGCACAATAAGGAGTTGGAAAGTGAGACAGGAGGAGGATTGGTGGCAAGACAAGTTTGCCAGAGACCAAGAAACTCGGGACAAAGCTTGATGGGGAAAACCAATACCAAAGAGCATAAATACCTCCAAAACTTGTTTTCCAACAAAATTAGTTATGGATAGCCAAATTTAGCTGGAAAACACCTATCTGCACAAACACCAAGGCAAACACCAAAAACTAGCAAACTCCAAAAAAACAAGATTAGCCCAAATTAGTACCAAAATGCACAAAACAATAATGGATTAAAAAAACTAGAAACCGAGTTATTAGCAATGAACCAATACAAGTAACACATTTATCAAACAATTGCTCTGATACCATATGACAAAGTTGAACCGCGAGGATCAACGGATTATATGCACGTCAAGGTTGTTGCACTCCAACAGAAACATGAAAATGCTCCAAGTAACTAGCAAGTAAATTAACCACAAACAAATTGATCATGCAAAGAGAGAAAGGGTCTACTCATACTCATAGATCAAAAAGAAGAGTCCATATGGGGAGTGTTGTGTAACTCCCAAGCCTAGACATGCCATACTCCCATGATGGAGTGCGGAGTTACAATGTTAGAATAGCATGTAACTCTCATATGACAACAACGCATATGACAAGTATAACAGATTCTATGACGAAATCTGTCATATGTTATATAACTCCCTAATAAACCTATGACTCAACTAAGTGAGATGACTCACCGAATGTGAGGTGGAAAATGCCCAATAAACAAAAGGCAAAAATATACCTCACGCCAACAATGACTACAACTCAATGGGAGGTGTCAACTCTTATTTCTTCAGACTTTTGCACAAATTAATATTTGACTCCTTTTTGGTTCCGTTTTCCCCTCTTTTCCCTTAAAATGGGTCCTAAAACTTTGGGAATTGGAAATCAATTTTGGGCGAATTATTATCTACAGCCTACAATGGTCTGTGTATCAGTAGACTAAGATGCTTAATCATGCTAGTAAGCATTTTAACCAAAAAAATACTCCCCTAGTAGTCATTCTAAAAGTATCCAGATCAAAATTTAACATGTATTAACAGGGACAAATTTCCCTATTTAAATATACTTTGTGTTAAGACTCGCCTCTGTTACTTGCAGCAAGAGTCGGAAACAGGCATATGGAATTTTGGAAAGGTGAGTATCAAATTAAGGACAGAGAGGTGAGAAATGACAGAAAAAATGGGGTAACTTTCTTTTTAAAATGGTAAAAACAGGTAAATTGTAGAACATGGTACAAGAAATGGCATAAGCCTCTGGAAATAATTCTAGAAACCTGTGGAAAATTCTTACAAGAACTTTGGAAACTTCGACAAACTTTCAGAGAGCTGTGTCCGGGTGCTAGAAACTTCCAGGAACTCGTGGAAAATGTCAGGAAACTGCAAGAAATGTTTTGCGGGCCATCTTCAGGAGTTTCACCAAGTTTACCGGACGGAAAAACATTTCCCGGAAATGGTTTTCCAACATATAGGAAACAACTTCCAGGATCCAGAGGAAAAATCAAGCCACCACACATTTGCATTGAACTTCTATAAAATCCAATTCAAAAGAACATTTCAGATTGACAATATTAGCGATTATTTCTTTAAAAATGGTTCTTCAATTTCTTTTGCACGAGTGCATGAGCTTTACAAGTTTGAAAGCGTACAACTGCATCTGGATGAGCTGAAATTTTCCAATATTTTTTTAATTTTCAAAATATAAAATGTAGGAAAACATAGGCATTTTGCAGCATGCTGAAGTAGGACTTAATATGCAATCTTAAAGATTTTTCAGCGGGATTTTAATAAGTCCATAAGATTGTAACCTGTGTCTCTAATGCATACTTAGCAGTGAGTATGCAATCATAGACCTAATGTCGTCAAATGGTAAGGATTTCAAATTGATGATTATGACTTTTAACATCTTTGAACCAAACTGGTCTGGAGAACCAATCGAACTGCATAGGCAACGTGATTCAGTTTTTAGCCTTTAGCATCAAAAGTGGGTGTGCTGGGTCATAGGTTCTAGTCGCGACGTGGGGGATGGCCGTAACCATATATTTCCGGAGCCACAAAAAAACCAAAAATGGGTGTACACGGCGTTTAGTATAGCTCTATATCCTTGGGAATGACAAAATTAAAATAATTCCCTGTCTTCTATGCGTAAGAAAAACACAAAAGAGAAAAATAAAAAACTAAATATTCACCTGAGGGAGCGGAAAAATATCTGACATTTGCAGGAGAAGGGTAGAAGGGCTTAGACTGCAATGTCCCATAAGCAGGAGACGTTGAGGAAGCCAAAGCCGATTTGGGCGATGAAAAATCGTAGCACAACACGAATATAAAGATCTCCCCTGTGAATATCCACGACCAATGCTCCGTATAACTCTCGAACCCATTTCAAGCCTAAATCCTGGACCCTAAACCCTAAAAACTGGCCTTCTGTGAGATTCAAATAATTAATTTTTTACTTTCTCACGGAATTGAGGATGTTCAAGCTTTAATGGCGTAATGTCTGTTGGAAACTTCTTCTCAGAGCCTCCTATGGTTTAGAAGTTGAAGACAGCCCAACTGGGAAAACATTCAAATAAGTGAGGATTTTCGTGTGGGACTTTTATGTCATAGTTTTTGTGAGGGGGTGGGTTCGTTAAGTGGACTAATACTAACAATCGCATGTGGATAGAGACATCGAAGGAGATGTATCGATGAAATTAAAATTGAGGGAGATAAACATGGGAGGAGGAAGAGGGAGATAAAGAAGGAGATTGAGAGAAGAAAAGTCTACAAGTTTGAAAAATATTGGGGGAACCTATGCAAAAATCCTATTTGTTACGACTAGGCATTTCGTGTGCATTATGTCCTCCTTCGATCCTTAAGGTCATCGAAGGTTATAAAAATGAAATATCTCAATTTGAAGATTATAGTTTAGTTTATTGCTTACAAGATTGTATTGGATTGGTAAAGATTATAATGTATTGATGAGCCAACAAATCTGAATACATGAAATCTATTGAATGCATGGATGTCGCTTGAGGATAGTTGGAAGAGATGACGACTCATATGTTGAGGCATGGGGGCATGTACAACCAACAACATCTAGTTGTTTGGAGAGTCAACCGATGCAATCTTTAACAATCGCATGTTATGCGAAACAGTGGGCGCTTCGAGGGAAGATGCAAACTCAAGCGATCCTAGTAGTGGTATGAGGAGATGTTAAATGCGGGCAAGTAAGGATCACAGTATGTAATACATTATCCATGATGCAATACGGTGGCGAGCTCGAAAAAGCCTTTATGCAAATACAAATGATTTTTTATTCCAAAACCAAATGCAAATCCAATATATATTGAATTTGATGGATCTACCCGAACTCAAGTGAAATTACAATCTTCAACCTAGCATGAAGCCAAGCAAAGTGATTGGGAGAGATAAGGCATTCACTTTACATGGGTCTGCATAGGAGAACAAGTATGGGAAGAAAACAAAAGGTGCATTCCAAGGTGTAAAGAGGAACATGGGACCCTTTTATGGGACCTCATTTCCTAATGACAAACTCTCTAAAATTGTTCACGACATGGATGTGGCCATAAGGCAATCACCAAAGAACGCAGAGCTATCTAATATTTGTGCATAGTTTGAATTTGACAACAACAATCTAGTTTGGAAAAAAGGCTATCGACATAATTACTTATTGACATTATAACCCAACAACCAGTATCGTGTAATATTGTTTTAGGATAATTTGCAACAGACCTTTCTTTTTGTGTATTTATAAGTGACAGTGACTTCTTTTGCAATTTGTGTTTTTTCGATGTAATGGAGGTTTTTTTATTTGTGGGTTTGCTTCTATTATTTTGTGGTGGGCAATAGGTCAGAGATCAAAATATTCACACTTGGGGTCTTTCCACCCCCAATGCTGACAAGTACATATATAAATTTAATATGGGTATACCTAATCAATAACATTATCAAGTTGATGGGGTGGGAGTGGAGTGCGGTCAAGACACTTGGTCACTTGCCCACCCGATTTCAAATCCCCCAAGGCACGATCCTCCTCGGAGGTGGTTTTCGCCGCCGCGAGGCGTGCATCTCCGCCGTGGCCGACACCGTGATTACTCCTCACCGCTCGATGGCCGCTGCTCCTAATTGGACGCCGGTGGCTCCTTCTCTCGGCTGCCGACGTTGGTGGCTACTCCGCTTCGGGTGCTTTTCCTCTCGTTGCGGTTGGTTGTTGCTCCTCTCGCTATGCGACACTTGTGGCCGCTCCACTGGTTCCTGGTGGTTGCTCCTCTCACTACCGATCCGGTAAAATAAATTGTCCCACTCGGCGGTCGTCTTCTTCCACTTCACTGGTTTCATGGTTGCTTCAATGGGTTCCTATTAAGTGGTCCCATATCATAAATCCTCTCAAAAATCCTCATGTGTACAAGGATGTGGGTCCTTTCAAACACCCTCAATTTACCCTCAATCAAAAAAAAAAAACATTATCAAGCTTAAGAATAATGTTAGTATTGCATCTATTATAACCCATATGGACGGATCACTAAGTAGATGATGTTACCTTTTCCATTAGTCATACGGTGCCAACACCCAACCCTTACACAACTGAAAGAAGTGGAATTTGTTTAAAGAATATGGGAAAATGGGTTTTTCTATTTTTTTATTTTATTTTTGCGATTTTGAGACTTTCAATTGAATGGCGTTTTATTTATTAGATAAGATAAAGACATCAATGTAAAGTTGGAAAGAAAGAGGTGGGGATTAAATACATGCATGTCCCACACCTCTTCCATGACTCAAGTTGTCCCTGCCCAAATAATATTTGTTAATTGTGCTCTACTTTATCATCTCAATGCCACTTGCATTATTCACGTCGCTACAATTCGCACTTAAATGGGACAAAATTAAAAAATGGGAAAATCTAATGGGTTCCACATGATTACATGTTGCACTTAGATGGAGGCCGAAAATATTCTTTGCATCTTAATTAATCATCCAATGTCTACTTAAATACCTTGAAAATGTAAACTTCCACAAGTGGATCAGGGACACATTCTAGGTTATGACATGACCTATATTTAGCAAACATTATTCTTACAACATTTAAGTTTTTTTAATGTTGGATTGTCTAATCAACTCAACAATAATCAGATGTTATAGAAATTTTCTACAAAGGCTCCCTCCAAATTTTAAACCAAGTGATCTTCCAAAAGCGTAATACATGTGAGGCTATATGTCGAATTATTTAGACCTTATATTTCCCGTAATCTAATAATAACCAAAAAAATTAGCTTTTTTAAAAATAGTATGTAATTATCCCAACCATCAAATCTAGTGTGGTGTTATTAGACGGTAGCAATTGAGTGTTGGGAAACATATGAGGGATTAAATATCAATTAGGGGTTTCCATTTTTCTTGGACAATTAAACCAAACTAGAGACACATTGATGCATGTAGTTCAGATCTAGATGACATATAGATGATCAAGATTGAGCCAAATCGACAACGCCTATATAAATTAGATCCCAACAATCCCACTCTCTAACCATTATTAGACCAAACAACCCTGAATCCAATAAGAGCAACGATCGCGATAATAATGTGTAACATGTTGAGACTTTCAATTGAATGGCGTTCTATTTATTAGCTAAGACAAAGACATCAATGGAAATTTGGAAAGAAAGAGGTGGGGATTAAATACCTACATGTCCCACACCTCTTACGTGACTCAAATTGTCCCTACCCAAATAATATTTGTTAAATGTGCTCCACTTTATCATCTCAATGCCACTTGCATTATTCATGTCACTACAACTCACACTTAAATGGGACAAAATTTTAAAAAAAGGGAAAATCTAATGGGTTCCATATGATCAGTAGGTCGCACTTAAATGGGCACCAAAATATTCTTTTCAGATATCTTAATGAATTTTCACAATGACTACTTAAATACCTAGAAAATGTAAACTTCCATAAGTGGAACGTGGGACACATTCTGGGTCGTGACATGACTTATCTTCTACACGTGTCAGTCAAGCTATCTAATAAACATTATCCTTATGAAATTTATGTTTTTTTATCTTGGATTGTCTAATCAACTCAACATCAATCACATGTTATAGAATGCTTCTACAAAGGCTCTCTACAAATTTTAAACCGAATGATCCATCGAAAGCGTAATAAGTGTGAGGCTATATGTTGGAGTATTTAGACCTTTGATATTCCCGTAATCTAACGAAAACCAATTTTTTAGATTTTTTTATCCTAACTCGTAAGATCCCTAAATGGGACTCTTTGACCCCAAGTAGGATTTCAGAAAATCCCCACCAAAACAACAAGGAAAAGATGGAAAAGTAAATTATTACTTTCAGATCTGACAATTAATATAGAAAATGTGATTGGGTTTTGGTATGAAACTCCTGACACATTCATCATTTGTCACCCTTCATCTTTCTTAAATAATATGCAAATTTTGATAAGCCAAATCAGTCTAAAAGGATGAAATGGAGCATGCACAACCAACTGAGTCTCATTTGAAATAATTTGCAGGAAATGGCGACTAGGGTATGAAGGGAAATCTCATGCAACATATACCCAAATAATCCTGAACCTTTTCTAAATTGATGGCAATATTTTTAGCAGCTAGAATATGAAGAAAACCAAAATTTTAAGAAGCAAAAATGACAGAGAAACAAATTTGAAATCTGCAGATAGAAAGAGGTTAAAAGCATACATTAATTCCTTCATAAATGATCTGCAATGACGTACTTGAATCCCAAAAATCAGATCTGAAATCTGAATATTAAACTGGCTGAAATACCTTTGAAAACCCTCTTAAAAATTATGAAACTTCCTTGCTTCACTTCACAAAAATATGTAGATGATTTGACAATAGAAATCGATCTAAATACCTCAGAAAACATGCCAAAACAGTCCCTAACTGGGTCGATCCAATAGAAGAACTACTGCAATTTATTCTCCAAAATACCCTCAAAATACACTATTGAAATGACTGAAAATCATATTACAATCAATGAGAAATCCTGAGTGGAAATCTCTCACAATACTCTTGGGGTTTTCGTCCGCAAGAGATATAATCCTAAGGGGTTTCGTCCTTGGATTATTTGCACAAGCTCAGAGCTCACATGCAAGAGAAAATATCATATCAAAAATTTGGAATGCCTCTACATAGGTCGACCTCTTCTTTATATAGGAAATGGGACCCAAAGTGACCTTTGGACTTCCAATGAAAGTGACCTTTGGACTTCTAAATGAAAGTGACCTTTGGACTTCCAAATGAAAGTGACCTTTAAACTTCCAATGAAAGTGATTGATCTGAAAATGGTACTTGAAATTTTTCCAGTACTTAGAAAATTCTCATATTCTTAACTTTAAAAGATTTCAACTTGATCAAGAGTTCCTTTTTTAATCAATTATGGGTGTTCTTGAAAGCCCCAAACTTAAACTCTTCCAAAAGATCAAATTAATCCTTAATTTTCAACTTAAGTGAAATATTTGAATCTATCACAAATCCAAATAAAATAATCACAGTTGATTTAGAATGCACTCAATCTGATATTTAAATCCAAGTTAATAAGTGTATTCAATCTATCAGGGTTGTGATACTTGAAATTTACTTCCTTCCAATTAAACCAATTTGTGATTGCTTTAATAATTAATCAAATAAACTAACTTGAATGTTTTTATTTAATCAAAAGCTTCTAAAAACTAAAATCAAATCCACAACACAAGAACTTGATAACGGAGTTCACCTGAAGGCTACGTCTTGATTCACAAAAAGTGAATCGATCTATTAAACGTCCAATGAAGTACAATATCCCTTCACTAATGACTTAATGACCTTTATACCTATAAATGAGTTGATTCAGACCTCTTGGAACTCTTCAATTTACCAGAAACATTTTCCAAGTCCATATGTGGCCCCTATAGTATTTTCACTGATAGTTTCCTATGAAATTACGTTTGAAAAATGTCTACAACTTGAAATATACAACACCTACATAAAATAGGTTTACATTTCTAGAAACTAGAGGAAATTATGAAAATTTCCCTTTTTACTCCATGGCCTGATTCGGAAGTGGTTGGAAAATGTAGATCTCTGCCTGCTCCTCGTGCCTGATCTATGAAACTATGATGGAAAAACACCTACACAGAAAATCTATAGCACTTCCTATAACAAAATTTATATTTCTGGAAATCTCTCAAAATATTGAACAATTTTTTTTTACACCATTGCAAAATTCGGACCGTAAGTGCCTCAAAAATGGTGATCTTTGCAAACTGGTCCTTCGTTGTCCATCCACAAACCTACCAAAAGGTCCCTTTAAATAGAAGTGATCTCATGTTTTATCACTTGCTAAAAAGTGGCGAGGTTGGTAAGGCTGATAAGTATTTTGGCACAGAGTTAAGGGTTCAAATCCCCTTCCATAGGTTTAGGTGCCCATTTTAGCCAATTCCCGATTTAAGCTTATTCACGTGGAATGGATTAAATAGATTATTATTATTATTATTGTTGTTCTAAATCCAAATCCACTACAAACCTACCAAGTGTCAAGCCCATAATATGCCATTTGTCCACGTTAGAGTGTGTCACGTCATCATTCGACCACAACTTTATCGCATATCTTTCGCATACGAATTGATTTGGTCCGTTCAAAATGCGTCGAAAAGATTACGATGATCTCTATACCATGGAACTAATTTTGAAACATTACAATACCATAAATTTTTCCTTGTCGCTAACTTCCACGTGTCACCTTGCCATTGGTCCACTTGTTGACCTGTTGACCAAGGTTGACCCGTTTACAACCTTAACTTTGACTAGCGATAGAATTTGCATACGAACTCCGATTCTGAAGTTCAACATACCGTCGGAAAGGTCTCGAGAATCCCTTTAGCATGGTCTAGGTTTAGGGAAGTTTAGGGAAGATTGACATAGTGAAAAATCCTTTGGATCAATTTGACTTCTAAATGGAACTGACTTTGGACTTCCCATGAAATGACCTTTGACTTCCAATGGAAGTGACTTTAGGCTTCCCATAAAAGTGACCTTTGGAATTCAAAATGGCATTTTCCATAGGAGGAATACAAGACATAAATAATATTTTATCCTTCCCAACTTCATTATTCCTCTTTGGCCCAAGAATAAAATATAATAACCCCTTCACAATGATATTTGCCCCTCGTATTGACCATAGGGATTATTATTTATTTTTATTAAGCCAAATAAATTAATATAAGTGCTTTAATAATTTTATTTTATTTTTTATAGCACTTTATAATAATTTATTGTGACTTAAGTCACCCTTATATTTTTCCTTTGGTTGTCGGGTTGACAAAATAGGCCAAAGGTCTTCGATTGGGAAAAGGGGACATTGCAGACAACCATCAAATATGGTGTTGTGTTATTAGACGATGAATCGAGTGTTGGGAAACCTAGGAGGGATTAAATACCAATCAGGGGGTTCCATTTGCCTTGACAATTAAACCAAACTAGAGATGCATTGACACAAGTAGTTTATATTTGGATGATATACGTAGATGGTCAAGACCGAGCTAGATTAACAATGTCTCTATAAATTGGATCATAACAATCCTATTAAATGACCTCATGCTACCCGATCGAGAATAAAATAATAATTAATCTATTAATCCTATTAAATTGGAGACATTATTTCTTATATTATATTAATTCAATACGATACAAGATAACTTTCAACAAAAAAGTGGGTGGTATGAGAGCACTCTCCTTGTTGTGCCCAAAACCAAACAAACAAAGCTAGGGAAATGCCTTCGAGCCTAGAGCAGCGAGAGAGCACACCCCAAAACCAAACTAGGTCGAGCCTAGGAGAGTACAAAATATAGGCATAGCCTAAAAGCAGACAAAAAACACAATCAAGCAACAACAACAAACATGCCCGAGGTGGGTGGATCATGATCATCCGGCCACCCCAAACTAGGTAAGTCCTTGCCAGCATCTGGAAGTTCCCAACCAGCAACAACTTCTTCCTCTGGGTCCACTTCCCCCAGTGAGTAGGAATGGTGAGGTTGAGGCGGGGGAATTTGTCGATGGGTGGTGGTGGTGGCGGTGGGTTCCAAGCATCATGATGTGAAGTAGTGGCAAGAGGAGAGCCCCACCCATGCTGATGAGGTGGCGAGCCCCAGCCCTGCTGGCGAGCTGATGAAGGTGGTGGTGAGCCCTGACCACACCACAGACAGGCGAGTGTGAGTAACTGTTGTTGATGCAGGCGGGCCTGGGGAGTGGCAGTGCGACCCAGAAAGCACACGTTGAGACCGGTTACACCACCACCACGGTGGAAGGTGAGGGTTCACTGGTAGGAGATGGAGGCACTCGAGCAACATTACATGGGGCTTCCCCCAGTGGCGTAGGGTCTGAGGTGGTCCACCTCCAACGCAACCTTGTTGGCCTGAATTTGTATCTGCAGAAGCACATTGGAGATCACCATAGATTTATTATAAATGGAGAAATATTGATCAACTGCAGAATTAGCAAAGAAAAAAAGAATTTCTTTCTTTCCATATCCAAAACAAAATCTCCCCTCTAAAAACATGCCAAATTTGGGTGAACATAGGCAGAAGCTTGGGATTATCTCCCAAAAGGATATGTTGCCAAGTGAAGCAATGAGGCCGTAAAGGAAAGAAAAATGAATGTATCCAGTTCCAGGCATTTTGAGCTTTGGGACAAAACCAAAAAACATGCAAGATTGTTTCCAGATGACCACAAAAAGGACATTTGGGAGCTTGGGATCCCAATTTGAACAAGACGAGCCCCGATAGGAAGGCCTTGGTGAAGAATACACCAAAGGAAATGAGCAATCTTGGGCTCCACACATAGAGTCCAAATAGTTTCAAATCACCTACTCCAGGTAGACAATGTGGAATGAATTCCCCAACGTGTATTAAGTTTATCCACCATGGGTAAATGAGGCGAGAGCCATGATAGCCTTTGTTGGCTTTGTAATTACATAATGGGGTATCTGCATACCACTTCTAGTCCATCCACCATGGGTGAGAGGAATGCACAACAATCTTATGCAACATGTGGTTAGGAACCAAATTGATCACAAGTAGTAAAAGTATCCTAGTCTTGGTTGGAAAGCCAAAATATAGTTTTGAAATCCAGCCAAGAGAACCAGGATTGAGTAGTTTTTAGAAGAAGTCCTCGATGGTGCGAATTCCATGTTTGAAGAATTTGAGCGCGGAGATTCCCAGGACCTCTGCTAAACACTTATCTTGAGATTGAAAAATCGGTGACCACCAGAGAGATTGTTGGTTGACAAAAATCCCATTTCGAAAGCCATCCCCCTTCCACAAAATCCAGGGCTTAATACATTCCCAAGCTTTCCAAATGCTCTTAAGCACAAAGGTGCCAACAATTTTGATAAGCACTTTGGGGTAATGAGCAAATTGACAAACCCCAATCCTTTCCACGCAGGGCGGCCATAAGGGAACCTTCAACAATACCATGTCATATAAGAACTTTCCAAGCTTCTTGGCCAGTAATGCTTCTGATAATCCATTTAGCACAAAGAGCTTGCCCTTGGCGTTGAATGTGAATAAGGCCGAGACCCCCAAAATTTTGAGGCAAGCAACAAATGTCCCAGGCTACCCGATGAAAACCTTTTCCTGTAGAAGCATTAGCCCACAAGAAATCTTTGAGCAATTTTTCCAGCTTCTGGATGGAAGCTTTGGAAGGAACCCAACACGATGAGTAGTAAACATGTGTGGCTGCAAGAACTTTGGAACAAATTTGGAATTTTTGCAGCCAAAGATAAAGGTCTGGTGATCCAATATTCCAACTTTTTTTCCACCCGTTGAATGACATATTGCCATAGCTCGGTTAGGAGGCTTGAAAAGCAAAAGGAATACCTAAGAATTTAAAAATCTCACCATGTGTCAGGATTTTCCATTCAAAAGTGGCAAGCCAATCAGGCGGGGAAGGAAAGATTATCGATAACACTTGGGTTTTTCACCATTGAATGGATGAGCTAGAAGCTAAGCAAAAAAATATCCAAACATTGCATAGCATTGTGAATGTTGGTTTCATCTTCAATGAGCGTAAGAAAGGAATCATCCACAAAATTCCCATTAAGAAGTTGAGAAGTGGGCTCAGCGGAAGCGAGATTCCTCGAAACAAGACCTTGTGCTTTGGCATGAGCTAACAGATAGCCAAAACCTTCGGCCACGAGCACATACAGTGTAGGGGCAAGAGGGCAGCCTTGCCGAATAGAACAAAAAAAATCCCAAAAGGTTTCGAGTTGAGGCCATTGATAGAGATCTGAGCAAAAGCATCCACAAAAAGCATATTGACAGATTGAATAAAAATGGGACCAAAGCCAAGGGCTTGGAGCATGGCGAGTATGAATGGCCATTCAATCTGATCATAAGCCTTCTCAAAATCAATTTTGATAAACATGGCCTGATTAGACCTGCGAGAAGCCCATTCCATGCCTTCCCACACTGCAATGATGTTATCCAGATGTATCATCCTGTATAAATCTTGTTTGTTTGTGAACAACAACTGGAAGAAGATTGTGTAACCGTAGAGCTAACACTTTGGAAATGATTTTATAGGAGACATTCAATAATGTAATCGGATGCCATAGGTAATTTTCTCTGGGTCTCCTTGTTTAGGGATGAATTTGATGTTTCCCTTATTAATGTGTGGCCCTAAGGAATGTTTCTGAAAACCTTCAAGATAAACCTGAAACAAGTCTTGACCGACCGAATCCCAAAGGGTTTTATAGAATTCGTAAGGGAACCCATCGCAACCCAACGCTTTATCATTGGCCATTTGCATGGTGGCTTCATGGAGGTCTTCAATGGTGAGCATTCTCTCATAGATCACCTTTTGAGCCTCTGATAATTTGTGTGGCACAACACCCAAACATTGATCAAGAGCAGCTTGGCGAGCTGCAGAGGGTTGTTGAGCTTGAAACACGAGCTTGTAGTGGCGCACAAAGGCTTGCAACATAAGTTGTGGGTCAGTGAATGTGAGCTCCGCCATCCATGATAGCCTAGATCTGTTGGGAAGGTTTTCTGGCTCTGAGAGAAAGAAAAATTCTTTGAAACCCGATCTCCAATTTTGAGCCAGTGCATCCGAGCCCGGATCTGTGCCCCTGACATTGTAATTATCTGCAATTTGGATTTGGTGCGAAGCATTGCAACTTGAAGTTGCAGAGTTTCAGAGAAGGGATCACCTTGAAGCACCACCACCACCCAAATGAGAGCCGAGGTGTTAGCGGAGTATGAGCGGCGCCAAATTATTGCCAGTTGTCGGTCGTAGATTCTAAGAAATCTTGTTGTCAGTCAGCGCATCCTCCCACCACTGAATCCAGCTGGCTTGCATAGGTGGATGAAATCATTTGGAAATGAATGGGTCGTGGAATTAAATTCCAAACATGCTTGATATGATTGATGGTGGGGCCATGATGCATCAAGGCAATATTAAGAAAGAATTGGCCTTTATGACAAAAGGGGCGCATGCATCATGCCAATTGATACGAAATCGTATTGGAGAATGATCTGAAAGGACAAAGTCAGGCATGACCTCCACTGGCATAGAATAAATGTTATCAAACTCAAAATAATCTTGAGTGACAACATGGCCTGTCAAGCCGTTTAAGAACATGATCTATGTCCCTCCACGTAGATTGGTCCACGTATACCAAGCTTCAGAGGTGGGAAAGCGAGATGTGTTAGGATCAAAAAATCCAAATTTATTACACATGAAATACCACGCTTCCCTTTCATCAGTGTCCACCTCATAGGCAAGTGGCCACATTTATCATTAGGTGACTCAACCATATTAAAATCTCCACTTATTACCCAGTAAGCATCGGGAATGGAGTTGGCGATCCACCGCCATAGATCGGCCCTTTCGGCCACATCGTTTGGCATAAATATTAATGAGGCCAAAAGGGTGGTCGTCCACATTAAAGAGGACCCATATGGCATGGTTGGTGGGGTCGATGTCATGGTCAATAAGTAAAGGCCACCATTTGGGAGAAAAAAGTGAAATTAAACCCCACATCCTGCTTCATGATTGCTACAGAAAAGCCAAGTTGTCAGGCCAGATGGATTTGCAAACCATCTGTAACTAAAACCTATAATTTTTACTTCTACAAAAAACAAAACATCCAAATTTGCACATTGTTGTTGAGTTTCACACACAACATATTTACGACAGGAGTTTGTAAGACCCCGAACATTCCAAGATAGACAATTCATGGGAAACAATGGTCAAGAGCCATATCCCCATCCTCCAAGCCATCAAGGGCATCATATTGATTTTGTAGGAAACGAGCAGTGTTGTCTGTGTAAAAAAAATCCTGCAAATCAACTTTTTTATTGGTGTACTCAATGTTGTACTCCGCTTTGGTGGAATCAATGTTGCGAGCCGGGCTATGGTCCCGAGAGATGCGAGAAGGGCTTCGGGGCCTTTTGGAAGGCCCTTGTGAGTTGTTTGGCAGGAGTAATGACACCATTGTGGATGGGAACATTATAATGAAGTTTGACTAGTCCATGAGAATTGACGCCGCGAGGGGTGTGTTGGAGTACTTTGGAAATAGGGTAGTTGAGTTGGCAGTGGCAGTGACAATTGGTTCTTTAACAGCAATCATTGGCTCTTTAGCATGCACGTTATGCGGTTGTTCCTTAACAGTTGATTCCCGGTGGCCATTAGAGCCAAGGCCTTGGATTTTGGGCTTTTCTCTTATTGTGCTCGGCCTCAACAACTTGCCAACCTTCCTCCTACGGGGTTTGACTAGTTCAGGAGCTTCTTTGGCCACAAGGTAGGTTTCGGGGCACATAGAGAGGACAATCTTTGATCTTGTGATCGGAAGCCTGACAATGAAGCATGTGTTAGGCAGATTGATATACATGACCCACTTGAGAGTAGCATTTTGTCCCCATCTGGATATCCACAAATTCCTTAAGGTCTTGAGAGAGATCAATCTCAACATAGACTCACTTCTGTGGGTGAGCATGGTAAAACCTTTCGGCTTCGAGGCAAACAACTTGGCCAAGAGAAGCGACAATTTGTGACAAAAAAGGCACACATGGCAAAGGAAGGCCAGGAAATTCAACCCAAATAGGCACTTTAAGGGTGGTATATTTAGATACCACGAAGTCCTTGTGTCATGGGGTTAATACAAGCAATGAGTTGTGAACATACCAAGTGGCTTGTTTAGCCAGAATATTGGGTGCATTAGCAAGGTCAAAAAAGTGAAAGAGAAAGAAACCCTTGGTCATGTTTTGAACACTTTCCAGCGACTCC
This sequence comes from Taxus wallichiana var. yunnanensis, assembly GCA_018340775.1. Taxonomy (NCBI): domain Eukaryota; kingdom Viridiplantae; phylum Streptophyta; class Pinopsida; order Cupressales; family Taxaceae; genus Taxus; species Taxus wallichiana. Next base: position 939,088,119 of record CM031235.1, on the reverse strand, counting down.
ATGAGGGGTCCGCAAAACCCAATATTTGAATGCTTTCGAGAGGGGATGCGAATGAAATACCCAATGAGACAAAATTGTTTAGCCATTGACATGACTCAACTCCGCTTTTGCGAGTTGCAGAGCGGTTTTTCCTCCTTTTGTGTCAACACCATTTAGAGTAGTTCATAAATGTTTAAATTTGAATTAATTTGATATCTTTAAAATATTTAGCCAATAACTTATATTATAAGGGAATTGAGCCCTCCCAAAAAATAGTCATAAATGGAACTTATGCCCATAAATAATGTCCTCGCGCCGGAAAAAAATGTCCTCATACCAAAAAAATTGTCCTATAGTGTAGCTTTTAGTAATATCAAAATTAATAAAATTCTCTTCTTTTACGTGTATCTTGTTTATATGTCAATATTAGTTGTGGTTTAAGTTTAGTCTTATTTAGAGTCTTAAATGTTTTTATGTATTGTTTATAAGCTTGTAGTTTAGTCTTTAAGTTCTTATCTAGGTCATATACATATTTTTGAAGTTTATTAATTTATCTAGGCATATTTTATGTTATTTAAAAACATTAGGTCTAGACTCAATTTTAAATGTCATTATTTAAATTATTATATATATGGTAGTATCTCTTTTTATTGCATTTTAAAAAATATATATTAAACATGGTTATTATTATTATATATCTTATAATATGAGCTCTTATTGCTTCCCTGTGTCCTGTAGAAATTTCACTTCTTGGCATGTGAGTAATCTTCTGGTTTTCTGGATTTTGGGTCTTTTTGTGAGGAGGTTTTTGTTGTTTGGCCAAATGGGTGGTGATCTTGTCGAACTAAACTGCTGACCTCGAAGGGGTCACTCCAGCAGGCTATGGCTCTGTTTGACCTAAAAATATTTGAAGGGCATTATGAAAATATTAGAAAAAATTTTGCTAGCACTTGAAAGCGACCAAAAAAGGAGCAGTTGTTGAAATGAAGGGGATCAGTATGGAGATCACTTGTGGATTCGGTGGCCAAAGTGATGGGCATCCCTATTATGGGGAGGGAGGTCTACAAACCTAAGAAGGAAGCCTCTGAAGAACTGAATCTTTTCCTTAAAGGTAATGAGAATCTCACCTCCCATTTTGCTAGTTACCTTCGAATGTCTCTTCCTAATCCTTATGACGAGGTGGCTCTCACCCTTATTCAATTTTTAACTTTGGAGGGTCGTCACAAGTGTATTTATGCCTACCACCTCCCTATGCTAAATCATTTTAGGTGGGGATAGGCTTTTAGTTTTCCCTACTTTCTATTTCGCTCCATGTGTGCCTTTATTTTGCAATTCAAAATGAGAAGAATCTATGTCCCTCTCCATCAAGGCTTTATCCTTGCCCTTGTAAAAAGAGCAGCTTTGGATATTGATAAAACTGGATCCCTTACCAAGGCTCGGAAGCTTATGCGGATGGCACTGCTCAGAATCGAAGGATGAGGATTCAAGTGACGACACTAACTCTCAGGATGGGGACTCGATGATGACCAAGACGGGGTGGAGGTGGTGGCGGCCCAGAATCTTAAGGATTTGAAATCGAAGCAGGTCCCTTGTACTTCACCGTACACTAAGGGTGAGTCTAGTAAATAGGAAGCTGAGACCCCTATCAATGTTCAACTAGAACAACACTTCGAGGCTACGGGTTACGTCAGACCTATAAAAGGGGAAAACCATTGGCTTGGATGACAAAGAAATATTGAGGAACTCAAGGGTGATATGCTTCTCACTAAGAGCTCGGTTCATTTTCATTTAATGACTGGCATAAGATGAAAGCGTAGGTGGAGGAAGCGGTCAGCAATGGGCATGGTGGAGAGATTGAGGTTTTAAAGGCCAACTTTGGTTTCATAACCAAAGAGATGGATCATGTTCGGCTATCCTCCATAACTACATGGAATGGAGCATGGTCACGGTGAAATCGACTCTGCAACACCTTCGCTACTGGGGAAGCTTGCCAATTCCTACTATGTCATGGACAATCGGGCCCTGAAGAGAAAGATGACCCTTGATGGTTTCGACTTGGGCACCTTGGCGGGTAATATTGATGCTTTGGTGAAGGAATGGGCTAAGGTGCTTGAAAAAGCCTATAAATGATCTGGGGTGGGATGTTTTGGTTTTTTTTAACTTTTGTCTTTGATCCGGGCTGTTACTTTCATCACTGTTGTTAGTTTCTCTATGTTTTTTGTTGTTGTTTGTTTCACTTCTCGAGCTTCGGAGAGCTCTTATTACTATGAATTGTTATATTTTTGTTTTTGATGTTGTAGTTGTGTAATTATTTGCTCTTTTAGAGTGGTGTTAGTGTATGGGGTAGGGCCCCCTCAACCCTTTTTACCTATTATCAAAAAATTATATATCTTATTATATATATCCATTAATTACAATTAGTTAATGTTATGTTGATCTGTATTTTTGTATGTAAACGTGAATCTCATTTCGACCTCTTACCCCACGTTTTTAGTATATAATGATCCTTATGTCAACATGGATGAGGTAGGTTAGAGGTGACCCTCTCACTAACATAACTGGTCGATTGGCTACAAGATAGCTATGTTTGTTGACTTACTAGCTAGTTTAGATATGCCTCTTGACATCTTAGAATTGTTTTGATGACTTTGCAAACCTTACATGCCTTACTACCCAGGTCAAACATACATCTTCAATGCATCTTGCAATTATTTTTTATTGATCCTTACACTAATAGGGGTGTTGTTGCAAAAGAGGTGGCCTTCTCCCTAATACAATATTGTAAACAGTGAAAAATACAAGCGAAAGAAGAAGTAAGCAAATAACAAAAAACAACCCTCTCTTACAATCTTTCTTACAAACCTCAATGATAAGATTGTTGAAGTATTATACTTGTAGAATATTTGAATGGTTGGATTGTGGGTGCTCTAAACTATTCTCTAAATGAAAAATTGGCAATGCTACGAGCAAATTTAGACACAGGGAAGACTTTTCAATATGCAAATATCAAATAGAAAATTGGCAGAGTTTTGTTGCAAAGCTTCCACTATCATTGCAAAGGATATGGCCTATTTTTTATAGAGGTTATAGAGTGGTTAAAGGTTATTAATGAAGTCATCAATGCATATTCTTAAAATAGCACTAAAGGAGGTTACAACAGTTTGAATGGATTGAATATCCAATGAGGGTTAGTAATTTTTGGTTGGCAATAATTTTACATCCGGAAAGGTGGTTGTATGTGTACATTTGTTGCCCCCACCTTAGTAGGATTATAGAAGTGAAGTGGAGTGGAGTTACTAGGATGATGAAGTGGAGTCCAAGTGGATGATGAGTAGGAAAATATATTCATTTTTGTTTTAATTTATTAATTTAATTAGTCATGAGGTGTGAGAGAGTAATTAACTATTTAATTAAATTAGCTAAAGGGTATTGAAGTATAGATTCTAAATGAATGTAGATTAAACGGTATAATTAATTTAATTAATTCTAAAGGAATGTAGAGGATGATGATCTAGAATGCATTCTAGAACCAATTTTAGCATATTATGCATAAGGGTAATTAGGCGAGGCTAGAAATAGATATTGTTAGATCAAGAAAATGCCTACGTGTGAGACATGCATGAAGGTCGAAGGATGTGCACATGGGTGTGTGCAAAAGCATGAAATAAGTATTTTCAAAGGTTGAAACAAGTACATGAAGGGACGTGCGAGAGTATGAAGAAACACACATGAGTGATTGTGCACGAGGAACAATAGAGACAGGTGTTGATCGTATTTCCAAAGCAAGCTAAAAATAGAAAAAAATAGAAGATGGTGTGATCATCAAGGAAAGCCAGAAATAGACAAGAGAGTGGATAAAGCACATGCAAAACTAATAATATACAAAACACGCATGGAAGAGGTAGATCTATTTATAGCATATGCGACATGATTAAATCGAAGTTATTTATAATGCACAAGACAAAAAAAGAGCTTCCAGAAATAAAGCAAACCACTTATGGAGAATTGTGGGTTGGAGTCTAATCATAGGAAAGATTTAGTTGTAAACGCATGCAAGCTATGTACGGGAGTAGTCTATTTTTAGATTCAAGTAGCGAACGAAAAGATCCCACCCTATATATACTATAATTATCCATGTAATGAGTCTGTGTATGAGTCTTGATTGAGTTTTCGCATGAATCTATGGAGATTTTTTGAGCTTATCTTGAAGCTATGTTATTGGTTATTGTAATGCATCATGAGTATAATGAATATAAAACTCCTTTTGGTGGGATATCAATTGTTGTTGTGCAAGTTATAGTAAGTTAATATTCTTCATATGGTATATTTACATGTTATGTTAGCCATGAATACAAAAAATACATCTTGGTCGTCAAACACAAGGAGGGACCTAGTAGAGTTATGCATGCTTCGAGTGAGCAGTTAGGCCTTGCCTAGGTGATGTGCCAACATACCTAACAGTGTTGTGTTGAAACTAGACTTCAACATGACATTTTGGTTCTACTTTGGGACCTTCTTTTATTTTGGATCTCAAGATGTGGTGCACACCTAGTGTATCAGTTATCCTTAGAGAATATTGAACGTTGACTACATGAAGGTGAAGAAGATTTTGTGTAAAGATACAATACCGATGTTAATTTTAATCCATGTAAATGGGTCATGACAACCTGTATATGATCCACTTTACAAGACATTCTTCACCTTCTTTCTAAGGGAGTTACACAATTGGTTGACAATGTACACAAGAAACAATGAGAGTTGATTGAGGAAAAGACAAGTGTGGAACCAGAACAAGTATCAAACATTTCTTGATTTGGGTAAGTCATGGACACGCGTAGTAGATTATTAGAGGAAGGGTGTGTTGAACAATTACACTTTGGAATACGTAATTTGTATGTATTCGTGCTTGAATGAAGATGAGTTCAAGTTTCATTGTGATCCTGAAGATCATACTTATGCGCACTTCTACTTGTTATAAAAATATTGATGATTGAACTAGGATTTGAGATCCTACCAATGGCTAGCTAAACACCTTCCACACACAAGGATAGGGAAAAGGGGTAGAAAGGATGGTGTTGAGCCAGATGGAAGTAGGGTAAGAAGAAATATTACACGATATAATGATGCGCAGAAAAGGGTGGTTGAAGAGGCACTGAGATAGAGAGGAGTAAGGTCGAGCGAAGTGTTGAGAACCCTAAGGAAAGTGAGGGGTCATAAGACTATGTCCCTCTGATATTAGGAAAGCACAAAAGGACCCCCTCGACATCTGGTGAAAGTGAGTCTAGTGAATATTTGGGAGCCATTGGCATATATCTGGACCACCTTGGAACTTTATCCATTACGCATGGTACTCAGGATTCAGAAGTTCAGATAGAAGATTATCATAGTGAGGGAGAGGAACATGAGCGCAATCAAGGATCACCATGCTGGGAAGGTGACATAGGTAGAAGTGTATTAGTTTCTAAACAGGAAGCACAACATATAAAATTAGCACACATGGGATCAACTTCTGCTATCTAACAGGATTTGATAGTAGGTCAGCAAATTTTTTTTGGGAGTAGTACTGTAGGTGCAACACAAAGACTAATCAGCATGCCACTCTCTGGAAGCACAAACATAGGCACAACACCACATATAGAGTGTTGGCGTGTAGATAATTTCTACCATTGGTGTGCATACAAGAGTTTCAATGACATGAGACTTGGGAGATTCTAGTCCTAGGAAATCCTAGTGGAGGTTCGTGGTCAAGATTTGGTTCTCCCTTGAGTGGGAACAATCCAGGACAAGGAAGTAATCCACCGTGCAACCACCTAATATTTTCTATAAAATGTCACTCCACTTACTAGAGTATAAAGGAGTGGAGAATACAACTGAACATATGCACAAATGTGAGCTCTTGTGGAGACCCAAGAGGATCACTACCTCGAGATAGAAGGGTCGGTTAGTTTACTGAATACATTACAAGGTTATGTGAACAACCGTGGTATAGAAAGTATTATCCACATTAGATGATAGTGGAGTATGAAACTTTTTGTGTGACCTTCTTGGTCAAGTTTCACATTCATGCGTTCGAGTAGTAGAGCATCAACATGCTCAAGGATATTAAAAAAGGGCTATTTGAGAGTCTTCAAGAATACGATACATGATTCAAGATTATATTATCAAAGATTTCGTATGATATCCATCAAAGTCAACATGCACAATGGTTTTTGGGTGGATTGTTGACATCGTTTAAAAGGGTGTTATCACATAAGATGTTTACAAATATGTGCGAGGATCTAGGTAGAACTATGTGCTAAAGCCATTGGAAGAATGGACAATAGTGTGAGCCCATTCCTTGAAGTACATATTGCAGCTATGGCCACACAGTTGGAAAAGTTATGTGGTAGCTCAGTCCATGACACTCGAAGTGGTATCTGGTGTACATATTTTGAAGTAGAGGGACATACTAAAGAATAGTTATCCATGCAGGAATGTGCACACTCAACTATCGGCTTGTTAGATATGCCACAAGGACTATAATGTCGATATTGTCCACTTCTCTAGCGCACTACACGAATAATGTGTCACTTTCTTGCAAGATGTGTGATATGCATATGCATGATACAACTCATTATCGTTTAATTGATCACATCCATGAAGCTTGTAAAATAGGGTTGTGCTTAGAATGATGTAGAGGTAGTTCACAAGTGCGTGAAATGAAAAATAATGGAGTTGGACAAAACGATAATGGAGGTTATAGGGTAGGATATCGTGGTAGAGGATGTGGTGGTCGCGGAGGCAGGTTCAGTCGAGGTACTTGCTACACTTGTGGATCACCCGATCATTATCAGTGTGAGTGCCCCAAGAACATGTCTTACGTGTACTATGGAAAATGGCACAAGGTTGAAGATTTCCCATACTTATACGCGCACATGTGTAAGAACAAAAAGGAATGGGGCATGAAAATAATTTATATTACACAAGGGCAATGGAAGCCAAAAGAGTTGGCAATTGCAAAGAAATAACCTTTGTTGGTTACAAAACACACACAAAAGCTTCACACACACAAGAGGAGGCACAAACTAAACCACTCAGGTGCGAGGATTTTGGACCAGCCAATAAGTATCTAGACACGGGAAACATAAGGAAGTGTTCCAGAGAAACCATGAGTTTTATCATAAACTTAAAGGGGGTATACTTTGTATGAAAGAGTAAACATGAGATAGGGAGTGTGCGGGGACATACGGGAGTACTAACAAGGACATCGATGAAACTCGGGTAAGTGTGTTAGATGATGAGACAAGATAATATCATACCCTTGCTAGGTGAATGGCTACAGGAAAAGGTACCACTTATGGACAAGAAAAGGGAGTGACATATACTTCATGTAAATCTGCCACCACAACACCATGAATATGATAATGAGATCACCTTGGATGAAGTTATTAATGGTTGGATGGTGAGCAACATCCTAGATTGACACTACCGCAGAAGTAGACATTATCACTCTGGATGCATAGAATAGGATGGGGAGGCCACCACTACAACATTATTCTAATGTGTTGTATATAGCAAATAAAACTAGGGTAATTTCCATTGAGTTTTGAAGGGTGTAAACATCAATATACAAGGGGAAAAATTCAAGGGTGATTTTAAGGGTCTGGAGTTGGTAGAGGCAAAAAACTTGCATTACTTGTTCATCCATGGTGTTATGCAAACAAAACAGACATGTGCTTTAATAAGTGTTATATTATTTTTGAGAATGTGGATGAGCGTGTAGTGATCCCTATGGATAGTATAAGGGTTATGCCCTACACGGATCCCATTAGTGAGAAATATTTGAATCGAGATCTATGCACAAACTATGCATGATCCAAAGTGTGTTGAGATAACAAAAGAGGGAGTGCTCAAATGGGGAGATGTGCATTCGATTAGTGACACTACAAGCATTACTTGTGATAACTAGTCCTATGGAACGTATGAAATGGTTGGTCACAAGTGTCGAGGGCATGTAACAAGGGTGACCAGACCATAGATAGTTAGGCGGTTGGGAAGAACTGCTACTAAGGTATACATGAGAAGAAAATCTTGAATCATTTTTTGAGTGTAATAGAAGAACAACTACTCGATGAAGGAGACAAAAGAATATGTTGGTATACTTATTGAGAGGAATGATAACGCGATGGTGGGTTGTGCATAAAGATAATATGCTAAGATGGAGTGAGATAAGAATTGCATTCTTGACACAGTTTATTAGGAACAACCTTCTTTCAAAGATACCAGCATATGATGGAAAAACGTCTCTCATGACTCACATATAGGATTGTGAGAAGAATTAGCTAGAAGGAATAGACATGTTACCATCATCCTTATTGGTTCATAAGTTCTATTCCACTTTATGTGTGTGTGTGCGTGGTATATACATGTTGAGTCGAAGCAAGAGACTCCCAATTGGCAAGACTTGACATCAAGTATGGTACAAACTTTCAATTAATTTTCATCTAACCCTCAAGTACATAAGGCCTTGTAGTTGATGAAGTGCATCACTTTGAGGGATAGCGCACAAAGTGAAAGAAATTGTGGCTCAGTTGTATGAGGACACAGTTCCTGGATGAGTGCACCAAAAACGTGCATGGTTGGGAAACTAATGAGGATCTCTTAGAGCGTTGATCCGAAAATAGGGCCAAAATTTTTAACTAGCCTCGGACCCCTATAGGCACTTGTTAATTAACTCCACCATATTATCAACTTAAAATAATTACAATGTAAAAATGACACACACCTGCAAGAGATTTGATAACGAAGTTCGAAACACAAATTCCTAAGTCTTTGGGTTCGAAATGTTGAACTCGATTCATTAAAACTTTTGATTTGCAAATCAAATACAAACTTACAAATGAAGTGATGAATGTGCAACAATGAACCAAATGATACCAGTTGATTTGAACGAATCCGAACTAGTCTTCAGAAGAACAAAACCTAGTTGATTCCTAATGAATCTAAATTGGTCCTTTAAAGTACAAATAGTCTCCTCCACAAACACTAAGTAAAGCAATAACCTAACTTACAAATTCGAGCAAAATAAAAATACCGGTTGATTCATAATGAATCAACTAGAACACAAGGTAATTAAATACCGGTTGATTGATGAATCGAAATGGAAAACAAGATGATCAAATGCCAGTTGATTCATAATGAATCCAAACTAGTCTTTAGAAGAAGAATAATCTCATCCATGCCCACCGAGTAGCAATACCCAACTTGCAATGACTGGTGTAGAAGATAAGATCTCCAAAAGTTTCCTTCCAATGAGTTGCACACTAAAAAATGGCTCCAAACAGAATCTAGGTACTCAAGTGACTTCTGCAACAAAAAATGTCATCAAAAATAACCAAAAGAGGAAAAAATAGGTTCACAAGGAGTGTCTTGAAATTCTAGATAACTTTCCACTTTACTCTAAGATCCATAAATGCTCTTAAGTGCCTCAAAAATGTAGATTTACAAAATTACATTAAAAGGCTTGAGCACAATAATGACCTATCACCAAATCAACAAAACAATAGGTTCAATAGGAGTTGTTAGGATATTAATGTTTACATTATAATTTGGTATTTACCGAAAGGTAAATAATAATGTTAGTTGTTAACCGTATGGTTAATACGGTAAATATTGTTAATATTATATTGTTAGAAATAACAATATAATATCTCTTATAGTTTACTATTATATTGTACGTGAGTTTAGTTGTTGAACTAACTCACGAATATAGGAGTTTAGGAGATATTGTAGGATTGAGTGGTTTTAGGAGATTCCTTAATAATAGGAAGTCCTCTCCTATATATATGTAATGGTGTTCGAATGAAGATATATGGAGAATAAAAAAGTAATATATTGACTTTGAGGCTCAACAATTTCCACATTGGGGTTATTTGTATAACTTCCCCCCGCAATGTGAAATAGTTTATTTTTGGAAGTCGGTAACACCGAAAATGCGTCCCGTGATTTTTTATTTTATTTTATTTTTTTTTTCGACTTTTTACAATGACACAACTTTTGACAACAATAAAAATGACATAAAACAAATATCCTAAAATCACCTATTTAACTTTTACGACTTTTAACTTCGACATGTCAAAATACATTGACCTAATAAATTTTTTTATAATGATTCAATTTTTTTTAACTCTTTTGACAACAAAATTACTTACACTTAAAGACTGAAACAATACTTCCACATTTTAGACAAAATACAACACATCTTATTTGAACAATAAATATTTATATCGAAAAACATGATCAATTATAACACACCTATGAAATTACATACATCTATCAAATTTATTCATTTAAATGCTATGAACATTTGACAATTAAACACGACTAGATGAACTTTGACTCTTCACTCTCGACAATAATGGACAACTTTGACAATGATGAGACACATAATCGAAGGGAATTAAAGACATGAACAATAACTTATTAGAGACACCTAAGAGAGACTATAATGAAACATCAACTTAGTCACCACGTGAAGGTGTTATCACAAACTTCCTTCGAATAGTCAAAATGTAGAGTCAAAGTGTGTTACCTTCTCCTAGAGTCTTCAAGATTAACTACCTCGTGCACGGTAGAAAATACAATGCATGTGGGAGAATTGACTAATTAATCATGCCCTAATGATCTAATACAAATATAGATCATTCTTTGAATCCTCGCTGTGTCAGCCAATGTGAAGGATCTTGAAACACGGTGCTTGTTGAATTCTAAGCCCAAAGAATGAATATGAGCCAAACTTAGGCACATGGAATGGCTGTCAAATCGACAGGACTGCAGATCAAACTTTGAGAGCCATATGATATGATGAAAGATCTTGGATATGTCTTTGAACAATTAGAAAGAATTTGTTGGAACTCGTGATTCATTGAAACCTGAGCGCCACATCCAATAGATCCAGAACGTGGTACCAATACAGGAGATAAATTGATAGAGGCACTTAGATAATTACAACTATCATGCACCTCTTTATTAACTTGCAAACTGCAATGTTAACTAGATATTTCAACCTCACGTTTCTGCATACAATGAAATCAGAGAAAAATTTCTCCTTTCGCCTGATAAAGGTTACGTTGTAAATAATATTCTTCTTACACTATTCTTAACAATATTATAAGGCCAATGTTTAATTAAACAATGATGATAGATGTATAACGATCAACCAGGCTAAGCAGATTTAGATCAGAAACTTTGTGAGAATGTAGACAACATAAAAGCAGTGAATTACCAAAGTATAGGTTTGACTTTCAAAAAACCGTTTGCCAATGAATTTAGCCATGCAAAGTAATCACTCCAATAAATACATCTGGATAGTCGTGGTATGCACAACCGAGTCTAATGAATGTTGCAAATCAATGTGAATACCAAAGCAACACTCCCATGTGAAACTCGTGGTCTCGACCCCCACCCATCCTTCCTCATGTAGATCAATACATGCTTTTGCACACTTGTAATCTCCTGCATCTAGGAATGATGGTCTATGACTACCGTATTCATCTATAAACACTTTACGAGGAAATTTTGCTAATAGACACAATGTTGGTGAGATCCAAAAATGCTCTTAAGTGCCTCAAAAATGTAGATTTACAACAAACTACATTAAAAGGCTTGAGCACAATAACAAACCTATCACCAAATCACCAAAACAAGAACACAATAGGTTCAATAGTAGCGTCTCGTAATTATGGACAACTATCTAGTTTACCTCGAGGCCTAGAAATACTCCTAAGTGGCTTAAAAATAGTTGTTTACAAAATAGCCTCAATAGGCCTAAGGCCCAAACACAGATCTATCACAAACCTATGTTAATAAAAATACTAATGAGCCCTTTATATATCTAAGCCAACATGGGTGGTGTGGCGATAAGGGCTATTTTTGTATGTGGGTGGTTGGGGTTTGAATCTTCCCAACCACTCCACCGCTTTACATTTACCTTGGGAGTAAAATCCCACATTCATGTGTATAATGGTGGCAGTGATTTAAATGGGGCTTGACCGTCCATATTGAATGTGGCTTAGGCCATTTACTTCCTCCTTTTGCTACATATGGGGCTGAATAAAACTATGCCATAGTTCCAAACGCAGCTTATGCCGCATGTCAACATGTGATTTGCCCACTTGGTGCATCCTCTGCTTGTTGACTCCCATTGACCACTAATTGACCAAACTTTGACTGGTCATAACTTTTGCATACGAACTCGGATTTGGTCCATTCAAAATGCATTGAAAATTTCTTGTCAATATATACACAATGGTGCTAACTCCGATGATTTCAAAATTATACATTTTTGGTTGGCCAATGTTGACTAGACGTTGACGAAATGATAACTTGAGCATACAACCTCTGTTTCCAACATTCCGTACCATCGAAAATATATTTGAATGCTCTACCACACTATCATAGTTTAGGGAGATTTAGGGAACTCCTAAATTCACAAAAATGTCCTTCGTATCAAACATCCCTAGTGAGAAGGATTTTTGTCCACAAAAAGCTTTGTGAATCTTAAACCTGGTGTTATCGAGAAGAGGTCTCTGCAGTTGACTCAAAGGCCCCATACTACTACTCCACAATCAGAAAATTGATGGCTCAATCCTTGTACTTGTGGTAGTTGTGCCATGCGATGATACATCTTGTTGACCTTCATTCCGTTGCATGACTTATGCCTTTATGGAGAACGAAGTTGGAGCATAGTGTCATTGATGATCATCTTGTACTCTATTGCATGACCCTCTAACCTCTACGGAGAGTGAATATTGGTGTCACCTCTAAGGTGATGATGAAAATAAGGTACCGCCTATTGCATGACCTCAAACAACCTCTACGCAGAGTGGAGATCCAAATCGATGTCAAGTGTTGATGACAATCACCTACCACTTTGTTGTATGGCCACGATCAACCTCTATGTAAAGAAAATATCCGAGATTATATCAACAAGCTCAAAAATGATGACTTTCACCCCAATGCATGATCTCTTCCTCTACACAAAGGTGTGAAGCCTCTAGTTAACGACAAAAATCGGTACCACTTTGTTCTACGACCACAAACAACCTCTACATAGAGCGAAAATCCGACTCGATGTCGATGTCAACGATGATCAACTACCACTATGTTACACATCCATAATCGACCTCTACACAAAGTGAAAATACAAGCTAATGTCAATTATCTATTGTAAGGGTGTACTGAAAGTCCACCTACTTCGTGAAGGAAGCTGAAGGTAGAAGTGTGAAGAAATCTGAATATGGTCCATGAAAATGTGACATAGGACTAGAAAAAATGTGCCAAGGAACCAAAGGAAATGCCACGAGTGCATAACTGTCAGAGTGTGAAAGAGGAACATCCACTGAAAGGATGCCTAAGTGAAGTGAAGGCAATACAACAACCCTCACAACAAAAAGATGATCTCCTAAAAAGTGGAAGTGATAAGAGTCCCAGAAGGGGCACTCCTAACAAAGGAGATGATCGACTCCTCCAAAACACATGTAGATGGATGATGAACTCCGTACTTACATCACAAAGTGAGCACTACGAAAATATGACTAAGGTCTCAGTAGATACTCCCCCTAAGAAGGGGGCTCGAAAAACAAAAGAGTGATGTTGGACATGTATGAATCATCAACTGAAGGTAGAGGAGTGGAAAGGGCCTCCAAACAAGAGCTGAAATATGCTCTAGATGCGGTGGTAAAGATCTAATTCCACCACATGAATATAGATAACCCACGAGGTTGCAGGGGGAAAAGCAACAAACCACAACAACCAGTGAAGAGAGGTCATAACGATCATGAATTTTCTTTAGTAAAGGAATTACACAAATCTCGGAATGTAGAAAATCGAGAGACTCGCAGGAGCAATGCACATTCGAAGAGAAACCAATGCCAACAACCAGAGCCAAGTTGGAACAACCCAAAGGTGACAACATGAAAAGTCTTAAGCACCATCATAGTGTAAACGTGTCACCACCATGCAAATCATTGTGCCCATAGTGTGAGCACTTCAGGCCACTAAAATAATAGGTACATGTCCATGACTCGTGATAATGATCTAGCACCAAACAACAACTCGTCTAATTACAACTAAACAATTTGATGTAATCAAACTGTCAAATTAGTCTCGCTTCTGATACTAACCTAATCTGAAAATATGGCCAAAATTTTAACCGGCCTTGGACCCCTATAGGAACTTGTTAATTAACTCCACCATATTATCAACTTAAAATAATTACAATGTAAAAATGACACACACACTGCAAGAGATTTGATAACGGAGTTCAGAAACAAAAATGCCTATCTTTGGGTTCAAATGTTGAACTGATTCATCAAAATTGATTTATAAATCAAATACAACCTTACAAATGGAGTGATGAATGTTCAACCATGAACCAAATGATACCAATTGATTCTAACAAATCCAAACTGGTCTCCAGAAGAACAAAACCCAGTTGATTCCCAATGAATCCAAACTGGTCCTCTAAGTACAAATAGTCTCCTCCACGAACACCGAGTAGAAAAAACAACCCAACTTACAAAGTCCAGTGCGAAGAACAAATGCATAGTTGATTCACAATGAATCCAAACTGGAACACAAGGTGATCAAATACCAGTTAATTCACAATGAATCTAAACTAGAAAACAAGATGATCAAATGCCAATTGATTCACAATGAATCCAAATTGTTCTTTAGAAGAACAATAATCTCCTCCATGTCCACCAAGTAGCAATAACCCAACTTACAATGACTAATGCGAGAAGATCAGATCTCTAAAAGTTTCCTTCCAATGAGATGCAGGCTTGAAAATGGCTCCAAACAGAATCCATATGCTTAAGTGACTTCCACAACATAAAATGTCATCAAATACCAACCGATTCACAATGAATCCAAACTGGTCTTTAAAGAACAATGTCATAAAATGTCATCAAGTTTGGAACACAAGGTTATCAAATACCAGCTTGATTCACAATGAATCCAAACTAGAAAACAAGATGATCAAATGCCAGTTGATTCACAATGAATCCAAACTAGTCTTTAGAAGAACAATAATCTCCTCCATGTCCACGAGTATCAATAACCCAACTTACAATGACTGATGCGTAAGATCAAATCTCTAAAAGTTTCCTTCCAATGAGATGCAGGCTTGAAAATGGCTCCAAACGGAATCCAGACGCTCAAGTGACTTCCAAAACATAAAATGTCATCACAACATCTCCAAAATAGGAAAAAAAAATAGGTTCACAAGGAGAGTCTCAAAATTTTGGACAACTTTTCAGTTTACTCCGAGATCCATAAATGCTCCTAAGATTTATAAAACTACCTTAAAAGGCCTAAGCACAATAACAAACTTGCATCACAAACCTATCATTAAATATCCAAAACAAAAACACAATAATTCAATAGGATCATCTCAGAGTGCTGACAACTTTTAAGTCTACCTCGAGGCCCGTAAATGCTCTTAAGTGGGTTAAAAATAACCTTTTCAAAATAGCCTCAATAGGCCTAAGGCCCAAGCACAAACCAATCACGGACTATGTTAATACAAATACCAATGAGTCATTTATATAAGTAATCCATCCTATGTGGTGTGGTGGCAAAGGATTTTTTTGGTATGTGTGTGGTTGGGGGTTCGAATCTCCCCATCCACTCTACCGCTTTACATTTACCTCGAGAGTAAATTCCCACATTCATGGGTATAAAGGTGGCGGTGGGTTCAAATGGGGCTTGATTGCCCATATTTAATGTGTCTTAGGCCGTGTACTTCCTCCTTTTTCCATGTATGTAGCTGAATACAACTATGCCATGTGTCTAAATACTTGGTGCATCCTCCACTTGTTGACTCTCGTTGACCACCAATTGACCAAAATTTGACCGGTCATAAGTTTTTCATACAAACTTCAGATTTGGTCCTTTTAAAATGCATCAAAAATGTCTTAATGAGATCTACGCATTGGTTCTGACTCCAGATGATTTCAAAATCATCCATTTTTCTATTGACCAATGTTAACTAGATGTTGACCAAACTTTGACCAACGTGATAACTTGAGCATACAACCTCCATTCCCAAAGTTTTAGGTACCGTCGAAAGATATATGAATTCTCTACCAAAATTTCATGGTTTAGGGAGATTTAGGGAACTACCAAAGTCCCAAAATTTCCTCTAGATCAAGCGTGTTTGGAAGGATAAGGAAAAAGGAAAGATGGTATACCTTATTAATGATGAAGAGGTTGAAGACTTTAACATAGAACACATAGAGGTGAGCATGAGGTCATAGATAAGGCAGATGAGTAGGAACATGTGTAACATTTATCACTAAAGAAAAAGAAGGTGAATATTGAGACAGATGACGTGCCTAAGGAGGCAATCATTAGTGCTATTGGTTGGAAGTAAAAGTTGCAAATATAGTTGAGTTATTGTGCGACTTCTAGGATATCTTTCCTAAGGGATACCATGAGTTGAAGGGTGTCCATACATCACTAGGGGAGATGAAGATAAATATCAAAGAAGGTGTGCGACCAATTTGCAAAAGACCTTACATAATGAATCTGAATTTACGTGTCAAAATAAAGGATGAGATTGACAACATGTTAAAAGCAGTATCATTGATCTAATTGAAGAATTATAATGGATCATCCCCATGGTCATAAGTATAAATAAATATGGAAGGATCATGATATGTGTGGATTACAAAGTGTTAAATGCCTCTTTTGTAATTGATATTTTCCCTACACCGTTCACAGAGGATATTCTCGTGGGTGTAACAGGGCTATTCATTCATAGATGGTTTTTCTGGATAGCATAAAGTTCTGATTGCTCGTGAGGATCAAACCAAGACTACCTTTACCCCTTTACCACTGAATGGGGTTGTTTTGCATATACAATCATGCCTTTTGGTTTAAAGAATGCATCGACAATATTTTCATGCATAGTTGTGCAATATTTTTAGGACTTCGTCCATATCTTTCTCCAAATGTATCTGGATGATTGGACAATATATGGGTTGGTAAAGGACCACTGTGACTGCTTAAGGTTGATGTTTGAGAGATGTAGGCAGCTCAATATATCCCTAAACATAAAAAAATGCATCTTTGTGACACCATTTGGTACATTGTTGGGGCATATAATATGTAAAGAGGGTCTTCTAGTTGATACAACAAGATAACTTGGTTATATTGGGATTGGAAGAGCCAACTAATCAAAGTGAAGTGCATGGATTTCTTGGACATACATGATATTATTGGAAATTCATCAAGGGCTATGCCTAGATAATTGCGCCATTGGAAGATATCTTGAAGGCTAAAGGTAAGTTTTATTGGAAGGATGCACAACAATAAGATTTTGATCAGTTGAAGGAAAGATTGACTACCACGCCTATCCTTCACTTCCCGACATGGAGTTTTCCTTTTCATGTTCATGTAGATACCTTAGGTAAAATAATTGGAGTAGTCTTGACACAACCGAGTGAAAGAAACACTAACCATCTAAATTGCTTTGCGAGTAAAAAAGCTAACATCCACGTAACAAAATTATTACGGCTATTGAGTGCGAGTCTTTGTCTATGGTGTACGCGCTTCATAAATTCAGGCAATATCTTCTTGCAGCTCCTTTCATATTTTATATTAATCATATAACACTCAAGTATTTGGTCAATAAGCTAGTATTGCAAGGTCACATATGTAGATGGATTCTCTTGTTCCATGAATTTGAATTTTATATAATGGTGAAGAAAGCAAGAGTAGTTTGGGACTCAACCATCTTTCCTAGATTAATTTGAGAAATGACGCGTAAAACATATAAGAAACAATGTTGTTTGCTCAATTGTTCGGTCCGTGAATGTGCGCCAATGAATTTAGAGGAGATAAAATTGTTTTTACGTATAATCATTGCACCTAAAGGAATGAATACTACGAAGAAGAAGCAATTAGCTATATGTGTTGCACCTTCCCAGTTTGTTGGTGGAGATCTCTATAAAATGGGAAAAGATGAGATACTATGCAGATGCATTTTGGAACATGAGTGTCAAACAATTATGGAAGAAGCACATCAGAGCATTGCTTTAAGACATTATGTTGGAGAAGCCACCATGCGCAAGATACTCCTCACATGACTATGGTGGGAAACACTTTATAAAGATAAAAAAGAGTTTGTTAGAGCTTGTGACCATTTCTAGATGATTGGAAAGCTAGGATAAAGGGATGAAATGCCTTTATGCCCAATAACATTTGTAGAACCTTTCAAAAAGTGGGCCATATAATTTGTTGGACTAATTACACTAGCAACGTGACAAACAGCACGTGATACATTACTAATTGCACTTTGATTACTTGAAAATGTGGGAAAAAATTTCACCTACCAAGGACCGTAGTGTTGTTATATATGCACGCTTCCTATGAGAGAACATTATTAGTAGGTATGGCTTCCCATTGAGCCTTACAAGTGATAGGGGTACTCATTTCCTAAATGAGACCATTAGAATATTGTTAACAGAGTTCATGGTAGCTCATCACAAGACAAATCCCTATCATCCATAGGCTAATGGCACAAAAGAATCATTTAATAACATCTTGGGCTAGACCTTGACAAAAAAATTTGATGTAGGAAGGACTAGGATGATAAAATTTCAGCCGTACTTTGGGCATATAGAACCACCTATAAGAGGTTGAATAAGGCCACACCTTTTCATTTGGTGTTTGGCACAGAAGCAATATTACCTGTTGAGTTCATGTTACCATCCCTACACATTGCATGTGTAGGAGGACTTGCTGCAGATGAACAAGCAAAGGAGAGAGAACTTTGAAAAATTAATGCAATTAGACGAATGATGTGTAATCACTTGATAGAGCCAGAAGATAAAGAAGGCATGACAAAAGGATCGACATGACAAGAGCATCAAGAACAAGTCTTTTGTTGTTGGGGGATTGGTGATTCTATATGATTCTAAGTTTGGTGCTTCTATATGGTGTGATCATCAAGGCAAACCAAAAATAAACAAGAGAGTGGATAAAGAACATGCAAAACTAATAATAGACAAAACATGCATGGAAGAGGAAGATCTATTCATAGCACATGTGACATGATTAAAGCATAAGCTATTTATAGTGCATAGGACAAAAATAGATCTTCCAGAAATAAAGCAAACCACTTATGGAGAACCACACGTTGGAGTCTAATTATAGGAAAACTTTAGTTGTAAGTGTGTGTAAGCTATGTATGGGAGTAGTCTATTTTTAGAGTCATGCAGTGAAGGACAAGTTCCCACCTATATATACTTGTAATTATCCATGTAACGAGTTTGTGTATGAGTCATGATCAAGTCTTGCTTTGCACATGAATCTATAGAGACTGTTTGAGATTATCTTGAAGCTATGCTACTGATTATTATAATGCATAATGAGTATAATGAATATAAATCTCTTTTTGGTGGAAGATCAATTATCTATGTGCAAGTTATAGTAAGTTAATATTCTTCATTTGGTAAATTTAAATATTATGCTAGCCATGAATGTAGGAAATACATATTGGCAGTCAAATACAAGGAGGGACCTGGTAGACTTACACGCGCTTCAGTGTGAGCACTTAGGCTTTGCACGGGTGATGTGCCAAAGTGCCTAATAACATTGTGTTGAAAATAGACTTCAACATGACAAGTATGTATTTTTAGGTTTTCTACATTTTCCCCTCTTTAAAGTGTTATTACGAAGTAATATTATTTTAAAGATAATAGACACATGTAGATCAGTGAGCGAAAGACAAGAAAGTCAAGTGAAACATTTAGATACCCAAACGAGTGCCAATGCGATGGAACGTTGAGATGTCCTAACAAGTGTGAATGTTAAGGGGATGCCCCTCTAAGCGGCGATGGGTGACTCGTGCAAAAGTGGTGGATAGATGCTTGATAGGAAGAAGGGAAAGACAAAGGAGACAAGGAATAAAAGGAAGATGGAAGGAACTAAAATTGTAGCATGAGCTTTCATTTAGAGAGTTAAAGTTAGAGCAACCTTATTTTGTTGTTGCACAATAGATTTGTCACCATGATTATGAAAGAATCATGATGTGTAACCCATTATGTGTATAAACAAACACACACACAATAAACAAAAGTGAAAAAGGAAAACAAACCCAATATACACAGTAGATGTAGGAACCATGGTTATAAATGAACCAAGATGTTAACATACTACTTGTAATTGGTCCAAAGCAAAACAAAAGAAAACAAACCCAATAAACACCGTAAAAGTATGCATCATGGCTATAAATGAGCAAAGCTATAATGAAAATATGTGTAATTGTTCCATAAATAATAACAATGCAACACAACTTTGAAATAAAGACAATTAACTTTGCCCCTAATGTTTTCACAGTGATAATGAAGCAGATTTGAATGCCCCTAAGCAATGATATATGTAGAGGGATTGGATCAGACCAAAGGGTGGAGTAACTACTCCTCATGACACTCTTATCATATCTCGTTGAAGTGTGATATGAAATTGAAAAGGGTCATTTCCCCTAAGCACGGGTGCCAAAAATGCACTAGAGAGAATGAGATTCGAAATTGCCCTAAGCGAGGATACACGTGAGGTGAATAATTAATTTGACTTGCCCCAAGCTATGATTCTAACATGCAAGGGAGAAGAGTAGTTGTGATAGTTGTAAGATGATTGGAATGATCACTATGGTAGGAATGAAATGTTCTATTTCATTTATTTGTGTTGATTTGTTGGTATTTTTGAGAATTTTTCAATTTTTTGGGTTTTGTGATTATTTGGAGTTATTTGTGATCTTGTAAGTTGTGAGCTCAATGAGTTTTATCATGTAAATAATTTTGGACAACGTTCAACTCTTCATTAGTACTTTTGGTACTTGACGTGTTTTTGATTTTGATAGCTTCATTGTTGATTTCTATTTCAATGACTCCGTTGTCAATTAAGTCTTGGATGTAATGACAGAGACTCAAATAATGATCCGTAGAGTGGCCTTTGATGAGGTGGTATTCACAATATTCTGATTCTTTATACCACTTAGGCTTGGGTTCCCCTTTAAATAAGGGTATTGTGATTGGATATTTTATCATCTCAACCTTTATTAATTGAAAAAATACATTAGAGAGACTTTCTCTAAGAGGTGTAAACTGATGTTTGACTTTGTGTGGAGTAGTGTCTTCACTAGGTTATATGATTGGCTTTTTGGTTGATTGCTCACTAAGTTGGGAATCCATATGAGATATTTTTTCATCATCCCATTAAGTTTTTTGAGTAACTCGTTGTTTGATGTCTTGTGTGAACCCACCATTGTAGTAAAGGTAAAGACCTAGAGCAAGGAGCGGTTTGACTCAACCCTTAGTAAAGTGAATGCTAAGATGGAAGAAGTTGGAAGTCAAAGGGTCCTACTTAACCCTTAGCAAAGTGACTGATAATATGGAAGAGGTCGGAAATGAATGGATCCTACTTAACCGTTAGCAAAGTGAATGTTAAGATAGAATATTTTAGAAATGAGAGGATCCAACTTAACCCTTAGCAAAGTGAATGATAATATGGAAGAGGTTGGAAATGAATGGATCTTACTTAACTATTAGCAAAGTGAATGTTAAGATAGAAGATTTTAGAAATGAGAGGATCCAACTTAACCCTTAGCAAAGTGAATGTTAAGATGGAAGAGTGTAGCGATGAAGATTGATTAATTACTCAACCCTTAATAAAGTGAATGTTAAGATGGAAGAGCGTAGTGATGAAGATCAAATAATTACTCAACCCTTAACAAAATGAATGTTAAGATGGAAGAGTTTGGAAAATAAATATTGATGACTCAACCTTTAGCAAAGTGAATGCTAAGATGGAAGAGACTTGCGATAGAGATAGATTAATTACTCAACCCTTAACAAAGTGAATGTTAAGATGGAAGAGTGTAGTGATAAATATTGATTTACTCAACATGTTGGTGAAATAATTTGTCATGTTGAAAATTATTGAGTTTTCACCAATAGTGTGGGGCTAAGCCCCTCCTTCTTTTGTATGGGGAGGCTCCCTTTATTAAATGTAGACTACTTTAATCTATCTAAAATTTATGGGTGGCCAATAGGTTGGGGATCATAAAGGAACACTCCATGGACTTGTGGAAAATGCTTGTATGGAGTACAAGGGATGAATTTTCAGCAAAGACAGGTAAAGGAGAGTTGAGGAAATAAGAAGAGAGAGGGTTACTCTTGTGAGTAGGCACTAACCAAGTTCACATACAATAACTAGAGTATGTCCACATCCAATTAGAATAACACAAAAATGCAAACCATGATAAGACAAAACAAATCATAGACATATAAATTCCATTGATTCATTTATCAAAGGCGCACAAACACCTTTCTTGGTTTTACAAGATTATAACATATGCAAAGTTGGAAAAAGAGAGTAGAGGAACATAAGACAAGAAGTAGAAGAATTGTAAATTTTATTGCTTGATGTAGAAGTGGTAATCTCAACAACATACATTCAATCAAAAATTGCCCACCCTTTAGAATGGAGAATCCATTCCAATTTATAAAATTACAAACTGGCCTTTCATCTACCCCCACATGACTCTTCACCTATCCTCATCACTTGTGACCTTTCATATTCTTAGGAAGCGATTCTTTTTCTTATTATTGGAAAAAGGACTCTTATAATGTTTAGCTAAGGGCCACTTAAGTGAATAGGATGAAATAGAAAAAGTACATTCTTAATTAGAAATTAGAACCTGGAGAGAGAAGAAGGGAGACAAAGAGAGAGAAGGAAGGGTTGATTGATCTGATGAAGAGAAGCTTTGCTAATAGAGAATTTGATGATTTATGATCTATGAGGGAGATTTTCCAAAATGGGTTCTCATCCTTTGAATTTTTTATTGAACCGAGATACCACAAGTGCCACCTTATTCGCTTCAGAATGCAAATTTAGCTCAACACCTTGATCCATGTATTTGGAACATTACTGATATCCTTGCACTGATTAGAATATTTTTTGTGATCTCTTGCAATGTCGAAATAGATCCTTTGATGTTGGAAAGGGACTCTAAGGTATCTTCATTGAAGGAAAGAGGATCACTGTTTCTTTCTTGACTATCTCTTGAAGGAAACAATGAATTATCCTAATAATGAATTCTTGGTGAGTGGAGGGAACCTAAGTTTTTGAACACAATTGTAGACCTCATTCAAAATCTCAAAAGCATTTTTTCCACTAGATTCAAGTTCAAATATGACATCTTTGATCATACCATATCTAGCATCCATGATGTGGACCCAAACTAGAGGTAAATTGTCAACAACCAATTCAACACATTTTTACTCATGAGGGTGTGAGAGTCGAGGGAGCAAATCTCAGACACAAGTGGGAGTACCTCATCCAAGTGGATTTTCTCTTTTTCAATCTCTCTCTTAATTTCTTCACTTCTAACAAAGTGGTGAGAATATACTTGAGCAGAGATAAAACCTCTGGGAATAATGTCTTTCCTTTCTCGATGGTCTTCTTGATCCATCTCTTATTAGCCTTCCCATACATCATATAGCTTTGTGCTTTCTTGATCACCTTAGGGTTAAATTTAGTGATTGGAGGAATGTCTTCCACAGGGAAGAGGAGGTGTTGAATTGGGCTCGGGAAAGGTTGAATGTAAGCACTAAGAGTTTTTACATGTTCCTCCAATTTCTCAATTGTTCGCTTGTATTCTTTATTTCAAGTAAGAAGATGGGAGGATTATTCCTTGAATAAATGAGAGTCACCCTCATGTGAATCTCGACCCAATGAGATGTAGGCCAACTTGTAATTTTATGGAGTCATCTCCTGAGCAGGCTTTACATTCTTAGGCCAAGAAATTTCTACATATTAGTTTCCTGAGCTACCATTGAAGAAGTGGGAAGTCATCTAGGCCTTCTTCCTTTGCTTGGATCTT
The DNA here is from genome assembly GCA_018340775.1 of Taxus wallichiana var. yunnanensis. Classification (NCBI taxonomy): domain Eukaryota; kingdom Viridiplantae; phylum Streptophyta; class Pinopsida; order Cupressales; family Taxaceae; genus Taxus; species Taxus wallichiana. Next base: position 939,064,208 of record CM031235.1, on the reverse strand, counting down.
GAGGTTCTTGTGATAGATCCAAGGTCGGGCATTGCGGCTTGTTGTGTTATTATTGGTTCACTTTTGAGAAATTCTTGAATCCATGGGAATGGCTCTTCAGGAGTTGACATGATGTTGGTCATGGGAGAACTTTCAGAGCTTGATGTAGGATCACATCTTGTTCATTGTGGGAAAGCTTTGCCATTGGGGAATACATACTTGGACATCCCTGAAGAGATGGAGGTTGCATTCGATCATTTTTGCTTAACTCAAAAGGCTCACTTTGATTTGTTTCTTGGAGAGATGATGATGAGGCCAAAATATGTCTTATTATATCACCAAATAACACTCTTATTCTCTCTCTTAAAATCAAGCTTTCAAGTGAATTTAGATGTAGTTTTAATAACAAATAACATATTTAAGGTAGAATATAGGATTTATCTTATCATCTCTTTAGAAATCTATTTGCAGTCTAATTGTTGTTATTTCCTGATATTTCTTCTAAGTTGGAATGGGATAGTGTGTAGAAAATAGGTCATAAGCAACTCTACTCCAAGTTCATAGATTGCATTACAGAAAGTCTTCATGCAAATACATACACGTCCAACTACGTAAATTTTCACATAGCTACGAAATTCCTAACTACGGAAATTATTCACGCAACTACGAAACACCTAACTAGTGAAAGTATTTTAGTTTGTTCCAAAATAATGTAAAGGAGCACCAAACTATTCAGCCCACTCTTTGCTTCCACGTCATCAACCAAGAATATAGATCCAAACATGTGGCAATCTAAAGTCATGCATGCATGTTTCGTTCCAAGAAGAATTCAAAGTCATGACTTAGGACTCCTCCATTTTCTCTCCATGTTTCATGGATGAGAAAATAATGGAATAGTTTTAGGAATGTTGAATAAGTACTCTCCCAATTTGTGTTCCTAGATTAAAGGGATGAGTTGTAGAAATATTCTCCATGATAAGTGGACGATTGCATAGTCAAGTTTGTTTAGGATTTATTGATTTTAATAAATCTACCCAAGAATAGGTAGTTAATTCTTGGTGTGTTGACTAAGTAAATCGGAATAAAAATAAGACCGGATTGTATTCCTCAAAAGAGGAGTTGGTTGGATGCATGAATTATAAATGCAACCTTCCACACTCTTATATGTAATCTTTTTCCAATCAATGAAAAATATGTTCTTTTCTCTCCAATATTTTGAAGTTTTGAATCAAGATCTTGGAAGAATGATTTAAATCCTCTTCCAAGGAATGAGCTAGCCACTCATTCCAAGGAAGATGGATCTGTGTATTTATGTTTTTGTATTGTAATAATTTATGTTTATGTTTATTCCTTTTTCTGTGATAATCATTTTGTTGTATTGTTTTTTCCTTGTATTGTAATCTTCATTTTCATTTAGTTTGTTATGAACCTACAAGATTTTTATTTGATTTATTTTCAATTCAGCAATTTACTTTATGCAAGTGTGCTTTCATTTCTGCAAGTGTGATTTTGATTTACCATGTGTTTTTCCATTTCTACAAGTGTGCTTTTTAATTTTTGCAAGTTTGGATTGTGTTTGAAGGAGTTGTTTTCCAAATATATCTTTCTCCTTTTGCATACAGCCATTGGACACCAGCCCTGGATTGACATTATTAATCAAGAGGATTGAAGACTCTCATCGTATGATGCTAGATTCAAGGCACAATATTTCGTAGCTTACTCGATGAGTTTCTCCCTTCACTTATGACCATGATAATATCCATTTTATGAATCCTAAATTCCAATGGGGCTCCTTAACTCTTGTTGAATTCTTTGTAGAGCACACAATGCCCCTAACTTTCACCTGTTGTGCCTTGATATGCTCTGTCTCGCTCCTTGACACAATTGTGATCAAAATGATTCTTTAGGATCCTTGTGGAGAGTTAATTTTCTTGTTTGAGCTGCAAGATAAATTTACAACCATGCAAGGATGGAAAAAATAGCAAGATGAGTGAAAATGGAGCCAACAACAACTTTCTACATTGAAAAATGAAACTTTCTATTTTTGGTAGGTGGGACCAGGAGCTGTTATTTTGGGATTTTTTTCCTTTTTGCTTAAATTTTTTCTTTTGAAGCTCCTAGAACACTTATATTACCTCCATTTATGATGCTTTACCATTTTTAGGAAGTTTCTTTTTTAATAGGTTACTTTTTCGGAAACCATTATTTTGGGAAAATTATCTATTTTGCCTTCGCTTGTTGTTTTACACTGCTTTAAATGTTTTGATTGATTTGAGCTTGATGTTTTGAAAGACTTACTATTTTTAGTAGGTCACTATACAAATCATATGTTATTTTTATAAATTGGTCATACTAGTTTTGGTTTGCAATGAAAACACCATTGTCAGATTCGACTTTACACTGTGATCTCATGCTCCAATTTTTGTTGTGTTATGTCCGCTATAACTCTTGTAAATAAAAATGGCTACTTTGTTTAGAAAGAGGGTTTCATATTTTCTACTATAGAAAACTAGGGAATCATCTGGTATGAATTTTTAGTGATCACAAAGGTGCAGGATAAGAAAAATCTTGTGAAAATTTTAGTGAAATCAAATTTTTGATTAACAAGTTATGAGAAAATCATGTTTTCTAGAAGCCATGGCTGGTTTGGAATGTGTTGGGAAAAACCTCGGTTGTATTTTGATTTTATTTTAAGGTTTTTCAAGAAAAAAATGGAGGATGGGTGAACTGTGCAGAGGAGATAGCTTAAAAATGAGTTTACTTTGTTTTCTTTCCTTCCTACTAACTGGAGCTTAACCATATGTGAGTGAAAGTTGGGTGTGGTTGAAACTAGGGTTTTATGGCTCTCTCATGGGTTTAGTTTTTGACCAATATAAAATCTTGGAAAAAGTGACAAGAGGGACACAAAAATATGCTTTGATCAAGATGCTGACACTTGTCATCCTGTGGTGCAATGTGAGGAAGATTGAAAAGCTTGTTTGAGCACATGGGGCCGAGTGAGTGATGGTTACATAAAGAAGCTTAGAAAGGGATTATACATGGGTGAATTTTTGTTTCCCCTCTTTCCCTTGGAAAAATGTACAAGTAGGACAAGAAAATTCACTTTGAGCAAGATGATGCCACTTGGCATGATTTGGTGTAGGCTTGGGAAAATGAGCTTAGCTAGTTAAGCACTCTGTCGAGGTCGAGGAGGGTCACATGAGGGACCAGAGAGGGGGATTTATCTTGGTTGAATTTTTTATCCCCTTTTTACCATTAGTAAAGGGAAAAGAGGGACACAAAAGTGCATCATGGAGTAAGAAGTTGACATGTGGCACTTCAAAATTTGGTTAAGTATGGGAAACACACCTTGCACGAGAGAGGACTTGAAAACACGATTCCCAAAGCTTGAAGAGGCATTTTGACATGAAAATTTATATGTTTTTGAATCCAATACCATTTCAATATCAACGTAATAGGTTTAATAACCTGATTCGATTGAATCTCTAAAAATGGCTCCTTTTTCTTCGGACAATAGGGTGTGCCTACAAAGATTGAGTTGCCTCACGAAGCACTTAGGTTTTGGAACAAATGTGATGATTCCACCATGTAGATAATTATTTCATATTTATAATTCTTATTTTATTTCATTATAACTCCTTACATAGATCCTATAATCATCTGGATAAGTTTAGGTTCATATTTTGACCCTTAACTCATTACTCCTAAAAAACCTATTTTTACATAGTATGCCACTAAACCACCAAATCTTTCCTAAAATTTCCTGAATCAATTAGAACACCTTAATTGATCTCAAATACCACATATTTATGATTATGGGCCTTTGGAACCTTCACATATTATGCACACCTACCTTGAAATGGCTAAAATTTACCTTTCTAAGCTTACCTGAGAACTAGTCTTCAGTTACACTTTGTTGAATGGAAGAGTTGATCTTGTCACATCATTTCAAACACTTAAACATGATTATTAAATATATTGGGAGTAACTGCAAGGTAAATATTATCATGACACTAGACAAATTGATTGGGAGGGTATTTCGAGGATTTTGGAGTAAATTTTCACATTTGGCTTAGTTGTCATGGCTCAAGTTTCAAATTTTTGGGCTTGTAAAAATGCTTAACAACACAACCCTTATAAAATTAAATGCTAAGATGGAAGAGATGTATGATTGATTTCTCAACCCTTAACAAAGTGAATGTTAATATGGAAGAGACTTGGGATTGTTTGCTCGACCCTTAATAAAGTGAATGTTAAGATGGAAGAGACTTGGGATTGTTTGCTCAACCCTTAACAAAGTGAATGTTAAGATGGAAGAAACTTGTGATTGATTGCTTGACCCTTAGAAAATTGAATGCTAAGATGGAAGAGACTTGAAATTAAAATATGATTTACTTGACCCTTAGCAAAGTGAATGCTAAGATGGAAGAGGTTAACAACAAAGATCGATTATTTAACCCTTAACAAAGAGAATATTAAGATGGAAGAATGTAGAAAAATGATTGATGTAATATACTCTTAACAAAGTGAATGTTAATATAGTAGAGTGTAGAGATGAGAGATAGATTACTCAAATCTTAAAAAATTGAATGCTAAGATGGAAGAGTTTGGAAATGAAGATCGAATTACTAGACCCCTAACAAAGTGAATCCTAAGATGGAAGAGATTGAAAGTCTGATTATTTAACCCTTAGCAAAGTGAATGCTGAGGTAGAAGGGACTTGAGAAACATGATTGATTTGCTTGACCCTTAACAAAGTGAATGCTAAGGTGGAAGAGACTTAAATGAAAGTGAATGTGCTTAAGTTAGGACATGGGTGTTATGAACTCAAGACTTAGATTTTGATTACAATGCGAAAGATAGATTGATAGATAGTGTGTAATAAGAGTGTGAAACACAAACTTAATAACATGTAAAGTAGGCTAAAGTAATGTTGTTTAAGGAAGGACTCTAAGATTAAGTTGGCTTGGTAAGGTGTGGTTTCCTATAAAAATGGTTCTCTCCCTAAATACCAAAGGCTACCCAAGCGAGCGCGGTATACTATTGCTAGTTTTCGGCTTAAATTTACCCCTCTTGATACGATAAGTCGATTTTACTCTACTCAAAAGATCAAACCGGGCCGCCACTATGGATAGTTTTGGCTCTAATCCTCACAAAGGTATACTAGTCAAGTAGGCGGGGTTCTGTTTCATTGCCGATAGTAAACACAAAATCACTCTCTTGGGTACATTTCTAGGTCCTAAAAACATGCTAGCATTTACATGATTCCTAAGCAATAAAACTAGTGGTTGACAAATATCTTTGGCCTCTTTTCTTTGTCTCTATTTTCTCTTTGGTCTTACACACCCTACAAAATGCCTTACCAGAATTTACTTGTTTATCTTTCATGGCTTCAGACACCAATGCCCCAGCGGACAACAACACCTAGGTGCTCTTGTCCCTCATGGGCACACCCTGACCCTTTCTCACCTTGCTCTTTTTGGGTCTCTTTTATATTTTGGGAATATTTTTCACTTATGGGTTGGCCTTCTAGTTGTCAATTACAAAATTCAAACAAGGGAATCATATAAATGCATAATTATGTGTTCAAAATAAATGACCAAGCACTACACATTACTATAATCACCTAAGATTACATCCAAAAGGAACCTAAATCACTCAAAAGCATCCATCTAATATCCACTCAAGGGACAAGGGTTGCATTAACCATGCATACACTTACATAGGAAGGGGAAGTTCATTCTATTCCATTTATACATGTTATACATTTCTACATTCTAGCTACATCCCACTATTAAGTGTAACTTGGGTAAGGGAGTCATAAGGCATAATTTCTACACACACTCACCACAGAACTACATGGATTATGAGATGTTTTGTAGCACTTAGTTGTAAATTCACTTTTGGGGTGATCGTTAGGTCAATTTGACTCCCCATATTCCATCTTTCTTTTTAGGTTTGATGTGGGGTGTGGGCAATGTGTAGGTGAAATTCTATTTTGTAGTTATAGGTACCTTCGGTATTTAAGGAGTGACTCTTAGGTGATCAATGAGAAGCAACAATGACAATCTTGTGACACAATAAAAACTAGATTCTCAGATCATTTGCGCAGTCACACATGTGCCCAAAATTAGTCTCTCACGCCTTGACACCCCTTTCCTACCATGGTTGCCCTGTTCGGCCTCATTCCTACATTTAAGAATTTATTGTGAGAAATAATGACACTCTACCCTGCTTGTTCAACACTTTTCCTAGTATAGATTGGTTCCAAATCAAGCGTAAATTAGTTAAATCCTCTCTCCTTCTTCTTTACTTAGGGTTTCATATCTTAAATCTTAGTTTTCTTGTGTCATTTCTATATTTTATCATTTATACATCATTTTGTTCAATAGTGACTCTAATATTTAGATTTAATTCAAATTAAATTAAATCATTTGGTGAACCCATCACTTGAATCCAACCTTCCCTCTAGGGTTTTCCTTTTATGCCCATCACCCGTAGTGGTCATTTTGGTTCCTTTGAGTACATTGAGCTTCCTCCCTCTATTTGTAAATATTCTAAGGAAATGGCTAAATCTGATAACCCCTTTGATAACTCAAGTAATGTTCCTCTGGAAAACATTAAAACCTCTAATAGCAAACAATCTTATGATGAAGACACTAATGTTGATCAAGAACAATTAGACAAGCTCACTAATTTTTGTCAATATTTACATGTTAATCCTTTGCATATTCCACATGTCCTCAATGCTTTACTTGATACCAAAACACTCTCAAGATGCTACTTTTGTATCTCTTGTAGGTTTTTCTTTACTACCATGGCCTCCACCCAACCCCTTAACATTTGTAATTCCGTTCCTATTTGTACCACTCCCCTTCTCCATCCCAATGCTTCTAATACATAACATGGTTCCTTTTTCGCACCCATGACCTAACTTCTTTATATCATGATCTACAAGTTCAAATTTGTTAGTTACAATAGACTACTTCACGCTCCTCTCCATCTCTTGATTCCTCCTTACTTCTTCACACTCCTTTTGCACCCATCATTTATGCTTATTCACTTCCTCTAAACTTTGTCACCCCTAATTTTCCCACCTTCAATGGCCATGGTGACCCTCAAGAGCATCTCAAATATTTTCATGTGGCATGTATTGACTATGCAGATGATCATACATTGCTAGCTAAGCTATTTCCTAGGAGTCTTTAAGATTACGCCATGCGTTGGTTTTATGATCTACCTATTCATTCAATAACTTATTTTATGTATCTAGTCAATGCTTTTTTTTCTCTCACTTTTCAATCAATATCAACACTAAGATATCTTATGCACAACTCACTAAAATCAAACAAAGATCTAATGAGCATCTAGATGACTATGTTTTACATTACAAGAACAATCTAGCTAAGATGACTAATGTACTTGTTGATTCAAAATTACAAGATCTTTTTGTTCAAAGCCTCTTACCACCTCTTCAGAGAGTGTTATCTTTGAGGCCTTTACTTATTTTGATCAATTATGCCATACGCTTAAAAATGCATGAAGTTAAACTTCTATCTATGGGAAAAATCAAATATCAAGATACTTCTTCATCATTTTCTAATAGGTTTCAAGCTAAATCAACATTCAAGCCATCTCCTAAGACACTGAGGCAAAGGTAACTGTTAACGTCGTCTCTCCTCTTGAAAAGCTTCAATAATAGCCTCTAAAACATACTTTCACCAAATTACCACGTGCACCTTGATTTTTATTGCCACAACTCCTTGAAATCAATCTAATCACTCTTTTACCACCACTCAATCTTGATCCATCTTTCCCTCGTAGCCACAATTATGATGAAAATGCTAAATATGACTATCATCAATGCATTGGGCACTCTACTAATCCTTTCTTCAAACTTAGGTATCTCATACAAGATCTTATTGACAATAATTCACTTGAGCTCCTTGAGCCATCTATTTCTAATCTAATCAATGATAATAAAAATATCAAAATATTTAATGACCCTTTTCCTAAGCCCGACTCACAATCTCTTAATTCTTCTAGCTAATCATAAATATCAAGTTATGCCCCCTTCTTCATCGGGGCCCCTTCACTTCCTTGTCCTTGATTCCGCTGATGCATCACCACCAACATCCATTTCATTTATAGATCATGATTGTCATGCTACATTCACTTCTGATTCATTACAAATCAATGCTTCTATTGGTTCATATACTATAAATAATACCATGATCTATCCAATGAATCATATTAATATGTTCTCAACTACACTTCTTATAGCTTTCAAATGTCCAATCTCTAAAATCACATATCCAGTTCCTAATTCTTTTGGCTACATTAGGCTTCCTGTTATAGTTGGGCCTCTTACCATGCTTATGCCATTCACTGTGGCATCTTCAATCGAAGGCCATGACATGCTCTTAGGTCTTCCTTGGCTCCATGTCACTCAAGCTATTCCCTCAATGAATCATTTGTGTCTAAATTTCATTCACAATAAACAAGTTATCACTATTAAAGGCATTCCACCATGCACACCATTTCCTAAACCTAGTCTTGATGATATCCTTCCATAAGCTATGACATCTAGGTCTCCATGGCCTCTTAAAACTAAGGCACATTCAACACCTAGTTCTCATATTCACACACTTCTACTTCACGACCTTGTCATCCTCCTCATCGGTCCACTAGTCCATATCGTTGGATTAAGTCCCCTCCTCATCAACCCATTCACATAGGTGTTCACCACCTCTTTCACCACATAGGTCTCCTATCACATGTACGTCATTACTCTCATACTCCACTGATCTTAGAGCATCATCACATTCCTTTATCTCCTCAGACATCGGGTGGAAGGTAGTTTCCCTTCATTACCATTAGATAACCTTCTATCCTTCTCATACTTGGGAGGCATCATGATTTTTTACCCCCTTCTAAGCATCATCATCTCTATATATAGTATCTACTATCATGCTCCGTGCATCACACTATTTTTTTCAATATACTTACACATACTTGATACACATACACACATTGTATCATTATTACCCTTTGACGCACTCTAGTTCCATGGTTCATAATCAACTGCTGAGGGTATAAATATAAAATGAACCTCACCACATTCACTCTTCATACTCTATGCTTCATGATCTATCTTTCTAGTGCATATTTTTCAAACCATTTCTTGATGATGCACTCTTATTCTATGGTTCATTCTTGATTGTTGAGGGGTCTTTTATAAATGAACCTCATCTCATACACAACCATTGGGGCACGCCGCTCCTTCCATCTTCACATATTGCATACCATTCCATCACACTCATACACTACGCATTTTCATATCTTGGTTGCACTTACTCTTGCTTGTTTATACTACTTACATGATGCACTTTGCTTATTATGCTAGTAGAATACTTAGTATGTCATTACTTTTCTATATACACACATACACGTTCACTTGGTATTTTAGAGTGAATTTAGGTATCTTACAAATTTTCACATGATACGATGATGCTCGACCCTGTATCCTTTTCCAGTTACACCAAGGATCATGGGGGCATCTACCATTACTACTCTCACACATTACATGTGCTATTGTTTCATTACATACTACTTCCTATTATTACTAGCACATTATTTTCCCATTGATACGTACATGCCTTGACATATTTTTTATATTTCTAATATTCTAACGGGTGCTTCATGTGTAGCATTTTATTTTTAGGACTATATGATGCCATGGTTTTCTATACACATTTTGTTTCCATTGTTTGCTATTATATGCCATTGCTTGTGAGTTATGTCCTATGTCTTATTTGGGCAGTGTTTGTATGCTTTTGGCCATTTTGGCCCTGATTGTCTTGTGAAATTGTGAGTGATGTCCCATGTTTGAAACCTACTTTTCACAATCTATCTTATATGCACACTTGCTTGTTAAATTGTCTTCTTTTACATGTTAGCTAATTTTTATACTAACATATATTACTAGCCACTTTGTTTACATGTGCCTTGGTTTCTACCATGCACATCCCCTACCCCCTATAGTTATTAGCTTTAGATCAACATCAGGTCCTCTCTTTTGGGCCACACTCTCATACCAATGTCACATGCACCCCAAACAAGGGGGCATATATCGGTGAACAAATCACCCCTACAACAACTCAGAGCTATAGAACATCATAGTATAGTACAAAATCAAAAATAGATATATAGTCATAGAAAGACCTAGAATCTAACTTGGGTCCTCAAAGACAACACCGACACAAGCGCCAAACATTAGACAATAGTGAACAGGCTAGGCACTTGTTTCCTCTGCTAGGTGCTAATGTACTGAGGGCATACACAATCATCTTCTTAGATCAACATAGTTCATAGAAGCCTTCAAAGTAGTTTTATAGTTACATGCACAATCCTTTAGTTACAACATGCATGATATCTCTTATGGTTAATTTCAATCAAAACAATTGGAAATAATTCAGGGATAGAAAGAATAAATCAGGTGTGTACCATCTGCAATGGTGTTTATCAAGTAGAGTCATGGATGGAGAGTAATAATAGACCTCTCTCCACAACACTTTCTCTTTAGCATTAGATCACCCAAAAAACTTGCACTTGGCATGAGATCGCCAAAAAAATCACTCTTGGCATGATATCGCTAAAAAACTCACTCTTCATAGCATTTTAGGAAACTTTTCTATCCTTTTACACTCTTTTACATCAGGTGCACACTTTCCTTTACACACTTTTTACATACTTATGCACATTTTTCTCTAATTTATCATATACAAGACTTTGAATACATTCTTTCTCTTCTTTTGTAGGTCCATCCTTATAAGAAGAAACAACGACAAGCTACAAAAACACGAGTACAACACATACGCTTCACCCCTAGGGTCACTTTCCTTTCCTAGTCTCCATGCTTCACTTTGCATCATTCCATGCTTCACTTGTCCACTCAACTTGCTTTTTACTATGCGTCTACAAGATCATATGGTACATATCTCTTATATAGTTTATGTTATCGAGTATTCACTCAATAAAAAAAAGTGCATAAGTTAGAAGAGTAGTGGTCGATAACTAAATTTGGCCTCTTTACTTTGTCTCTTGCTTTCTCTTTGGTCTTACACACCCTACATCTTAGCTAAGACTTTACTTGTTTATATTTTATGGCTTTGGACACCAACAACTAGGCATTGTTATCCCTCCCGGGTGCCCCTAAGCCTTTCTCACCTTACTCGCTCTTTTTGGGTCTCTTTTATCTTTTGGGCATATTTTTCACTTATGTCATACTTCTAGTTGTCAATTACAAAATTCAAACAAGGGAATCATATAAATACATAGTTATGTGTTCAAAATAAAGGACCAAACACTAAACATTACTATCATCACCTAAGCTTGCATCCAAAAGTCACCTAAAGCACTCAAGAGCATCCATCTAACATCTATTCAAGGGAAAAGGGTTGCATCAACTTTGCATTCACTCGCATAGGAAGGGAAGTTTATTCTATTGCATTCACACATGCTATACATTTCGACATTCTAGTTATAGACTGATATCAAGTGCAACTTGTACAAAAGGTATCCTAGGGCACAATTTCTACACATACTCACCAAAACTACATGGATTCGAGATGTAGTACAACACTCGATTGTAAGTTAACTCTCGTGGTGACCACTTGTTGGTTTTCAAATAGGACTTTTAGAAGAGCAACAATGGGGACAAGAAGTCCCTCCTCTTTAATGGGAGAGGTTCCCTTATTCTCAAACAAACTTATTTACAAATGTACGAACATCACTTTATGGTTAAACACGGATATTACGAAAGTGTTTCCCACAAGGATCATCAATCACACAAGGGTGAGGAAAGGGAGTGAGAAGGTGAGCGAATAACAACATTCGAATTATAGATAGCAGAATAATTCTTTTATGTATGCGAAGTTTTAAAGGATTCAAGACAAGATCATTTGCTTTATGCTTTGAATAGGATTAAATTTAAAAGACACAAAGTTCCATAAATAACCTTCTTTAGATTCATTCATCAAGGACGCAAAGTTCCTTCTTGGTTATACAAGATCGTTTGTATTTGCAAAACTATAAGACGCATCGTGAGAGACTAATGAATCGAAAACAAAATGATCTTCACGAGATAAAACAAAAACACAGAGATAACAAAAACAGATAGACGATGAATGGAAAGCCCTTTTGTATTGATTTCTTTCGATCTATTTACACTTTCAAAGAAATATTCCAAGTTCTTCCTCCCTTCAAAAATGGCGTGGAAAGGCCATTATATAACCTTACAAATCGGTTACTCTTCGTAACCGTTTCTTTTACTAAAGAATAGTTAAGTACCGCCAATTACGAATACGTTAACTAATTACAAAGAATACGAAAAGAAAGGAGAGGGAGACAGGGGCCGGCTCACGAGAGAGACCCACTTTGTCTTCGAAACCGCTTCTTGAATTTCTTCCACGTCTGAGCCATGTCCTTGCCACGAGGGACACACGAGAATCTCCATCCTGAGGATAACAACGAATATCTCTGAAAACTGATGTAACTAGCGCCTTGAACTTCGTCCTTCGTAACTGCTTCTTTAGTTCTCCCAAGCCTCCTCCGGGATCTTGATCTTCATATGGATAGTGACAGAGCTGCAAACTAGGCTCGCGTGGGTTTCCAAATTGCAAGGGTTCGAGCGCGAGAAGCATGGAGACAGTGTAAGAATGCAAAGGAGGTTTTGCCTGCACATAGCCGCTTGAGGAGAGGGAAGGATAATCAATGCACTTTTGAAGTCATATTTTGAGAAACAACATATTCGGGGTGAGCGGGAAAAACTAAGTGCGAATGACACTAGGTACGCTTGGGACATGTGAGACACGAATGTGCGAAACACGCTGCCTCTACGCCGGTTCGGGTGAAACAGGAGAGGACGCACAAATGCATTTTGGGACAATTGGGATGGAAAAGAGTGAAGTGCGCGACTCGGGAGTTTCGGCCAAAAATGGGACGGATTGCACTTTTTCAACTTTGGGACATTCGGGACAAAAGTTCTGGCACGCGGTTCGGCGTTTAAAATTGGAACAGAGGGCCACTTTGGACTTGGGACATTCGGACGAAAAGTTCCCGTGAGTACGCGACTTGATCGGCTCGGCCGAAGTTGGGACAAAGCGCACAATTTGAAAATGGGACAGTTGGGACAAAATTGCGCGAAGGACGCTTGGTTCGGGCAAATCGGCTAGGAAATGGGAAAGCTTGCACTTTTTAACTTTGGGACATTTGGGACAGAAAGTGCGAAGTCACGCTGGAAGGACGATTCGGCGAAATTGGGGAAGCTCGCATAAAAGTTTTGGGACACTTGGGACGGGAAAGTGTCACGAAGTACGCGGGAAGGATGATTCGACCAAATTAGGGAAGCTCGCACAAAAAGTTTTGGGACACTTGGGACAAAATTTTCCGACGGGCCCGAAAATGGGACAGCTTCGGGGATTTCGGCCGATCGGGGAACAGAGAGCACTTTCGTACTTGGGACAGCTGGGACAAATATATCCGACAGGCCCGAAATACTTACAAAATGACCCAAAACTTAGTCTTTTTAAGACCTCCAGACTTTTTCCACACCACCAGCTTGACAGAAAAGACACTTAGACTCAAAATTTTGAAATTTTACCTTTGACAGAGCAGGGAATTTTGAGTGGACAACAGCTGGCTCCTTCTGGGGATGACTTGGTGTAAATTCATGGAATGAGACAAGGCAAGAACTTAGACAACTCGGTGAAGCAGACCAGTGCCTTATCCATTGGGCAAAAGGAGTCAAGGACAAACCAATACAAGGGCAACACACACAACAACAGAAGGGAAACACACCAAAAGCAAAAAGCAGAAACACTGTACATAATATACAAAGGGACTCCCTAGTCACCTAGGACTTGAACAACTTCAAATACTGCCCACTATAAGGAAGTGGGAGGGGGGAACCATCCATGTAATCAAGATAGAAAGAGTTCTTACCAAATGAAGTGTCTTATCTTGAATGGTCCGAGCCACGTGATGAATCGAATTTTCCATGGCTGCCACGAGGTTCATGTCTTTTGTCCCATAACAAAGACGACATCTCCAACTTGGAACTCTCTCGCTCCTAGCTTTCTTGTCAAATGTAACCTTTACCTTCTGGTGAGCAGATATTCTATCAAAGACCTCCAATCTGTCCTCGTTCGGTTTGTGCAGTACATGATTCTTTTATCTAGATCATCACCGAAACTAGTGTCTTCAATGGCCTTCATCAGTGCAAGGCCTAGCGGTCCACCGTGCACCGGCAGGTGAGCTTCTACTCCATACACCACTTGAAAAGGAGACATTCCAATGGCTCTTTTAGGTGTGATCCTGTCGCCCAAAGAGCATCATAGAGCTTCTATGCCGGGCCACGAGACTCATTGACCAACTTCCTTATGATAGTCACCGATTTTTTGTTGGTGGATTCTCGCTTGTCTATTTCCCCTGTGGTAATAATCAAGAATGAGCCGAGAGATGCCATACCCGTAGAGCAAATCCATTATCTCGGTTGAGGAAAAGTTCAAGCATTGTTCTGTTCTAATCTTGTTAGGTACACCATACCTTACCAAGATGTTCTCTTTGATGAAGTTGCATACAACTTGAGTAGTGCTCTTATCGGAATAGCTTCCACCCATTTAGTGAAGTAGTAGTGGTAGTTAGCACATGCGTGTGACCAGCACTAGAAGCGGGGTTTAGTGCACCAATGAAGTCTAGACCCCATCGCTGAAATGGTTCCTCAATCACGACTAGCTTGAGAGGCAAAGAGGCCAATTTAGGTCTTCCCACAAAGGTCCGACAGCCTCACATTTATCCACCCACTTAGATGCATCTCTCAACAAAGAAGGCGATAATATCCTCCCCGAGTATCTTGTGAGTCAGTGATCATGTTGATGAATAGTGCCTCCACATGCTTGATCATGAAAAGTGCCGAGAGCAACTTTCTCTCGCTTGTTCCTTATCCACACACTTCAAAATCTTCCATCTAAGCCACGTTTGAACAAGGCATTTTCCCATAGTACATATTGTGCTAATCTCAATTTAATGATCCTCTTTTCCTCGGCGCTTAAATGAGAAGGGCATTCCCCATAGGTGAGAAAATGAGCAATGTCGGCATACCATTCATCAACCGAACTCGAAATAGAACAAGTAGGAACGCTCCTTCCTCCTTCAAAGAACTCGTGTTTGGCTCCTTCAAAGAATGAGCTCACAAAGACCCTTGCCAGAACCAGCTTGGTTGGTTTGATATCAATGTCATACTCTGGACTTTAGCCACCCAGCTTTCCTCTCTTGGATCCAAATTCTTGTTGTGTAAGAATTGACTTAACAATATGATCTGGAACCAACACCATAGAGTGAGAGTTGAGGATATAGAAACGAATCGCTGACAGCTTTTACTACCGCAAAAGCATGCTTCTCCATCATGGTGTATTTCAGCTCATGATTCTTCGTGATGTAGCTCATGAAGGCAATTGGTAGCTCATGTCCCTCGTAGTCTTCTTGGTTAGGACAAAGAAGCCGAGTATTGTCTCAGATAGCAATAGATGATGAAATCTTTTGAAATCGGACAGACAAAACCGGAGTTTTAGCAATAGCTTTCTTGATGACCTCGAAGGATTCCTTTCCTTGAAGACCAACCAAATGCTTGCTTCCTTTCATCATCTCGAGAAATATTCAAAGTTAATTCAAGCAAAATCGGGATGAATCTTCTTAGAAAATTGATCTTACCGAAAAGGAATGCATGCCCTTTTCTTGGTCGGGAGAGGAATTTCTTTGGATGGCTTGAACTCGCTCAGATCAATCTTAATACCATCCTTTGAGACTATGTGCCCTAGAAGCTTTCCTTCTCGTAAACATGTAAGACAAATTTTTTAGGATTTAAAGAAATCCCATGCTCTCGCATCTCTGCGAATCAAGTTTCAAGTGGTCGAAGTGATCTGCTCTTGTCTTTGAAAACACTTTGTCAGTCATCAAGGTATATGACAATACATTTCCCTTTCAAGCTTCCAAAGGCCAGCTCCATAGCTCTCTGGAAAGTGGCACTGCATTAATCAGCCCAAAAGGCATTCTCTTGTAGGCAAAGGTACCCCAAGGAGTGGTGAAGGTTGTCTTGTGTTGATCTCGCAGATCAACCTCTACCTCGATTGTATCCGTAAAACCCATCAAGCATAGATAACATTTCGAGCTCATATCGCTTGCAAAATCTGATCCATCATAGGCGAGGGTAGTTATCTTTCGAGAAGCTTTCGATTCGTGTTCCTGAAATCAACACAAATGCGGATCTCACCATTCTTCTTCCTAACAGGCACAATGTTTGCAATCCATGTCAAATGGTGAATGGGAAAAATAATTTTAGCCTTCAATAATTTCTGAATCTCCTGAAATATAGTGTCAGCAATCTTTGGATTGTACTGCCTCTGCTTCTGCTTGAAAGGCTTGATTCCTGGCTTGAGAGGGATAGAGTGCTGCATTTCCTTTGGCTTGAAGGCTTTTAGATCTTCATAAGAATATGCAAGAACATCCTTATACTTCCTCGAAGATCAATTGCTCTTCTTCTTTCATCTACAGTGCAACACTTTCCAATATTTACTACCTTTGGGTCATCGAATTCCCAATATCAATTTTATCATACTCAACCGATCACTTTGAGGCCCAGTAGAAGCTTTAGATCTCACGTATCTGTCATGTTTATCGAACAACTCCTCCAAACTCACCAAACCTTTGGGAATCTTGTTTCCTTTGAGCTTAATGCACCCTTCCCGATCAGCTTTCTTCTCCTTGGGTGACAAATTGGTCAAGACACACACTCACGAGGCAGGTTGTCACTTCCCTCAAAATATAGTTGTTCAAGTTACCTTGGAGTTCCAGGAAGGAAAGCAGATGCTTTGGTCATCGTTGAAAACTTGCCAGTTATTGGTATTGTCAGGGACACTAGGCCGATGGACCATTTCAATAGTGAACTTATCTCGAGAGAATTCGGGATGGGGAATCAATAGTGACCCCGAGACACCAAAGTGAATCAGCCCCGCTTGTTCTTTTCTCTGGCATTGCTTCAATGGAGAAGGCATCAAGGAATTCAATCGAATCCCAAACTTGATTCCGATAATGCTTCAGCCTCCCATTCTTTACCTAAAAGGCTTCTGACTTGCTTCACAATCAGCTCTGCATCACCACGAGCCAGAAGATTTTTTACACCTCGTTCTTTGGCTACTTGCACTCCAAGAAGGAGAGCCTCATACTCTGCTGTATTGTTAGTGTTTTCAAACTACAATTTAAATGAAAAAGGGTGCAGGCAGCCTTCAGGTGATATTAGCAGAACACCAGCTCCTAAACTAGCCGAGAACAACCTCCATCAAATTCTAAAATCCAGATACCATTGGGATCTTCAGTGATACTTTGAGGTTGCATTTCATCGAGGGACGAATCATGTAATTACCATGACCCCCGTCCTCGTAGAGTATTTGTGCCTTAGGATCATCCGTTTTCGCACAATGTACTCGATTGTTTCTCGGGCAAAGCAGCCTTCTTCATGTGTCCATTGACAGTATGAGTGCGTGCGACCAATCCATTTGAATCTCTCCACCCACATCTTTACGTAAGTTCCTACTTAGCAACATTCCATAAGAGGGAGGAATGTCTCGCTACTAGGATGGTAGCTGAGGACTTTCTTTTCGTAAAGCAAAGAAAGGCCACTTGTGCATCTTTAATCCTTCCAACCAAAGGCACTTCTTTACTCTCCATGGAGTAGCAAGATCCGTAAGTGCGGGTAAGGGTCAAGCCTAAAGCATGAGCTACTTTAGCGGGCATCACATTATCCGAGGCTCCGAATCTATGACACATTCATCGAGCCTATGGCCGGCTATAAGGAGTGTTACATAAAATGGTTTAATTTTGTCGCGGGTGAGGTGACAAAGAATACTGTACTAGGCTAGTGCGAGAAGGAGGTGTGGGCAAAAGGCCTTTAGAGGTGGTCTTGGCATGGGAATTTACAAATTGGATCATCTTGGCAAAAGCTTTGGGGTGGGTTTGGTAGTATTCACTTCAAATCTGAACCTTAGTCCTCTTTAGATGATCAACAATATCAAAGGATCCAGAGGTGGATGGACCATCATCACTTGGAATTCTAGGGCTTATCAACTTTGGGAGAAAAAGAAGAAGAAGCAACTTTGGGAGCAGGATTGATGCGCATTTTTACCTTTGGTGCAGATGAGGTAGGGATAGGAGATCCTCTTCTGCAATTACAGTGAATAGTTGCCGGCTGCTCCTTAGATTTCTTCATGGGTCAGTGTTACTTTCTCCTTCGCCCCTCGTCTCTTCTCAAGTCATGACAGAAATGATTCATTGCTCATATCTCGCTACCACTTCATCATAGTCGTCTCCATCATCAAGGTGCCTTCTGGTGGTAAAGAAATTGACTCGAGATCCTTCAGTTCTTACGCCTCATCATCAAATTCTTCAAGGAACTCCTCACAAGCTTCATTGTCATCATCTGGCTCTTCAACCTCACAAGTTGCATTCACAGGAACTTTGACAGGAGGTCCTTCAAGTGCCAGTCTTGTGTGGGGGGCAGGCAGACGGTTTCTGGGCTGAAAATTTCTTCTCGGAACATCTGCATACGGGGCATGCTGAGCTAGTTGTTTCTTTATAGCTACTAGATCATTTGCAAGTTTCTGGACTAATGGATCAGTATTGGGTCCAGAGGTGGAAGAGGAAGAAGCAGCAGCTTTAGATTTGGGAGGATCTCTCTTCAACTTCCCTGACATGATCAGGTCATCCTCGACACTAATGTACACCTGAGTTCTTGATCCAGAATTAACGTTCCAAGATTAGCCCTTCTTAGAGCATAACTGACTTTAGGCGTTTGGGCATTCAAAAAGAAACATTTTTGAATTTGATCAACCGGTCGAGTATTCACAGGAATTTTGTTGATCGGTCCTTGGAGCCACAAATTCTCTCATGGGTTCCGATGGATCTTTCTTTATTTGAGAAATCTGGGCAAGCAGTGCATGCACATCTTCTGCCGGCTTGAAACGGCTTTCGAACTGAGTTCTCATTGTATTCCAGTCGGTGATGGCACCAGCCGGAAGGTGATAGAACCAAATAAGAAAGATTGTCCCGTAACGCGTCTCGACGAACAGTCTTACTGAGACGTCTTCATGTTCAACCCCCAAGACTCCACACGCAACTATGAAGGCTGCAATATGTTCATCAGGGTGCACTTTGCCGTCGCCTTTAAATTTGGGGAAGTTCTTTCGGTTACCTCTAGGTAACTCATGCAAAGGCTGAGTGAGGGCCAGGGGCCCGACACGCTGACCCCATGGCAATTGTCCCGCCATTTTTGGAAATACGGCTTGAGAGGAACTTTAACACCAAAGAAGGATCAAAGCTCGTAGGTTGGGACTAGCAAGGTCTCAAGGAATACCACCCGCAGGACTTCTTTCTCGAACAGGTGGAGTGCTCGTTGAACGAGTTCTTCTATTTGAAGGGAAAGGAAAACCCTGTTGCTCCAAAAGCTGAAACTGAGAATCTTCGATACCAAGGGCCCTTCTCCCTCGAGTGAAACGCGGAGTCGCCAGATCAAAGGATGATCGAAAAATTTGTAGTACTAGAATGCGATTTTCCCCAGCGGAGTCGCCAAAAACTGTTGGTTTTCAAATAGGACTTTTTAGAAGAGCAACAGTCAGGGGACAAGAAGTCCCTCCTCTTTAATGGGAGAGGTTCCCTTATTCTGAAACAAACTTATTTACAAATGTATAGAACATCACTTTATGGTTAAACCTGGATATTACGAAAGTGTTTCCCACAAGGATCATCAATCACACAAGGGCTGAGGAAAGGGAGTGAGAAGGTGAGCAGAATAGCAACATTCAGAATTATAGATAGCAGAATAATTCTTTATGTATGCGAAGTTTTAAAGGATTCAAGACAAGATCATTTGCTTTAGCTGAATAGGATTAAATTTAAAAGACACAAAGTTCCATAAATAACCTTCTTCAGATTCATTCATCAAGGACGCAAAGTTCCTTCTTGGTTATACAAGATCGCTGTATTTGCAAAACTGGATAGTACGCAATCAGAGAGACTAATGAATCAGGAAACAAAATGATCTTCACGAGATAAAACGAAAACACAGAGATAACAGAAACAGATAGACGATGAATGGAAAGCCCTTTTGTATTGATTTCTTTCAGATCTATTTACACTTTCAGTAAGTATTCCAAGTTCTTCCTCCCTTCAAAATGGCGTGGAAAGGCCATTATATAACTTTACAAATCGATTACTCTTCGTAACCGCTTCTTTTTACTAAAGAATAGTTAAGTACCGCCAACTGCAATACGTTAACTAATTACAAAGAATACGAAAAGAAAGGAAGAAGAGGGAAGAAAGGAGAGGGAGACAGGTGGCCGGCTCGAGAGGGACCCACTGCCTGTCTAAACCACTTCTTGAATTTCTTCCACGTCTCGAGCCATGTCCTTGCCACGAGGGACACACCAAAATCTCCATCCTAAGGATAACAACGAATATCTCAAAACCGATGTAATCGGCGCCTTGAACTTCATCCTTCGTGAATCGCTTCTTTAGTTCTCCCAAGCCTCCTCCGGATCTTGATCTTCATATGGATAGTGACAGAGCTGCAAACTAGGCTCGCGTGGGTTTCCAAATCGCAAGGGTTCGAGCGCGAGAAGCATGGAGACAGGTAAGAATGCAAAGGAGGTTTTGCCCGTTACATAGCCGTTGAGGAGAGGGAAGGATAATCAATGCACTTTTGAATTCATATTTTGAGAAACAGCATATTCGGGGTGAGCGGGAAAAACTAAGTGCGAATGACACTAGGTACGCTTGGGACATGTGAGACGCGAATGCGCGAAACACGCGGCTCGGCCGGTTCGGGTGAAACAGGGAGAGGACGCACAAATGCATTTTGGGACAATTGGGATGGAAAAGAGCGAAGTGCGCGACTCGGGAGTTTCGGCCGAAAATGGGACGGATTGCACTTTTTCAACTTTGGGACATTCGGGACAAAAAGTTCCGAAGTACGCGGTTCGGGCGTTTCGGCCGAAATTGGAACAGAGGGCTAGTTTGGACTTGGGACATTCGAGACGAAAAGTTCCGGAGTACGCGACTTGGTAGCTCGGCCGAAGTTGGGACAAAGCGCACAATTTGAAAATGGGACAGTTGGGACAAAATTGCGCGAAGGACGCGGTTCGGGCAAATCGGCCGGAAATGGGAAAGCTTGCACTTTTTAACTTTGGGACATTTGGGACAGAAAGTGCGAAGTACGCGGGAAGGACGATTCGGCCGAAATTGGGGAAGCTCACACAAAAGTTTTGGGACACTTGGGACAGAAAAGTGCGAAGTACGCGGGAAGGATGATTCTAGAAATTAGGAAGCTCACAAAAAGTTTTGGGACACTTGGGACAAAATTTTCCGACGGCCCAAAATGGGATAGCTTCGGGATTTCGGCCGATCGGGAACAGAGCACTTTCGTACTTGGGACAGGTTGGGACAAATATATCCGACAAAGGCCGAAATACTTACAAAATGACCCAAAACTTAGTCTTTTTAAGACCTCGAGACTTTTTCCGCACTTTCACCACTGGCTTGTGAAAAGACACTTAGACTCAAAATTTTGAAATTTTACCTTCAATCGAGAGCGGGAATTTTGAGTGGACAACACCACTAGGCTAATCTCAATCCCCATATTGCATATTTATTTTTAGGTTTGATGTGGTTTGTGGGCTTGTGCAAATGAAATTCTATTTTGTAGGTTACAAGTACCTTCAACATTCAAGGAATGAATCTCATGTGATCAACATGAAGCAATGGCGATGATCTTGCGACACAGTAAAAACTAGATTTTGATCATTTACACAATCATAGACACCCAGAATAAGTCTTTAGTGCCCATGTATCCTTGTCTTGCCATGGGCACCCGTGTCCGACCTCATTCCTACATTTTAGAATTTATTGTGAGAAATAACAACACTCTTCCCACTGGTCAACACTTTTCTTAGTCAGATCAGTTCCAGATCAAGCATAAATCAACTAAGTCATATCTCCTTTTTCTTTTCTTAGGGTTTCATATATTAAATCTTATTTTGCTTGTGTCATTTCTATATTTCAACATTTATACATCATTTGGTTTAGTAGTGACTCTACAATATTTATATTTAATTTAAATTAAATTAAATCACTAGTTAACTCAAGGTGCTAACTACTATGGGGTTCTTGTGGCACTCCTTAATAAAGGGTTTAGGACCCTAGCCACTTACTTCCGATAGTTATAGTCGGAGGAGGAATAAACTCATCTCTGAAAAATTTAATTAAAGAGATTTTTATAACGTTTAATAAAAGACAATGATAAAAAGGTTTGCTTGATTATCACGAACAAAGGTAATCTACAGTTAGTATTTTTGATTTAAAAACAACCTTCATAGAGGTTGTTTTGTAAGTAATGGTTTAAAAGTTTTCCTAAGGTAAACACACAAGAGAAAACATAAAGACAAACTCATGTTTCTGATTTTCAAGATCACTTATAAAAGTGCGAGAAAATAACATACACATGAGCTCATCAAGATTATATTCACAAAAATAACCTCCCGAAATGCAATAAAATCCCTGGAAAAAGCTTAATACTTTGATAATATCCTCTAAAAATGTTAATGGTAAAGAAACGTCCAATAACCCTTAAGAGTTTCCTAGTTGTCTTATTTAGTCTAATTAGATCAACAAAAATTAAACTAGGACCTAATTGCTAAATAAACCTTAATTTACTAAAAAACATAATCAATTTAATTTAAAAAGTAAATAAAAAGTTAGAGTAGAGGAATTTAAATAAACTTAACCTAATTTTAGTGTGAATAAAATTTAGGTCCTTTAAAGAGGGATTGAAATAAAGAAACCCTAAAATCCTAAGGATGAACAAAGGAGAGGAGTTAAGGCTCGGCTCAATTGGGTGAGGTGAGTTGCGGGTGGGAGGGAGCTTAGGATTGGCTTTATGAGCCAAGTAAGGGGCGAGGTATAGGGATCAAAGCTCGATCATAGTAAGGAGAGCTCAACCCGGATCGGGGTTAGTTTAGATTAGCTTAACTCGTGAGATGGGTTATATGGCTCGGGATGAGAATGACTTAGTGGCTCGTGTAGAGAACTCGAGACTAGGATCGACGATGAGGTCGAGGAGAGTAAGGTGAGTGTATTGAAGAAGACTTGGATGTTATGTAGAGCTCGATCAGGAGAAATCAAGGGGTTTTAAAAACATGGAATGGGCTCGATGGGATGAAATCATGAGTGTCTCATGGAGGATGATTTAGACTCGGGATTGAAACCATGGAACCGAGTTGAAGGTTTTAATTTTGAATGATGTGATAGGTTATCTCGATCATTTGACAGGTGTAGGGAATCTCATCATGGGCTTGACGGGATACAAGTTTGGTGAGCCTCTGAGGTTTGAATAGATTAGACTATGGTCTAGCTAGCACTCAGGTTTGTGGAGAAATGGATAGCACTCCAATAGGACTTGATCTTGTCCTAGTTGTTTTAGGTTGTGCCTTACAACCAAGGTAAGAGGACCTATTTTGTAACCTTGTAATGGTGAAGGAGATGAAGATGTCCTTCTCTTTGCTTGAAATTCTATGATGGAGACCTTGATGAAAACATGATCAACACCCCAGATCTGAACTCTCACAAGTTGTCACTTCTCAAAACATGGGTATGTTCTCAAAACAAGGCAAAGGTTACTAGAGACATTGGAAATCCTGATCTGTTATGCATACTTTTGCAAATAGATTTTGATCTTCTATGGGTATACACATGCAAATCAGGGATAGTACATGATAGGATCTTTGTTGTTGGATGATTTTTGGTGGGAGATTGATAAGACAAAACTGGGATAGATCAGATCTTTGACAATCTGTACAATACTTGAACAACTATCAGATGAAATGCCTAAAATAATCAGGATGTTCTTTCAACCAGAAGAGGCACAAATGGAAGCCTAGGTTGCACTCTTCACACAATATTTGAGAACTCACCACAAAATCTTGAAGTAAAGAACTCAATTAAACACAAAAATCCATGATCAAACCATGCCTAAGGTACCCCCAAAGGCTTACAAGAAATCTCTGCAGTCAAGGAAGGTAAAGTGATTTTAAATTTGTTTATCTCCTTATCAGATGAAGGCTCTTCTGAGTATGAGATTACAAATGCCACTAAACTATCAACCAAAAATGGAGATCCTGTGTGACTTCTAAATATTTTCAATGCAAGATTGCAATAAGAACAATAAAATTTATTTGCAGGCATTTAAAATTGATAACAGACATCATATTGCCCAAAGAAAAACATATTTAATTCAAAACTTGTTAGATTCAACAACAGGGGAGAGTTACATGAACAATCTCAGAGCTGTGTGGTGGCTATACACTTGTAACCAACCCACATACATGAATTTTCCAACACATGAGACATTAACCTGGTTCTTTGGTGGATTTTCTCAGAAAATGAGCTTTTTCTCAAAATTTGCTCGTGATTTTCAACTCCCGACCATTTACAATTTCTCCAAAATGCATAATATACCTCATGCCACATTGGAGTCTTCCTTCCCAAGAAAATAATATGCTATGGGATCAAATTTGTTACAAAAAACCTCATGATTTAATGATAGTGACACCAAATGGAAAAACAACTCATGTTGCCAGGTATGCACAAAAAAGTTAAATCATTACACAAATTCGGATCATTATCCACCCCAGGGGCATGTTTTTATCATTCAGGCATGCAAGCATCTTTCATTCATCATTTTTACCTTTTCCCCTTTTCAATTTTACCTCTACAACTTTTGATTTTGACATTTCACATTTTTTCTCGGGCCTGAGCCAAAATTACATCAAAAACACCATAGATCGAAAGAATTAGGTCATGAAAATGATGCCATTGTTCTCAAAAGGCCAAGGTGACACAAAATCATATAAGATTTGATGAAAATTGATGAAGAAATCATGATTCCAAGCTTCTTGGAGCTCCCATGGCGGCCCAAAAAAAGATGGATGCACAGTAACCATTGATCTCATCCACTTTTAATATCATCCCTCCACGTGGAAAATGCCATTTAAAAATAAGCTCAATATTACCTTTTTAAACTTTGGATAAGGTGGGACACGTGTCAAAACATGATTGGATCGGGCCCATGCCTTTAAAAATGCATTCGCGACCTTTTGAAAATTTGGAAAATTTTGCCAAATTTTCCCTCTTTCTCCCTTTTGGACCCACCACGTGTCCAAAGGTGGGTCCCATTGAAACCACGGACCAATTCTATCAATTTTACCTCCTTTTGGAAAAAAAAAATTTCCACAAAACCTCCATGGGCCGAAGCCCGATCTCTTCTCCCAAAATGGCCTCTCCATTCGCCATGGGGCAAGCTTCTCTATTCCGCCTTAAACCTTCTTCTTTGAAAAATTTGAAAAATTTCAAAATTTCACTGATGCCATGCCCTTCCTTTGACTTCTTAGAATGGCCATGTGTCCTATGATTCAGGTTGTGGGAGGCTAAGTCTCCCTTTTATACTTTTAACCTATTTTGCCAAAAATGCAAAAGTGCCAAAGTTCCCAAAGTCCGAACCTCCGCCTCTTCATTTTGATCAAAAATTTACACAAGGCATTTGACTTTTGAATTTTTGACACACGTGTCTCCACCTGATTGGAGCGGGGCTATAATCCATTTTTCACTTTTAGAAAACAAAGCAAAAAATCATCAAGTTTTCCTTCGGCCCCTTCCTTCATTTTTGCAAATTTTGGACACGTGTCCTCTTTTGATTGGTTCCAAACTTTGGCCCAATTTTTCACTTTTACCATTTGAAGTTAAAAACTTCAAAGTCATCACGAAACCCACTGCCCCATCTTGACCTTTCCTGGACACGTGTCCACCTGTGATTGGCCACGGAGTTTCGGGCCAAATTTCCACCTTAACACTTTGAGCCATAAAACATCAAAATTCTCCAAGTCCCCCCATCCATCCGCATGCCCTCCATGCCACGTGTCCTCTCCCTATTTGTTGCGGGCCTTCGGCCAAAAATTGATTTTGAAAATTTTGCAAAATGAAACCAAAAATTCCTAAGGAAATCCCGCCACCCACCAATCCCTAGCCAATCAAAATGTGCCACGTAGGCACCTCATTGCAGAAGGTGGAGCCATGGATCAAAATTTTCCCTTTTGCCAAAATTTCAAAAAATGATAAGTTAGAAATATTTCCCAACATCCCTCGGCCAATAGGAACCCGCCACGTTGCCATTACCTTGTGATGATAAATTTGATGGGAAAAGACACACCCGTATGACCGTCAAATCGTGAAAAATTTAAAGGATGCCCTAGAATTCAAAATTTTCAACAAGGATGGCCGATTTCTTGATTTTAAACCAACTGAAGCATGATTTGTCATTATTTTCAATCTTGGGATTGGGAAATTAATTGCATACAATTTAGATTTGATCAATTTGATTTTTTACATGATTTGACAAAGGGAAAATGACACAACCCAAAAATTGGAAAAACCTAGGGCACAAATAAGAGCATACACATGGATTTCTCTTTTAAACTAGGGTAGAACAACAAGTTTATGGGAAATTTTGAAACATTCAACTAGGGGGGAGAAAATGCAGATCACCAATTTGAGAAATAAAATGTTTCTGAGCAAAATCAGACATGAAAAATTAGGGCACACAATGCAAGCTCAGAAATGGCACTAACATTGGCTCTGCTGGGGATGGGCACTCCCAGTGAGTGCCACAAGGACAAAATGTAGACCAAGTGCCAAAATACCATTGGGAAAAGGAGTCAAAACACAAGGCAGCCCAAAAACAGAACCACCCAACAAAAATGAGCCGAGAAACCAACCAAAATGGTTGCCAAGAACAAAGGGCAAACCACAAACCACCAAACAACAAAAAACAAAGCAAAAAAAAGACTATACAATTGTACAATTTGTGCATACCTCACTTTGGGGATTAATCCAAGAAATGTTTTAAATGTCTGCCATTAATAGGAAGCTCCAGCAATTCCCCATCTAGATCTTTGAGAAAAAAGGTATGTTCACCAATTCTGATATCAATGGCATAAGGGCCCATCCATAATGCATCAAACTTGCCATGCTTTCCCTTGTCTTCATGCCTACTATCCCACAAAAAAACCAGATCTCCAATATTGAAGGCTCTAGGAGTGACCTTCTTGTCAAACAATCTCTTCAATTTCTCTCTAAATCTGATATGCCTTTGATGGGATGCTCTTCTCTCCTCATCAAGCTCAATAATCTGATTGATCCTTGATTCATATGGGCCATGCTCTTGATCTTCCAACTATTGGGAAAACTGAAATGAAGATAATTGCAGGTGTAAGGGCAGCAAAGCTTGAGTTCCATACACCAATTCAAATGGGCTTTTACCAGTTGCTCTTTTAGGAGTTATTCTATCATTCCAAACTACAAAACTTCAATTGTTCTCCCCACTTTTTCTTGTTCATTTCCAAGGTTCTTCTAATGATCTTCAACAAGTTCTTATTACTGGACTCATCTTGTCCATTCCCTTGGGGGTTGTAGTTTGAAGAATAAGTCAGATTGATTCCATATTCATTGCACATTGCCATTAAAGGTTTGGCTCTAAAGCACATGGCATTATCAGATACAATCTTAACTGGAACTCCAAATCTACATATGATATGATTCAATAAGAAGTCCACTACCACTTGGTGTGTTGCCTTTTTAGATGGGATTGCTTCAACCCATTTTGTAAAATAATCAGTGGCTACAAGAATCCACTTATGACCAGCACTAGAAGGATCTGAAATCTCACCAATGAAGTCCATTCCCCATTGCTTGAAAGGAGCTTCAATTGATACAGGCTGCAAAGGAAGGGAGCCTGAAGCTTTCAGTCTTCCAGAGAAATGTTGGCAACTATCACATTTTCTAACCAGCTGGGTTGCATCTTTGAAGAGAGAAGGCCACCAATAACCAGCTCTCAAAATCTTATGTGTTGTTACTCTTCCAGCAAAGTGTCCTCCACAAACTCCCCCATGGAAATCAACAACTATCTTGGGAGCTTCATCTTCAGCTATGCATTTCAAGAGGACACCTTCAGGGTTCTTCCAAGCCAGCCCAAGGTCTATAATGATATATTTTTGAGAAGCCAGCTTGAGGGCTCTTTTCTGATTTTTATTTAAATGATCAGGACAACAAAGGTGTCTAAGGTAAAATATTACATCCTTGTACCACTCAGAATTTACCAACTTTGCAAGCACATCTACCCTTTCTTCCTCTAGCTGATTCACTTCCACATTCTTGCAAGTTGCTCTCAGCCATGAGCTTAGCAAGACCCAAACCTCTTACCAACTTTGTGGTTTGGATGTCCATATCATACTCCTACATAGTTTGTTCACCCATCTACATCTTTTACTTGAGATCTCCATCTCTGATAAGATGTCTTTCACCATGGTGTGGGGAACATAGGCAACAACTTTTGAACTCAATATATAAGGCCTGAAAACTTTTGTTGCTTTCACCAAGGCAAATGCTTGTTTCTCCATGATTGTATACTTTAACTCAGCAGCTTGTAAAGCCTTGCTAAAGAAGGCAATAGGCCTCTCAGCCTCATTCTCATCCTTTTGTAGCAAAACAAAAGCAATGGTATACTTCAGAAGCAAAGGAAAAGATTTGGAAAGGCCTCTTATAGTTTGGGGCTGCTAAAACAGTGCATGTTTAAGTGCATCCTTAATTCCTTCAAAATCTTGAATGGAAGCCTCCTCCCATTTGATAACTTGGTCCTTCTTTAGCATGCTTGTGATTGGAAGAGTCAACTCAGCAAAGTTGGAAACAAACCTTCTAATAAAATTAATCTGACCAAAGAAAGACTAGATGCCTTTCTTGGTTCTTGGGATAGGTACCTTGCTTGATTGCTTCCACTCTCTCAGGGTCTATCATAACACCATCTTTTGACACAATGTGACCAAGCAAAGCTTGGCCTTTTACATGCCAAAATGACACTTCTTCAGATTAAGAGAAATGCCATACTCCCTACATCTGATCAACATCTTCTCCAAGTGCTGCAAATGATCACCTCTCTACCTTGAAAATACAGTCACATCATCTTGGTAAACTACAATGAACTCATTGATGTAACCAGCAAAAGCAACATCCATTTCTCTTTGAAAAGTGGCACCAACATTCATCAAACCAAAGGGCATCCTAACAAAAACATATGTCCCCCAAGGAGTAGTGAATGTTGTCTTAAGTCTTTCTAATTCTTTAACTACCACTTGATTATATCCGGAGAAACCATCCAATGTGGAAAGCAATTCAGACCCTGTCACAAGCTGCAACATATTTTCCATATTTGGCAAGGGATAGTTGTCCTTCATGGATGCTTTATTTAGATTTCTAAAATCCACACAAAGTTTGATGTCTCCATTCTTCTTTCTAACTGGCACAAGGTTTGCAACCCAAGATGAATATCTAGTGGGCTGAATAATACCTCCATCTCTCAACTTCCTTAACTCCTCTTGCATTTTCATGGAGAGAAGTGGATTAATTGGCCTTTTCCTCTATCTAAATGGTTTGGCATTTGTTTCAAGAGGGATCTCATGCTGAAATAAATCTTCCTCTGTATGCTTTCAGCTCTGAATAGGACCAAGCAAGGCAATCTTGATATTTTTTCAAGAGTTGGGCATAGGACTTGTTTTTCTTCTTTACTTAAATTGCTGCCCAACCAAACCTTCCTTGGTTTTCCTTTGTTCCCAAGTCATGCTCTTCCACATCCCTTGAAGTAGACATGTTTCTATTTATGATGCAATCAACATTGTTAAAATTTGACTCAAGTGCAACAAGACCTCTAGGAATGGTGTTTGTTTTCAATTGGATGATATCTTTTCCAAAAAAGTTTCTCTTCCTTCAGTCATGCATACCATTGGCTCCCAATCAATATTCTAATTTGCAAACTCACCTTGGTTTTGCAAGAACCTTAGCACTTGAGCATCATTGTTAAAACTTGCCAATGTTTCACATTATCAGGGACAACTGGCCTAGTCAACACTTCAATGTTGTATTCACAATAAGGTGAAATGGTGCAATTTTCAAATCTAGAACCCAACACTACCAACTTATCAGCAGAAAGCATTAAGACCTCTTGTCATGGTAAACAATGTTAAAGGAATCAAACATTTCAATTAGATCCCAAACTGCATGCTTATACTGTTTCATACGCTGATTTTTTGTAGCATACAATTTTCTTATTTGTTTGACAACCAGCTCTGAGTCTCCTTTTGCAACAATATCTTTCACTCCATACTTCCATGTAATCCTTAACCCCAACAACAATGCCTCATACTCAACAACGTTGTTAGTGCATTCAAAATTAAGTTTGAAGGAAAAAGCAAACTCTTCCAAACTAGGAGAAAGCAGAACTATACCAGCACCATTTCCAAATTTGGAGCAAGCTCCATCAAATAGCAAGGTCCAAGGAGAACCTACCATATCAAGGAACTTTGATCTGTCCATCTTGTGTTCTTTTCCATCAGCAAAACCAATGAAATTCTCAGCATCTACATCAGCAAACAACACTTCATAGGAAGCATTGTTGGGATCTTCAATTAGGTGCAACATCTTCTTTTCACCATAAAGTTTGACCAGGCTGCCTTCAATGGGAATGGTGGAAAAGACATATCCATCTGAATGCTTTGCCACCAACACTTGCAGCCCATTTTCTTGACAAAAGCATACCCCATTTGGCAGGGCAGTCAACAATTACAACATCCAGTTTCAAATTCTTACCCGGATAGGCTGCAAGTTACACTACCAAACCCTTCACACAACCAACCACCGACACTTCCCTTGAATCCATGGTAGTACACTTCCCATAGGTAGTTGTCACCTTGATATCCAACTCATTCATGACTTCTAGAGGCATGACATTACATGATGCACTAGAATCAAACATACAATTGTGAAGTAGCCTATCTTTTATGAGAAAAGTTGTAAAGAATGGATCAACATTCAATTGGGAATCAACCAAGGATGTCCCCAAATATACCTCAGGTGTCTCTCCAAGATCTTCCACTACTGGTGGTGTTTCAAGGCCAACAATGATTTGAAGAGGAGTCTCAACAACATTTACATTTCTGCTTGGGGTGATCTTCTCTTCTTTCAATCCCAAGTACTCAAATGCTCTCTTCTTATGCTCAGGAATTCTAAGCAACTCAATGATTGGAACACTCACTTTAATTTGGCTCAATACCTAGGCTATGTCATAGGGGACACTCTTTGGCAAAACAACATTGGAAGGGATACAAGAAGATTCATCAGATGGCAAAGGATTCTTGGCAGCTTGGGCATGATGAGGACTAAATTTTTCTCGGGACAACAGAGCTTCTAGCAAGTGTTTCTTTCCTAGGAGCTTCTTTTGGAATGCTTGTGAGCAAGGGTGTTTTAGGTTTGGCTTAAGGCCCAACTCCCTTAACAACTTTTCTTCTAGTGTTATAGTCCTTCTCTTGAGCTACAACAACATTCATCAACAATTGTCTATCTTCCTCCGAAGGGATACCACCATCATACTTCTTAATCATCAAAGCTCTCAAGTATTCAAAGTCATTGTTAGGAATTTCAAAATCTTGCACTACATCAACTTCAAGAGCATGAGGGGGGAGAAATACTTGTACCCACTTGATGCAATCCCAAAAGGCAGCAAAAGCAATCCTAGCACTTATTACCTCAGTAGATGTTGCTCCTCCTTGTGAGCTTGAAGAACAACCCACCATGCAAATATCATCATCAGTTCCATCCTCATTATCAGCTTCATCAACTTGTTGGTCCACTTCACATGGAGGATGAGGAAGAAAACATCTATCACACCAATCCATATCAACAACTTCATCAACAACAACAACCCTGACAGTTAGAGGGTCAAGAACCAATCTATTTTCACGTGTTTGGGGTTGTCTATTTGTAGATCCAACATGCCCTTTACCCTTGTCATCAAACCTCTGCTCATTCCTATGGTGATTGCCAAATCTATCTTGTGCCTAGCTACTAGGCTGACCTTGTGAAGTCTTCCCAATTCCCTTCTCATCTCTTGCCAACTTGTATGAGATTTATTTGACAGCCCCTGCCAAAGTCTTCACAACCTCTTCTAAATCAGCACCCTTGCTAGCTTGAGGTTTTTCAGGGTTTATCAATTTTACACCATCTCTCTTAAGAGGTTTCCCAATAGCCTTGATATTTTTTCAATTTGAAGTGCCATGGTGAAATCTTGTCTTAGATTGGTTGGGTTCTTGTCTCTTAGATAATAGGCTGCCTTTTTATCAAATGCATCTACATATTTGATTAAAAATATTCATGACAAGGCCTCAAACCAACAAGAAGCCTTCTCAATGTTTTTTTGAACCTTATGTTGAAGTCATGGACTGATTCATTAGGGTTCTTCTTGATAATCTCAAACTCGAGATAGAAGAAATCTAAGATTTTATATGATTCTAGGTTTGGTGCTTCTATATGGCGTGATCATCAAGGCAAGACAAAAATAGACAAGAGAGTGGATAAAACACATGCATAACTAATAAAAGATAAATCATGCATGGAAGAGTCATATGTATTTATAGCACATGCGATATGATTAAAGTAGAAGCTATTTATAGTGCATAGGAAAAAAGAGCTTCCGGAAATAAAGCAAACCGCTTATGGAGAACCGCGATTAAAGTCTAATTATAGGAAATATTTAGTTCTAAACACATGCAAAATATGTATGGGAGTAGTCTATTTTTAGAGTCAAATGGTGAAGGACAAGTTCCCACCCTATATATACTTATAATTATCCATGTATGAGTCGAGTCCTAATCGAGTCCTATTTTGCAAATTTGAGCTTATGGAGATTGTGTGAGCTTATCTTGATGTTATGTTAATGGTTATTTTTAATGCATCATGAGTACAATGAATATAAATATCCTTTTGGTAGAAGATCAATTGTCTTTGTGCAAGCTACAATAAGTTCAAATTAGGAAAATTATCATTAAAGGAAGATGGACCAAAGCGGCCAGGTCGGCCCATAGTGTATGGGCATTATGGCCCTTTCTAAAAGCCATGTTCCTAGATGCATGTGCGAGTAATCAAAGTTGGAATTGTAATATGTGAGGGTATAACTTGATTTGATGAATTAATATGCCCATTGTGTAAACAAATAGGTTGTGTGTGCAACAAAGAATGAGTGAGATATAGCTAAGGATATAATAATTGGCCAAATTGAGCAAGTGTGGGATAATACAAGAGTGTTTTACAATTTGTGTTGTTGTAAGACATGAATTACCAAAATGAGTGTTTACAGTAACTAAATACACCCCACCCTAATATAAATTAGTTCAACTGCTCCATGCTCACCAATTTTTACCTCTACCCTAAGCACTTGAATGAGTGAATATGCATTAAATATATGCACGTGATTATGTCATGAAGAAAAATGCGTTCAAAGAAAAATTACACATGTTTATACAATGTATATTTAGTATTTTTAGTGCATGGTGATAGTTTATAGCTCAACCTAAACGCATTCAAACTTTTCATGTGCACCTTGAAATAACTGAATATACACTTTATATGTCAACTAAATACACCCCACTATAACTAAAATTGTTGAATATAAACTAAATATTTAGCCTCCTCCCTATATACTGAAATGGATGAAAATATAATGAATACACTTACATTCCTGGGTATATGAGCACATTTGCAAAGAATACCAAGATTACAAATGTATTTTTACCCTACATTGAGTTATTTATGTGAATGTTCTTATTTAACATTCCATTCACCACAAACTCTAATATTTTCACTCCATAATGAGTTATTTATGTGCATGTTCTTATTTAACCTTCCATTCACCATGAAATTAGCTGGTACAATGTAGTGAATGTCATAAAATAGGGTGTTTTCATGCATGCATGTTGAACTATTGCATACATTTTTACACTAGAATGATTGAACTTGCATAAAATATAATTATCTAATTTTCTCATCTTCCACTATGCATTCACACATTGAATATACACCTTTGAATATATTGTTGTTTGTTTTGAATTGCCAAGTTGGTCATCAAGTGAGCTCACATTTGAGAACCTTTTTAATATTTTCTCTATGGTTTTCATATACTTGAGTACATATGCAAGTAATATTAGATTACAAATGTTTTCATTTTATATTGAGTTATTTTAGTATATATCCACCCAATTAGTATTATATTTATTGGTTATTTATAAATATGTGAGAATTAATTATATATTGAATATGCAATAATAATTTTGTAATTTCAAAAAATGCATTCAATGAAAAAATTACAGGTGTATAATCGATGCATATTCAATAATTTTAGTCTGTATGCATATTCAATGTTCAAATTGCCACATTTAATGTATGGTTGGTAATTTTAGTGTATGTTGTAATTCAATTGATGCACAACAACATCTAAACAAGTTTACTTTAGAATTGAGTGATGATCAAGACATATATGGAGAAACAAGACACGTGGAAGATAATGTATTATCTATAAGGGTTACTAAAAAAAGTGGGGAGTCTCAATGGGTTCATTATCAACTTGGATAAATGGTATCACAACCATGAAACACAAAGGTCCCCCAACCATTTCAATAGATCAAGAAGAGTCTAAAATTGTACAATATTGTAAATATGTGGTTGATATGGGTCATGGTCTACAAATAAATTCATTAAAGGCACATGGTACATATATGTGAGGCAAGGAATACTCTATTCACTGATGGTATGCCTGTAGATCATGGTGGGCAAGGTTTATAAAGTGGCACATAGATTTGTCTTTAAGGACTATAAAGGTCTTGATCATGACATGCAGTCATGCTTGTGCCTAACATAGTTTTGGTATTTTATGAAAACTTGGATAAAACGTATAAAACATAATAGTATGGCCACAAAGGATATGGAACTACAATGAAACTAGTGTGAAATATGGTAGGAATTGTGGGATGAGGGTAATTACAAAGACAAATAGTAGAAGTGTACCCCACATATTCCCAAAGAGTAGAGAGTGGATCACAATACTTTGTTTTGTTAATACAACATGGTAGAGTTTACCATGTTTCTAGCTATTAAAAGTGTAACAAATATTAGCTAATTACATTTCCAATTGTGAGCCCGATAAATGTATGACAACCCGACCACAAAGATGGATGACAAAGGAATTATTTCTGAATTGGATACACCACTTTGCTAGATCAAATTTGGGTGGTGTTTCACCATCGAATAGACATCTACTCATATTTGATGGGCATTGCAGCCATGTGGCGTATGAGACAATCCAAGAGGCAAGAACATTGGGCGTAGATATAATCACATGTCTTGTGCACACCAACCATAAGCTTCAACCATTAGATGTTATGTTGTTTTCACCATTCAAAACCTACTTCAAGGATGAGAGATCCAAATGGATGGTCAAACATCACAATGTAGACACAATAATATCATAATTGATGACACTTAGCTGCAAGGATTTCAAGAGATCATTAACTCCATAAAATATAAAAGTTGGTTTTAAGAGGATCAATTTGGCCTCTCAATCGAGATGCATTGGTTAATGACATGCAACCTAGTGATGCATTCAATGTTGAGATGACAAAGGAGAAAACAAAAATGGAGATCATTTTGAAATGGTTGGTTATAACAAAGATGAAATTGAACAATTTATCATAGATAATGGAGAAGAAATCTAATAGCAAGCTGATAATATTCATCATGTAAATTATGAGGCGAGGAAACCACAAACTGATAAAAACTAGCAAACAGGGGTATATGTGACAAATGTAAGTCAACAAGACACATGTACATGTTTAAGTCATAGTGAGTAAGGTAGTTGACTTGAAGTTCATGTTCAAGTTGAAGACAACAACACACCAACTCATGTAAGTTAGACATGAGAACTTGTCACAACCGATGACGAGATGAGTACACCAACACTAGTTAGCCAACCAAAATGGTTGAAAGAAGTTGTTGCAAAATTGGGGATTCCAATCAACCTCCCCAATGAGGACATATCACTTTCCATGTTATCCCCCCTTCCTAACATGCCAAGTGGAATAGTTCACTATTATGAAAAATGTAACGAATGGAAAAATGAAAACAATAGTCATTTGGAAGTTGTAGATTTGGATTGTTCACAAAAATTTATACAAGACACAATAGAACAACCATACAATGTAGAATCAGGAAACCAGGTCAGTGGATCACTGTGGAATTTTCTCAATCTTCCAATTGAAATGGTTAAGGACAATTCAGAATGTTGAAACAAAGGGACTATAAGATTGAGTAGATAGTCACAAATTCTCACATCAAGTGACTACTTACAATTGATCAATGAACAAGATGCACGAAAGAAGGAACTAGAGGAGTTGAAAGCGAGGAATAATGAGCATCTTGAGGAGAGAAAGGAAAACATAATCATTGCACAATAGAAAGGGAAGAAAAAAAACTTGAAAGGAAACTTAAAAATCTAAGGAAGGAAATGGAGAGGATAAAAAACAACAAGAAAAATAGAAAAAGAAGGAACATGAGAAGCTACAATGGGAGAAGAGAGGATAGAAAAGGAAATGCAAAGGCAAAGATGTTTGAGTAATTTAGGAAATCATATTCCTCCACAACACCCAATTATGATGGATTTCTACAACATTTACACTCCAAATTTTCTAAATGTTGTCAATTACCAAGCTTGCAACACCTCTACTCCTACAAATCAAATGTAGTTTCCTTCAACAACATCAATGCAATTTTTGTCAACACAAATGCAGTTTTCTCATGTAGGTAATATGCAATTTTATTCAACAAGTAAAACAAACATGTAATTTCCTACTTACATTCCTATGCATGTCACTACTTCTATCCAAATGTAATTAGGCCATGCAAGCAATCTACAAATTCCTTTTTCAAGCTCAACCAACGTTCCTATTACACCCCAAATAGAGAATGGAACAATAACAAACCACAAAAGAAAAGAGACCATGGATGACAGTGAAGAATAATTCATCTTTCACACAATTTAGATGCATGTGGTATGTGTAATTCAATTATGCAACCTTTTTATGTGAATGGGATCCATATATATAATTTTTTTGAATGTAAGAAGTTATAACCTTATTAGCGAAGATCAAAGGCATTATTTATGTAGTTTTTTTAGAAAACAATAGACCGATACCTATATTTTGTTAATTTCATCTTATCAATATATAAGCATAATTTTTTTAATGTGTATAAACATGCATTATCTCCTTATAGATGTTTTTTTCTGTACATTTTTTTCAAGAATAATGAAAACAAAGGAAAACAATTCACTTCCTAAGTAAGGTCATAAATGACCTTACATGAAAAAAAAGAAGACTTAACATTTCCTAGAGATTAATGGTGTCAAAAGACACATTTGTAATAGCCTCCCCTATCTTCCCAATCGAACAATCCTTCATTAACCCTCTTCTATCATCCAATTTGTAAAAACAAAAATCCAGGAGCAATAAGCACATTTGTAGGTAATACCAAGGTAAATGTTTGTAGTTGAAAAATGTGAATTTACACCCGTATATTCAATGTATGTTCATTAATTCTAATGTCTATTCAAATAGATACTAAAATAATAACCTTGTACACTTAGATATTAACTGCCTAAAAAATGACACTTATGTATATTCACCTATTTAACTGATACTGAATGTATAGATAAAAATTCTTTACATGTATTCAATGTATAGGAAGTCATTTTTTACATGTTTAGATTTTTTTATCATTGAATATTAACAAATTGAAACTACTCAATACACATTGAAAATATGGTTGTAATCCTAGTGTTGCCTGTGAATGTGCCCAGTGAATGAAAAACAAAAAGAAAAAACAAATTAAAACTGGACAACCTGATGATTCACTAATAAGTTCAAAACAAAAGCGAAAAATAAAACAAGTACTAATAATGAAACCTTCAGAAACACGTTGGTTTTTTTCTTTAATGAAACCATTATAGGTTGGAAGGGCTCAATATTATTATTCCACAATCTCTAAAATGTGGAGTGTTAAGAATAAATGACAACAATTAATGGTAGGATTGAGATAAAAGATGGTGCACAGTTGCAAATAATGAAGGAGGCATACAAAGTGATATGAGTGAAATGAATCTAAAGTTTGAATGTATTTTGGTGTAGCTATAAAATATCACCATACACTGAAACTATTGAATGTACACTAAATAAACATGTGTAAATTTTTCCTTTGAACACATCAATTTCCATGACATAATTATAAGTGTATATTCAATGTATATTCATTCATTCAAGTGCTTATAGAAGATGCACAATTGTTAAACACAGAGTAGTTGATGAACTAATTTATGTTAGGGTGGGGTGTATTCACATATCCAATATTTATGTATATTAATAGGGAATTTAACAATGCACTTTAAAATTTTGAGTGCATAATAGAAAATGAAAAAGTTGTATTTAGTTGTATGTTCATAATTCCAGCCTATCAATCACATCTTTTCTTTGCTTTTGGGATCGGTCTTGATGTGAAACCGCCCCTAGCCCTGCTGGGCTGGCGGTTTTTCCTTCCCCCTCTTTTCTTTGCTTTTTGGTCTTTAGTGACGAAACCGCCGCCACCTCGGCAGGCGGGCGGCGGTCCTTCACGCATTTTCCAAAATGCTCTTTTAACGCGACTCGTGTAAATTTTCAACGTTTACCGACTTTTTCACCGCCTTTGCTTGTATTTATGATTATGGTTCCCTGGAATAGTGTTTTGGCATTGTTTATGGTTTAAGAGATCAATTTGGTTTTCACCTTTGGGTAAATGGGATTCTATAAATAGCTGGCTTGTGCTCAAGCAAATGGCCCCTCAAATTTGCCTCTGAATTTCTCATTTCAATAGCTTAGCCTTTCAATTTTGTTTAGGATTCATAGTTTCATTTGTTATATGCATGGTTAGTGTTGTTTAGTTGTTAGAAAGCCACATATTCTCCTTGTGCAAGTGTTGTTATTATTTCATCCAATCAATTGGAGTAGGATAGTTTGATTTTTAGTAGGAAGCCATTAAAGTTGCAGGTTCTCTCATCAAATAGGATAGTTTCAGGTTCTGGACATTTTATGTTGCATGACTCATAATAAATCCCGCTAGGAATTACATAAGCCAAGCTCTGTTCTCTTGCGCTATCCCTCTCCTACTCACATTGTATTCAGTCTGCATCCTAAGCTGCCATTGTCCCATATCTACTTCTGTTGATGCTAGCATTACACACTTTTCTGGATCCACGTGAGCACGAAAGAATGAGGAA
Organism: Taxus wallichiana var. yunnanensis; assembly: GCA_018340775.1. Lineage (NCBI taxonomy): Eukaryota > Viridiplantae > Streptophyta > Pinopsida > Cupressales > Taxaceae > Taxus > Taxus wallichiana. The sequence goes on along the minus strand of CM031235.1, from coordinate 939,024,841 downwards.
ATCACACTGAGGGGACAAGGCCACACACCATCGGATTCGCCACTGTTATGCAAAATCCAGGTTCAAGCTTTCAAAGTTCTAGTTAAAGCATATCAAGTAGAGTAGCCAATCATTTCATTTCAGTTAATTTTACTTTCGATATTGCCAGGGAAGCTGTGGGGATTGATAGTTTCTGAGAAACTATGATTCACTCCTCACTTCTGAGGTAGGATCGAGAGTCTTTCAAATAGATTAGATCAGTTATCTGGTTACTTAGAATAGATTCACAACTACACAGACAAGTAGCTATACTCGGCTGCTTTGTTTGTTTTAATTTCGTTATTAGTTTAGTTGTCAATTTCTAGATATATTAGATAATTGCTCTTTTAAATTCTGTTTAGTAGTTTATCAAAATATCAGATTTAGGAATATACATAGATATATCTTGCGTAGTCGATTTATTCTGTCATTAGTTAGCTTTATATCATTTCCTTTTGCATGACAATCACGGGACCTAGGGAGCCCAGAGAATACGTATTCGAGCCTATCGTGCCTCAACCCAATCTTGTCATAGCAATAACCGATATAGACCAGAATCTTAGAATCCAAGTCTTCCAAACAACAACAGACTTACAACAGATCAACTCACAGTTAAGAGGGTTAAACATAGAAGACGACCAAGCACACATATTTTGGTCAAACCAGCCAAACTACAGGTTACCCTAGATAAACATCCATGATTGTAGAAGGGCTTGAAAGAGAGAAACATTCGGTTGTGATCCTTTGGTCCCACAGCCAGACACAGGAGATATTCTCACTGATATAGACACTAACTTAAGAATTCAGGTTGCAAGAACACCTATAAGATACTCTGAAAAGATTACACAACTGTTAATTCTAAACATAGAGGCCGAAAAGGCATACGACTATTGGATACTAGGGATTAGGGACTGATTCCACACATGACCATAGCAGGTCCACAACAACCACGAATCTACGGTTGTGATTCACAAATCCCACAACCCAACGAGTCCACAGGTCAATCCGACATTGACGCTGGTTTACACACATTAGTATTCAGATCCACTCCACTTCCACCTATTATCATCACACAGTTATCCCTGTTGGATATAGTAGCTAACGAAGCTAAGGATTTCTGGACTAGGCCGGAGAATCACCCATAGAATCCACCATATCCATCATCCATCCTATGACCCTATCTGGAGATATACACAAAACAATCCCAGGTCATTTTCCCATATCCCACAACCTATAGATCGAATCACGCCAGAGCTCGATATTGATTGGAGCCTTGAGCGTCATCCTCACCGATCGATCTATCATCATGCCGATTCGGTTAGGAGGGCCTTCTTTGCCTTAGATTCATAGATTCCATTAGTGCGTGTCGAAGATATAAGATTTCCTAACTAGTTTACCCATACCCCACGCATAGTCCATCCCCACCAGTTGTCTCTCGGCACGACCTCGGGAGGTCGGGTGCGAGGAAGAGTTACTTGTAGATTCCCATGCTCGCTTGTCACTTTTCCATCATACAAAATTGGTGAACCCAACGTGAACCACACAGTGCTTCCCCTTTTCTTTATTACCTCTTTCTTCCACCTTCACTCTTTCCCATTATTCTATGGGGTATTCATATACCCCCCGAATATGTCGGGATTCGATGCATATGGCAGACCTCTCCTAGGTCTTGAGGCATACTACGCTCAACTGAATAGACAGTCATCACCCTCGCTCTCAGTATGGGGTGACAACTATTCAAATAACCAATTATCAACACAAGCTCCACCTCCAAGGACTAGATATAGTTCATCTTTCCAAATAGAGGAGTTGGATCAACTCACACAAATGCAACAAACAGAGCCTTCAGGCTCGAACAATATGACATTCACAGGAGAATCTGGTTCATCTCCTCAGGTGCTTTGCTTAGACCACAAATTAGTAGACAATCAGATCCATACCTAGTTTTAGATGATGAACATTCAGTGCATTACGCCAGGAATGAACAACACTCTGGGAGTATGTACCCACCTATAGGAAGTTTACAAACATGACCCGAGGTCTCTTTTCAAGAAAACACCTCCATGCCACTACCTATAGGAAATGCCCTCGGTGAAACTTGGCAGGGAAACGATCAATTCATAGCGGGGTATCACATGCCTATACAACCTCAGAATATACAACAAAAATGCCACCAAGGCAAAATACTGTGACTTCACCAAATGAAGTCATTTTGACTTTAGTAGAAAGAGTTAGAGGGTTAGAACTTGCTCAAGCAAGTCAAACATCTCAATTCATGCAGGCAGGAAATTCCAATCCTCCACATCATCCTAGCCAAGTAGACCTCCTCACAGGAATAGGCACGTTGGGCATGCCTCCTCAGTATTCACAACAAACACCAACTAGAACCACCACCTCCAACACCGTTCGGGTGGAGAATATGATACCTCCGGTCTTGTACAACACAATCCACTCTTGGGGAATACTCCTTCATACTTAAACATGTACTCCAAGTCACCACAAGGAGATATGTTCTCCTCTCCCGGCATGCTTGCTCAACCACAGGGGCTTCCTTATGCCCCTGCAAACACATACGCTATGCCATATATCAGCAACCCATTCCACCTCCTCCCCCTCAACAGGCACCATCAATGGTCGAAACCTATGCGATAGGGACTTACTCAGAGTATTTGAAAGAGCCCTTAGACTTCACCATACGAAGCGTCATGCTTGAGACCTCTTCTGATTTTCCCAAATACAAAGGGGAGGGAGACCCGAATACACACATTAAGGCCTATGCCACAGCCATTCGAGAACTACTTCCTTGGGATGGGGTTGTTGCCAAAATATTCCCCAAAACCTTGGAGGGCATCGCCCTCGATTGGTATTACAGAATACCTGAAGCTTCCATCCATTCATTTAAACAACTCGTTTCAGAGTTCATTAAGGCATTTGACATGAACAAATTGTTAAGAATAGGAATCAGGGAATTCTTGCACATTAAACAAGAACACAATGAATCTGTCACTCATTTCATCCAGAGATGGCATACAGTCCTTTATTCTTCGGCCAGTGCTCCAAACATGGACCAAATGGAGCTATGTGATTTATTCCTTCATTCTCTCAGCAGAGAGGTGAAGGAAGAAGTCAAAGTTCCCACTAAGGACTTACGATGAAGTACTTGAGAGCGCTCTCCGAATAGATCAAGCGGCAATAGATAGCGGTCATGCAAGACATATGGAGCAAATGGGAGGTTAATCACCCCCAACCAGAATACTACGACTTACCCTACTACCACAAACGTCAATCAAGGACCTAAAATCCTTAACAAAAATCACGGTGCAACAACCGATGGGGTAACTAACCAAGCTAAAAAGGTCAATGTTCTAAATACTCCACCGTTGGTTAACAATCAACGAAACAACAACTTTACCCCAACAATCAATTCGGTGGATTTTAATCATCCACAACAACAACAACGGTGGATCCAGACACAGGGTCCAAGCCAAAACTCAACTGGATATCAAAATCAGAACCAAAACCAAAAACAACAAATACAAAACCTTAATCCTAATAGACAATGGTTTGATCAGAGTTTTGGACCACAATATATGCCAAACCAACAACCTAGAAATTACAATCCTAACTCGTATTGTGGTTTCACAAGATTCGAGGCCACGACACTAGAACGTGTCAGTGACTACTATAAATTCATGCAACATTTTCCAGAGGAGCAAAGACAACTTTTCATAGATATGTTCTTGGCAGATCCTACATCACCAGCACCAAATACTTTTACAGGGGCAGTTTCCCCTCAAAATGCTCCCCTCAAGATCTTCAATGATCCGCTCCCAAGTCACAATAACAACAAATTAAATCCAAATGGGATGAACAAAGGTGTAATGGTAGGAAATAATGATTATGAAGCCTCGACTTCACTAAATCCACCTGTTGCACCACAATTAGGAAGTCAACCATGACCCAAGATAGTCGGTTTAGTAGAATTAGATACCGAACTACCCGTGGAAGCCATAACAAGGACACGAGAGTATTCCTCTCAGCCAAGTCCAAGTTACTCACTAGAGACAGATAACATCCAACAAATATTAGTGAAACCCGTAGGTGCCTATGATCTAATTAATGACCTAACAAAAACCTTCTCTCACATCTCCTTTTTGGATTTGCTGAGGAACTCTCCTGCCCACAGGGCTGCTCTTTTAGAGGCATTAGGTTTAGGTCATTTAATTAACATCACTCCACCTCCCGAAACACAGGTAAACCATATAGACTTTGATATCTACCCTCCGGGGCAGCCGGATAGGGATACTGAGTTTATATTCGAAATAAACAAAATGCCAACAGATCATTGAGATTGCACACAGAGGTGATCCGGCCTTACATTTGCAAGTGTGGGTTTATAACAATTACGTTAAACGTGCAATGGTTGATGATGGGGCAACAGTTAACATAGTCCCCTTCTCTTTCCTTCAAAAGCTAGGGTATGGAGAAACAAATTGTTCCACGACTCGGAATACGCTAAGAGGCTATGATAGCCTTAAGGCCACTTCGATTGGAACTATAATACTACCAGTTACCTTAGGACCCAAAACAATCCTGACTGAGTTTTATATTATAGATCGGAAACCAATTATAATATGATCCTCGGCCGACCATGGATACACCGTATGAAGGCAATCCCTTCTACGTTATTTCAAGAAGTAAGGTTCTTGCACTTAGGAAAGGTATTCATAGCCAAAGGTGATCCAAAACCATTCGATATACACCTAGCTGACTTAAAGAAAAGACCGGGCATTCACTCTGAGTTTGAACTCCCAACAAACCAACTTAATAAACCAACCGACGCGAAACCAGAAGAAAAGTTGGTACCTACAATAGATCTTGAGACTATGAGCCTAATCAAGACTATTCCAGCCCTCAAGGATGAGACTAACATTGTAGAAACAGTATCATTAGGAACTACTGCGAAGATTGTCGACTTACTAGAACAGGATCTACCAATTTTCCTACCATTTGATTATGTAGGTATGGGATATACCCTAGGTGTTGGTGCTCTTCCAGCAGAGGATCTCTGCATGGTAGAAGTAACCGAAGCAGAAGAAATTGACGTAGCGAATGTCCCAACGTCCATCTTCCCAACTAAATATTGGACTCTCCATTTTGATGGAGCAAGATGTCATTATGGGGCTGGGGCAGGTGTGATCTTTACTTCTCCCGAGGGAAAGATCCTACCATTCACCTTTAAACTAAATTTTGAATGTACAAACAATGGCGCGGAGTATGAAGCCCTCCTCCTTGGCCTCATCATAGCTAAAAGGCTCGGTGTTAACGACATCAGGGTGTTAGGAGACTCTCAATTAGTAGCGAACCAAGTCTCTGAGGTGTATGAAACCAGAGTTGAACACTTACAGCTCTACAAAACAATGGTATTAACTTTGAGCAAAGAATTTGACTTCATATCCATTGAAGCAATCCCACGAGAACAAAATCTTCTTGCGGATTCTATAGCAACCTCAGCGTCACGCTTCACCCCAAATAGTGAGTTAGAAGATACCCGTTTCATGGTATCCCTTCATACTGAACCATTAGTGAAAACAATGTCAAACCCTCTTTTAACGAACATAGCTGAGAACAACTCTATTATCCTAGACCACGTTGATAGTGATAGAGCCACTCTGGATTACTTAAATGCCTATGCAACGTTACATCTCACCCATCATGAGGTAGATTTGTCCTTAATCCCACATTCATCTTCCTACTTCGAAATCCCATGATAGAGCTTCCCCCACAAAAAGAACTCAACATATACACAGTAGAGAATGGAGATGATCTGGAATTACCTCCAGCCCCACCTGAGTTTGAAGAAGGTAACACTTCTTTAATCGAAGAAACAATTGATATTAACATTGGAATGGAGGAAGACCCAAAGATCTTGAAACTAGGATCTTCGTTAACTCCAGAAGAAATAGAAATACACACTCGAATCCTCAAAGAACATCAGAAGGCTTTCACATTTAATTATAAAGAAATGACAGGGGTTGCACCACACATCATCATGGTACATAACCTCATCACCAAATCGAGATCAAAAGCCGAGTTAAACAAAAATCGAGACCAATGAAACCCAAGGTGGCTCTCATGGTAAAGGAAGAAGTAATGAAACTCCTCCAAGTAGGATTCATCAAGCCGGTCGATTATTCTCAATGGATATCTAATATCGTTCCCGTTCTCAAAAAAGAATGGGAAGATACACATTTGCATAGATTTCTGAGACATTAACAAAGCGTGCCCCAAGGATGACTTCCCATTACCATCCATTGATGTCATCATTGATGCAACAACTGGCTTTGAGCTTTTGTCTCTCATGGATGGATTCTCAGGATACAATCAAATCAGAATATCCGAACAAGACCAAGCCAAAACCACGTTTATAACTCCTTGGGGAACCTATTGCTACGTTGTTATGCCATTCGGTCTCAAGAATGCTGTGCCACATACCAGTGGGCAATGACATACATATTTCACGATCTTATTCACAAGATCATGGAATCCTATGTAGATGACTTGTTGGCCAAGGCCAGGAAGCGTTGTGATCACCTGGAAGTGCTCCATATCATTCTTTCACGTTTGATAGAATACGAGTCACACTAAACCCAGAAAAATGTGTATTTGGTGTGACAGGAGGGAAGCTCCTAGGTTACATTATATCATCATGAGGGATCGATGTAGACCCAGCCAAAATCCGGGTTGTTCTTGAAATGATCCCACCATCGGATGAATCGGAATCAGGTCATTTCTTGGGAAACTTGGTGCAATCCGAAGATTCATCCCAGACTTAAGCTTTGCCATTCATCCAATCAACAATCTACTCAAGAAAGAGTACAATATCGATTGGACTAGAAGACTACTGAGAGGCTTTTGAAGCAGTTAAGCATTTCTGTTGTCACCACCCACGCTAATGCCACCTAAACCAGACCGCCCTTTAATCTTATATTCACGAGCTACCAATGTCTCACTAGCTTGTATGCTGGCTCAAGAAGATGATGACAAGAGAGAACACATGTGATTTATTTTATAAGCCACACGTTACTCGATTATGAAACATGCTATACACAAGCAGAACGAGAGTGCCTTGCCATAGTCTTCGCAACCAAATGCTTAAGACATTACATGCTAAATCAAGAAACGAGGGTCATTGTAAAAATAGACCATTTACGAACCTTCCTCATGCAAGGGTCCTTGTCTAAGAAGGTTGGATGCTTTATGACCTTAATGGGTGAATTTGAATTAACTTTTGTAAATCAAAAGTCCGTTAAGGGACAAATCATAGCAGATTGGTTAGCTGACAACCCATTAGATGGAGGTGATCTAGTCGATTTGGACTTTCCCGATGAATGCATATATTACGTCGAAACTAGACCTCCCATCTCTGAATGTCCTTGGTATACTGATATTATTAATTATATCATGAACCATACATATCCAGAAGGTGCTACGCCACAACAAAGAAGGTGGTTACGCATTATCGTAGCTAAATACGTTATTATAGAACAAGTGCTCTATCGTAAGGCTTTCGATGGAATGCTTCTAAGGTGTGTTGACACAGAAGAATCCAAGAAGATTCTCCACGAATCTCACAGTGGAATATGTGGAGGCCACTTCGGTGGTCATGCCACCACTCACAAAATACATCGGATGGGCTATTTCTGGCCCACTCTAGAACACGACGTAGTAGAGTTTGTACGCAGGTGTCATAAATGCCAAGAATTCTCCCACGAGATTCACATGCCGGCACAAGCTCTACAACCAATCGCTACTCCATGGCCCTTTTCTACGTGGGGGCTAGATTTGATAGGGAAATTCTCTCCCTCATCTATAGATGGCCATAACTTCATAATCACGGCCACCGAGTATTTTACCAAATGGGTAGAGGCTATGCCTCTCACCACTGATACCAGGTTCCATGATCGCCAAGTTCATTTTGAACCAGATCATTTGTAGGTACGGTGTCCCACAAATCATTATCACAGATAATGGGACTTCTTTTAAGAATGATGAGGTTCATGAACTATGCAATAAATTTAAAATAAGCCATCATACAGACCTCCTGTATATTACCCTCAAGCCAACGGATAGGCTGAAGCAACAAACAAAACATTGAAAGCCATTCTCCTTAAAATGGTGAAAGAAAACAAAAAAGATTGGCATTTAAAGTTATACCCGGCCTTGTGGGCCCACCAAACCTCAATAAGAACACCAACAGGAGCAACTCCTTTCTCATTGGTATTCGGAGCGGAAGCAGTTCTCCCACTTGAGGTTGAAATACCCAGTCTCCGCATCTCATTACAAGGGATTCTAGATGAAGAAGCTTATAGAGAAGCACGTCTCTCTCAACTAGAAAGCCTAGATGAGCCAGGTTAGATGTTGAATAGTGGCACAGAGTCTATGCTGACCGGATGTGCGGCAGTATAACAAGAAGGTCTATGAATGAGACATATATGAAGGTGATCTAGTTCTAAGACTAGACAATGCGGATCGATAAAAAGACCGGCGAAGGGAGGAAATTCCAGCCCAAATGGTTGGGCCCATACCGAGTCATGAAGGACTATGGAAATGGTGCATATCTCTTATGCACACTGGAGGGTGAGGAATTTGGTGAAACTGTCAATTCCCTACACCTTAAGCGATTCTATGCATAAGTGACCAGCACTATCTATATAATTATATCTACATTGCATCTTCATGTAGTTAGGTTCATTTCTCCACTTGTTTCATACAAATCTTGTGATCAAGGAACTTATTCCCAAAGCAATTCATTACAAACTTATGATGATATTGACATTAGCTTTCAAAACATACTTCTTCATTTTCATAACATCATCACCATTTCAGAATCATTTCATCCATACAAAGCTAGATATGACAAAGTCTTAACGGTAACCATACCAAGGTCTGCATGCTTGTTCTCACTTTTGGTTTCTCCCTAGGATAGGTGTCTTGCCTATGGTCATTCTAGAAGCTTCATCGTGTCACATCTATCCCATATGCATATCTCTTTGGAAGTAAGAACATACTGACATTTTTCTCAAATAAACAAGTCAAATATAGATCAAATAGAAAATTTTATTTTTACACATTTCCTTGCCCTACCAACCTTCGGTGATGAGCTTGCATCTCTTACTAGTGACGTAGGGTTGGGAAAGGATGGGAATGCCCTTACTCACCTATACCTTGTCCATGGTGATAAGCCCACGCTTCTGACTAGTAGCATGGGGCAGGGTATGGGGGGTCCTCTTAACAATAAACGTTGAAGGTAGTCAACAAACAATTCAAATGAACCTTTGAAATCTTGAGTCAAAAATGAATGAATCAGATGTCCAAAATTCCAAGAGAGTTCAAAACCCTAAAAACCAGATTTTGTCAACCATGTGGCCATCTACGGATCTAAGTCTAGATAAACCACAAAGCAAGTAGCATTCTAAACTATGGAGTCACTTGAGTAGAGTAGGTTTGTAGCATCCTAATTTGGTTCCACCAAATCTTTGTCTATCTCTCATCACTACCATTCAACAAATTTCACAACTTGTGCCCTTTCTAGCTCTCGGTGATGAGCCCTCGCATCTTACTAGTTGCGTGGAGATAGGAATGGGGCAAGTTCATCTGCTCATCATACCGGTTTATCATCTCATTTTGTCAAAACAAAAATGAAGTACCAAAAATTGCTTATAGAAACTAAAGTTCAAAATCACGTTGTGTCTACATTATCATACATCAGCATCACGAAATACAAAAAGAAAGAAAACATTTGTATCATTTGTTCTCCATTGCATACATTCTGAAAGGCATATAAAAACAACATTGTAATTTACATACGAAAGCAAATCACAAGAACATTGATACCAAGAGTCTAATCCAAAAAGAATATATATATATATATATATATATAATTTCCTGTACAATGCCATCATGTGCTAAGCATGGTCAAAATGCTCAAAGAGCCCGGAAAATACAAATACATCATACAATGATCTACGAGAGCCAATGGCCTCTCGGCCCCTGAGATCCCTCACGCGGGTGCACGCCCACATCTAGGACTCCAGCTACGCGGCGCTCTGAGTGCACGGAGGGCTCACGATCCCGAGGAGCAGCTGCGGTCTCACCATGAGAGTGACTCCTCATCAGGCACTCTGTGTCCTGTATCCTACCAACTCGGTATGGAGGGTAGACACCATCCTAGCCACATGCCAGATAGGGGAAAAAATGTTCGGTATGCCTACCAGGCTGCTTGAGGGCTCCCCTGCATCCACGGATAGCTCCGCACGGGTCTTCTCCATAGGGATCATCAGGGTATCGGTGCATACCCGGTGAATCAGGTCTCGCCACTCATCAGCAGTCTCTGCAAGCAAAGGAGAAAAACCCAATTAGAAATAATCAAGAGATAGAAACAAATGTAAACAAAAGGAGAGATAGCAACTAAGGCAATTCTAACTAGAAACAAACATTAAAAGGAAGGATGATAACTCACTCGGATCTCTGGGCCTCCAAGATGGATCTCTAGGGTCGGCACCTGCCACAGATGCCACTGCTGACTGGTGTGCACTCCTCCTGTGCCTAGGGCCACATAACGTCCTACTACGGACTCATCCTCTCCACCCAAGCCCTGAGAGAGTGGCTCCTCTGAAACCAGAGTCACCCTCTCCACTCTGCTCTGCCCTCTCTCTGCTGTAGATATCACAGTGTCATGCCACTCAGGATCGCTGTCCTCCTCTCTCACCCACTCACTTGACCTCAGCCTCGGTCTCCTCCTCCATCTCCCCCCCTGTGAACTCCTCGGACTCAGAGTCTATGTCAATGGGGTCATCACTGCTGTGGGCGGGACCGGTGGCAATCTGAAGCAAGGGTGCCTGAGGAGCACCGGCTCTCCCTCGAGCTCGTACTACCCTCCTAGCTGCAATGGGGACACCAGGAGTAACAACTATCCAACCCCGGCCTCTAGGACCTCCTCTAGCCTCCCGGACTGATCTATATACCGGTACCACTGGGGGAAGCATACCCACGTATGGAAGGCCAAACTGCTTGGGGCACTCGACCAAATGGATGTATCTCCACCCTCCCCATCCTGTCAACAAGCTGCCCTGTGGTGGAGCAAGAAATCAAAGTAAGAGCCTCCTCGCCCCATAAACCTGCCATGGCCTGATAAGGTGTGGCCTCCATGTCATCAGTGGTCAAGGAGGTGACTGGCTGGTGAGGTGCTCTGAGCACCAACATGTCTGTCCATCTGGCTGCCCTCACAGCTCTCGGGATCTGCCACCTCTACACCTCTCCCATAAGGGATGAAACGCTCATAGACCCAGCTCATAACCAGGGTCGGATGGCTCAATGACTGCCCCATAAATGGACCACCCGGTACAAATCATGATAGGTGGTCCCAAGAATGTCGGCTCCCCAGGCATAAATCCGGCCATGCCCCTCAATCTGTATGCAATGATGGGGGACCAACAATATAGTAAGGTGTCTCCTCCCTTGTCCCCGATCAATCTCGAGGCAAGGATCCCCATAATGGCTTGACGAATCAAGGGGATAGGTAGGCTAGGAATAGATCGGACCCTCACCCCCTTCTTTGAACCAGTGGAGATAACTACATCTCCCATATATGAGGCCCACTTGTGTTGTCTGAGCCCGTGACCTTGTTGTCTCAAGAGTGAGCCATCTCCCGATAATCGGGACCCCCAAGATATGGTAAACATCCTCCAAAGTAATGGTCCACTCACCCCGGACCCCTGGTAATCGGAAAGTGTTCCGATCTGCATCCCAATATGAAAATAAGTCACAAAGTATGTGACTAGATGGTGCAACATGCGGGACCCGTGATATGCGCAGTATACTGGCCCTCTGAAGAGTGTCCTGCTCATCTTGAGAAAGGGCATCCAATACTGCGAAGCCAATCACACTCCCTCTCCCGACTCCATCGGATATACTCCTCCTTCACTGCACATACACCCAAAAACACACAAAATAGAGTAAGTTAGTATCCAAGTGACATTAGAAAAATCATGAAAGCAGGAAAGGATGCTAAAAATGCAAAAATAAATTCAAATAAGTATTATTTATACATTTTGTGTAGAACCACCACCCTGAGCAGGGTGGTGGTTCCATAATCACCACCTTAAAGGTGGCGGTCTTGTAACCACCACCCTGATCAGGGCGGCGGTCTCGTAACCGCCGCCTGCTTAGGGCGGCGGTCGTGTCCCAAAACCCACGCGGGGTCATGTGCCCTAAAAGTGGCTAAAAATGCAAAATAAAGACCATTTTGACTCAAACAAAGCCTACCCAGTAGGCGCCCCCTAGTTGACCTATTAAAACTAACATTTTTGAAAATAATCCCCCCATGACAAAGATTTCACCATTTTAACATTTTGGGGGCAAAAATGGTAAATCGAGAAAAACTAACCTGTGATCTCGCGGGTCGGTGTTCCACTCGTGGAGGCATGATCACGATCTCGTCCCAAACATTTTGACTATACTCTCATGAGAAACCATCACCGTGGGTCCCAGAGCTCAAAATCAACCAAATCAACACGCACAAATGAATAGGAAAATGGGCCCACTTTTACATATATAGCAACCTGACTTGTTTTGAATGCCCCTTTTCGCAGGTTTGGAGCACCGGAGGTAAGTTCTTATCCCCACACAAATGGTACGTCCTCATTTCATAATATTTTAGTGTTTATTTTCGATCTATTTTGTCTATCTACACTTGAATTCTCTTTTCATTTTGCAGGTGGCGGGAATTTTGGATGGTGTCATTTCGACACACGGACGTATCAGGTATAACTTCTAATTTCCCATTTCGGGACCACCATACTCGGACCCACCATTTTACGCCTCTTCATGGCTAAAATGCTTCTCTCGAGGGGGCAATATGTACGTACCCAAAATTGTAGGGTATTGCACCACCGAACAACGTTACACGTGCCCCAATGATGATACAGGTCTCCTCGCAAGGTGTTCGGGATCCGAAAAAGCTCTCCAAGTATGCGTTAACATCCCATGCCCCACTTAGCCCTGCGTGCTTTGCTTTTTTCCTTCCCCCTCTTTTCTTTGCTTTTCGGTCTTCGATGGCTGATGATGAAACCACCACCACTTTGCAGGCGGCGGTCTCGTGACCGCCCGAGCCGGCGGCGGTCTTGTAACCACCACCTTGCTCAGGGTGGCGGTCCTTCACGCATTTTCCAGAATGCTCTTTTAACGTGACTCATGTAAATTTTCAATGTTTACCAGACTTTTTCACCACCTTTGCTTGTATTTATGATTCTGGTTCCCTGGAATAGTGTTTTGGCATTGTTTATGGTTTAAGAGATCAATTTGGTTTTCACCTTTGGGTAAATGGGATTCTATAAATAGTTGGCTTGTGCTCAAGCAAATGGCCCCTCAAATTTGCCTCTGAATTTCTCATTTCAATAGCTTAGCCTTTCAATTTTGTTTAGGATTCATAGTTTCATTTGTTATATGCATGGTTAGTGTTGTTTAGCTATTAGAAAGCCACATATTCTCCTTGTGCAAGTGTTGTTATTATTTCATCCAATCAATTGGAGTAGGATAGTTTGATTTTTAGTAGGAAGCCATTAAAGTTGTAGGTTCTTCTTTCATCAAATAGGATAGTTTCAGGTTCTGGACATTTTATGTTGCATGACTCATAATAAATCCCGCTAGGAATTACATAAGCCAAGCTCTGTTCTCTTGCGCTATCCCTCTCCTACTCACATTGTATTCGATCTGCATCTAAGCTTGCCATTGTCCCATATCTACTTCTGTTGATGCTAGCATTACACACTTTTCTGGATCCACGTGAGCACGAAAGAATGAGGAAATCACACTGAGGGGACAAGGCCACACACCATCGGATTCGCCACTTTTACTGCAAAATCCGGTTCAAGCTTTCAAAGTTCTAGTTAAAGCATATCAAGTAGAGTAGTAGCCATCATTTCATTTTAGTTAATTTTACTTTCGATATTGCCGGGGAAGCTGTGGGGATTGATAGTTTTTAGAGAAACTATGATTCACTCCTCACTTCGAGGTAGGATCGAGAGTCTTTCAAATAGATTAGATCAGTTATCTGGTTACTTAGAATAGATTCACAACTGCACAGACAAGTAGCTATACTCGGCTATTTTGTTTGTTTTAATTTCGTTATTAGTTTAGTTGTCAATTTCTAGATATATTAGATAATTGCTCTTTTAAATTCTGTTTAGTAGTTTATCAAAATATCAGATTTAGGAATATACATAGATATATCTTGCGTAGTCGATTTATTCTGTCATTAGTTAGCTTTATATCATTTCCTTTTGCATGACAATCATGGGACCTAGGGCCCCGGAGAGAATACGTATTCGAGCCTATCATGCCTCAACCCAATCTTGTCACAAGCAATAACCGATATAGACCAATCTTAGAATCCAAGTCTTCCAACAACAACAGACTTACAACAGATCAGCTCACAGTTAAGAGGGTTAAACATAGAAGACGACCAAGCACACATATTCTGGTCAAACCAGCCAAACTACAGGTTACCCTAGATAAACATCCATGACTGTAGAAGGGCTTGAAAGAGAGAAAACATTCGGTTGTGATCCTTTGGTCCCATAGCCAGACACAGGAGATATTCTCACTGATATAGACACTAGCTTAAGAATTCAGGTTGCAAGAATGCCTGTAAGATACTCTGAAAAGATTGCACAACTGTTAATTTTGAACATAGAGGCCGAAAAGGCATACGACTATTGGATACTAGGGATTAGGGACTGATTCCACATGACCATAGCAGGTCCACAACAACCACGAATCTATGGTTGTGATTCACAAATCCCACAACCCAACGAGTCCACAGGTCAATCCGACGTTGACGTTGGTTTACACACATTAGTATTCAGATCCACTCCACTTCCACCTATTATCATCACACATATTATCCCTGTTGGATATAGTAGCTAACGAAGCTAAGGATTTCTGGACTAGGCCGAGAATCACCCATAGAATCCACCATATCCATCATCCATCCTATGACCCTATCTGGAGATATACACGAAACAATCCCAAGTCATTTTCCCGTATCCCACAACCTATAGATCGAATCACGCCAGAGCTCGATATTGATTGGAGCCTTCGAGCAGTCATCCTCGCCAACCGATCTATCACGCCAATTCAGGTTAGGAGGGCCTTCTTTGCCTTAGATTCACAGATTCCATTAGTGCGTGTCGAAGATATAAGATTGCCTAACTAGTTTACCCATACCCCATGCATAGTCCATCCCCACGCTAATATAAGTGTATATTAAAAAATAGCACTATATATATTCAATAACAACATTGTATATTCAATAATAATATTGTAAATACACAACATGCAATGAAACAATTCAATATATATTAAAACTATGAACATGCACTTTGTGAAAAATCAGTATATAATGAAACTATAAGACACATGTGTGAAACAAACTTTATTTTTAGACATTTAATACACCATATCAACAAATTTTGTGGTGATTAAAGGTTTAAAAATGCATTGAAATTAGTGAATATACACTAAAAACATTAGTTATGCATGCATGCTTGGAAAAACAATAGGTTAGAACATAACACACTTGTCGGTTGTTATGGTAACTAAACTAAATAGCATATTCGATGATATAAGTGTATATTCAATAATAACATTGCATATTTGATATATATGAACATGCACTACAAAAACTCGATATAATGAAATTGTAAGACGCATGCATTAAAAACCCTATTTTTATACATTTAGTACACCGTACTAACAAAGTTCATGGAAAACGAAGGATTTAAAAATGCACTTTGAAATAAGTGAAAATACACTAAAAACATTAGTTATGAGTCATGCTTGAAAAAGTCCTATTTTTGGACATTTGTAACACCATATTAGTTTAGGTCATGCCAAATGAAATATTAAATAATAACATGCCTTCAAACAACTCAATATAGAATTAATATACATTTTTAATCTTGGTGTTTCTTGTGAATGTGCTCATTACATAAAACCTCCTAGAGAAAAGATCGAAACAAGTATGGAAATGGACTCACCTCATGACCAGTTGACGATTCAAAATATAGAGTGAGATAGAGAAGGTAACCATCATGGTTCCATCCACCACGACCATTTTTTGGAACTATTAGATGCCATTGTAGGGTAGAGGGGATAAGAATGTTCATCTTCTTGTTCCCTGTTGCACATTCCCAAATGCAAATGGGGATAATTAATGGTAGCATTGAATTTCGCATTGGTGTATCATGTAGTGTAGTCCTCGACGTGAATGAAGGTGGAAGCTTGCAAAGTGTTAAGGGTTGGGTCAAGTGTATTAGATGTATTTTTATGTGTGGATGAAATATTATTCAAGTACCATGTGGTTACATGCATCTTTTTACACGGGAAGGATTATTTGTCGGTTCACTTTATCAAATTTTGATTTTTTTAATAGGTCTCATATTCTGGGCCCACCACTTGGCATGTTTTGTGGTGTCAAGATGGGAAAAAATGTTTTTAATCTATACATAGGGGCTACACAAATGAATGATATCCTTTGCTTCCGGCCTAGCCTAGTATGGTTGATTTTTTTTTTGGGGCCCCACCTATCACCTAATATTTTCGAGATGTCTCTAAAGTTAGGTTACTCAATGATTGGTTCATCTTCCTTATATATAGATAATGATAAAATAAATACACATGTAACATTTTATAAAATCTTGTCATCAACTCTTGAAAATGTTTTTACTAAGTGAAAATATTATTGGCTTCAATCGAAATTCCATAGGAAAACATACATTTCCTCCATAGGTAATGCATGTGACACATGTTTCATGAGGTGGGAGGATTAATTATGCGGTAGGATACAACTAAGGCATTTTTCATGTAGGTTTTCAATATAGGTGACAATAAGATACAACTAAGGTGGAAAGTTTAAATTTTCAACATTGTTTGTGTGAAGAACTAAAGTTTTTGTGTTTACATTCTTGAATGGCTCTTTTCGGTGGGCACTCTTCCCAGGAACTAAGGGTTTTATTTGTTAGATTTCTATCTAGCAGTCACTCCAAGGATCGCAATCAAGTGTCTGTGGTTGGGAAGATAAGGAGACATTTTCCCCATGACATTATTTTAGGGCTTTGGAACTAGGGGTCGTATTTACAAAAACATCAAAGTGGCTTGACATTCCCACCGATATATGGGGAATGCAATTTTTTTCTCTAAAGCTTTGCTTTCTCCACCTACGCACCTCCCATAGAATTTTCAACTTCCCATGCAACTTATTTTATTTTTCTTTTGTTTTATTTTTCATTATTATAAAAATAATGGGATTTATAAACTTGTGGTTTGCTTGTGTGCCACTTAGGCTAACAAATCCTTAAGTGTGGTTTCATTGCATAGTTTCATTCATGGTTTTAGAGCAAAGTGGGAGGTATTGAAGAATAAGATTTTAGAGTAAGGCTTATGGTTACCCGTGTTAGTAGGGAACAATGGAGGATACTATCTCATTGGGGGAAACAATCGATATAACTAGGAATGGATAACCACAATACCAACATATCCTACCTTCCAAAAACATAGTCGAGCCAATAAAAATTATAACACAAGAGAACATTACAAAATACTAATCAATCTCCATATATATGTGCCCAAACCATATCACTTTGAAGGGAACAATGATACATATGGGTTCAACGGAGCGCATATGTTGATATATACTCAAAGGATATGGTCATACTCTTACCATTGAGAGTAGTTCCTATTATGATAGTACGATAATAATTCTCTTCATGTAAATCCTATTCGTAAGAGGATCTACTGACTCACCCTTTCCTAAGGGTTTAATTATGATTACTTTTACACTATTTTATGGAATGGGTAATCCTTACATGCATTTAAAGGATTTTAGGTTAGCTATGGCTTCACATTCTAACGATAGATTACTTCTTAAAAAATTTCCTAATACTCTTCTTGATATTGCTTCACATAGGTTTCATAATTTTCCTAGTTGATCTATTAGTACTTATCTTGATGATCTATTAGTACTTATCTTGATATGGAAGAATCATTTCTTAGATGTTTTATTTCTAACAATGGTCCTAAAGTTACATTTGAGCATTTACCTTCTTTACATCAAGACAAGAATGGACCTATTACAGGTTATATTTTACATTTTAAATCTTGCATATATCATTTGCCTTATTAGCCTATTTATTTAGAAACACAATATATATTTTGTTGTGGCTTAATTTTTCATCCAAAATAAAAATTATTGTATGACACATGAAAATATTTTGCAATTCTTTGTCTTAAATTTATTCACTTAGAACAAGAGATGCTTAATGAACATTTTGTTGCATATGCTTCTAGCTCTTCTACTACTCCTCCACCTACTACATCTTATATTCCTCCTATTACACCACCTTCATGTTCCCCATCTCCACATAGACATACTTATAGTAATTCATCCCATTTTCATCCACCTCCACGTAGACCTCCACCATGCTTTAATCCCCCTCCTAAGTGTGAGACATTGTAATTTTCACATTCTGTTAGGCCTCATGATATCTTACATACTTTGATTGATGATAAATTGATTTGGCTACCTTTTAATGAGCATCATCCTCCTCATCAATTACAACGAAATCGTAACCAGGGCATTTTGAAATTTCCATAGGATTAATGGCCACATAGACAATGATTTTTATGCACTCCATGATAGGATTCATTTACTTGAGGACAAGGGTGTCATTATTTTTCATGCACACCGTCTTGATTGATCGAAATCTCCCATGCCATGACACCAAACATCGAAATTTGTTACTTTGACCACTTCTCATCCTTTGAAGGTCATTTTTTCTATTCCTCCTTGGTTTCGACTATGCATGAGACAACTACCCCATTTATTATTCAACCCAAAAATAAATGGGTCCTAAAGGAGCACCACTCACCACTACATGATTCACGCATTCCTAATTTTGTTAGGATCAATTTGGGCTTATCATTTGACACTTATTCTCATGATACTACATTGGCATCACTTGATCTGCATGTGCATAATCGTTGCCTTGTTTATCGATAAATACTATATGTTCTTCGGATCTTCTATATGATTCCATGTTCTTCATTTGTCCATTTACCTATCTTCACTATTATTATTATCGATACTATGAGCACAACTCGGTAATCATACCAAATTCATTCCTATATCACTATCATCAACATACTATTATCATCACTATGCTATAATCCTCATCATACTACTCTCATCACTACGCTATCATCGGTATAATCCACTCTATGAACATCATCACAAATCACAATATATCTCTAACAATCATCAAAATATCACACAAATACAAAGTACACTTCATCACATCGTAAAAAAATAATCTCATCACACACACACACACACACATTGAATGTTATAATGTATAATGTCGGGGACAATGTCCACTACAAGATACATCATACATCCTCATCACCACTAGAGGCCACCATGGGAGCTCTCAAACTTGAGGCTTCACTACCCAATGACACATATTCTAGGTTAAAAATTGATTATTGAGGGTGGACTTACCTACATTAACCTCACTTTGCACACATACACTAGGGGAAACCTTGCTTCCTTTCCCTAGTAATAGTATTTCATATTCTAATAATAAAAACATTCATATATTTGTAAAAATTTACAAGAACTTAGATCCTGGTTGGATGCATTTTTGCTTGCTTATATTATGCCACATTGCATTTTTCTTATCATGTTACTATTAGTGCAAAATCACAACACCCCCAAATGAGTCATGGATCTACTTTTCTAAGGTAGGGTCATTTGGTGTGATTTCATAACATTGGATCATTCCTAAGCTGTGGGACTTGCAAATGGGAATGACCCTCCAGAGAAGGCTAGTTCCTCTTCTGATCTACCTACTACCAACTATTCCAGTTGCAAGCTAATCTAATCCTAATCTAACTTCTAAGGAGACAAGGAGAGAACGAAAACAAGGAAAAAAAAGAGCCTACACTAAAATGGTGATACACCGAGAGAAGGAAAATGCGATCATCTACCAAACGCCATGGAGCAAAGAGAGGTAAGCAATGGAAAGGATGAACAACAACATCATAGACAATAGATTAGATTCACACGGAAAATGTTCCAAAACCCCATGAACATAGCTCCCAGTTTTGCGAGTGTGTTGTCCACTCAAAATTCCACCTTTCTGATGAAAGTAAAAATTTCAAATTTTTTTTTTTGAGTTTTAGTGTCTTCTCTAATGTACCTAAGTCGTGAAATTGAGAAAATCTACGTTTTTGGGTCATTTTGTGTGATTTTCGGGCCTGTCGGAACTTTTTGTCCCAACTGTCCCAAGTTCAAAGTGCGCTCTGTTCCCCGTCACCAAATCCCCAAAGTTGTTCCATTTTCGGGCTGTCGTAACTTCTCGTCCCAATGTCCCAAAGTCAAAAGTGCGAGTTGTTCCAATTTCGGCCGAAACACCCGAACCGCGTACTTCGCACTTTCGTGTTCCAAATGTCCCAAATCAAAAGTCAAGTTGTTCCATTTTAGGTAAACACCAACCGCGTGGAGCTTTTCGTCCCAATCACGAGTCAAAATTTGTGCTCTATTCCCGACGATGCCGAATCCCGAACGCGTGCTTGAACTTTTGTTCCAAGTGTCCCGAAATTATTGTGCGAAATTTGTTCCATTTTGGCGAAACTCTCGAACCGCGTGCTTCGCGCGTCGTGTTCCAAATGTCCCAAATCAAATTGTGCAAGTTGTTCCATTTTCGGCCGAAACTCCCGAGTCACGTACTTGATTTTTGTCCCAAGTCAAAAGTGCAAGTTGTTCCATTTTCGGCCGAAACACCCGAACCGCGTACTTCGCGCGTTTTCGTCCCAATGTCCCAAAATGCATTTGTGTGTCTTCTCCCTGTTTCGCCCGAATCGGCCGAGCCGCGTGTTTCGCACATTCACGTCTCACATGTCCCAAGTGAACCAAATGCCATTCATACTTAGTTTTTCCCGCTCTACCCGAATATCTTTTTTTTCAAACTGATAGATATGAATTTAATGCGCATTGATCACCTTTCTCTCTCCTCAACGGCTATATAACGGGCAGACCCCCTTTTTGCATTTCTCACACTGCTTCCTTGCTATCTTTTGCTCGAACATCTTGCTGGCGAATAAGGTTTTCGATGACGTCAAGGATAATCTATCAAAATCCTGGGAAGATCAGAGTCTTGGAGGAGGCTTGGGAGAAGCGAAAGAAACATAGCGGAAGGATGAAGTTTTGAAGACAACTTTGGTCATCTTTGCTTTCAGACATACACTTTGTCATCTTCGGGATGAGACTTCGAGACATGGTTTGAGGCGTTAAGGAAATTCAAGCGGCGGATTACGAAGTCGGTGGGTCCCTCTCGATGGTGCCCTGTCTTCTTCTCCTTGTTCTTTTCTCTTCTTCCCTTTCTTTTCCGTTTTCTTGGTAAGAAGTTAAGGTATTGCGATTAGCGGTCCTTAAGCTGTTCTTGGTTAAAGAAGCGGTTCACGAAAAAAATTGATTTGTAAGCTATATAATGGCCTTCCTTACACCATTCTAAAAGGAGGAGGAAGAACTTGGCTTATTTTACGAAACGTGTAAATATATCATAAAGAAATCAATACAGAAGGACTTTCCATTCTTTTTCTATCTGATCTCCGTTATTCCTAAGCTTTCATTTATTTTCTTTGTGAAGATCATTTGTCTCAAGTTTGTTAGTCTCACCGATTGCATACTCTTCAACTTTGCAAGCCTGGTGATCTTGTATAACCAAGAAGGAACTTTGTGTCCTTGATTAATGAATCTGTGTTATGTTAAGAAACTTTGTGTTCTAGCAGATGTTATTTACAGAACTTTGTGTCTCTGAATTCCATCTTACTTATCCAATACAAATGATCTTGTTTCAAATTACTGTGACTTCGCATACATAAAGAATTACTCTGATATCTATAATTCTGCATGTTGCCTTTCTGCTCTTTCCCATACTCTTTTTCCTCAGTCCTTTTGTAATTGATGATCTTCATAGAAAACACTTTCGTAATATCCAAGTTTAACCAACAAATCATGTTTTGTACATTTGTAAATAGGTTCATTTCTGAATAAGGGAACCTCTCCCATTAAAGAGGAGGGACTTCTTGTCCCCATTTGTTGCTCTTCGTAAGTCCTATCGGCGACCAACGGTTTTTAGGCGGCGACTCATTTGGGAAAAAAATTGCATTCCAGTTCTGCAATTTTTATCATCCTTTGATCTGGCGACCCCGTGTTTCACTCGAGGGAGAAGGCCCCTTGGTATTGAAGATTCTCACTTTCGCTTTTGGAGCAACAAGGTTTTCCTTTCCCTTCAACAACAAACAAAAGAACTCGTTAAACAAGCACTCCACTGTCCAAGATAGAATCCCTACGGGTGGTACTCCTCTGAGAGCCCGCTAGTCCCAATCTATGAGCTTTGATCCTTGCTGGTGTTACGGTTCCTCTCCAAGCCATATTTCCAAGAATGGTGACACCATTGCCATGGGGTCAACGTGTGTGAAGGCCCCTGGCCCTTACTCGACCTTTGCATGAGTTACCTAGAGGTAACTGGAAGAACTTCCCAAATTCAAAGGCGATGGCAAAGTGCATCCTGATGAACACATCGCAACCTTCATTGTTGCATGTGGAGTTCTGGGAGTCGAATATGAAGACGTCTCCATAAGGCTATTCGTTGAGACGTTACAAGATAATGCTGCTGATTGGTTCTACCACCTTCCGGCTGGCGCTATCACCGACTGGGACACAATGAGAACTTAGTTCGAAAACCGTTTTAAGCCGGTAGAAGATGTACATGCCTTGCTAGCCCAAATCTCTCAGATAAAGAAAGATTCACAAGAGCCCATGAGAGAATTTGTGGCCCGGTTCAACAAATTGATCAATAAAATTCCGCAGCCTACCCGACCTGTTGATCAAATTCAAAAATGTTTCTTCCTAAATGCTCAATCGCCCAAAGTTAGTTATGCACTAAGAAGGGCTAATCTCATGACATTGTTCGAGGATCAAACTCTCATTTGTTAGTATCGAGGATGACTTGATCATGTCAGGGAAGTTGAGAAGAGACCCTCCCAAATCTAAGTCTGCTGCTTCTTCCTCTTCCACCCCTGGACCTAACACTGATCCATTAGTTCAGAAACTTGCAAATGATCTTATTGCTATAAAGAAACAATTGGCTCAAAGACGCTCCTTATGCGAGGCGTTCCAAGGAGGAATTTTCAGCCCAGAAATCGTTTTCCTGCTTCTCAAACAAGATTAGCACTTGAAGGACCTCCTGTTAAAGTCCCTGTTAATGCGACCTGCGAGGTGGAAGAACCAGATGATGATGAAGATAACGAAGCTTGCGAAGAGTTTGCGAGAGAAGTTGATGACGAAGCAGATGAACTTGAGGGATCTCGAGTAAATTTCTTCACCACTGAGGGCATCGATGATGGAGATGACTATGATGAAGTAGTAGCGGACATGAATAGCGAATCATTCATTGTCATGACTCGAGTAGAAAAGTCAGAAGGAGAAAGTGACACAACCTATCAAGAAATCTAAGGAGCAGTCGACAACTATTCCCGTGATTGCAAAAAGAGGATCTCCTATCCCTACTTCGTCCACACCAAAGGTGAGTCCTATCAATCCTGCTACTAAAGTTTTTCTTCTTTTTCTCCTAAAGTTGATAAGCCTAGAGTAGAATGATGATGGCCCATCCATACTGGATCTTTCGATATTATTGATCATCTGAAAAAGACTAAGGTTCAAATCTCAGAAGCTGAGTATTATCAAACTCATCCCAAAGATTTTGCCAAGATGATTCAATTTGTTAATTCCCATTCCAAGACCACCTCTAAAGGTCTTTTACCTACTCCTTCTTCTTACACTTACGACCTAGTCTAGTAGCTCTTTGTCACCTCACACGGTGACAAAATTAAACCATTTTATGTAACACTTCTTATAGTGCCATAGGCTCGATGGTGTGTCATTGACTCAGGAGCCTCGAGATAACATAATGCTGCTAAAGTAACTCATGCTTTAGGCCCGACCCTCACACGCACTTATGGATCTTGTTACTCCATGGAGAGTAAAGAAGTGCCCTGGTCGGAATAATTAAAGATGCACAAGTGGCTTTGCCTTGCACGAAAATAAAGTGTTGGCTACCATCTTAGTAGCAGATATCCCTCCTTCATACGGGATGTTGCTAAGTAGGAACTTCTGCAAAGATGTGGGTGGGAAATCCAAATGGACTGTAGTCGCATGCACTCATACTGTTAATGGACAAATGAAGAAGTTGATGCACTCGAGAAGCATCGAGTATATTGTGCAAAAACGGATGATCCTAAAGCACAAATAATCTACGAGGATATGGGTCATGGAAATTACATGATTATGTCCACGATGAAATCCAAATTCCCAGAATGTCACCTAAGGATCCTAATGGTATTTGGATTTTAGAGTTTGATGGAAGTTGTTCCTCACTGGTTTGGAGCCGGTGTCTGCTTCACATAGGTAGCCTTCATCCATTTTCATTTAAGTTTCAGTTCGAAAACACTAATAATACAGCAGAGTATGAGGCTCTCATTCTTGGACTGCAAGTGGCCAAAGAACAAGGTGTAAAGAATCTTCTAGCTCGTGGTGATGCGAATTGATTGTAAAGCAAGTCGAAGCCTTTTCGGTGAAAAATGGGAGGTCAAACATTATCGGAATCGAGTTTGGGATTCCATTGAATTCCTTGGCGCTTTCTCCATTGAGGCAATACCTAGGGAGAAGAAACATGTAGGCTGATTCGCTAGATCTCGGGTCACTACTGATTCCTCATCCTGACTTCTCTCAGGATAAGTTCACCATTGAGATGGTCCATCGGCCTAGTGTACCTGACAATACCAATAACTGGCAAGTTTTCAATGATGATCAACATTTTCTTTCCTTCCTGGAACTCAAGGGTAATTTCGAACAACTGTATTTTGAGGGAAGTGACAACCTGCCTCGTGAAAGTGTGTCCTTTGACCAAGCAGTCACCCAAGGGGAAGAAACAGATCAAGATGGATGCATCAATCTCAAAGGAAACAAGATTCCTAAAGGTTTGGTGAGTTTGGAGGAATTATTTGATAAACATGATAGGTATGTGAAATCTAGAGCTTCCACTAGACCTCAACAATCAGCTGAGTATGATAAGATTGATATTGGGAGTTCTACTGATCCTAGGCTAGTGAATATTGGAAAATGTTGCACAACAGATGAAAGAAGAAAAGCAATTGATCTTCTAAGGAGGTATAAGGATGTTCTTGCTTATTCTTATGAGGATCTAAAAGCCTTCAAGCCAAAAGATATGCAGCATTCTATTCCTCTCAAACCAGGAATTAAACCTTTGCAGCTGACAGAGGCAATCTGACCCCAAAATAGGCGCGACACCATCTTTTAAGAGATACGAGAAATTGTTGAAGGCTAAAATTATTTTTCCCATTCACCATTCAACATGGATTGCAAATATTGTGCTCTGGTGAGATCCGCATACGTGTAGATTTCGGGAATCAATCGGGCTTCCTTGAAGGATAATTACCCTTTGCCCATGATGGATCAAGTATTGCAAGTAGTAACAGGATCTGAAATGTTATCTATGCTTGATGGATTCTCGGGCTATAATCAGGTAGAGGTTGATACTGTAGATCAACACAAAACAACTTTCACTACTCCTTGGGGTACCTTTGCCTACAAGAGAATGCCTTTTGGGCTTATTAATGCTGGTGCCACTTTCCAGAGAGCTATGGATCGCTTTGGAAGTTTGAAAGGGAAGTGTATTGTCGGTTATGCTAAGATGCCGAGAGCATGGGATCTCTCTGAACCCTAAAAAATCTGTCTTTTGTGTCACCGAGGGAAAGTTATTAGGGCACATCGTTTCCAAGGATGGTATTAAGATTGATCCTGAACGAGTTCAAGCCATCCAGCAAATTCCTCTCCCAACCAAGAAAAAGGCGTGCACTCCTTCTGGTAAGATCAAATTTTTGAGAAGATTCATCCCTAATTTTGCGAGTTAACTTTGAATATTTCTCAGATGATGAAAGGGAAGCAAACCTTTGGTTGGTCTTCTGAAGGAAAGGAATCCTTTGAGGGTATCAAGAGAGCTATCGCTAAAACTCCAGTTTTGGCCTGTCCTGATTTCAGCAAAGATTTCATCATCTATTGCTATGCTACAGATAATACCAGCTGCTGTCTTAACTCAAGAAGACTCTAATGAGCATGAACTCCCAATTGCGTTCATGAGCTATATTCTGAAAGATCATGAGTTGAAATACACCATGATGGAGAAGCATGCTTTGCGGTGGTCAAAGTTTGTCAAACAGTTTTGCTTTTACATCCTCAACTCTCATTCCATGGTATTGGTCCCGATCAATCACAAGTCGATTCTCACACAATGAAAGAATTTGGATCCAAGAGAGGGAAGCCCAAGTTGCTAAGGTCCAAGAGTATGACACGACATCAAGCCGACCAAGCTGGTTCGTGGAAAAGGCCTTTGTGAGCTCATTCTTTGAAGGAGCTAAGCATGAATTCGGAGAAAGTTGACCTTCCTACCGTTTGTTCCCTTAGCTCGGTTGATGAATGGTATGCTTGACATCGCCCATTTTCTCACATATGGGGAATGCCCCTCTCATTTAACTGCCAAAGAAAAGAGGACTGTTAAATTGAGGTCAGCGCAATATGTATTGTGGGAAAATGCCTTGTTCAAGCGTGGGTTAGATGGGAGATTTTTGAAGTGTGTGGACAAGGAACAACAGAGGAAGTTGCTCTCAGCTTTTCATGATCAGGCATGTGGAGGGCACTATTCATCAACGGTTACAGCTCATAAGATACTCCGTGGAGGATACTACTGGCCTTCCTTGTTCAGAGATGCATCCAAGTGGGTTGATAAATGTGAGGCTTGTCAGACCTTTGTGGGAAGACCTAAATTGGCTTCTTTGCCTCTCAAGCCAGTTGTGATTGAGGAGCCATTTCAACAGTGGGGTTTGGACTTCATTGGTACACTTAATCCTACTTCTAGTGCTGGTCACACTCATGTACTAACTGCCACTGACTACTTCACCAAATGGGTGGAAGCTATTCCAGTTAAGAGCACTACTTCTGAAGTGGTGTGCAGCTTCATTAAAGAGAACATCTTGGTAAGGTATGGTGTACCTAATAAGATTGTAACAGATAATGCTTCAAATTTCTCTTCAACTGAGATAATGGATTTCTGCTACGGGTATGGCATCTCCCTGGCTCATTCTTCAGATTATTACCCCCAGGGAAATGGGCAAGCAGAATCCACTAACAAAAATCTGGTGACTATTATAAGGAAGTTAGTAAATGAGTCTCAATGAAACTGGCACAAGAAGCTCTACGATGCTCTTTGGGCAGACAGGATTACACCAAAGAGAGCTATTGGAATGTCTCCTTTTCAAGTGGTATATGGAGTAGAAGTTCAATTGCCGGTGGATGGGCGCCACCTTCACCTAATGAAGGCCATTGAAGATACTAGTTTCGTAGATGCTTTGGACAAGAGAATTATGTACCCGCACAAACCGAATGAGGACAGATTGATGGTTGCTTTGATAGGATATCTATTCACCAATAGAAGGTAAAGGTCCTGTTTGACAAAGCTAGGTTCGAGATTTCCAAGTTGGAGACACCGTCTTTGTTATGGGACAAAAGACATGAACCTCGTGGCGCCATGGAAAGTTTGATTCCACGTGGCTCGGACCTTTCAAGATCGTACACTTTCTTTGGTGAGAATTCCTTTTATCTTGATTACATGGATGGTTCTTCTCTCCCACTTCCTTATAGTGGGCAGTATCTCAAGTTGTTCAAGTCCTAGGTGATTAGGGAGTCCCTTGTATATTCTGTACAGCGTTTTTGCTTTTCTTTCCTTTTTGTTTTGGTGTGTTGCCAGTACTGGTTGATGCATTTTTGACTCAGTTGCCTAATGGATAAGGTACTGGTCTGCTTCCCCAAGTTTGTCTAAGTTCTTGCCTTGTCTCATTCCTTGAATTTATGCCAAGTCATCCCCAGAAGGAGCCAGCTGTTGTCCACTCAAAATTCCCTGCTCTGATGAAAGTAAAAATTTCAATTTTTTTTTTGAGTTTTAGTGTCTTCTCTAATGTACCGATGTCGTGAAATTGAGAAAATCTGCGTTTTGGGTCATTTTGTGTGATTTTCTGACCTGTCGGAACTTTTTGTCCCAACCGTCTCAAGTTCAAAGTGTGCTCTGTTCCCGATCGGCCGAAATCCCGGTTGTTGTTCCATTTTCGGGCCCATCGGAACTTCTCGTCCCAATCAGCCCCAAAGTCAAAGTGCGAGTTGTTCCAATTTCGGCCGAAACACCCGAACAACGTGCTTCGCACTTTCGTGTTCCAAATGTCCCAAATCAAAAGTGCAAGCTTGTTCCATTTTCAGCCAAACACCCAAACCGCGTGCTTGGAGCTTTTCGTCCCAACTATCCCGAGTTCAAAATTGCGCTCTCTGTTCCCGATTGGCCAAAATCCCCGAACCGCGTGACTTTGGAACTTTTTGTTCCAAGTGTCCCAAAACTTATTGTGCGAAATGTTCCATTTTCGGTTGAAACTCTCAAACCGCGTGACTTCAAGCGTTCGTGTTCCAAATGTCCCAAATCAAATTGTGTAAGTTGTTCCATTTTCGGCCGAAACTCTCGAGTCACGTACTTGAGCTTTTTGTCCCAAGTCAAAAATTGCAAGTTGTTTCATTTTCTAACTGAAACACCCACCGTGCAAACCGCGGCGTTTCGCTGCTGCCCCTAATGTCCCAAAATGCATTTGTGCGTCTTCTCCCCTGTTTCGCCTGAATCGGCCGAGCCGCGTGTTTCAAATGCGCATTCACGTCTCACATGTCCCAAGCGAACCAAATGCCATTCATACTTAGTTTTCCCGCTCTACTCAATATTACTGTTTTCAAACTAATAGATATGAATTTAATGTGCATTGATCACTTTTCTCTCTCCTCAACGGCTATATAAGGCGGACCCCCCTTTTTGCATTTCTCACACTTTGCTTCCTTGCTATCTTTTGCTCAAACATCTTTTGGCGAATAAGGTTTTCGATGACGCCAAGGATAATCTATCAAAATCACTCGGGAAGATCGTGAGTCTTGGAGGAGGCTTGGGAGAACTAAAGAGCAAATTGACTGCGAAAGGATGAAGTTTTCAAGACACTGGTCATCTCTACTTTCAAAGACATACACTGTCATCTTCAGGATGAGACTTCTGAGACATGGCCGAGACATTAAGGAAATTCAAGCGGATTCTCGAAGTCGGTGGGTCCCTCTCGAAGATCGCCACCTGTCTTCTTCTCCTTGTTATTCTTTTCTCTTCTTCCATTTCTTTTTCATTTTCTTGGTAAGAAGTTAAGGTATTGCGATTGGCGGTCCTTAACTCGTTCTTGGTTAAAGAAGTGGTTACGAAGAGTAACGAGCTATATAATGGCCTTCCTTACACCATTTTAAAAGGAGGAGGAAGAACTTGGCTTATTTTTCGAAACGTGTAAATATATCATAAAGAGATCAATACGAGATTTCCATTCTTTGTCTATCTGATCTCCGTTATTCCTAAGCTTTCATTTATTTTCTTTGTGAAGATCATTTGTCTCAAGTTTGTTAGTCTCACCGATTGCATACTCTTCAACTTTGCAAGCCTAGTGATCTTGTATAACCAAGAAGGAACTTTGTGTCCTTGATTAATGAAAAGAAACTTTGTGTTCTAGTAGATGTTATTTACAATGAACTTTGTGTCTCTGAATTCCATCTTATTTATCCAATACAAATGATCTTGTTTCAAATTACTGTGACTTCGCATACATAAAGAATTACTCTGATATCTATAATTCTGCATGTTGCCTTTCTGCTCTTTCCCATACTCTTTTTCCTCAAAATTGATGATCTTCATAGAAAACACTTTCGTAATATCCAAGTTTAACCAACAAATCATGTTTTGTACATTTGTAAATAGGTTCGTTTAATAAGGGAACCTCTCCCATTAAAGAGAGGGACTTCTTGTCCCCATCAAACAACCAACAAAGTGAACATTCAAAACATGCACAGATACCCTGCAATGAAGAGAGGCAAGAAGAGACAACCAAAATGAGCAAGGATGGACAAATGCATCACAAAACACATTTTTATTGCTTGTAGTTTGCACAGAGCATCATCTATGGACAAGAGGCAAAAATTCCATTTTACAGAGTAGGGGAGGAGGTTCGAACTCCCTTTTCGACCCTGGGGAAGAGAAAAAAAGGGGAGGCAGAGAAGAAAACAAACAACAACTAATTAACCTTTTGAAATGATGCCTCATATAATATATAGAAGAATGGGAGAGAGAAGAAGAAAATAATCAATCCTGCTCCAACCACTCGAGATACACATCAATCCCATTTCAAAATCTCAACCACTGAAAATCAATGCCTTCTATAGATCCACCCACAATATGTCACTTTTGGTTCCCAACGGATCGAATCGAATCAGATCTAGTAGTTGAAGAGATTGGATTCTGCGTTAATGGCCTAGAATAATTTTCTTTGTTTTTCACCTACCAGGGCCTACAAAAATGATTTTCTATCCTTCCATGGCATAGAGGACATCGAGATGCTTCCAACGGTATCAGATTCACTATATTTTGAGCCTTGAGTCAAAAGATATGCCTCTTCAAAGTTTGCATCGGGTCCGTACAAATGGGTGGGAAAACCAGTTTGAAAAATGGGCCCTCTCTTTAATATGGGACACGTGGTAGCCAGATCGGAACAAAAATCAGGTTTGCGGGCTCAGAACTTAACTTTTCTCCTTTTTCGCAAGAATCATAAAATCCAGAGAACTCCCGCGGCCCCGCTGCTCCGCCTAAACACGTGGCTCTTTTTGGTTGGCTGGGAAATGCACTTCCATTTTTACCTTTATGCTTTTTAGACGAAAGGAAAACTTTTACTTTTTCCCCGACTCTCCACCTTGGCTTTGACTTGGGTCTAAATGTTGACTTTTTCCTTGGGCGGAGTTGCGGGCCATTTTGTAACTTTTACACCTTTTGGGGCAAAGGGTGAAAAACTAACTTTTTCCCCGATGACCCGCTTTCCTCTGGGACACACGTCAGTCTGGCACTCGTTTGGAAACCTTTTCTCTATTTGACCCTTGAATCAAGCCATTGAGACACTTGACAGCCTCCACCAGCTTGTTTGATGCATTGACTATTCAACTAACTCTTGCCCCCTTGATAGAACACGTGGAGGCACCGCACTTGTTTGCAAACCCGACCCAAAGTTTGCCTTTGGAGGAGCACCGAGTTGACACTTGTCAGCCTCCGCTGATCTGTGGAATTTTCAATAGTCTTTCTTACTTTTAGACTTTGGGCTATGTGGTGAGCTTGTGCTCATTTGGGTCTTCACCTTGGGACCAACTCTTGAGATGCGCCATGCTGACACTTGGCACTCTCCACTCACACGTTCATACTTAGCCAATTTTGAGGCCTGTCCTATCCACTTTGACTCTGTTTGACCATTTGAACCTACCTCCGTTCCACCCTGGGACATGTGGAGATGCAGCACTTGTTTGAGCCTCTCTATTTGGATCCATCTTTGGAGAAGCGCTGCAAGGACATGTGGCTCTCTCCACCGCTCTCCTCCATACTTAGTCAATTTTGACATTTTCTTGAACTGCTTTCAGCCCAAAACTTTCAAAACTTCACCTTTTCTTCTATTTTTGGTCTTGGCCTCTTTAAAACCATCTCCTCCTTTTGTATGAACCCTATAATTTCATTGTTGAGTCTTCCCTGAAGCTTTTGAAAATAGATTTAAGACATGGAAATGCTCAAAAGAGTCGTTTCTTTTATTTCTTCTTGTGTAGGTTGAATTTGATTTTCTCGGGCTTCTATTTTTCACTTTGCCTTTTCTGGAACTCGAGTTCATGGATTAAATCATTTCCTTCATGTTTTCTTCATGTGTAGGGATCATTCTGACCAAATTTTCTGGGGAGGTGAATTTGGGATAACAATTTGGCGACTCACGGGACATCTTCCACTAGATGAAGAGACCAGTGGCCTTGAAGCATCCATTGGGCATGGATTCTACTTGATAAACATGAAACTGATATGAACTTTGAAGTCTTGATCCCTGAGCCACTGCGAGCTTGACTGCAAGCCTTTTCTATGCTTTTCCTATCCTTGAGCCTACCCACACATCTACACTCTCAATTTTTCATAAGAAAACCTTGAGACAATGATTTCTGAGAGTAGAAAATTGATTCGACTTGTGGTTTTCATCTGTCCCTCAAATGGACTATCTCAAATGGATTTTAGTTGCTTTGCATTTGTTTCTTTTTCAATTTTCAACTATCACAGAAAACATGAGCCTTCTTACCTTAAATAGTTTAAGAGCCTAGCCTCATGCCCCTCTTAAGCAATACAAAAAAAACTTATATACAAAGATCAAATCATACATGCCTCAAATGAGACATGCAGAGTGTGCACAAGCACTTCTTCTACTAAAAACAAACCTACCTACACTAATCTAACCAAGAGCAAAGGGAGCTCAAACAAAACCTACAACTGGCAGGGAGAAATAGCTTCCCTTCCTCAAAAATGGCAGCCATGCAACTGATTTGGCACTGAACATGGCTGGTTGGATGAGTGAAAAACTAACTACAAGCTGATCTTCCACCCAAATCACCAAAGTATCAATTGAAGACAAAACCAATACCTCTTTTAGTTGCTCTACATTTGGATTAAAGAGGTATGATAACTAATCCTTGGTGCTTTGTAGCTCATCCTCATGCCCTAAAGTAGGCATGACTAGTTTGGCCTCTCCTTTGGCTCCAATGAAGCCAAATACCTGATTGGGCAAGGTCTGATCCATTTGATATGCCCATTGCTCTGATTTTCAACTCCAAAAATGGAGTCCTCTTGTAGACCTTCTTGAGTGGATGGTGTGAGGGAGATGATGACATCATCCTACCTTTTCTCTTCCTCCTCCTTTGAAGAACATGGAAGATCAAGATCTTCCAACCTTGGTTCCAAAAGGCTGCTATAAGATGCAGGCTGCTGCAATTGAAAGTTCTCCTCCATGACAACAGGTATGCATGTTTGGAAGGTGGATGAAGGAGGAGAAAACAATGTGATTTCAACTAGTTCTTCTCCATCAAAACAATCCTCCAAATCGACAGATAAATTACCTCATTGTTGTCCTGTTGCAAATGTTCAACCTCTTCCATGATGTCCTCTTGATCTGCAATTTGATCACCATGGTTCTCCTCATCCTCAAACATGAAGTTTGAAAGATCAAACTCTTCTTCAACATTAGATCTTGAAGGGGATGAAGTGGGAGGAAGAACTGAAGGTTCCTCTGTGGCCTGCTCCTCACTTGGAGCCTCAAAACTATATGGTCCTCCTCCATCATATGTTCATTAACCAAATCAGGCCCTTCGAATGAAAGCAAGGGATCTTCAATGATGCTTTCTTCATTGAGTGGCTTCAACTCTGATTTGATCTCTCCCATCTGCTCCTCTTCAATGGGACTTGGAGCTGATTGTCCCTCCTCTTCAACTAGTTCTTGGGTTAGATCAGTATCTTCTTCAGGAAAAGTGCCATAAACAAGACTGCTGATTCTCTTCCTCTTGTTCTTGTTCTTCTTCTCAAACTCAGCCTCAACCACCACTTTTTCTTCAACTCTAACCTCCTCCATTGGTTTGACCATCAAGGGGATCTTTGTAAACCCAAATTTGGTAGCCCAACTCTTCAGATTGTCTATCATTTCTTTTCTATTGGGATCCTCTCCTTGTTGTTCTCCTTGACTGGTTTCTTGGGTCTCTTCCCAACATGGACTTGGGAGAGCAAGAGGAGTGGTAGGTTGGGGTTCAACCAACTTTGTGATTATTTTGGTGGGGAGGGAGGTGGAACTTCTGGTTTGTTTGGATGGGATGACTATTTGGAAGGGAATGGAGAAGAGGAACTGAAATGGGGTGGAAGACTAGGGAATGGAGGAATGGAATCAACACTTGGGGCAGCAACTGGGAAGCTTGGAAATTGGAGCTTGGGTTGAGATGGTGCTGTTTGAGAAAGAGAAAAAGAAAAGCTATGAGGTGGTGGACTTACCCATTGACAAGGTTGTCTTGACTCCAACTCATAAGCCTCGATCTCCTCAGTCCATTGTGCAAGTTGGGGAAACATTTCAATCATGAAGTCTAGCTTCTCCTGAGGGTTGTAATGTCTTGGAAAAGGGCCTTCCCATGGACAAGGTGCCCTAAAACCAATATGAAATGCCTTCATTTGTGTTATGCCCCTTGACTGAACCATGCCAACCTCCATTTTTGGATCTTCTCCAACAGACCAACATCTTGTATTTGATTGTCTTCATTGTTTGCATACCCCTGCTCTTGAAAGCTCCATAGCCAAACTGATTTTGGCATTTCTGCTGCTCATAGGGGTGGACATATAGATTTTTCCTTTGCTCAAAATGCTGATTTGAAGGAGTTGTAAAACATATTGGGGTGGATTGTTTTTTCTTTTTGTAAAGTGTGAGTTCCATGAAGGGAATGAAGTCATGATTGCACAACTTCATGGAATGGAAAAGAATGAAAGAGATGGAAAGAAGAATGGATGAAAATGAGTGGAAATGGATGGAAAGAATAGGTCTGCAACTCAGAGAATGGGTTTTTGACCAGATGGAGCCACTAGATGTGCAAACTAAAGCTTCTAATAAGTTGGAGATTTACAACAAGTGCACATCAATCTTGTTGCAATGAAGTGAAGACCTCTTGGTCCCACCGGCATGCCAAAAATGTTAGTGTGAAATCACAACACCCCCAAATGAGTCATGGATCTACTTTTCTAAGGTCAAGGTCATTTGGTGTGATTACATAACATTGGATCATTCCCCAAGCTATGGGACTTGCAAATGGGAATGACCCTCCAGAGAAGGTTGGTTCCTCTTCCTAATCTACCTACCACAAGCTATTCCAGTGTAGGCAAGCTAATCTAATCCTAATCTAACTTCCAAGGAGACAAGGAGAGAAAGAAAATAAGGAAAAATAGAGCCTACACTAAAATGGTGATACACCAGAGAAGGAAAATGTTGATCATCTACCAAACTACCATGGAACAAAGAGAGGTGAGCAATGGAAAGGATGGACAATAACATCATAGACCATAGATCAGATTCACATAGAAAATGTTCCAAAACCCCATGAACATAGCTCCTAGATCTGCAAGTGAACATTCAAAACATGCACAGATACCCTACAATGAAGAGAGGCAAGAAGAGACAACCAAAAACGAGCAAGGATGGACAAATGCATCAAAAACACATTTTTATTGCTTCAAAGTTTGCATAGAGCATCATCTACGAGACAAGAGGCAAAAAATGCCATTTTATAGAGTAGGGGAGGAGGTTCGAACTCCTTTTCAACCCTAGGGAAGAGAAAAAAAAAGGGGGAGGTAGAGAAGAAAATGAACAACTAATTAACCTTTTGAAATGATGCCTCTATTACAATATATAGAAGAATGGGAGAGAGAAGAAGGAAAGAATCAAATCCTGCTCCAACCACTCTGAGATACGCATTGAATCCCATTTCAAAGCTCAACCACTGAAAATCAATGCCTTCTATAGATCCACCCACAATATGTCACTTTTGGTTCCCCAGTGGATCAATCGAATCAGATCTAGTAGTTGAAGAGATTGATTCTTGCATTAATGGCTTGGAAGACTTTTCTTCATTTTTCACCTACCAGGGCCTACAAAAATGATTTTCTATCCTTCCATGGCATAGAGGATGTTGAGACACTTCCAACGGTATCATATTTTCTATATTTTGAGCCCGAGTTCGAAAGATATGCCTCTTCAAAGTTTGCATCGGGTCCGTACAAATGGGCGGGAAAACCAGTTTGAAAAATGGGCCCTCTCTTTAATATGGGACACGTGGCAGCCAGATTGAAAAAAAATTAGGTTTGTGGGCTCAGAACTTAACTTTTCTCCTTTTTCACAAGAATAAAAATCCAGAGAACTCCCGCGGCCCCGCTGCTCCTCCTGGACACGTGGCTCTTTTTGGTTGGCTGGGAAATGCGCTTCCATTTTTACCTTTATGCTTTTTGGACGAAAGGCAAACTTTTACTTTTTTCCCCGACTCTCCGCCTTGGCTTTGACTCGGGTCTAAATGTTGACTTTTTCCTTGGGTGGAGTTGTGGGCCATTTTGCAACTTTTACACCTTTTGGGGAAAAGGGTGAAAAACTAACTTTTTCCTCGATGACCTGCTTTCCTCAGGACATGCATCAGTCTGGCACTCATTTGGAAACCTTTTCTCTATTTGACCCTTGAATCAGTGCCATTGAGACACTTGGTAGCCTCCGCCATCCTGTTTTTGCATTGACTATTCAACTAACTCTACCCCCATTGATAGAACACGTGGAGGCACCACGCTTGTTTGCAAACCCGACCCAAAGTTTGCCTTTGAGGAGTGCCAAGTTGACACTTGTCGGCCTCTACTAATCTGTGGACTTTTCAATAGTCTTTCTTACTTTTAGACTTTGGGCTACATGGCGAGCTTGCGCTCATTTGGGTCTTCACCTTGGGACCAACTCTTGGAGATGCACCATGTTGACACTTGGCACTCTCCGCTCGCATGTTCATACTTAGCCAATTTTGAGGCCCACCCTGTCCACCTTTGACTCTATTTGACCATTTGACCCTACCTCCATTCCACCTGGGACATGTGGAGATGTGGCGCTTGTTTGAGCCTCTCTATTTAGATCCATCTTTGGAGAAGCGCTGCAAGGACACGTGGCTCTCTCTGCTAGCTCCTCCATACTTAGTCAATTTTAGACCTTTTCCTAAACTGTTTCGAGCCCAAAACTTCAAAACTTCACCATTTCTTCTATTTTTTACATTTGGCCTCTTTGAAACCATCTCCTCCTTCTTGTCTAACCATGTAATTTCATTGTTGAGTCTTCCTGAAGCTTGCAAAATAGATTTAAGACATGGAAATGCTCAAAAGAACCGTTTCTTTTATTTCTTCTTGTGCAGGGTTGAATTTGACTTTCTCGGATTCTATTTTCACTTTTCTTGGCTCTTGGAACTTGAGTTCGTGGGTCTGAATCATTTCCCTTCATGTTTTCTTCATGTGTAGGGCCCGTTCTGACAAATTTTCCTAGGGAGGTGAATTTGGGATAACAACTACCTTGATTCATAATATGTTCTATCCTTTTACATATACACATGCACGTTGACATCATACTTTGAGGTTAATATATGCTATCTACATGTTATCGCATGATGCGTGATGCTTGATACTATTCTTTACTTGGTGCCACTTTGAGGCTTTTGGGGGCATCTACCTTCCCTATCTTTCCACATTTAGGTGCTATTATTACAATATGTACTCATTTCATTTTATTCCATTCAACTATATATACTTTGTGACATACTATCAATTATTCTAACATTCTAATGAGTGCTTCATGTGTATCATTTTTCTTATAGACTTACTCCCAACCATGGTTATCTACTTTTCTTATGTCTTATCTTCTATGTTTGTGCCTTGTTTTCTATTGTTTGTGAACTACGCCTATGCTTGATTACTTGTTTGATTGTATGGCCTTGAAGGCCTTGAGTATCTTGTGACATCCTAAGTGGTGTCCCATGTTTTCTACCAACTACTACATTGTTCTCTTGTTGTGTTATTACATATTTGACTAGTTTATATTACATTATGTCATGCTTGTTTGTCACTAACACTTTTTTCTATCTTTCTTCCCATTATTTTTCATGTGCCATGGTTATTACCATGCACATTCCCTATTCCCCTTGTAAGAGTTATTCTTTAGATGTGCACATCAAATTTAGGCTCACTCATTTGGGGCTGCGCTCGCCTAGATCCATCTTACACACCCCAAATGAGCGGGCAATCATCGGGTGATTGTTTCACCCTCTTAAAAATCCGTAAAAAAGATACAAAATGAATCAAAACATAATTTGATCAACATATGAGATAAAAAAATGGTTCATAATCGACATGAACCATAAACAACAAAGGGATAAAACTACATAGATAAGACATGAATGATAAATGCTA
Source organism: Taxus wallichiana var. yunnanensis (assembly GCA_018340775.1). Classification (NCBI taxonomy): domain Eukaryota; kingdom Viridiplantae; phylum Streptophyta; class Pinopsida; order Cupressales; family Taxaceae; genus Taxus; species Taxus wallichiana. The sequence goes on along the minus strand of CM031235.1, from coordinate 938,986,661 downwards.
GTATCCCACCCGAATGGTTTTGTCTCTGGGGAAAAAGCAAATGTTTGACAGCTTGGAACAAATTTTCAATAACATTTTTACACAAAATCCAAGAACACATATTCAACTCCAGTTTAAAATTTAGAATAAAGGAACAAAATAAATGACATGTTTCATACTTTGGGAAAGGAACTAATTACTATTCTTTCTCGGTTCACATTTTCCTACCAGTATCAAATAAGGAGTGACACCTAGGGAATATGCAAGGACAATGATATGCTTGGAAAAAAGTGTCATATGTGGATAGTTACTATTGGGTTGGTGACCATCTGTAGTGACACTTATCCATGGGGAAGTGTCAATGGGTGGAGGGAAAATCGACAACTCTCCCAACACTCTTCCTCTGGTAGCATGACGCCTAAATCCTCAAAGTATTCACATTAGTTCAAGAATTGATCAATCTTAACCCTTCCAACCATCTCCAAGGCAAAGTTTTCCAAGGAAACAATACACATAAACATTCTATATTTTCTCTATCCTTGATCCACTTATTTTTTTACACACTTCTATTCTTATTTTTCTTAGTTAAACTTCAATTTCATATACCACAAGTATTGACTATACTTTCTTCTTTTGTAGGTCCGTTCTTATCCCAATAAAAGGTAACACACATGGAATAAGGAGAAATATCAAGCACACAATGCTTAGGAAAAGGAAATATTCAGTTACAAATGTAGGTATCATTTCCATTACACATACGGGTCATCCATGGGGTTCTCATCCCATCTTAGACTCCACGTGACATGCATCCTACAATTTTCATTTGGCATGGTATTGGTTACAATACTCTTCGACTCTCCACAAGGTACACTCTTCTTATCTACTTTATGTTACTGAATATTCATTCACCAACATAAAGTGGGGAAAATGTAGACATGAAATTATGCACTTAGTATTATTACATTATGCCTCTAGTATGTCATTATATGCATGATTCCTAAGAAAGAAAACTAGACATTAATAACACTTTTTTTGCTTTACATTGACATTGCTTTATCTTTCCATGCTTTCATCCTTTACTTTCATGGAATTATCCCAACTCAATACTTATTGTTTTATCTTCAGAGCTCTCCGACATTTGCATTTGTAATTTTCCTTTTTGGGGGACCTTAGGAAATGGCTAAAATGCTATCAAATAAGACTATTATTATAAACCCTGTAATAACTGATTTCCAAACCCTTCCTAGGGAATTGACCTAATTTGGGGTTTCCAACCCACTTTAATGCCTTCAAAACCCTTCGAATTAGCTCTATTTAATTCTCTAAATTATTAGATATCACCAACAATCATCTCATGTAAGAAAACTGATTTTTAATGCTTTAAATCTGGAGATATGAATTTCAATAAAAACCTTATGTGTGGTGCTATTTTAAAATTCACAACTCAACATTGGAAGCTCCAAAATTCATGAAACTTAAGATATTGGCTTTATAAAATATAAAGAATAAGAGGATAATTTCAGATTTGCCAAAGAATCACCACACATACCAAATTACCACACCAATGTAGGTCGCTCCACTTGAAATAAAATATATTTTGCACCAAAGAGACAACACTTGCAAGAGAAAGATACTTTATTCCTTTTCGACCAGCTTGCATACCAAAAACTTTATGAAGGGTTTTCGTCCTCCACAAGTTTTCCCAACCAAGGGTTTTTGTCCTTGGAAGAGATCCTCAACCCAAGGGGTTTCGTCCTTGAGAGAGAGAGAGTAAAAGGGATACACTAGCCAACTTTCACCAAAACGAGAATAATCTCTAAAATATGCTTCATTAATGCCCAAGTGACCTCCTTAAATAGGCATAAGGAGTGCTTTAAACAATCATTACATCATGGCCGACCCCTTAAGTAATTGCTTTTAAATATTAAAAAGGGTAATTGGAGCCTACATGCTCACAATACCATTATTACTAAACTACTAAAGATTCACTATTGGAGCATAATGCTTCCAATAGGATAAATGATAATAAATGAAAATGACTATCTAAGCAACAATAAAAATATAATTCAGATTTCCCCTAGCTTTTCTCCTTAGACCCACAGGGAAAGAATGGGTTAAGGTCTTTAGAAATCAACCTCCAAAAAGGGACATGATAGTGCCCAGTTGGGGATAGGAGCACCCAAGTGCTACTGTCCATTTTGGGTGCTTCAATCCTTTCCCCTTGCTTTCTTATGTTTAAAATGCCACACCAATTGTTATCTTATCTATACTTATATTTATCACTTTGGGTCAGATTTTAGAGTTGTTAATGAAAAATTCAAGCAAAGGAATCATACACACACACACACACGGTGAAAGAATGGGTTAAGGTCTTTAGAAATCAACCTCCAAAAAGGGACACGACAAGGCCCAAGAAGGGATAGGAGCGCCCAAGTGCTACTGTCCATTTTGGGCGCTTCTGTCCTTTCCCATTGCTTTCTTATGTTTAAAATGCCACATCAATTGTTATCTTATCTATACTTATATTTATCACTTTGGGTCATATTTTAGAGTTGTTAATGAAAAAATTCAATCAAAGGAATCACACACACACACACACATGACTTACTAACTATTCTAAGGGAAAGAAGGAAACTAGACAATTGGGCTATTACTTTATATCTATTACTTGGGAAAAATGAACACTTGAGGACTGCATTTGGGCTGCATTATTCATTGCATAGGAAGGGTAAATTCTGAATCCCATCACACACATGATCTTGGGGAAAAGTAGTTGTATCCCACAATCTTGGTGTGACTACAAAATTACAACCTAGATTCAAGGGACATGATTCTATCACACACACACACACACATAGAACTACATTGAGTCTAAAATATAGTGCAATGCTGAGTGACAATCACATTGGGTTAACCATCGAGGTTAGTATGAATCAAGCATATGCATATTTTATTTAGTCTAATGTGTGCTTGAGCCTTATAATGTAGCTAGGGTTTGTTTTATAGGTACAAGTGTGATAGTAAAACCCTACAAAAAGTGGATGCAACACAAAACAAAGTGAAGGTGAGCTTATTAGACCCTAAAAGAACCAAATATACACTCACTACCAGGGACACTAACACCTAGTTTAGACACTAACACATGAAGTAGTTATGTCCCCTTATGGGTGATTTTAGCCAACATACTTGTAGATCACTCATTTTAGAAAAAGCATGCACAATTCAAATTGAGCATATTCTATCATATTTCCAGTTATATCTAGTCCAAACAACAAGTTATTAGCTAAGTCACTCTTATCCTCTTGTTGTTTGTACTTACTGCTATTGATGAATGTTGTATCTTTATATTCATGATATTATTTTATTTATCTCAGTCCTTTGATCAAGATTTCAGCTAAATCAAAAAACTAATCTATATCAATATCAAGCAATACTAGGGGATTCTAAGGTGTTGAAAATATAGAGTGAGAGTAAGGGATATGAAGAAAAAAAAAAATAAAAAGTAACAACAACAAAGTTAAAATCACATAAACAAAAAGAAGTTGATAAGAAATTACAACAGAAAATTAATTTATTATAGACTAGAAAGCTCAATCAAAGCTATAAGAGGGTCAAGGGAAGGAAGTAAAAAGGAATCAAAATGTACCAATAGAAACAAAGAAAGTAAGCATGATACTACAAAGGACATAATGGTCATGAAATGAGGTAGAAAAACATATAACATGGAAGTCAGAGGCCACAAAGTAGAGATTCAAGATGGTGAAGAAGTGTATAACCCCACAATGAATCCTCTCAGTTGGTCATCGAAGCATTATGTGTAAGAATCAATGAGCTTGAAATAAAGACTATAAAACATTGAAGTAATGGAGGAATTGAAAGATGTTAAAATGGAAGAGATGACAAAATGTGACATGAAGGTTACAAGAAGAAAACATAAAGCTTCAATGATAAGATATTTACATATAATAAATGAAAAATATGCATACTGTAACACAACATAAGAGATATTGGTGGGACAAGATGCCCAATTATTCAATATATTTAGATAATAGAAGAGCACCCTTAAGGTAGGGAAACACCATACAATGTTTCTTAAAGAAGGAGTAACTCCAAAATATCCCAATATGGGAATTACACTTTGAGGGGGACACCTCCAATATACTCCTACCAAATAGAAGACTCAATTTATACATCACTTGATCTCTCATAATGATTCTCATATCCTTTATATAGGAATACATTACTCTCATGGATGGGCAACACCTAGTCCCAATGTAGGTGAATCATTACCTAATATAATTAGTTTTTATGTGACCCGATTTATTATAAACATATAACTAACTAAGGGGGATGTGTGCCACATGTTGGCATCTACATCAACCCATATACATTATAATATCATATACCAAGGTACATAACATGCCCTCCCTCCTTGACACGTTTCATCCCCGAAACATGAGGAGAAGCCATATAACGAGTGTGCTTAAAATCAAATCACTCTTTTCATATGCTTGATCATCCAACTACCCATATGATTATATGATATCTTAATGGTTGATACATTTGGAAACCTAATTCCATAATTTTCTGCTCTACTCTAATTCCATTCATGTTCATATTTGTTCCTCCTCAACATCCATGCATAGCCATAGTAATTATTCTTGTGATTCCATGACATATAATTTCTTCTCCATTGATTCCATGTATAGACATAATGAATGTTCCTCCAATTCCATGTCCATCCATATATATTTATACCCTTATGTGCCTTGATATTCCTCCATGTATTTTTCCTCCGATGATGATGTGGGTGTTTATATACTGCAACCTTATCTACCTTTTCCTCATCTTTCTTTTCCTCTTCCAACTTGTTGTTTCTATTTATTTTTTTTTAGAGTAGATGAGTAATTATTTTCTTATTTTTCATGTTATCTTTTAAATCATCCTTATTCCCTTCTTCATCATCTTCAAATTCAACCTCATTCTCCATCTTGAATTTTATTTGTTCTCTTGCTAAGTGTGATATCCTACAAGGTAACCTTATTTCTCTTGTACCATATCTTTATGAATTTATTTTACACATTAATATAAATTGTTCCCAAAGTATCTCACTAAGGATATCCAAGAATAATATCCATACCTTACATATCTAAAGCATAAAATTTGAATGCAAAACATATTTATCCATAAAGAGCTTTAAATATTTAAATACTTGAATTTGTTTTCCTTACACTGAGCTTCATTTATAATATTTTTATGAACATGCATATGTTTAGCTACATTCATGTTGATGAAGCTATGTTTGTTGCTAGGGTTTATGGAAACAATTACCCTTTTCCTTTGAATGCACCATTCAAACTAAAATCTCAAGCTTCCTTGTTTGAAGATGCATTATTTGAACTCTTATCTTAATATGTTGTATCTCCTTCTAAATCATGTGTAGCCTCCTCATCATCAAAATTTTCTTCTTCTTGTTGTTGTTCTTCTTCTTCTACCTCTCTTTTTAAATTATTTGTAGCGTCATCATCATCATCAATGTATTTTACATCATATTCTCCATCATAAATTGCTCTCTCCTTTTGCACTCTTCTCTTTTTTTTCCTATCCCAAAATGAACCCTTTTTTTCTAATGTCGTCTCCACATTATTTATAGATTCAATCATATTGTATAGACACTTTAAGATAACTTCTTCCGATCTATAAAAACTAGAGTTTTATTAACATAACCTTTCGATCAATATTTGTTTAACCTTTTTGGCCGGATGTCGGCCTCAAATTAGAAAATATAGAACAAATACCCTAATAATATTTTGGAAATCTTTAAGAAAATATAAACAAATCAAAAAAATTCAGAATATTTTGGCTTGTTGAGAAAATTTGTTAAAATCCATGAAACTACAATAACTCTCATAAACCGAGATCTATTTTTTATAAAATTTTAGGGTTTTACCCTAAAACAAATTCACCACATGAAAAAAATCACTAAATAATTTGGCACCATTCAAAATATATAGATGAAACATTAAAATTAGGGCTTTAACCCTAAAACTAAAATATATATTTCAAAACAATTTCAAAAATCTGAATTTTTAGGGCCGATTCCTTGTATGATTTCTACACTTCACACAAAAATATGAAAAAATCATAGTATATGAAGATATAGGTAAATAACTGAAATAGGTTGAATCCCACAAATTTCACAGAGCGATGCTATAGTACCATTGATAAAGATCTTTGCATATAACAAACGAACAATATGAAGAATATAAGACAATACAAGAGATATTGGTGGACCAATATTCCTAATTATTCAATATATTTAGATAATATAAGAACATCAAGGCAGGGAAACACCATTTAATGCTTCATAAGGATTGAATAAATCCATAATATCTTAATATGGGAAATCCAATTTAAGGGGGACACCTCCAATATACTCCCACCAAGTAGAAGACTCTACTCATACATCACCTACCCTCTCATAATGATACTCGCCTCCTTTATGTAGGAATACATTGCTCTTAATGGATGGGTAACACCTAATCCCAATGTAGGTAGACTCGTTACCCAATATAACTAATTGCTATGTGACCCCATATATTATAAACATATAAATAACTAAGGGGATGGGTACCACATGTTGACATGTCCATCAAATCATATACATTATAATATCATATCTCAAGGTATGTAACATTCAAGAAATAGTGAAAAAGCTACAAAATCTAATGAATGTTGGGCAAAACGAATAACAAACCCTCAAGAAATCCACCCACTCTTAACCAAATTCAAGGCAGGGAAGAAAATGCAAGTACAACATAAATAAACAAGGTGCAAGAAACATTATATAACATAGAAAAAGAGAAAATGAGATAAAAATTAAGTTAGAAGAGGCTAAGTCTCGAGCACATGTGGTAAAATAATCACTAGACAATTATATAAGGAGTTAATAGAGAGAAATTCAAGAGTCAAATGATAGAATAAAAATAAAAACATGATAAATTTTATTAAACATGCTGAAATATTATGGAGGAGGGTGGGATACAAGCAACCTTGCAAGGGACTTCAATGCAAAACAAGTTACAATGTAAAGGGAAAATAAAGTAAGCAAGCAAAATTGGTAATATGAGAGTTGATGATAGGGATAGGCATATTTAGGTCACAATGATAAACTATGAGGATAAAGTAGAATGCTAAGAAATAAAGGTATGTTGAGAGGCTCACACTTTTATCTAGATGAAGACTTAACCTTTTTCTAGCTAGAAGAGAGAAATAAGGAGTGGGAAAAGGTGAAGGCCATAAGGAGAGAAGGGAGATGGGAATAATAAAATAATGGGAAAAAATGTATCATAATTAGATAAAATTGAATCAAATAGGGAATATGGACCACTGGGAGCATCTCACGATGGTAAGTTGGAATTGTAGAGGCTACCCTTAGAGAAGAAGACTCGGGTTAGAACCCATATCTAGAGACAAAGATATAATTATTTTGATTGAAACACATGAACATGATAGGTGTAAAATGTAAAATTTTGAATGATATAAGAAGGAATTTTTTTACAATAAAGCAATAGAGAATAGAAAGGGGCATGGGGGTCTATTGATGTTAATAAAGGAAACCTAAGGTAGAGATCTCATAATAGAAAAACAAGATGAAAATAAACATTTCACATTTGGATAATAATTATGAAAATGACACTATTATTTAACATAGTTACACGTTATTTTGCACCAATAACTCCTAATTTTATAAGAAGAAATACCTAGATCGCGAAGACCCACATTCCTCTCTAAAGAGGGATATTTTAGGATATAGTAGGATCGGGAGATATTTTTAATAGGAGACTTCAATGAAAGTAAAATAAATAAACATAAACACCCTAGGAAATAATGAGGGTCTAGATATAAATCCACTCTACATGATAGAAAAGGACAATCAACAATGGTCCAGGGTTTTAGATGATGAACATGGGGTATCACACACTTTGGAAAGAACTATTGAGCTTGTGCAACACTCATGAATTCATTATATGTAATGGTGTGAGAAAATGGGGAAGATCAAGAAAGTTTACATACAATAATTACAATGGGCAGAGTGTAAATGAATATATTATCTACTCTCGTAATTGTGTCATAGATAAAAGAGCTAAAATTTAAGATTCTACGGTGGAACTTAAATCAAACCACAACCCAATTTTAATAAAGCTTTAATGTGAAGAATAAAAATAACACGATGATGAATCTCTAAAGCAATATTCCTTCAAAAGGAACCATCCTCTTGATAGAGAAAAATAAAAAATCTTTTAGAGCACATGTTAGAGAGAAAACTCCAAGAAAGGCAAATGAAAGAATACCTATAACTAATATAGATTACACTAAGAGTGAGAGGCTAATACACACCATTCAAGAAGCCCTAAACACGTACAAGAGAGATAAACCCAAAAAGAAGGAAAGAAATAGCTTCCCAATAAACTTCAGTACGATGAAGAGTGTAAGGTAGTGAGAATCCTACTAAAGGAGCTTTCCAAAGAACTAAGGAAAATAGAAAAAATAAGAAGAATACACTAGAACTAGAAGGAAGGAGTAGAGAATCTAAAATGAGGAGAAGATATCCTTGCACCTCAAATAGAATAATTTTTCAATGAGGTTATTCAAAATGGATTCCCGACAGAATGAACAACTAACTTAACCATACCTCTGTTTAAAAGTGCAGATGTAATAAGCCCTCAAATTATCAAACTATCATTCTCAATCCTCTTTTTGTAAAGTATTTTACGAGTATGCTAGAGGGTAAGATTAACATTTGGGTGGAGGTAAGAGGAAAGATAACAAAGAGGCAAGTAGGTTTTAGACCCAAACATTCAACCATCGATCAATGTGTCACACTTATATAAATAGGTTGAAAAGGGTTGGGATAAAAAAGAGGATGCATATTTTTCTTTGTAGACTTCAAAAAGGCTTTTGACACGGTGCCAAGGAGAAAATTATGGAGCATAATAGAAGAGCTAGGGGTTCTAGCGTAATACAAGACAACAATTTACATATTATATGTTCAAGTAAAGGCTAAAACCAAAATGTAGGCAAGACTATTTGAGTGTTTTGGGAGTGACATAAGCGTTAAACAAGGCTCCCCCTTTCTCCAAATTTATTTGGGCTATACATTGACGAGTTAGATGAGTGGATACATAAATTTGGAGGGAAAAGAGTCCTCATAGAAAAATATTTTTTGAAACTCTTATATACAAATGACTTAGTTCTAATGGAAGAGACAATCCAAGATTTAAGAGATCACCTTCATTCTTTATAGCTCTTATGCATGGAAGTGGGGATAGAGGTAAAAATTGGAAAACCAAATTATGATTTTCTAATTGAAAATGATGAAGCAACACCTCGACTTTCAGTTTGCTGGAGAGTCTCTTGAAGTGGTGTCAGAATAGAAATATCTTGGCCTTAATTTTCATATCTATCTCAACTGGGATACATGTAGGATGAAGATAATATAAGGAAGATGGATAAATTTTTAAATGCTCTAAAATAGGTGTAGTAATGCTAAGCTATGGGGATTGGAATAACACTAAGGTCCTATTTAGGTTACTCATCATGTTGATGGTGTTTTACGGTTGTAGGGTATGTGCTAGTGGACCAATGAGTTTGAAATAAAGATAAATATAAAGGACCTAGAAGATACTAATAAAAATGATTTTAGAATCAAGACTATGATACCATATGAAATCATCTTGGCTGAAACATTTACCTTCCCTCTAGAGGTAACCACTATGAACGTGCTTATATTTTATGTAAAAATTAAAAACATGAAGGTTGTGACAGATGTCTTAATCTTACAAAATTTGAAGAGTTGTATAGATAACAAAAAAATGGATGAAGTAGAACCGAAAATGGAAGAAAAAATGGGATATCAACCTAAATTATTTTCCCAAATCTTAATAAAGACATAAAAACTATATGAATGAAAAGTTTAGAACAGGGATGTGGAGGAAGAAAACAAGTAGGAAGCACCAACACTATATCAAAGAGGTCAACCCGATGTATGAACATTGTGCAAAATCCTATATAAGGGCTAACATTAAATGGAGGGAAAACATCATCATTACTCAACTGTGGACTAGCTCCCACAAACTCAAATGTGAGACATGAAGATGGATAATGCCATGGGAACCATGGGAAGAGAGAACTAGTGTTATATGCGATACATGGGTACTTGAAATGGAGGAGAATTTCATCCTTGAATGCCCAAGATACATGGACACTAGAGCTAAATATAAGGAAATTTTAAGAGTTAACTCCATGATAGAGTTATTTGAAGAAAGCAAAATCTTAGGGTTGGGGAGATGCTAACTTAATCAAACAAAAGGAGAAACCTTATAAAAGATACAAGTAATCCCACAAATATTTAGGAATTTGGATTTATTAGTGGTACCATAGACCTTCGGTTTAATGGAAATAATTAAAACCATTTCATTTCATTCAATAATAATATCATGATAACATTACATGAAAACTAATTAATCTATCTAAAATCTATCCATATTGACAATTAATGTTGGCATGTGGTCCTAATAGGTGTTGTCATTGATGAAAAACCACATTAATGACAAAGTGAATGTTGTATTATGATGTTATGATGATGTACTTGATGCTAACATACTATTTCGATGTGTTTGAACTGATACAATGGGATTCAGTGAGGTGTGCTTGCTCTTGTAAGCCTATATAGTGCCTAGGAGATGTAACATGATAATATGAGCTTCTTGGATGCTTGGGAAGCATGTTGACATGATGGATAACATGTTTTAAGGGTGCTTGGGAACTCACAACAGTGGCATGGTGTAGGTACATGTGGTTCACTATGTTATAAGTGCTCATTGGGAGCAGGTATGACAACTTGGAGGTGTGATAGTGTGGTTTGGAGCCATATGAGCTCATGGAAGCTTTAATTCATGTGTATCATGGAATATCAGGTATGTTTGGGTCATTTTTAGAGGTTTTATGATCAGTTATTACATTATTTCAGTTGACCCTAGCTTCTACAGTGAGGATCAAACATGCAAACATAGGTAAGTCTTAGTGAATGGAGATATTGAGGTATGGATTTGACATTATGATGATTTGAGATGTTGAGGGATGAGTCATGGTGCTTTGAGAAAATTTTTAGGTTCCCATGATGTGTATTTTATGCAATATATGACTATTTATGTGAGATAAGGTGAAAAACAAGTGAATTTCCAACTCGAAGTTGAACTTCAGATGCTCATTGTGAATAGTGTGCTTTACATGAAAACTTTTGGATTTTAGGGAATATTATATGGTGAGTTTGTAAAATTTCACAAAAATAATGAGGTCATTGACGGCGGGTTTTATGAATGAATGTTAAGAAGGTAAAGTGGTCTAAAACCCTAGTTAAACCCTAGCTAGGAGCAATTTACAGAGAATGAAGTATAGTGACCCAATTTTGATTGGTTCATAAAAATTGATGATTTGATGTAGAGGAATATATTATATTTCCTAAAAATGTATGTTTGAGGCCATGGTGATAAAGGGGCCCCACCTAAAAATAGAAGTTTCTGAAGAAGAAGGTTTTAGGACAAGATGGTCTAAAGGAGTAACATAAAAAATTTATGGTGCATGATGATTGGGAGTTTTTATTTATTTCCATAGATGTTTCAGGAAATTTCATGTAGTACACATGGTGTTTTGAGGTCCATATAGGTTGATTGGTCAAAGGGTAGTTTTGAGATCTCAAATAGCAGGGTTCAATAAAATGGGCATATCTTGAGCTACAAGTGGATTTTGAAGATGATTAAAGTTGTGTTGGAAATAGATTCAAATATATTTCTAGTGATATGATTTTTCCTCATGATGAGGTGATTTTACATGGTTTCTAGGGCATTATTTTGACAAAAATATTTTTGGCAGTTCAAGACAACATGTGTTCTAGTGAAAGTTTGATGTTGTTTGGGAATGATATGGATTGGGTGATGATTCCTATCACATGGAATGTGAAGAGGGATGAATTTTTCATCTAATGAATCAATTTGGAGGTATTGAATGTTTGTATAAATGATTTTATGAGATAACCTTTGGAAACAAATGTTTTGGCATGTTGATTTGGTGAAGGAAAAAGTAGTTGTGGTTTGAAGAGATAGATGTTTCATGACTTATAACTTGCTTAGCTTAAGTGTGTTCTAAAAGTTATGGAATCTCCATTTAGGGGTTACATGATAAGGATTTCTCATGTCTAAGTGATTTTGTGATCAAATGAAGTTTCTAGGGTCTTTGAAGGGTGTAAGAAACAACTGTTTTGAGAATTACAAACTGAACTAGTCCCAATAAATGAAATAATTTGATTGGTTGATATTAATTTCAACCATGTATGAATGTTAAATGATATTTTAATCATGTGTGATTATTTTTGGGTCATGAAAAAGTATGCTACTAATGTTAGGGAAATTTTAAGAATATGCCCATGGGGTTTTGAGCCATTTTGGCACTTGTAATTAGGGTTTTAGTTATGCCGACCTAATTGGATCACTTGTGAGTATTATATTTAAAATTTTAAATTTTTCCATGATGTATGGGTTGAATCAAAGGAGGGAAAAATGTTTTTCCTAAGTTTGAAATGAGGAGAAGCATATAAAAGCATGTTTTTGGGTGCTTTTTGGAACTAGTTGTGTGTGTGTGTGTGTGTGTGTGTGTGTGTGTGTGTGTGTGTGTGTGTAAGGTGAGTGACCTAGGTGAGAGTTGATTACAGGTATTGGACCATGATTTGAGGCTGAAACAAGTGTGTTGTAGGTTAAGAAAAATCATAAATCATGTGTGCAAGGGTTTGATGATTTTAGAAGTGATTGAAGAGATTATTTTGTGAAGATTGGTCACCTAGGGTTTGATTGAAGAAGTGCGAGCTATATATTGGATATCCATCAGTTGTGGCAGAAAAAATTAGAGATATAAACATCATAAGGTGGTTGAGTGGGTGCTTGATCATATTGGGGGGTTGTAGCCTCCTTGTGGAGTTTGTGCTTCACAAAATTAGGGGTTGGTGCTCCTTGTAGGGTTGGTGCTCTACTAAACTAGGGGTTGGTGCCTCACTAAATTCAAAAAATATCAATATAAGATTTATGTTTTAGTGGGTTTTCTTCCCTTTAGGGTTTCCCACTTACATCTTGTGTTCTTGTGTTGATTCCTTGTTTCATGGTTGCTTGCATTTTTGATGGTATATGATGTGCACACATTAAGTATTGATTAAGTGGATATTGTGGTTGAATGGTTATGTGGTTTTGAGTATTCAGATCTGAAATATAATTTGAAATATTGTAAGGATTGATTCACCCCCATCTTAGTCCATTGTTCTTTTAAAAATTAAAATGTACATAGGACATTCTAATATATTTAAATGTCATTAAATCTACATTTACTAAATCTTATTAGTTTGTATCATAAATCAATGTGCTACAAAATTTACAAAAACATCTAGATGAATATCCCATTGATGATATGTAGTGATGGATTATTGAACTAAACATGTAAATTTATAAAAAAACTCCCCGTGCAAAAATTAACATTGGTAAGGACAATTTTACCTTACAATTTTACATACACTTCTAGATGACATTTCAATTAGGACTAAACTTTTCATAAATGCATGATTTTAATTTTCATGAATCAAAGAATAAAACGATGGAGGAATGCTAATACAGAGAGGGAAAGGATGAAAACACACTGGAACAATTAATATTGTACTTTTGTAAGGAACAAAATTTCCACAAAGTGTTATAGTTAATTCCTCATCATACATAAAGAGGGTTACTAAAATTACATTACTTAATAAACAAAACAACAACCAAAATAAACATTAAAATCCATCTAGGCTGTTTTTTCTTTGAACTATGGGAATGTTGATGGATATGTTGTTTTCTTGCTCCCATTCAAAATTTGGTTTTCTACTCCGTTTAAAAATAGGTACCTTCACAAGAGCATCTCGCTCATTCATCTATACATGAACCGTTTAAATCAATGAATGTATTATGTAATATTTATTGATTCCATTTTGATGTAGGAGCATCAAATATAAATGCTACTTGGAGTCAAATGTCATTGTAAACATGTTTGGGAGTCAACATAGGTCATTTGATGTGTTAGAGGTCATTGGGAGACTTTGAAATTCAAATTAGAGCTACAAATGATTTTCCTGCCAAAAATGTGTAGTTTGAATTTCTAGTAAGTTTATTTATCCTTTTTGGCCAATTTTGTGTTGGAGGTGATAAGGACTGAGAGGTGGGGGTGAATCAGTCCCCAATAAAAACTTTTCACACTTGTGCTTCAAACCCTAACCACACATGCCCATATACAACACATCAAAGCATACAACCTTCTCAATGAAGTAAAATTAATGCAAAGAACATAATATGATCTCAAACACACATATATTGATGATAAAATCAGATCCAACACTTATATAGATGCTCAAATCAGATCACAAAAGATAGTGTCTTCAACAATGATCCACAAGATACAATAGAGTGCTCTCAAGACAATCAATGTCTCATGAATACATATGAAGAAATACAACTATGAAAATGTCTTCAACCTTCAAGATCAGATCTAAAAATTCCTTAGAAACCTGCAAATAACATCAAAATTCTATGAAGATAACATTCAAACTCAAGCACCAAAATCTGCCCTCCTTCTCCAACTCGCTCTCAAGGAAACAACACCAACATTCACTTTCTCAAATTATCCTCATGAAAAATCAACCAAAGATATCATAGAATGATATTCCAGGTGTTTTGGGCTAGGCACAAAGAGTTTTCTTTGCAGAAAAATGGTTCTTCAAAAGAAGATAAAAGGGGTTTTCAAAAGCTAGAACCATTGTACTCAAAAACTCCATTTTATACCCTTTCCTTGATTCCAATTCAAAGGAGGTCAGTTTACCTCCAATTTCATGACCATAACTAGCTTAAAAACATCCTATAAGAATCACTAGAACATTCACAACTGACCCATATAGGTCGGCCTAGCAAAAATACTTCATCGATGCACCAAAATTCCAAAAACCCTTGCATTGGGATGACAAAAATCTCCTAATCCAAAAATTTTTTTTTTTTTTTCAAGCTCTAAAAATAATCATACATGTTTAAAATAACATATAAACATCATATATGGTCATAATTCAGCTCAACAATCAAATTATTTTGTTTGTTTATCGGGCCCAATGCTCTTTGTAATTTTCAAAACAGTTGTTTCATGCACCCTTCAACATCCTGGAAACTTCATAATGCCGCCAAATGACTTATCTAAACCAAATCATGTCATATGACCACTAAAAATAAATGGTACAACATTTAGAACAATTATAATCATATTATAAGTCATGAAACATATTTTACTTCAAACCACATTAAGATTTGCCTTCACCAAATCAACTCCGCTAAAAAGGATGTTTCCAAAGGTTAGATCATAAAAACATTTATACATCCATTAAATACCTAAAAATGGATTAAGTGGATTACTAATTCATACCTCTTCACATTACAAGTGATAGGAAGCATCAACCAATCTATCTCATGCTTCAATTTACATCAAACTTGTACTTTAGAACACAATCTGCTCGAACTTCTAAAAACGTTTTTCCTAAAATAATTCCCTAGAAACCTTGTCAAATGTCCTAATCATGAATAAATACATACATAAATGGAAATATATCTCATTACTATTTCCAACACAACTTGAATGACTTCACAACTCCACTTGTAACTCAAGATATGGCCAAAACATTGAACCCTGCTATTTGAGATCCCAAAATTGCCCTTTGACCAATCAACCTATTTGGACCTCAAAACCTCATGAAAATATATGAAATTGATCTGAAAATTCCATGGAAATCATTAAAATCTCTTAAAAATCATGCAACATAAATTTTACATGCCACTCCTTTGGACCATCTTGTCCAAAATCCTTCTTCTTCGAAATTGACGTTTTTAAGTGGGGTCCACTTCACACCATGACCTCAAATTTACATTTATAGAAATATATCAGAGTCTAATTCAACATCAAATCATCAAATTTTAACTATTAATCAAAATTGGGTCAGTATACTCATCTTTTTATAGACTGCTCCCTAGTTAGGGTTTTGCTAGGGTTTTAGACCAACTTATCTTCTTAATGATCGTTCATAAAAATGTGATGACCAACTGACCTCATTATTTTTCTGAAGCCTTATTTACTCACCTTATAATATTCCTTGAAAGGCTTGAGGTCCCATGTAAATAAAATTTTCACAACGACCATTCGAAGTTCAACTTCGAGCTGGAATTTCACCGATTCTTGACCTTGTCTTACAAAATCAATCATATCTCGGTAAAATATACATCATGGGGACCGGAAATTTTTCTGAGAGAACTATGACACATCCTTATAACATATAAAATCATCAAAACATGAACACCATGGCCCAAAATCTCCATTAACTAAGACTTACCTATGCTTTGCATCTTAGATCCTCATAAGTAGAACTAGGGTCAACTTTGAAATAATGCAAGAAATGAAAAAGAAACCTTTACAAATGACCAAAACATACCTCATATGACATAATATACCTATTATAATGCTTACATGATCTCAAATGGATTCAATACACTATGTCACACCTTTAAACAACTATACCGCTCCCATTGAACACTGCAACCAAGTAAACCACATGTACTGTACTACTCCACTATTGTGAACACTCAATCACCCTCAAATCATGCTAGCAAACATGCCAACATGCTTCTCCAACATCCAAGAAGCTCACACTATCAAGCTACACCTCCTAGGCACCTGTATGGGCTTGTTAGAGCAAGATGCATCATCCGAATCCCACTTTATGTGCAGCTTGATATACATCTAAACCAATATGTTAGCACTTCATACATCCTCATAACATCACCCTACAATATTCACTTTGTCATTAATGTGGTTTTGCATCAATGAAAACACCTACTAGGACACCATGCCAAATTTTTGGATTTTTATGGGTTAATAGGTATCTAAAAGGTCTTTTAAGAGCATGAATAATGTGTGTCAATCCATCTTGAGGGTCATAGTGATGTGTTCTAGTAGATTTGTGATGAAAACCTTAATGTGGTCTCTTATCTCAAGTGAGTTAAGTAGTTATCAAGTCTAGTTAGGGCTTAACTTAAATCATTTAGTTATGTTTTGGTATGTATTCAAATGAGGAAGTTTTTAAAAACATGAAGAGGGAGTGATGAAGGATGTTCAATGAAGAGAAGGGGAGTTTATGGTAGCGATACCTATTTTACCGAAGAA
Organism: Taxus wallichiana var. yunnanensis; assembly: GCA_018340775.1. Taxonomy (NCBI): domain Eukaryota; kingdom Viridiplantae; phylum Streptophyta; class Pinopsida; order Cupressales; family Taxaceae; genus Taxus; species Taxus wallichiana. Next base: position 938,969,357 of record CM031235.1, on the reverse strand, counting down.
TGGATCAGTGGATGCATCAACACAATCAATAAGTTTGTAACAAAATGTGAAATTCAAGCCCTTGTTATAAATGATGGATTTATATTAATAAATGTATTTCTACAACGATATTAGAACATATTTTGCTTATTGTATGTTGTGGAAGATGGAAGTAATGAATTGGTAGACCAAACTTTGTACTCGGGCAAAAAAGGGTGAAGAACACAATTTTCAAGAAAGGTAAGATTGTCATTTTCATAGTCTATTATGTTATCTATATTGAATTATTTCCCAAGAAGGTTGTTACGGAACTTCATAGACCTCCTCTAAAAATATTGGGTTTTGAATTTTTTTAAAGGCTTAAAACTCAATTTTGCTTCTATCGGGCTACCATGAAAGCCTAGTTAGGGTTGGTTGAGAAACACTTGTTTAAGGGGCTTGTCAATGTTTCAAAGGCTATAATTTGGAGGAAATCATCAAAAGAACATGTATTTTAAGAATATTAAAGTCTTGAGTATTGGTATACTTCCATACTTTTGATTTCATTAACAGTTTGGCTAGAAGGATTGAATGTGTTAACAAGACCTAGTTGTGGGCTTAAAATGCTTTTGGAGGAGGTTGGGAGATGAATGAGAGTTTGAAATTTATAAGATAACTTCTAGAACCTATCATAACTTATATCATGAAGGATTTTAAGCTTATCGGGGTCATTTTTGCTTAGAATTGATGATAGTTTTCATTCTAGCTATAATAGTCCTTAAGTGACATAATTCAAGGACAATCTAGTGGAAAAGGAGATCTAAAAGTTGAGTGAGTCCATGAAATTTTATAGAAAACCATAACAAGATAATAGGTACCTAGAAAACCATTGAGTTTGATTTGAAACCCTCACAATCATAATGTATGTCATGAAAACCTCTCAAACATGCTTATTAGAACTAGGTCTAATTAGAAAATAGAAGGTGGTGAATGTAGGGGTTAACATGAGAGTTGAGAAAAATATTTGGGGAGACAAAAGGGTATCTAAAACTGGTTTTAGTTTGTTCAGTGTTTGTAGATTCTCCCCAAACCAGCTTCCACCATTAACATTGCTCTTAAGAAAACATATATGACAATTTTGGAGAAATTGCTAAAAGATGATCTCTGTTGTTTCCACTCAATTTTTTTTTGATATTGCATGAATACAACTGAAAATAGGGTATGTGATGATCAAATCTCACAAAGGCTTATAAAATGGCAAATTTGCATGTTTTAGGCCTATTCAGGTCATGTGAAGTGAGATCCTCCGGCGAGGTGAGAGATAAGTTTGGTGAGTTGTCTTGATAATTTTCTTGTATGTTTGGTGTCCTTGAAAGCCCTCTCGTATCACATTTCCATTGTCAATAGTTAATTTTTTTGTTAACACATGAACTATAAATAAACGTGTTTATTAAACATGAAGTTGTGAATAAACATGTTTAAGGAGCAACAATTCACTAATTATCAATCAATGTTATAAAATAATCACATAACTTGAGAAAATATATAATTTAAAGAGAGAAATTTCTAAAAAGGAAAATGGGTTAATTATACCTCCAAGTATAAGGGAATGAGTACATATTTGTTGGAAATGAGTAAGAGAAATAGAGGGTTGTTTTTCTTAAGTTTTGTATTTTCTTCCACAAACTTAATCATGTCTTCTTGAAGTGTACATACTTCAGAAAAAACATGTCATTTTACGACAATAAGATATTATTTGCTGACTTGAGGGTGTGTAATTCTTAACACAAAGCCATTATAATGAATCAAGGTGAAAAATACCTTAAAAATTACCTCAACCTAAAACTTGCTCAAAATATCCTACCAATAATTGTTCATAAGTATGTAGTTTTTATAACATCCGTTCAATTAAAATGTCAACCAAGATGAAATAGGCCCCCAAAATTTGTATTTAACACAAAAGTGACCCCCAATAGAATAATGCAATGCTTTATAAATAGTGTGTTTACAAATTGATTTACGGATTTGCATAGAAATACATAAAAAACTAAAAATGCATAGTATTGATACATAACAAAGTTAATTTGTAAGCTATAATTGTAAGAACATGTTAAAATATGCACTTTCCAAAAACAACATTGAAAACCATTGGATGAATAAAAATATGTAGCTCCTTAAAGGCCAAAGAAGGGTAACTTGAAAATTAATCGAGTGAAAATTTTAATTCTTGAAAGTGGACCATTTGATCAAAATGAAAAAATTACCCCACCACTACATAAATCTTCAAAACTAAAAAGGGTGAAAAAATAGCCCTAATCAAAATATATGGCCTCCAAAAATTTGTAGTTTAAAAAAGGAGGTTAAATGGTGCGAGTAGAGTCCTTAGGGGGCTACAAACTTGAGCATCCTAGTTACATGGCAAATTGACTTTGACACTCAACACAATGGTGGAACAAGTCGTATGGGAAACTAAGGGCTAGTGATCAAAGTCGTAAACTTTCCCTCACCCAAATAAAACCATAAAATGCAGTTATAACTTAAAATTATTGCCCTAGGAGCACCATTTGTCTAGTTTTTACATTGAAGAATTTTCAAAAATCTCTCAAAATTCAAAATTTAAAAATGTAATTTGGGTGTTTGTTTTGTAATATTTTTAGAAAATTCATTAATTAGCTTGTGGTTCCTAGATCCTCTTGAAATGTAAATCTTCAAAACATCAATAACATAATTTGTATGGCCAAAAATCCCAAATTATTTTTAAATTTTGTATTTTTGTGTAAAATTTAGGAAAAATACTATATTGGACGTAAAGAAATCTATATATTTTTAAACATGGAAATAAACCCATAAAAACACCCTAAACATGTAGTTTTGGCTCAAACAAAAATGTCTTGTTGGTATTTTTGAAATCCTAGAAAGAGGGTTGGCTTAAAAATGTGTTAGGGGTGAGAGAAGTTGTGTGTGAATGTTGAGCTGATTGAAAACTAACATAATCCACAACTAATACTTTAAGAGACTACCTTTAGAACCACGTAGGAAAGTTCTACTAAACAAGTAGGAATAGAGAATTCATAGGAAACAAAACCTCTAATGCATATAATCACTCCATGAAAATAAAACTACTCTACATAGGTATGAGGAAAGGATAATATATTATTCATCCATTTATACAATACAATATCACATTTCTCTAATGAATATACGAAGAGATGAGAGTATAAATCGCTTGTGTAAGAGCAAGATCCCATTGCCTCGTTGAAAACAAAACATGCACATGTGAATGACCCATATAGAGGTGGCATTTATTAATGGCGATGCTAATTAATTTTTATGGCATTAGTTCTATGTTGGAATTAATTCCATGCTCATCATATTTTAAGCCTAGAGATGTGCACAAGGCACATGAGTATATATTTCAGCTAAACTGAGTTACTTAATATTATTAGTGTTTATAATATATTGCACCAACAATGTGGGGAGTTTCCACATCATTATGTATAAGGAAAAGGCAATGTGTGATGTAATACATACAAATGTTTCTCCTATTTTGTATGGGAGACATTAATAATTTGACAAAAAATTGTAGCATGATGGCGACACAAATACTTACACATTGGTGAAGGATAGGAGAACATTCACTTTGAGTCCTCTAAAGGAAAGGAGTGAGGAGGTGAGTATAAGTCCATGTATCTTGATGATTTTAGAGGAAAAAAATCAAGAGAGAAGAAAATAAGGATAATGTATGTTTTGCATTCATACGTAATCATATGTAAGTTATGCATACAATAGATATGAAGAATAACTTTTGTGCGAAGTGAAGGGTTATTTAGAAAGTTTATGAAGGTCATATCTAGTTATCTCTTGGATAATTTTACACCCATAAGAAACATAATTCACTACATAGATATAATTCTAGGTTATAGTTTACTAAATAAAGCGACATACAAATCAAAAACTAAGGAGAATTTGATATGCACACAAGATTTTTTGGATAAGGGTTTGTTGTCATGCTAAATGTCTAGAATGCAAAATTTAAAATTTTGGTCATGATAACCAATCCCGCACTTGAAATTCCCTTTCTTGGTCAATGTAAACCTTTCCTCTAGCCAACATTTCAATTGTGTTACCCTCATTATGGTCAAGAGGAATGTGATAACATGATTTTAAAGTGTGTTTCGTGTATATTGAAGTTTACCTAGATTGGTTCTTGAAGCCACTGAGATCTAAGAAAGAACAATGCTCTTGGGCTTTAAAAGAGATATTTTTTGGCCTTTTTCACCGGGTGAATATCCTTTGAAAGCTTATAGGAAGATTTAAACCATACAATAGTTGTATGGGAGAGAAATTAATTTTTCTAAGGTAGTTTAGGAAGATTATGTGGAGAAAATTGAGGTTAGGAACAAGTTAAGCAATACCAAGTATTATTGAGCAAGGCACTGGGAAATGTAAGTTTCAAAAGAGCTAGTCACCTTGTTCAAAATGTTTAGAAATCCTCATGGAGTGTTAGGAGATAATATCCTAGGCATTAAAAATTTGAAAAATATTACTTCATAGTGTAATAACCAAGGAAGAATTTTGGGAGTGTAAAAATGTGGAAACATGTTCATCAGTGCAACACAAGAGTCCTTCTACAAGGTGGAACTTTCTTGAAATGTTTCAGACACCTTGTGAAGAGTTAGGAGTATAAAAATATCTTAAATGAGGTTATTTTAAATTCTATTTATTACACAAGTTTTTTTAGCTAGTATTCTTTGAAAAGTCTTATTGCCACTTGGCTCATCAAATCACCGCTCTAGGTAAAAGTGGAGATACAAGTAAAAGTTGTTGTAAAAATCATTTTAATGTCTTATAAATAGGATCCTTGGATTCCTTATCTTATTTCCATGCAAATTTGGTGTCCCAGTTTCACTCAAATTTGAGACTACCCCATGTTAATTTTTGCACTTTTAAAATAGCGGGTCGTTTTGTGTTTTTATTGCCAGAAGATGCATGTATTGCGTTAAGATATTCCCAATGAATCACATGAGCCAATTTTGACAAAGACCTGGATGAAGAAACTCGTTTTATCCTTTCACCAAGTTTTGTCTACGGAAAATTATATTTAATTATTTAAAGCCCCGTTTGAAGTAAATTGTGCTCCAGTTTAACCTTGTTGAAGTTTTGCATGTCAATATTCACATATACTAGTAGGGTTTTCACCAGGAATGGATCCTGGGCTTTGTCTATGACTTCTGGAAACGTTTTTCATTTTTATTATTTTTTGTGTGTTTTTTTCTATGAAATTCCCCTAGGTCAATTCCTTCGCTAATACACATTTGTTTTATTGCCTGGAGTATTTGAGATCATCTACGACCACCATGTCAGAAGGAATCAACCTCAGGAAGTCAACTTCTCTTTAAAAAGATGAAGTCGTGCACAAACAAGCCTCTTCTGGACAAGTCACATTTTTGGGAATGGATGGATTTAAGTTGCAGTGGGATTTTGGTCAGCAGCAGTAGTGTAGGATTTTGTACTTTCCTTGCAGGGTACTTTTTCCCATGAAGGCAAAATCACTTAAGTTATGATGGGAAAATTAGAGACAAGGGAAGGCAGGGAATTTCTTACCTGCCTTGCAGGGTAAAAATTCCCATTATGGAAGTCAAACAACTTAAGTGGATGAAGGGATTTTTGGAGCTGCCATGCAGGGTGAATAATCCCATCAAAGATGACTTTTAAATATAGAAATCAGCCTTATTCAAAAAGTGCGACCCCTTTGGGCATTAAATAATAACTTTAATGTGATTTATTAATAGTTTTCCTTCCTAATTTTGGCACCCTAGGGATGAGGAAAAGTCAATGCATGAGGAGAAGTCAAAGAAGACTGGAAGAGGAAGGCTAAAAATAAATTAAATTAATTTATTTAATGCAGCCTTGAAGCATGCTAAAAAGTGTGACCCATTTGGTGAATAAATAATGCTTTTTGTGGCATTTATTAATAGTTTTTATTCCTAACTTTGGCGCCATGGAGAAATAGAAGGTCAATGCATGATGTGAAGTCAAAGAGAACTGAAGGAAGGAGGCTAAAAATAAATTAAATTAATTTATTTAAAGGCTGCCATGAGCATGCAAGTTTAGGCACCCAAGTTGAAAGAAAAAACATGTTTATTTATTAATTAATTGCCAGGAATAGGAGAGGCAATTATTAATTATAGAATGTTGAAGGTTATATAAGCATGGGCTGCCATAGTGATGGAATAGTTAATTATTTTATCAAAGGATTGCATCCCTGGATAAATTTGGCACCCAAAGGAGGAGGATTTTTGCTCAAAAAAGTGTTTTTCATTACTGAAAGCTTCAAAGTTTGGCACCTAGGATTGGAGGAGCTTGTTTTATGCATGTGTAATTGTTTGCATATTGGTACAGGTGCCTAGGTGAAGTTGAAAATATTTATGCTTGCTTTGCATGCAAGCAAAGCCTCAAATTTTAGGGCAACGAGGCTTTATATGCAGATTTTTATGATAAAAATCAAGTGTTCATGTTCCGGTTGCCATCTTTGTTTGAATTAATTGCAGGTATTCATTATAGGTGCTTATATAAGAGAAAGGGAGCTTAAATCAATGTCAGATACATTGAATATATCTTCCGAATATGAAGAAATCCCTAGATCTGCACCAATTGTAAAGAATTCGTCAAATAAAAAGAAAAAGAGTTGCTCAGACAAAGATTGCTCCAAGCCATGACAAAGCGGGATGAACGAGAAGGATCTAGAGTCATGCATATCTTCCATATTTTCTGAAGTTAATGATGTAGACATAGGCCTTGAACCTATCACCGATTTAATTATCAGATCTATACAAATCAATCCAATTACAAGGGCTTCCGACAAAATTTATCCTCTTGTTTCGATGCAAAGATGTGAATAAGTTAGTGCATGGAGAATTCTTTCAGGATATTGTGCATGTGCTCCCAATCTTCTAGTTGAAGCCTTCATTGAATTTTCATTCACCGAGTGCTTTCCAATTTTTAATTGCTCATATGCAATTAAAAATAAAAATGATGAGTTATTTATGGAAAACATTGCACTGATGCATGTACTAGAGAATAACTACAAAAGCTTCAAGGATAAGAGGGAAGACATGTCAGTGGCAACACCCATAAGCAAAATCACAGTCAACTACTTCCAGACCCAGTTTGGTGAGAATCAAAGGCAAAAGAGTCAACTGCATGCAGAATATGGAAAAAGAACAAAACTGGAAGTGTTGCAGCTTTCTTCTAATTTATGTTCCTCTTTCTTCTTCTTTTCTCCGATAAAGTAATTGAGCGATCAATTAAATTATAAAACTTAAGTGATTGGTTTAAAAGCCATTACTTGAAGAAGTCAACTACTTGGAAATAGGTGGTAGACATGTAAAATAAAAGGTTATATTTTCAATTGCAAATCATGCATGTCATGCAAAGAGGAATTCCAGGAGGGAGATTGCCAGTTGTTTCCTTTACAACTTCCACATGTGCCAGTTCACTAAAAGCTTCCTATTTGTAATTTCCCCTCTACATGCTATAAGTAGAGGAAGAACCTACGGGTTAAAAGATCAGAATTTGTAAGCAACATTCTTGTGTTCTAGACTTTGTGCTGAAAACCCTGATAGCTATTTAAAGCAGAGGAATAGAAAGGAACATATTTCCGGAGAACTTTGTGTCAATCTGCAATTTTGTTTCTAACTTTCTATCTTAGATCTATTCATAAACTTTGCATTATTCTAGATCTAGATCTGAAAGTTCCCTTTACTTATAATTCGTATGTTAATATCTATCTCTGTTTATCTATGTGCATGCAATCAACTCGTAATCTATTGATTGGGTTGCACATCTTCCCTCTTTCTTTCCTATTTTCTACTATTTTCTTCTTCATCAAATATTTCCTTTCTTTAATTCCCCGCTTACTTACTTGTAAAACTATATAGATATGCTTCATGAGCTACATGGTTAAAGTAATACCCACAAATAGATACTAGCATATTTAACTCACAAATCTTACACGGAGCCTCATTGATAAATGAGGGAGATTTATCTCATGACTCGCCTAGGTTTTCTCTTATGCAAAAATCTAGCCAACAAAATTCATATATTATTTTTCTAAATGTTTAGTTTTGACTCAAGGCGAAGAAAATGTTCCGAGAAGCAAGCTAGAGGTGCAAACCATGCTCCGATGCAACACTTGGGCACTTGGGCACACTTTTGGTGTCCTTTGCACCCTTAACACACTTTTGAGGTGAAATTTCACCCCATAAGTGCACCTCACTCATATTGGTTGGAATTCTCAACTTAAAAACATAACATGAAGTCAAAAAGTGCATGTGGAGGACTTAAGTGATGATTTTAAGTTGTGGTGAGCCCCATCTTCCCTCAAAGGTACATTTTGACTCCATTTTGAATTTTTACACACTTATGAGGTGAAATTACACCTCATAAGTGAAATTATCTCATTTGATGAAATATTTCATGTATGCATGTCATACCATGTTAAAAACATAAGAAAAGGCTTCACTATGCACATGTGTTTGTCATATTTCCTCCATCCCCATCCCCATGGTGCATTTTCCATCCCTCCATGCACCCAAGATGAATTTTTGAGGTTTAATTTCCCCCAAAATTGTGCCCAAGTGTGAAGAGGATTCCATCCTCCATCTCTCACTCTTCCACTCCTCCATTTTCCCATGTGCATTCTCTCTCTTCCACTCCCACCATATAAATTCACTCACCCTTGCTCACACAACTCAAAATCATAAAACATGAACTTAAAAACATAAAGTAACTCCTTGGAATCCATTAAAGAGGTTTTTAAATTTGTTCACCATGTTTAAACACCAAAACTCACTTTTGTGCCCTAGCCTACCAAAATAATATTTTTCTCATAACTTACAAACCCCAACTCTAATTGCCACAAGATTTTGACTATAGATTCCTCATGAAAATGCCTTTAAGAAGAGTTTTTAATTGCCTCCATTGATTAAATCAGACATTTTTACAACCACATGCAATTTCCATCCATAAATACTCATTTCTCATATCTACAAAAGCTTGATGATTGAAATCTTCCAAAAATTGGAGCAAAGCCTTGAAATGTAAAATGGAAACTTCTGCAATTGATTTCATTCCGATCCAACACCCAGAAGACCACTTTATATTTTTAGTAAGTCTCTACCAGAATCCTACTAAAAATAGTAATATTCAAAAACATTGGTTTTGATACCTCGCCATTCCTCCAAGATCAAAACACTCAAAAAATGAAAAATTGGTAAAATTACTAAGAAAAGACACCCATGTATAACTTACTAAAAATAGTAAGTGATCGAATGAGATCAAAATGGTTACACATGTTCCTCCCATGCATGTTTCACCAATTTCACTCTTCACCGAGGTCAAGTATTTAGTTCACAAACAAATCCCCACATTTTTGGATGTGGTAAACGAAAGATGTCTTAGAGTGAACATGTCATATTTGAAAATTTATGTAAATTTCCACATATCACTATGTGATGATCATCTATCATGAGCTTTCCTCATGGGAGTGATGAAGATAAATTCATGCTTGTGATAGGTTAACAATTTATTTATGACTCGAAAGAGGGAAGTCCTCTCTTTTCCCAATTTTGGTCTCGTAATGTATTTTAGTCCCAAAGGTCATTTCACTTAATCTCATATGGGGTGTTTGATTATAAGGTGGATGGAATTGCATTCAATATGTCTCCCCATTCTCCACCTCTATGTCAGAAGGATATGGTCCTACATCTCATTGGTCATCAATGTTCTCAAGGTGACAAACTTAAGGATCATCATGCTTGCATTGTGTGAACAATTGTTTCAAATTATCATCATGTGTAAGAGGGTCAGAAGGCATGTCAATGTTTCAAGGATCGAAAGCTTTATTCAAGAGATGGAATACATCCTTCATTATTTTCAATGGTCCATATTCATCAAGTGCTTCTCACTTATTCTCTCAATGTACTTGAAGGGGCTACATGGTTGATCATGCAAGAGGAGGATTCTCACAATGTAGAGGGGCCAAAGTTCTTCATTTGGAGTCCATTAATGGAGAATCATTGTAGAGGTCATTAAGATTATGAGTGGATATTCTTCATGATCGAGATTCTTCATCCTTCTTCATTCGAGTTTGGAGCTTATCCCCTCTCCCTTCTCTCTCTCTCTCTCTCTCTCCTCTCTTTCTCTCACTAGAATTCTATTTCTTCATCTAGGATTTTTTTAAAAGTGACTTAAGTCACTTAAAGTTTCTATTTTTCATTGAGAAATTTTTATAAGACGTGATATAAGTCACTTAAAGTTTCTATTTCTTTGTTGAGGATTGCACTTTAAGTTGAAAATTCACATGGGAATGCAAGAGCCACTGTATTTGGCTATATATTATAATGCTCTCTCCATTCCTAGGGGTTAGATTTTCTTATTTGAGGTTAGATTTTTTTGGTTGATAGCTCCCATTTTCTTACTACAAGCAAGAAACTACAATTCTTATATCTTCTTGTCTTATGTTTTCCTCTCCATCTCAACTACTAATCCAATAGAGCATTATAATCTTACACAACTAGGGAAATAATGCATCTTTTGATGAATATAATGTAGTTAAACTTTGTGTTGATTATGTTTTTCATCTTGCTTTGCATATTGGTGTCTTCTCATTGTTAACTTGGAAATATTTTGGTTTTATGTCAATAAACTCAACTTGTTATTTATTGAATAAAACCCCCTTCTCACTTTCTCCCCTCTCTCCATACACACACCTTTCCTCCACCTCCTTTTTCACACATGTTTAGTGGAGTATTCATGTGTGATCCCCGGTCAAAAGGCCACCCATGATGGTTAGAGTAGTGTAAATATTTCCTTGTTTTCAATAAATGGAGCTACCCCATTCCTAAGCAGAGGGACCTAGTCCTAGAGCATTGGTGAAAGCCCCTAATTTTCCCTTGTGACAAATTATTTAGCCAAAATTTTTGATCCCACCATGGGGTCTATATTTTTTCCTACACCCCATACCAATCCAAAAAATCAAAAAAATTAGATATACTAAAAATCCATCAAAAGTAACAAAAATACCAAAACCCAAAAAATATGAAATCCATTGCTCAAAAACCCATTGTTGATTTCTCGTAAGCCTTCATATTCCAAAATAACTTTTCATATTCATGGTTATAAAATTTCCTATTCCTTATCGTAAAATATTTTTTTAGCAAAATGGGAGATGAAACTGAATAACATCAACCAATTGTTCCATGGGGAAGGAGTACTAGTCCGCTTGCTCTTACACCACCTCTCTATGAATTGCCGAAGGAATCCCGTAGGAAATTTCCCAAGTTCAAAGGTAATGGCACTCAACTTCCTGAAGAACATATTTTAACTTTCATCACCTCATGTGGCGGTCTTGGAGCTGAACATGAAGATGTTTCAATAAGGTTGTTTGTGGAGTTACTTCAAGAAAAAGTAATTGAATGGTTCTACCTCTTGCCATCTCATTCCATAACAAGTTGGGAAGATATAAAACCAAGTTTGAAGAATGGTTTAAATTAGTTGAAGACTCTCAATATCTTCTTGTTCAATTGGTCCAAATGAAGAAATAATCAAATGAACTCATGAGATACTTTTTGGCCCGATTAAATAGATTACTCAAAAGAATACCTGTAGAAGCTTCACTTTTGAATGATAAAAAAGTGTTTATTCATCAATGTACGATTACCCAAGGTTAAATTCATTCTATGAATATTTAAACCTAAAACTCTTGAAGAGTCCCAAGATCATGTCATTGAAATAGAAAATTATCTGATTTTATCCGAGAAAGTGAAGAATCTAAAGGGTAAGCAAAAGGGTCAAATATCCAAAGAAAGTGTCATTGATTCTCTTGTTTAAAGATTGGCAAATGACGTGATTTTATTGAAGAAAAAATTGCACAAGCCTTTGTCTCATACAATGATGCTTTGAGGGGAAGATAGGCAAACCAAAATCAGATTCAAAATATAAAAAAAATAATGGAAGGGGAAATAATATTAACTCTTGAAGAACCTCCTGTTAATGCCACATGTGAAGCAAGTCCTCATGAAGAGTACGATGAATATAAAAAATAATGAGGGAATTTTGGCTATTGATGAGATTGAATCTGTTGAAACATTGGTTTTTGTGAATATACCCTTTATTTAGATGATGAAGATAATGAAACCATTGCTAATATGAATAGTCATTCCTATGTGGTGCTCACATGTTCAAAGGCTTAAGAGAGGGATAATTCTTGAAAATTCAAATATCCTTAAGTGGAGATTCTAAAAAAAATAACAAAATGAGGATCACCACCACCTCTCTCATGCAATCAATGAAGAAGAAGCCTGAAGTATCCACAATTATCTCTACATATTCCAATGCGTGTAAGTATACCTCTCCTTTTAAAGTTCTACCCATTTCAAATATAACGAAGATGAATAAAATAATACCAAAGACCATTCCAATAAGTAGTCACACTCTCGCTACTACATCTACACCTTCACCCACCACTACTAGAAAATTAGAACCCTTCTACCTTTTTTTTTTTTTATCAATGGATATAAATTGAATAAGCCATATAATTCATTCTAGAGCATCATATAATGTCATGCTTGTAAAAGTTGCACATGATCTTGGTCTCACTCTTGTCCTCGTTATTGGTCATTGTTATTCCACGAGACAGACAAAAAAATTACCTCTTGTTGGTCAAGTCAAAGATATTCAAGTAAAAATTGTGGACTTTATTGATAAGATGATCAATCTCAAGATACTTATGGCAAACATGCCTGATGTATATGGTATATTGTTGAGCCAAAGCTTCTATAGAGACATTGGTGGAGATATAAAGTTAGACTGGTCATTTTCCACCATACCTATTATGGGTGCATGAAGAAGCTCCTTTTAGTAAGAAAATGAAATATATTATGCAAAAGGAAGATGATCCAATGGTGGACATTGTATATCAATATTCAAGAGGTTACAACTATTTCATGACTTCAAGAAAATACTAAAATTCCTATTTTGATGGAAGAGTTCCTAAAGGTGATGGAACCAATTGAGGGACATGGGGATGATTTGATGGATCATGAATTGGAAGGTGTTCCCTTCCCATTCAACATGGATATTATTTCCTTGTTTGAAAATGATGAAGATCAGGTTTCCAATCATCTCCCAAGACCCAATGTGAAGGTTTTTCAAATGAATGTGAAAGTGAGTATGTGGTAACTTTGAAGAAGGAATATGTGTAAGATATTTTAAAGGTTACAAAAGGAAATGAAGACCCTCAACTCAGTCTTGAAATCCTAACCTATACTATGAATATGAAGATAAGTATGAGTCTAGTTTTGATTCTTTCTTTGAATCAAAATGTTTAGTAATGATATATAACAAATAAGAGCTTAATGTCCCCCTTAAAACATTTGTTAATGAGTATGAATGTGAAGATGAGTCCTTATCTTTCCTATTTTGTGAATAATATTGTATTCATGATGAATGGAAGGAAAAGGAAATGCTTAAATCTCATGTGGATATCTTCATTCATAAGGATAATACCTCCATCATAGAAAGTGATTTTAAGGTCAATAATGAGTCGGAAAGTGTGAAAGAGGAACATCTAGAGTGGCCATTAAACATAAATTAATGAGAGATACTTATGATGGTGAAAATTTTTAATTGTCTATCAAGAATCATAACATAGAAACAATAGTCATAAGGAACATGACAAATCATGAGCAGTTGCCAAATGGTGAGCATGAAGCTAGTGAACACGGTGAGCTAGAAAATTGTCCGGTGAGTACATGAGTGTGTTTGACTTGCTTATATAGGGTTTTGTAGGTGTAATTTTACATAAAATTTGACCCATGAGATAATAAATGAATAAAATTGAGAAAATGACTATTAGATAGTATGTATAACAATAGGCCCCATTCCCCTTCACTTTTAACATTTGGGTAGAAGTTTAAAATTTTTATCCCATGTGAAAAAATTCTCTTTAATATTTATATGTTTTTGGTTGTCCCCACTCCATCTGCGCTACCTCCTCCCCCATGATGCCCTCCCTCATTTCCATCATTTCAATAAGGGTGAAGAACCCATTTCTTCATCCATCTCATTTCACCAAGTGGGTACTTAGTATGTTATGTTTAACACACAAATGGTTGAAGAACATAAATAATCATGATTTCTAAAATTATTCTATCAAAAATTACCACCACATAATTTTAATTTTTATGGTAAAATTTAACCAATTGTAATGCACTATTTTAGTATCTTACACAGAGTAATATACGGTGTGACATGTCCCATCAAGAACCACATGGTCATGACTACTAATTTTCAACTCTTATTGACCAAAGACCATGTAAATATTATGATGTAGTCAAGATGAGGGTCTCAAATGATTAAGAGCACCACCTTACAACCCCATAATAAAAAAACAATAGAACTCAAACCAAAACAAATTTCTTTATTTATGTCATGCCTTCAAATGACATCCACATCCAATGAATGGCATCAAATGAGTCCTAGAGCGATTTTACAAATGCAATTGTTAGGAAATTTAGGGGATAAATAATGTTACAAATTATAGATCCACCACATTAAATTACTGAGAATTATAGTTTATGAAATGTAGTGATTAAACCATAGATTAGGATGTTTATATTGCAGATTACAAAATGTAAACAACATGAAATAGAAAGTAAATGAACACAATGACACAAGATATAAGTGGGAAAACCATGAAAGGTAAAAACCCACTGAAAATCACTTATCTTTATTGAGAATTAAATTTCACCCAACACTCCCACTATTTCCACAGATCCACTTGTAGTTACACCTTCAAGAAGGGATTACAAACTGCCTCATACATTCGCTCATGTGTTTTACACCATTCGCATCATGTATCTATGATCAACTTACACATATAGCTCACATTCATATGTCACACTTGATATTTCACATGTGTGTCCCCATATATCGATCTCTAATGAGATCACCTTGTTTTATACAAGGTGGGTGACCTATTTTGGGTCACTTTTACATTTTAAACACTTCTACAATAGTGGATCCGCCATGCTTATATTTTAAATATAACCTAGAAACCAAAACATATAGTCTTTGGCGGGCTTCTAAATAAATAGTTTCTCACTTAATATTATAAACCCAACAACAACAACCTCAATGAGCTTTATAAAACTGGTATGAAAAGAAGAAATCTCAATTACACAATATGATAATTTAAAGAACTTAGAATCTCTAAAGTGCATACTCTATGCTTTACCATAAACTCAAAAAAAAAAGCTTTATCACATAATAAACACTCAAATAAATTTCACGCCTGCTAAGTGTCTCAATTTACATTTTCCCACACATTTAGATCTCCATAATCTCTTAGCAGAGTATATGAACTTATCTTCTTCATGTCCAACTCATAACCTTCAATTGAATTATTGTCACTTTTATGACATTTCAATATTTTAGCTCTTGTCCTTGGGCAATAAACATAAAAAATGAACCCCTACTTATAGTTAAATATCTATCATACATACGGGAATTCATAATATTTTCCAACTTCTTGAACTCTAGTATAGTGGCTTCTTAAGTCCCATGTGTCCCCAAATAGTGAAAATTACCCCCAATAAGTTCAAGTGCATTTGTGATTCACATGTGCCATAAAAACAACTAAAATCACCAACAAAATGTTGAGCTCATTGATCTCTCTCAAATGATCGATTACCATCATAGATTGACCCAATAAATCTAGAGTTATGAGAATTCATGTATTTAGGCATACACTATGAAAAAATCCTAATTACTATTATCTATCCACGTGCCATCATGAATTACTTACAACTTCTAATAAAATACACTTAGATTGTGACAACCATTATGCTTCTCTCAAAAATGACATTTCAACATATATTGTGGCCAAGGAAGTTCTAATAATGTGAGACTTAAAAGTGAGAATAATAAACTACTGAGCCCTTAACTTGAGGAATGAGGGTGGGATGAACAACACTTTGTTATGGCTAGAGGAAGAATAAGACAATATTTGGGAGAGAGACTTCACATGATGAAATGAAAGGAACGATAAGAATATTGTTCCAAGTGGTGATCTCAGATGATAATAACACACCACATTAGATTTGCAAAATAGAAGAGCTAAAATACCATATATGGAAATCCATCATAATCCATAATGCTCAATACATTACAATACAATGACTTGAATTACTCAATAAGAAAGATGTACATATAGGAGGAGGGAAGTGCAACTACTACCTAAATAAGTGGTGAAGAACTCCCACTAACTGATATTGGTAGTTAAGTTAACTCCAAAAGACTAGTAAGCTAACTCCACATAACTGAGAAGCTAACTCAACACAACTAGTACACCTAAGCAAGTTAACCCAACAAGTGTAGGGCTAACACAAGTGTAAGAATTATCCTAATAAATAAATAAAAGGATAAATAATAACCTACACTAACACCCTCCCCGTAAGCATAGCTTAGGTGGGTGAAAAAGAAGGTGGGTCCTAACAACAAGGCCTGATGAGGTACCCACGTATAATAATTGAGAAAATTAGACACCGTAAGGTACCCAAAACCAGTAATAACAAAGTAGAGAGAGAAAAATCTCACTGTAAGATATCCTCATAAGCTCGGCTCCAAAAACTTGTACAATGTTGAAGAATTTTGGTGTGATTATGGTCCAATCCACTGTTTGATCATAGAACTAAAAAAGCCGACACCGGCTTCACGAAATAGCTCCACGTAAGGAGACTCGTTAATGGAGTGATGTCAAAATGTAACAAAAACACCAAACATAATTTGATCAACTACTAAAAATATGTGTGCCATGATCTAAGAACGACCAAGGAAACAAGGCAAGGACACAAGATCCAAATAAATAGGAGTGCCACAATCCAAGAAAATCCAAGGTAACAAGGAAAGGACACAAAATTTAAAGAAGCAAGATCAACTACTACAAATAGGTGTGTCATGATCCAAGAACAATAACCAAGGCAATAAGACAAGGATATGAGATCCAAATAAATAGGAGTGCCACAATTCAAGAAAAGCCAAGGTAATAATGCAAGGACATGAAACCCAAAGAAACAATATCAACACGTAATAAGGCAAGGACATGAAACCCAAAGAATCAATATCAACACCACACCCTCCCATACTACTAAATGGGTAGAGTGACACCATAGATATGTATGAATTTCCAAAATCAAGTACTCGAACACTGACAAAACTAACACTGGGCTTCACTAGAATAGCTCCCCACAAGAGAGACTGTCAACATGCCAAAAAAAGTGTCAAAATACAGATCCAAAATATCTCAACAAATAAGAGAGATATAAATGTATACACCCATAGATACAAGAATGCAACACCTAAAATTTTAGGACGTTGGGCTCAACCGAAATTGTGTCCACAAGTGATTACAACACCCTCCCAAATTTGGCACTTTATAATTGAGTACATGTAAATATTACAATGAGTAAAAGTACCTTTTATATTTGAAATATGTGTATAAAATTTCACCAATGTGTAGATCTCGAAAAAATACACAATTTCAAAAAAAAAGATCACCTTAATCTGAGCTACGGATCAAAAGTTATGAGCTCTAGAAGGTTTTTCTATTAAAATAATATTTTAATGTTGATGTTTTTAAAAAGTACACATGACACCCAAATGTCCAAAGGGTAAAAGAGTGCATCCACATGATACAAGCTTGAATCAAAGGATAAAATCTTGTGCCCAAAACCTAAATGTCCAGAGGGTAAATCATTACATCCAGAGGGTACATGTTTATATATAATGGATAAAAGAATGCACCCAGAGGGTAAAAATCTACATCCAGTGGATAAAATACTGCATCCAAAATAGAAATATCCAGGATAAAAGAATGCATTCATAAGGTACACACTTATATCAAATGGATAAAAGAATGCACCGAAAGGGTGCAAATCATGTCCATTGGATAAAAGATCGTGCGTCCAAAACCAAAGTATCCAGAGGGTAAAAGAGTGCATCCGGAAGGTAGACACTTATATCCAATGGGTAAAAGAATGCACCGAGAGGGTACAGATCTGCGTTTGATGGATAAAAGATTGCATCCAAAAAAAAAAATCCAGAGGATAAAAGAATGCATCTCTGGAAGGTACACAACCATATCGATGGATAAAATAATACACCCAGAGGGTACAGATCTATGTCCAAAGTGGATAAAAGACTCGCATCCAAAATAGAAATATTTAGAGGGTACAAATATGCGTCCAAATTTGACTGTCCTCAATATGGTTGAGTTTACTGATCAATTCTAGGGTTTTGGTACCTTCAAATCCAATGGCGCACTTTGTTTTGCATAAAAATGCATGCTGCAGAAAAGTGCTTTAACAAATTCAAAATACATGAAAATAATAAACCCTTACTTGCAAAGAAAAACTTACGAGATGAATGTCTACATCATCTAACTCTCTCGATAACATAAAAGGACCGATAAAAATATTGTTCCAAACCGTGAGATTAGATGATAATAAGCACACCACATTAGATTTGTAAAACAAAAGAGATAAAATACCATATATGGAAATCCATCATAATCCATAATGCTCAATAAATTACAATATAATGACTTAAATTAATCAATAAGAAATATGTACATATATGAGGAGGGAAGTGCAACTACTACCCGAATAAGTCAAAGAACTCCCACTAACCGATACTAGTAGTTAAGTTTACTCCAAAGACTAGTAAGCTAACTCCACATAAATGAGAAGCTAACTTAATACAACTAATACACCTAAGCAAGTTAACATAACAAGTGTAGGGCTAACACAAGTGTAAGAATTATCCTAATAAATAACTAAAAGGATAAATAATAACCTACACTAACATGAAAATGGAGGTGTTGCACATTATCACGTAGAATTGTTGGGGGCATGTAGCTTCTATAATATGGTTATAGGAAATGGCATGAGATCACAACCAAATTGAGGAAAATTCACTTGTAAAATATAAAATGGAAAAAGCGTGGTAGATTACACTCTTTGTTCACAAGGTTGTATTTTGAGATTGATGGAATTAGAAATAGGGGACTATCTTATAGAGATGAAATCATAGCGTAACCTAATATATATGAAAATCAACATGCATATTAATAATCAACGAGGGAATAAATCCACCATAGCCAAAGAAAAACACCTCTTCGTAGAAATTTTTTATGACTCATGAGAATAATGAAATTTTAAAGGAAGCCCTTGAATATCTAATTTAGAAAGCATAAGATAGAGTTCCAACAATAGACAAATGTCCTATTCAAAGTAATATGTTGATTCCTACCATCCTCAAAGATCTCAAAATTTTAAAAATATATAGGCCCCATAAAGGAAACATAAGAATTTTTCCAACAAATCCATAACACGATAAAGAGTGTAAGGTAGGAAAAAGAGTTGGGAAAAACTAAAGAAAATGAAAAGGCCTATGAAAAATTGATTCAATCTAATAAGGAGAGTTACATGAAAAATATATGGAAAGAATTGATTTCCCTGGGAAAGCATAATATGAAAGGATTCTAGAGATAAATTCAGTAGAAGAGAAAACAAAGATAGAATAATATAATATACAAACAATTGCTAGCTTATGCAAAATTGCTATATGAGCAAGAGCACAATAAAGACACTCCTATTTGCAACACAACAAGTCGAGTTCTTTTCATTAGGGGATATCACTCAAGGCATAAAGATACTTACGGGGGGAAAATACCAAAATATTGATGGGCTACAAGAAGGGTATTTGAAATGGGGTGTGAAAATTCTCACACCACACATCAAACACATATTCATTGGTAGCATTTAGGAAGGCTTTGTACCAGATTGGAAAAATTGTGTTGTTATCCCCTATACAAAAGTGGGGATGTTAATAACTTATCAAACTATCACATTATCATAATAAAACATATTCTTGGAAAACTAATTGGGAGCATTATAGAGTGAAGAATTAATAGTTGGGCAAAGAAAAGAGGAAAAAGATCAAAATGATAGGAAAGTTTCAGTGTCAAAGCACTCCAAGATCAACCATTGCATCACTCCTAGACACTTGAGAAAAATTGTGGCATAACCAAGGTGAAGAATTTTGTTGCTACTTTGTTGACTTAAAAAGTGTTTGAAATACAAGTGCTAGAAATAAAATTTAGAGTAGGATGGAGGAACTTGGAGCTCCAAATGAGTGTAGAGAAAATGTTGATAGGATATATGAGCAGGCAGGGCCAAAATCAAAACAAGGGAGGGAATATCTAAAAGTTTTGGGAGTGAAATTGGTGTTAAACAAGGGCACCCACTTTAAACCACTTTATTTGGGCTCTATATTGAAAATTTAGAGGAGTGGATCAAAACAATTGATGGGGATGCCAATCACTTAGCCAACTATGTAATAAAATTACTTGTCTATGCGAACAACCTCATCCTAATTGGAAAAACAACGCATAGTCTGAGATATTATTTGAGGTAACTTGATCTCTTCTTCTGAGAGGATGTGATGCAATTAAATGTTAGCAAAAAAAAGTCATGGTATTTTCTTTACAAATAAAAAAGAAGCAAATTAGTTGTATTTTGTAGGAAAACCATTAGAAATAGTGGAAGAATACAAATATCTCAAGTTGGATTTTCACAACAAGCTCTGTTAGGAAACTTGTGAGGTGAAAATAATACAAAGGGTGTGAAAGACATAATATTCATTACAAAATAGATGCAGAGATGTAAAATTGTGGAATTGGAAAACTACAAACACCTTGTTTATCCTACTTGTCACACCAATGATTCTTTATGGTGTGAAGTTTAGGCAGTAACGTGTTTGATCTTAAGTGGATAAACTTAGATAGAATTAAAAAAACTTAATCACAAACAACCTCACTATTAAAACGTTGGTTCCATATGATATTCTATTAGCTGAACCGGGAACCTTCCCCATAGAGGCATCAATGTTACGTTGGTTGTTAACTTATTTAAAGAATGTTCAAATCATGAAAGTTTAAAAGTGGCCTAGAATGGTTGTAAAATAACATCTATGTAGGAGGAAAAAATGTGGTTGAAAAAAACATCAAATGGATGAGAAAATGGAATATTGACATGTAAGAGCGTTGAAACACTAATTTAGGATCGGAACGTGGACACAATATCTTGGGAGAAATAAAGAATACTACATCAAATAATTTAATCCAACTTGTGACCACAATGAAAAGGCCTACTTAGGGGTAGAAATAAAATGGAAAGAAAAAATTTTGATGGCCTAGTTAAGGACTAGTTCACATAATCTTATGTGTGAAATCACAAGTGGATATCTCCTAAAGAAAAGTGGGAAGAGAGAATGTGTATGTTTTGTAACAAAGGGGTGGTGGAAATAGAATGAAACTACATAATGGAATGCACATCATATAATGACATTCATATCATATATGAAGACAAATTGAGAATATACAACCTAACATCCTTGTTTGAGGAGGAAGTCAAGTAAAAAAACAAATATTTTGGTGAAAATCCACAATAGGAGATCCAAAATAAAAAAGGAGATGGATTCTAATAAAAATGTTAGGTCTACTCTTGGGGTGGATTTTTTCACTTTGGTTGTGGCTTTGGATGCCATATACTAACCGGTCTCATGGACATAGTTAAAATCATTCATTCAAGCATGAAACTAGACCCACAAGGTAAAAATGCATAACACATAAAATCACGCATCCGTTTGATCTTGTGGGATCTTCCAAGAGTTGGGCAAAGACAACCAGGGGGAACATGTTTCCTATCTCACGCTCACCTATAAATTTGAAAAAATAAAGTATGAAAAAGTGACTCAAGCCTGCTCACATCCCACAAGATCAAATTTTAGATATTTATGACACTTGGTAAACTATTGTGATATTGTAGTCTGTAAAATATTTTTAACCCCTATGAATGAAACTTAACACTCCAAAGTGTTAATATATAATGACCTATAAATATGATACCTAAACACTTAATTAAGTGTTAGGTATTAATATGTGATATGAGCCCTAACACTTTATTATAAAGTGTTAGCTATTGTGACCCACTCATGGGTACTATGAAGTGACCCAAGCCTAATGCAAATGGAGTAACCCTTTATAAGGAATATTAATCCATAATCAAGGTTCTCCAAACTTGTGACTTAATTCAACTATAGTCAAAAGGGTTTTTAGCAATTATCACAAGCTCTTCAACCTATGAAACAAATGAGATCTTAAAACACTAGTTATTAAAAATATATAGATAATTTTGATTGATACAATATCATACATGTACCATAATTATTCTACATCGACACCCATGTTAAGGGAATTTGTGTTTCTTCTTAAATATATTAATAGGTAGAACCTCTCTTTGGTCAGCAAAGATTGACAACCAAGACTCCTTTATCCAAGAGCTTGTTTTACTAACTTTTTTTTTGTGCTTTA
This sequence comes from Taxus wallichiana var. yunnanensis, assembly GCA_018340775.1. NCBI lineage: Eukaryota > Viridiplantae > Streptophyta > Pinopsida > Cupressales > Taxaceae > Taxus > Taxus wallichiana. Next base: position 938,946,904 of record CM031235.1, on the reverse strand, counting down.
TTATTTTCCAATTCTCATTCAACCTTTCAACCCTTTTATTTATCTTTTAGTGAGTTTTGATTCACCATAATCTATTTTATTCACCCAAATTGTTTTCAAAACCATTTCCTATTTATTTTTCTTCCTTCCACTCTTCTCTTTCCTTATGTGGGCTTGTACCACCATGGTTAGAATTTCTCCTCCATATGGTTCTTACTAACAATTTGTTCTACTTTATGTGATGAAAGCCACCACCATCCATCATCCTCCACCAAAAGTATTCTTGGGTTTAGTAACTCATCATATTTACTTGCATCTCTCTTTCCTTTACTAATGCACTCACTTTTCTCTCTTCTTTAACATATTTAAAGAGATTAAATAACACAGCTTTGTGATATCTTATAGCTTATTTCTATTGCCTTCTCCTTTGCTATCTTTGCATTATGCCATTTGGGCATAATCTTCGCAACATTGATGACATCCTTCTCAAACACAAGAGCTATAAAACAATCACTCACATAATCTACTGATCCAAAAATCACAAGTTTAACTGGCCATATTTATGTATGAGCTCTCCAAAAAAAATATTTTATTTAATTTTGATAACTTTATCAAGCTCCTCCTTCTCTTCACATATTGTGAACTTAAATATCTCAGCTCCTCACCCACTAGTCACAAGCTCCCAAAGTAATTTTTTTTTTTCTTTCTTATTCAATTTAAAATTTTCTTTCTACCCCTCTTCATCAACACAATTGAAAACAAATTCAACAATAAACATGTGAGACAAAATAACCCCCTCAAGTGTTCTTCTCAATGGATCTTATTCTTCATCTACTGTGCTCATATCTTCCTCATCATCTCTAATTTTATTCTTTCAAAGAGTCATTCTTCCTCTCTAATTCCTTGGAAGACACTTCTAACCAAATCATACTCTAAAATCAGTGTTTCTTCTTTAATAATTTCCTTGACCACTCAAGATATCCTCGAGTGTACCAACTTACACTTCTTTTTCTACCTCTCTCTTCTCCATGATTGATATAAAAATAATCTCCTCTCTCTCTTATTTATCCTCCATAATGAGGCTTTCATCCTCTTCCTTTGTGACACTTCTCTCTTGTGTTGCACTATCTTCCACACTATAAACTTTCTCAAATGTGCCATTATGAGTTATAAAAATTCCCTCAATCACTCTCATCTCTTCCTCCAACAAATGGTAATAGCATTCATCCTCTTCATCAAACATGGGACCTCGATTTACGATTTTGTATTTAGATTCTTGAGTCAACATACTTATTCACATAGAGTATCTATAATGTACACCCCATATGTTGTCGTTTATTCTTCATACATGTGGAGATATACCACCTCCTTAAATCTCTCAACATTGTCTACCAAAGACCTTATTATTATTCTTTATTTATGAGGAAACCGTCCTCTTCATTATTTTCTCATTCTAACTCTTCCTCTTCCTCTTCCATACAATCTAACATAATTTGCATCTTCTCAAGCTCCTTTTTGAGCTCCAAAATATATGTCATGAGTGGATCACAACCACATTTACTATTCTATCTTATCTCTGTCTTATGATAACCTTTAAGTGGAACTTCTCTTCTCATCATATTGTTTTTCATGGAAACCTTCATTTTATTTGTAGAAAGATCCTCTTTCATAAATTATTCTCAAGGCTTAGAATTTTTAAACAACTTGACTACTCCTCTCTATCCGATTCAAGTTATTTCCCACAACTTTAAATTTTTACACATACAAACGCTTCTCCACAATATTTTTCCACTTGCAAAATTATTTTTCATAGTTTTCAAGCGACTCAACAAGAGTTTCTCACCCACACCTTCCTCTCCTACAATTTTATTTTTCATAGTTAATCGCAATCATGTTCCTCTTTCAAAACCTATCTAGACTAAAAATATTCCTTACAATATTCTCTATACTTATCTCTCATTAGTATAGATCATTTTACATGGCTTCAGCAACAACAAATTGAGCTTAAATGAGAGTTCTCACCTTCTCACACTCTATGTAGGGCTTCTCAACCTACACTAAATCTTCAAAGTGATCTTCTTCTTCCTTCTACCCATATCCAAATTGTGGAAGACACTCCTTCATTCCTCTTACTATGCTCCTCGAACGCTACTCTCTTCAATAAATAACTTGCACCTTCACACCTTGGCAAGGTTGAGAACAAATCAAAGAAGTTTAGATGCTATGTTAAGAGATTGTACAAGTTTGAAAGTTGGGAATAATAGATATTAAAACACTAAGAAGTTGTGAAATACCTTTGAGTATATAATATGTAATAAATATATATTTTGAGCCTAGGTGAAAGTGAAAAGTTTTCACTTAGAGATTGAAAATCCTTTTAGGCACCATAATGTAAATTAGAGAGTTGACATTATACATGACTATCAGTAAATCATATTGAGACAATTGTATGCATGAAATCCCTTTTAGGATTGTTTAATACCTATCATTAGATGTAGATTCCATTTGAAGGCTTGAGATCAATAAAGAATGTTGTTTGGTGTTGAATTATATAGTTTTTTACTCTAGGATTGCAAGGTGGGGCTCTTATTCATTTGATACCATCATCTTGAATGAAAATTTGCACCTTCCCAAGAGCTCTAATACAAATCAATATAGTCAAGATATGGGGACTCACCTTAATAAGATCCCAAACTTACGCTTAAAAAGTAAACACAATGGTTTAATAAAAAGTACAACATTATCATTGATCTCAAACATTAAATCAATTCTACATTCTCTTCTATAATGAATCAAAGCCCCAAATACTCTTAAGAATGCAATATTCTGGAAACCCTTCATATATAAAATGAAGAAGATGCAATGTTTATAGACATTGTACAATAGTAACAACATCCACAAAAAGTGGATCAAATATACTAACTACGAAAATATGTAGAAATAACATATTGCCCCTAACTAATCACATTTGGGAACATTCCAAAGCAGTAAACTAACAATAGTATAGCCCCCACTAATCTAGGGATGTGACAACTAGATAATAGCTAACTAACAACTAACTAAGTTAAAGTAATAAAATTTAATTACTTTAACATTACAACTTAGTAAATGATGAATTAACCTAAGTTTATTCCTAACATTCCCCCTTAATTCATCATGGTCTGAAGTGAATAGGAGAGAAAAAAATCTAAAACAAAATATGTTTACACGAGGTAAACATTTATTAGCACACACATGCTAAAAGAAACCTATTCTAAGGTGAATCAAATGACTTTATCATCCCCCTTAATTCAATATGGTCTCTCTAGGATCTCATCTAAATAGGAGTAGTTGGATGAAGGTACTTCCTCTGAATGATGTGCAAGAGATGGAATAGGCTCAAGAACTGTCTCTAGATGTCTGGAACCTCTTTTGGGTTGGCACGTGTGCTAAAAAAAAAACAAGTAGCTCTGAATGTTTTGAAAACCTTTGCTAGGATGGATTTTTGCTTGAAATCGGGACCTATGACATGAAAAACTACCCTCCATTCACTTTTCTCTAATCTGCAAGGAATACCACTTTTGAGTGATCAATGAAGAATTTGCAAGTATTTCATCTTTTCCCCTAAATTATGAGTGAAAAGCAAAGACAAATAGCTCCATGAGAATGATTTTTTTTGGCACTTTATAATGATAGTGTGATTACAATTTTGTCTCTTCTTCTGTGGAAAAATTCCCATTTGGGATACATTGTGAGTATAAAATTACAAATTTTATACTTTTTTACACCTTATTTCAGCCTTTGAATTTTTTTGAAATTTTTACAAGACAAAGCTTATTAAAATTTGGATTAAGACATAGAGATCGAAAAACCATACACTTTAAAAAAATGACACCTCAATCCGAGGTACCAATTGAAAGTTATGACTTGTTTAAATTCCAATTTCAATATCTTTTCGGGCCCCTTTCCAAAAATGAATTTTTTTCGCACTTCTAATTTTTTTCACAAAATCCAAAAATGGAATTTTAATTTAAAAAAAAATGCACTGCATTAGGGCTTACTTGTCTCACCTGCACTTCAAGATATCCGCTTTCATCGCTTGCAAATTTTTATTTTTATTTGGCCGCTTATTGTATTCTCTCGCCATAGCTATTTTGTTTTTTCTCCACCATGTTTTTGTGTAGGTCATTTTGCAGGAGTAGGATATGATTTTGAGAGGTTATATGGATGTTTTGATGACACAACCATCGTAGTAAGGCTCACCTAGAACATCACCTTTGTTATCTTTCGTTACTTTTTGTTATCAGTGCATGGACCGCCTCGAGATCTTACCAACTAATCCATGCATGGAGCTCATGCATAGATCCGTTTTTATCAACAATGCCCAACTCTTTGACTATCTACATCATAGGTGTAACTCGCTCTCAATGAAGATCTCGGTCACAAATAGGTGTAGATCTCACCACAACTCCCCAGTGCACAATGTTGAAACTAGGTGGCCTCCAAATTTGACACAATCCTCCAAATACAATAGTCTGCTAAATGTAGTAGTACAATCAATTTTTTTAATCTACAAAAATTATCTCGTAGATCTACAACTATGTGCAGAACTCTAGGGGTGATGAAGCAGGGTAGGTGCTTCCAAGAGGCCGGGGACAACTATGGTTCCTCCAAGCTCAAACTTGTAGCAATGAACCCTTAACCTTTTGCAACACATTCTCCTTAGAGGATGAGTAATCCTAACAAAGACTAGGATTAAACCAACTCTGATACCAAATCTTAAGAATGCAATATTATGGAAACCCTTCATATATCAAATGAAGAAGCTGCAATGTTTATAGACATTATACAACAGTAACAACATCCATGGAAAGTGGATCAAATATACTAAGTATGGAAAATATGTAGAAATAACATATTGCCCCTAACTAATCACATCTCGGGAACATCCGGGAACATTCCAAAGCAATAAACTAATAATAGTATAGCCCCCACTAATCTAGGGATGTGACAACTAGATAATAGCTAACTAACAGCTAACTAAGTTAAAGTAATAAAATTTAATTACTTTAACATTACAACTTAGTAAATGATTAATTAACCTAAGTTTATTCCTAAAAAATACCTATACAAACACATGTGAAATATTCACTCACAAACAAGCTTAAAACAAGTCTTTTGTTGATTCCTTCAAAAAATTTAGTCTCTCTCTCCCCCTCTTTCTCGTGATTATCATATTGTAATTTCTCTCTCCCTAAATCGATGCAAGCTTATCTTTCATAGCTTACTATCATCTCTATTTTTCATATTCCATCTTCTCCTCACAATTAAGTTTCTCTTGTATAAACTAATATTAGAATCCAGCTTGAGCTTCTTCACACTTCCTCAATTCAATCAGAAAAGCTTATTTAATAGATTTCATGACTCACTTGAGTCTTTGTTCTATAGAAATCCTCACTTGAGGGGATTTCCTCTCACCTACAAGAAGATTCAATGAGATCTCCTGAATTTTACCAATTTTTATACAATGGAAGACACTTCAAAATTCTTCTTCACTCTCACACATCTACAATTCTCCTTTTCTCTTTTATTCTTTGTTTCTTGGTGTTGTCTAGTTTCTTCTCTTCGCAACGACTTGTATACCTTCTTAAAGGTCCAACAAATGTCTATTCTCTTAACCCTTTTCCTAAATAATTTTAACTAACTTTGATACCAATTGGTTTATTTAGGATTAGGTTCTCAAATGAATAAGAGTCCCACCTTAAAGTCCCATAGTAAAACACATAAAAATTAACACAAAACATTAACATTATTTATTTATCTTAATCCTTTAAATGAAATATTGTTGGCAACATAATTTTTCACTAAGATAAATTAGTTTATTTTCACCAACTCTTTGGGACTACCTCCCTCCTACTTGGAAAAGGGGAGGCTCCCTTTATTGTATGTAAATCAAACAAACTCGTGCATGGCCAATTGGGTCAGGATCACACATCCACACTCCATCAACATATGGAAAAGGTTTGCACCTCATGCAAAGGAATAATTTTCAAGGAAGGAGAGATATTAGGAGTGGAAGGAGAGATATTAGGAGTGGGAATTTCAAGAGAGGGGTTGATCATGAAAGTAGGCTTAAGCAGATTCAAAAGTATTAACTCGGGTTTATCAACACACAATTAGAAGGAAAAATAACTTTGCTAGTTATGGTAAGACAAAATGAACCATGAACATAAAATCTCATTCATTCATTCATCAAAAGCTTTTACAACTTTCTTGGTTATGCAATATTAAATGTGACAACATCTTGAAATGAGGAAGTCATTACAATATATAGTTTTCCAAATGTATGTTTACGTACCCCCACATGAATTTTCACTAACCTTTACAACATGTGACCTTTCATATTCCTAGGAAAGAAATTGAGTCCCTTTTTATTAATTGGAGGAAACTCATTACAAAGTATAACTATAGATCACATTTTAATGAATAAGACAAAAGTGAAAAGTAAACCCCCAATGAAGAAATAGAACATGAAAGAAGAGAGGAAGGGGGTGAGAAAGAGAAAAGAGAGGAGATAGATACTTAGAAGAAGATGATGCACTTACCAATGGAGATTTAGTTGGTGAAGGATTCTTGGAGAGTACTTTTGGAAATATCTCAATTCCTTTGAACTCCTTACTAAACCGAGATATTGTAGGCACAACTTTATCATCATGAGGAATGTGTACAAAACTCAAAGCTTTGAGCCAATTCTCAAAGGTGGCATTGATATTTTGCATTTCATGAACTATGCCTAATGCTCCTTTTATGTGTTAGAGATAATAAATCTTATCTATACAAGATATTCCAAGTGTGTCTTCATTGAAAGAAAATGGATCTCCAGCCTCTTTCTTAACCAGCTCTTCAAATGGTTTTGCGAGATCATTCACCAAGTGTTCTCATTCATCGCAGTACTCCAAGTTTATGTAATTAATTCTACATTGATATCTTCTTGCATATTTTAAGTATGCTCCTCATATGATTCCAATTCATTAAGAGCATAATTTAACATCTTGTATCAAGAAACAAGAGTTTTAGCCTAAACTTAAGACAAGTCTTTAGATGTGGAGTTGAATACATTTCTACTCACTAGTATGGAAGAGTTGATTTTTCCCATTTCGCCACCAATGGAAACACTTGATCCTAATGCTCTTTCTATTTTTTGATTTCATCTCTAGTCATCCTTACCTTTGTGGAAGTTGCAATCATGTATTCAAACAATGAGAGAATTTTAGGAAGCAAGGTCCTACCTTTCTCAAGAATTTTCTCACCCATTTGTCATTAGCCCGCCTTGCATTATAAAGCCTTACATCTTTTTGATAGATTCTGAGATCAAAGATAATAATGGTATTAACTTATTTAGGTGGAAGGGATGGGATGGAATTTGGATCCATGAAGTTTTATACATACAAGGTGAGGGTTCTTACACGATCTTCCAGTTGTTCAATTTTCTCTTTATACTGCTTTCTCAAGAAGGAGAGTGGAAAACTCTTTGAACAATGGGACATCTCCCTCGTGTGTTTTCAGCCATAGAGTAATGGTGATCATTTTTAGTTAGACATGGTCATCTCACCAATATGTTTGAATATAGGTAATGACATAACTTTTGCAAAGGGGCCCGGAAAGATATTAAAATTACAATTTAAAAAAGGAATAACTTTCAACTGGTACCTCGGATTGAGGTGTCATTTGTTTTAAAGTGTGTGTTTTTATGAGATCTACATCTTGGTATAGTTTTTAATCATATTTGGAAAATATTTATCTTGTAAAAATTACAAAAATAAGATTTTTGTATTTGAAAAGAGGCCAAATAGTCCATTTTTTTTTCAAATCGGCCAAGAGAGCCATTTTATTTTTGCACATCGGCCACAGAGCCAAATTTTTAATAGGGGCCAATAGTGCCAAAAATTCATTGTACATGGCTGAAAAGGAGCCCAAAAATAAATAAAATAATATTTTTTTGGGGGTGTGCATGCTTTAAGGGGGGAAAAGTGTTCAATTTTTGCTTCTATTGTTTATCACTTTTCACAATGGCTGCAATTACGATGCCAAAGTTCTTTTTGCCAGATTCTCAACTTTTGCATTCTGATAATTATCTAACATGGAAAACAAAAATTCATGCACAACTTGATTTTGAAAATCTATGGACCATTGTTTCTGGTACATTAACAAGATCTGCAATAGATGTTACACAACAAACTACATTTGATCGTGCAAATCAAAAAGAAAAGTTAATAATCTTGTTTAGTGTTTCAGATGAGGTATAACCTCATATTCGTGAGTCCACAACAACAAAAGAATCTTGGGACAAGTTGAAAATGGTATATGAGTCAAAAAATAAGAACACAATACTTCATCTCCAAAGTCAACTATTAAACTTGAAAATGCAACCAACTGAGAAAGTTGAAATGTTTTTGAGAAGAGTGGAAACTTTACATGCATCACTTCAAGCTTTAGAAGAAGAAGTAACTGACACATCACTCATGCCTATAGTATTGAGAGCTCTTCCTCCTTCTTATAGGATTTTTGTGACCATGTTAAACATAACTAGTCAAACAACAACTTTTGAAGAGTTAGTGAATATGCTCCAACAAGAAGAATCTATTCACTCAATTATTAAACCAAGAGAAGACACTTACTTCTAATCAAAAGGGAAAAAATAGGTGAAGTCTAGTAAACAACCTTAGAAGCAAGGTAATTCTCAACAAGGCCAAAAAGACCAACAAAAATGTCTTATTTGTGGTCAAAAAGGACATGAGTTAAAAAATTGTTGGTACAACACATTCCAACAAGGATCATCAAGTGGTAAAAAGACTAATTACCAACAAACAAAATCAGGCCAACAACAAGTAAACAGGACAAAATTATCAAAATTGGAAGAAGAAACCAACTCAATAAGGAAATGTAGCCAAACATGAAGATCAATTTGATGATGATGACTTCCTATATTCTACATAGTCAAATGAAGTATCCAATTCTACAAATGAAATTTGGTATGTCGACTTAGGTGCAACTCGACACATGACAGAAAGAAAGATTGGTTCTTCACAATGAGTAAAACACCCACCAAAAATCATGTCTCTTTGGGTGATGATACATCATATAGTGTTGAAGGCATTAGTTCCATTTCACTACCACTTGGGCAACATAATTGTAAAATTACAGATGTTCTTTATGTCCCTGTTTAACAAAAAATTTTTATCCGTGAGTCAATTATTAGATCACAATCTCAAAATTGACTTTGATTGTAAAGGTGGTAAAAAGATGTGCCTAATTTGAGATAATTCATGAAGCTCCAAAATTGTTGCAAAATGCTTCAATGTTGGAAGAATGTTTCAGTTGGATTTTTTTCAACGAAATGATCAAGCACTTTTAGCCAAGGATACATCATCAGCTCAACTATGGCATCAAGACTTGGACATGTGAGTTTTGGCTATCTTGACACACTTCATCGATACGACATGGTTAGGGGTTTACCACCTCTAAAAAAGGGTACAGATAAATGTCAACATTGTTTGGCAGAAAACAAAATAGAGCACCATTCAAACATAGTACATTTCGAGCTAAGGAAAAACTTGACTTGGTGCATACCGATTTGTGCGGACCAATGAGACCTAGCCACTCTGGGTTTCAATATTTCATGCTCTTTGTTGATGATTTTTCAAGAAAAATGTGGATATACTATCTTTCTACAAAATACCAAGCTTTTGAAACTTTCAAGAAGTTTAAATCCCTTGTTGAAATAGAGTCTGGTAGGAAAATAAAAACACTCTACTTAGATCGAGGGGGAGAATACACCAACAATGAGTTCAATGATTTTTGAAAACACATGGCATTCATCGTCAAATGGCTCCTCCTCACACACCGCAACAAAAAAATGGTGTTGTTGAAAGGTGAAATCGTACTATCATGGATATGGTGCGATGTATGATTGATGATGTAGGTTTATCAAAAACATTTTGGGCTGAAGCAACTAAAACAACAGTGTATTTACTAAACAGAGTTCCCACTACAACTCTTGATGGAGTAACACCACAGAAGCATGGTCAGGGCATAAGCCATCTATTTCACACCTTAGAGTTTTTGGATGTAAATCAAGTATGCAATTCTTAAGAACAAAGAACTAAGCTTGATATGAAATCAGAAAAACTTATCTTCTTGGGATACAGTGATGAAGCACTTGGCTATAGACTTATGAATCCAAGAACAAGAAGGGTATACACTAGTTAGGATGTTGAGTTATTTGAGAAGAAAGAAGAAGATGCTCCTTCCATACACTCACATGATGAAAAAATCATCCCTACAGTAAAAATAGAGGATGGTAATCACTTTGATGACAACAGTGATGATGGGGAAGATAATGAAATTCAACCTCCCACATGAACCACAAAAAGTATGCCTAAATGGTATACAAGTATGATTAGAGATGCAAAATTGGATAGTGTCCCCGACACATCTACCAATGGAATGAGGACTCGTAGTATGGCTCAAAATGAGGTCAATTTGGTCTTAATGAGTGAAATTGTTGAAACTATTGAGCCATCCTTAGTTTCAGAAGCCCTACAATCTAAACCTTTAAAAGATGCTATGGATACATAATATAAGTCACTTATGAAAAATAATACATGGCAACTTATAGATCTTCCACTAGGTAAAAATCTAATTGGATGCAGATGGATCTTAAAAACGAAGTACAAAGCAGATGGAAAAATTGATAAACATAAGGCTAGACTAGTTGCTAAGGGATATGCTCAAAAAGAAGGCATTGATTATGAGGAGACTTTTGCTCCCACAGCTAAGATAAAAATTTCAGTTAATATTCGCTCTAGTTGCATAATTTGGTTGGAAAATACACCAAATGGATGTGAAAAGTGCCTTTCTTAATGGTGATTTACAGAAGAAGTTTACATGACTCAACTAGAAGGTTTTGTCATACTAGGTAAAGAGGAAAAGGTATGTAAACTAATAAAATCAATGTATGGTCTAAAGCAGTCTCCAGGGCATGGTACATAAAAATCGACGAGCATCTCATTCAACATGGATTCAACAAGAGTCCATACGATCCTAATCTCTATCTCAAAAGTAAGGGGGAGATAGTGATTGTTGTAGTATATGTCAATGATCTAGTCATCACTAGAGGATCAATGAGGATGATTGAGTCAACAAAGAAAGATCTAACATGATCATTCGACATGACCGATCTTGGGCTTCTACATTATTGTCTTAGACTTGAAGTTTGGAAAAGAGAAAATCATATCTTTGTGTCACAATTGAAATACGCCAAGAAAACACTTGAGAAATTCAATATGATGGATTGTAAGCCATTTTCCACACCTATGGAGACAAGACTTCAACTATCTCGAATAGATCCATCACCATAAGTAAATGCAACTCTCTATCGATAGTTGATCGGAGTCTCATCTACTTGACTTACACTAGACGGATATCAGCTATGCAGTCAACTATCTTTCATGATTCATGCAAGAACCAAGGGTTTCTCACTGGAAAGAAGCAAAGTAGATACTAAGGTACATCATAGGAACTATGGAATATGGCCTAGAATACAAGAAGAATAATAACTTCTTCTTGACAGATATTTAGATTCAGATCATGCAGGAAACATAGATGATAGGAAATCCACTTCAAGATTTGTATTATTTTTGGGATCTGGACCGATATCATGGGGGAGTAAGAAGAAAACTTGTGTTTCAAGATCCTCCATAGAATTAGAATATCGTGCAATAGGTGGAGTTGTCTATGAAGCAATATGGCTCTGACGTATACTTGAAGGATTGGGAATACCACAGAAATATCCAACTATCCTACATGTTGATAACGAAGGAGTAGTAAAACTTGTTCGGAATCCAATTTTTCATGAGCACACCAAACACATTGAGGTGTAGGTACATTTCATTCATGAACATGTTCAGAACAACAACATCCAACTCTAATATTGCCCAATAGATATGCAACGTGCAAATGTCTTCACAAAGTCACTTGCTCAAGGTAAATTTGAGGGTTTTAGATAATTTCTCTCATGTTCACTTGAGACCATGCTGAATTAAGGGGGGGAATGTTATGAATAAAACTTAGCTTAATTCATCATTAGTTGATATTTGAATAAATGTAATAAGTTAAAGTATTTAATTAAATACTTTAAACTTATGTCAATAGATATTAGTTGTCCTTAGTTGTTAGTTAACTAAGTGATAGTGTTCTCATCCCAATGTTTGTGGGATCATATTCTATCTTGCATATTTTGTTCCCGGATGATTTCCATGAGGGGCAATAGGGCAGCTTAGGGCAATATTCTATTTCTGCATATTTGCTCATGATTTGTTTCCATATATTTGGATGAGATAGAAGTTGTCCAATATCTATAAATATTACAACTCTCTCATTTGTTTGTAATGCTTTATTTTGATATTAATAAAATACACAAGCATTGTCTTGTTTCTGTGCAAATCTTCTATGTCAATATTGTTTTCAAGTATTCATTGTCAAGACTTGTATGGGTTAAGTTGGTGAAGTCTTCAGAGGAGGAGATGCTTGAGACCGTTGGGGATAGATGGATGAGATGTATCAATTTATCCCTATTCCAAAACTTCTATAGGATCTTGTATTTCTCTTGCCTTTTTGAATCCTCATGTAGTGTGGGACCTTAGATTCCATTGAATTCCTTTTTGAGAGATCTCTTGAGTGAGTAGAGCTTGAAGTTTTCTCAATTTCCTTTAAAGTGGAGAGGTGAGATGTCTACCTTTTGAGAGTCTAGATACCTCCTGATTTAATGAGTGCATCCTTATTCTTCTTGAACCATTCCTTGGATCTCTGGATTACCACTTTAGCTTGTTAATTTATGTCCCTTGATTCGTGAATACTCCACGAGACTTGTGGGAGGGGTGAGGTTTTCACTGTTTGATACTCATGATCATACAATTTAGTTCCATCATCTTCAATTCCATCCTCAAACCAATATAACTTGAAATTTCTCATGTGATCCCACTCCCTAATCTCAAAATCATTTGAGCAATTCACCCAATAATCCTCGATTTATGGATCATGATGAAAATAAAGAAGATGGAATGTTTCTTGGTTGCTCCAAATGCTGAAATCTACCCTTGGTGTGTATGAGTAGAGGTACAAAGGAGTGAAGGAAGCTTACAAGTTTGAGGCATCATTTACATTCTTACACGATAAGATTCCAATAAATATAGGGAATGAAATACCTTTCTTCTTGCGATTCTTGAGCTTTTCGTTGACATGAATGAGTTTGTCTCAGTATAGTGTGAACATCACGATATTATCACCGAGGTACCTTGAATTTTGCGCAGAGTGAAATCAAATCCAAATACTATGATGTATGAGAAAGTTGAGAACTACGTGAAGAAGGACCAATATCTATTGATTAAAGTGGCAATATTGTGAAGACAATAATAACTCAATTCAGATTGCCTTTTTCAATAATCTTTATGAAAGACATAGTGAATGCATCATTCATTCTTCCCAAATAGTAGTTTCTCTCCTACATGGATAGTTTTGGATACTTCTCATAGGTGGGGCCTTCAGAATTTTTTAAGTGAGGGTTGGGCCTCAAACGATCTTGTGCTCGCAAGGGCATATACCAAGTAGGATATCATCAAGAACTTCTTGTTAGCCAACAATTAAATCCATTGTTAATGGATGTTGTTGTTGATTATCTGTCCCTTTCAATTACCTGATTACAATCAATGATGATACGTATAAATTGAGCCATCCAATCCTAAAAAACTTCATAGCCTATTCTCTCATTATTGTGCTTAGTAGGATGATTGCATATGAAAATCCTTCATGGAACTCACTTATGGATAAGCTTTTGACATACAAGATAAATTTCTCCCTTGTGTAAACCATGGGCTTAATGCAATACCTAAGAGGTAATATTATGTTTTTACCATTTTCCCGATGAAAATTCTTTCGTGATGATGATTATATTGTTCTATGTTGGTATTTTCATACACTATGAAATTTCCTCGCAGTGAGCACTACCAAAGATTGAGTTGTCATTTGCTCTTATGATTCTTGACTTTGGCTTATAGTGATAAGCACATTCAAATGCCAACTTCATAATTTGGATAGAAATGGGATGACCACCCACAACATACAATCCACTCGTGAACACCTTGTCTTCCATCGACTCCCTCGACCATCACGCCCATCATTTCTTCATATCTTCTAAGTCCATATGAGAACATCACCGACACCCAATCCTCGGATATTAGTATACTAGGGCTTAAACAAGATTTAGAGTAAAAATTTGAAATTCATGATTGCAAAAATCAACAATATGGGAGAAATGAAAATGATAGCAACTTTCTCGCAACTTGATCGTAGAATTTCTATTTCTAGTAGTTAGGTTCATGGGGCTTCTATTTTGGGAAAAAGTGTTTTTTTTTTTTTCTCAATTCAATTTTCTCTCAACCTCAACATAATAAGAGTACATTCAATGATATTTCTTTGTTGATTTTTGACCATTTCTATTTTGGAAATTTTCTTTTTTTTTTTTAGGAAAAACTGGTTGTTTTACCTAGTTTGTCATTTTAATTGTTTTTCAAATACAATGATATGAGAGAGATTTCTATTATTGGTAAGTTTCTATTTCTAGTGAGGGCACAAACTAATTGCTATTTTTAAAATATCACTTATCCATTTCCATTTGTAATGAAAATTTCTTCATTGGATTTGACTCATCTTTGGGATCATGTGCTCCAAATTTCACCTCATTTCGTCCGCTGGAATGCTTGAAAATTGAAAAATTAACTTATACGGCACACAGATAGTGTTTACTACCATTAAAAAATTAGGGATTCATCCAATTTTTGGTTACCATCTTCTTGAAGGCATCTGGAATGAGGAGCAGGTGAGAAAATCTTAATGGATTTCACTTTTAGGTTTGAAAGTTATAAGCTTTTAATGGTTTTTACATTCATGGCTACCCTGGAGGAATTTTAACACAATGTATGGTAAAATTATAGAATTTTGGAGGTTTTAAGTAGTAAAATGGAGGTTTTGGTCGGATTGGGTGAATAAATGAGGTAAAAATCATTTATTTTGAGTTTATAGCTTACATGACAACAATATATTTTGGTGTATGTAGTAGTAGTAGCAATTAGTTGAAAAGTTAGGGTTTTAAATTCTTAGTATGGGGCAATTTTTCTATCCCCATTTTCCCCTTGGGAATGGGGATAGTAGGGACAAGAAAATGTGCCCTCACCTTGGCTAGCCATGTGTCACCTTTTGATTGCACGATGGGGGAATGGGGAAATCAACCATTTAACATTAGAGGGGTCCGAGACTGGGTCATGTGAAAACCCGAGTAGGGCCTAGAGTGGGGTGAATTTTATTTTCCCGTATGTCCCCTTGGGAATGGGGACAAGAGGGATAGAAAATGTGCCCTCACTTGGTGATGACAAGTGACGACACAAGATTCGGTAAGGAGGATGTGAGGAGAAAACTTGCTTAAGTACTACAGGGCTAGAAATATGTCACATAAAAACTAGAGCAAAGGATAGAGTGGGGCACATTTTCTTGTCCACTCTACCCCTTGGTAACTAGGATAGGAGGGATAGAAAATTTTTCCCTCACCCTATGATGATAAGTGGCACATTCTCATTGCACGATGGGAAGAGCTATAAACAAAAGATAAGCCCTTCGAGGTGTTTGATGTAGCCTAGAATATACTATATAAAACCAAGCGCACGACACATCACCTAGCCTAAGCCGAGTGCTCACCCGAAGCACACAAAGGTACCGGGCCCCTCTTTAGAGTTACTTGTGCATGATGTTAATGTGATGAAGATAAGACATATTCCGATCCATAATTAAACATAAACATTCCACAATGCATAATCCAGATCTATATATTAGATAATCATGAATTAAATAATAAATGTAATAAGAGTAACCATACATGAACTAGTTTGAGTTATGTGTAACACCATCATCTAGCCAATAACATTCATTAAATTAAATAATGTAAAACACAAAAGCTTCTTATATTATAAAGTATGCCCATAAATCATGCGCACATCGATCCAACAAAATAATTCTACAATAACTTAGTCTCCTTTAAACTACATAGTTCAATACATATTTATAGAGGTGGGGACTTTCCCTTCACTGCCTACACACTTCTCAAAATAGGTTACATGTTGTTAATAGCCATGCACCTTTACAATAACATGCACACATGTAAGTGCACTAATAATAGATGTCCTATAGTTAACTGGAAGAAGTAATCGTATTATTAACTACAACCATGCATGACGCTTATTAGCCACTCATTCCCAAAATACTATTTGTGTGTCGTGCAAGTATTATTGATCATGTAGACTCGACACTTATCAAGGAAATACAAAAGGTTTACGTGGGAGAATAGATCGTATTCAAAGGTGTGGAAGTATTGAAAAGTATTACGCATGAAGAACAGAAATAGGTTTGGGACTTAGCCATTTTTACGACAAGGATCTATTTTTTAAGATAGCGTGTGGAACACTCAAACCAATTAGAGACTTGTGTGTCATATATTGGCTATTTTTGGAGGATCAATTATGAAGCACTTTGCATGGACATAGGCCAGGAATATATCTACTATCTATCAAGAACTAACAATAGTATATTGTTAGCGCACTTACATATGTGGCTATTTTTGTAACGACATGTGGCTAATAATAGCATGCGACCTATTTTGGGTTTAGATAAGCGGTGAAGGGAAAGTCCCCACCTTTATAAGTATGTAGTGAACTACGTAGTGGAAGAGACACACAAAATATTATTATTACAAGATGAGTAGAGAGACAAATATATGTATGTGTGCAAGACTAGACTACTGTATCAGATCTGTGCATGTATGGGCATAGAATGCCATTACTATAAGAAGCTTCTATGTAATATTTAATATAATGGAGGATATTGGCTGAATCTAAGTGTTAGTTCTATGTGTATCTGGATCTAGTATGTTCTTGATTTCATCATGGTTAATACTTAATTATGTTCTCCCTTAGATATAGATTTGGCATGCTCTATAGAATGATGTATTAAAAATGGAACTGCATGTGTTAAGTCTTCATCATGATAACATCCTGCAACAACAACCCTAAAGAGGGACCTGGTACCTTTTCACACTTTAGGTGAGTGCTCGGTCTAGGCTGAGTGATGTGCCGCGCCTAGGGTCTTATTGGGATTGTATTACTGAATTCTAGGCTACATCATTGGTTCCATTTCCGGGACCTCTTTTTCAGTTGTTTTCAGGATGGTTTGTGATGAAGACATACCGATTGACCTTAGCAAGTGTTGAAGAGTGGATACATGATCTGGAAGAAGAATACACATGATGGTTCAACACTGGATCTAAGTTTAACACACACGTATGGGTGGAACAAAACATGTATGACAATTTATATGAGAGCTTCTTTGCTATCTTCCTAGTAGAATTGTACAAGTGGCTGATTACGTATGCATCTAAGCAAAATTGGAGGTACCGCGCACTTGTTTGGACATAGGAAGAATTTTAGGCCCTTTATGATGTTGATCTGATTTGGACTCGAGCTGTGGATACATGGTTTTGTGGCATTTTAAACAGTTATATCTTGAGTACTCAATTTCCACTTATTTGTGCCTAGAGGTAGCTGAATTCCATTTTTACGATATCCAAGGGGAACTTACTTACAAGGCATTCCACTAGCAATCAAGATCCTGATGGTAACTTTGAATTTGGAGAGTAAACCAATGGCTAACTAAACCCCACCATGTGTAGGGGTAGGAGTAGGTTTGGTGAAGGATGGCAGACCTAGTGGTAGAAAGGCAGAGAGAGGAAAGGCAGCTTAAGTATAATGAGGCACGCGAGATGGAAATAGAGAAGCGGTGTAACATTGCAGAAAGTATGACATTGAGAGAGAGATGACTCGTGAAGGATTTGTAGCTCACGTAGAAGAAGTGGAGCGAGCATTAGGAACTCAACTCACCCATATTGAAAGCATGATAAGGATCCTCCTCACCTCATGCAAAACATGCCAAAAATAGAGATGACTTCAGGTAGCGGGAAAGTAGGAGCATCTTCGAATCCACCTCGATGGAAACCTTGCCCTTGTGCTTGATTTTCCAACATCTAGTAAAATAAACAATCAACAAGCTAATTAAAGTAAATGTGGGAAAGTAGGAGCGAATCTTGTAAGAGTCACATAGATGGAAACACAAAAAAGCTTCGCTACTGCTATATGGGAGTACCTTTTTTGGTGTATCATTAACTACAACCTTAAAAGTAAAGAGTTTCACATCCCCGACAAGTGCACCAATTTTTAAGGACTAACTTCTAGAGTAAAACGTAACACTTCAAAAAATATCGGGGTTCGTACATTTTTTAGTTATACTCATACACCGTTGGGACATAAGGAAGAAAATTCGCCCATGAAACGTGCTCAGGATTTGGAAGGATTACTCCCTTTTAGGACATCTATCGGTATGACCCCAACTATAGGTTTGGGATTAGGAGGCATAGGTAGCTCTAGTTCATGTGGATCTAGTGGTTCTGTTAGGTAGGGGAAACATAGAGAGGTTCTAGATCATAGACATTGAGGGTAAGGTCCACACCAACCCCATAATATTTACATGGAAATGTCTCTTCGTCTTCTAGAGTATAGGGGCATAAAAGATGTTGTTGAACATGTGCATATGTGTGAAATAATGTGGTGCACAAAAGGAATCACAACTTCTGAGTGTAGGGAAAGCCAATTTGCTACTACATTACAAGGGCGTGCACATAGCTTTACTAGGAAACCATGATCTCGAATCTTGCATCAACTATTCAACCTTAAAAGATGCATTCCTTAAAGAGTTTCACATCCTCGAGTTTAAGTAGAAGAGGATAAGTGCACTCAAGGATATTAAGAAAAGCACTACTGAGAGTGTTAGAGAGTATGATGCCCATTTTAAAACGCTATTAGCTAAGCTATCTTATGATACACACGCAAGCCAACATGCATAATGGTTCGTTGGGGTATAATTACCCCTTTTAGGAGGGCATTGTCACATAAGTCATACACCGACTCCACGAGGCATTGGAGGAAATTATGCGTGATAATAAGGTAGTTGGAGTATAGTCTATTAGTACTACAAGTGTTGCTTGTGATAATTGAGCTCACACCTCGCTTATAAGTTGGCGTTAACCCATTCTTAGAGGCAAAAATTATAGCTATGGAAAAGTAGTTAGAGAAACTATTGGAAAATTCGGCCCATGAAACATGCTCATATACACTACGTGGGATTTGGTGTATGGATAATATTGTGGAAGAAATTAGGATTACTCTTACTACTAGGTTCTTCAGAAAATCACACCAAGGATAGCTAATCCCCGTAGATCCATATGTGAGAGACATTGTTGTTATGGGTGCAGACTAAGAGAGGTATTTTCGCTTCAAATCATGATGCTACATTTGACTTCCAAAACCCCGTGGAAGAAGTATCCTTTGTTATATAGTGCGTGTGATAAGGAAGAATTTATCTTCAAGCTATCATAAAATTTTCGGTCCTCGACCCATGATACAAGAGATTTTAGATTGATCGGGTTAGATCCATGATGCCATAGACATTGGTGTATGCTAGACAAGTGTAATTGATAATTCTAAAAACAAGAATGAGCACCAGGATTGTGATCACATTTAAGCACACTATGATAGGAATGAGGGTCATTTCATTAGGCAAGGAGGTCAAAGAGGAAGAGGATGTAGTTATTGAGGTGGATATGGAGGATGAGGCCATGGAGGAGGAAGATGCGAGTTTCCTTGTAAGTGATCCATTTCTAAAGCCACATGTTATACATGCGGATCTCCATTTACGACCACTATAGGCGTGAATGTCCCTAGAATATTACATGTTATTTCGTGGAAAGAACCATAAAGCTATGAGGAGTTCCCATGTCTATTACATGAGAATCGATTGTTTAAAATATGTAAGCAACATAAACAAGAAAACAAAGGAACAAGGAAGGTTAGGATACATCGCCTACCAAATGAGTGTTGATTTTCATGTACATGTGTGATGCCTTAAAGATGTTGATGTACAATGTTGAAAATCAATGGATGCCTATTCTACATTTTCCTTCATAGGACCAACCATTTCATGTACATGTTGATGCCTTTGACATGACCATTAGTGTGGTGTTGGCTTAACCTCGAGAAGGTATTGTAGATCATCCTATCTCGCTTTGCTAGTAGAAATCCACTCATGCCGAATGCAATTACACAACTATAAAGTGCGAAGATTTATCAATGATCTATGTGCTACATAAATTCCGCATGTACCTATTAGCTACACCATTAGTATTTTATATAGATCACATGAAATTGAAGTATTTGGTAAACAAGCCTATTCTACAAGGGTGCATATGTCGATGGATGCTCTTATTTCAGGAATTTGAATTCATAGTTGTGGTAAAACTAGGGAAAAGTAATTCTAGACCAGACCATCTATCAAGAATACAAATGCTTGAGAAGAAACAAAGGAAATTGAAGATACCATGCTAGATTCATAGTTATAGTAGTTACAATGAGCGCCATCGAATCGGAGGACATTGGTGTCTTACTACGAACAGGATGACACCGTTAAGGAATGAAATCCTTGGAGAAGAAACAACTTTCTATACATGCAACTGCTTATATGTTAATTAGTGGTGACTTGTACAAATTAGGCCGAGATGAAGTATTGCACCATTGTGTATTGGAACATGAGCACAAAGATATTATGGAAGAGGCTCATGGTGGTATTGCAGGTGGCCACTATGTAGGTGATGCCACTACACACAAAATTCTACTCGTTGGATTATGGTGGGAGACCCTATATAAAGATTGTAAGGAATTTTGTAAGGCTTGTGATCATTGTCAACGTCTTGGAAAACCAGGTCAATGAGATGAAATGCCTTTGAGACCTATTATTAGCGCAGAACCATTTGAGAAATGGGCTATAGATTTTGTGGGTCCTATTTCACTAGCTATGCACATAGAACTGGATCGCACTACATCATAACTTACATAGACTATCTGACAAGGTGGGAAGAAGCAACACCTACAAAGGACTGTACAACAACTACAACAACTAGGTTTCTTTGGGAAAATATTATTACAAGGTATGGATGTCCTTTAAGTTTGACCAATGATAGGGGCACACATTTTCTTAATGAGATAATTAGAATTTTATTAGATGAATTCATGATTGCACACCATAAGACTACACCCTATCATCCTTAGGAAAATGAAATTGCTGAGGCTTTCAACAAAATTTTGAGCTAGACATTGACAAAAATATGTGATATTGGAAGAAAGGATTGGGATGATAAAGTATTTGCAGTACTTTGGGCATATCGGAAAACATATAAAAGGTTGAACAAAGCCACACCATTTCGTTAGTGTTTGACACGTAAGATTTTCTTCCTATGGAATTTATATTACCTTCTTTGTGTATTGCGTATGTGCTGAGGTCTTACTGATGAGAAAACATTAGAAGAGTGGATTGAAAAGTTAATCAAGTTAGATGAGTGATGAGCCATATCCTGTTGGTTCAAAAAAAGAGAAGGCCAAGCAAAAGCATGGCATGACAGCACATCAGGGATAAAAATCTTGAGATAGGATAGATGGTGCTCCTTTATGATTCTAAATTTTTGTGCCATCTAGGAAAACTCAAGGTACATTGGTTGGGGCCATATGTTATCACTCACATACTTGAAACCGATGCTTTTAGTTAGGGGCACTTGATGGAATGTGGTTACCCAATTACTTCAACGGGAGTAGGTCGAAGCCCTACAATAAATAAGTCTTCTTGGTGTTTGTAATAAGGTAATGTTTCCATTTAGATTAGATTTCCAATTATGCATTTCCTTAATGTGTTTCCTTCTTTGTCGCTATGCTTTGTCAATTTAGTTGGTGTGTTTTGTGTAATAAGCACATTTACGCGCTAGAAGATAATTACTATTTAGAGAATTTTTATGCGTAGAGGACTACACATACCCTTAGTGTGGGGTAGGTTGTTGATATCTAGGTACAAGACTATTGAAAATAAGTCCACATGAAAGGAAAAAACTGGTACGGGTGTTGTTCAAGGTTGGAGAATTGAAATAATCTAAACAGAGATTGCTTCTAGATATGGGGACCATAGAAAGAGATGAATGAAGAAACAAGTATAATGCGAGGTAAGCAAAGATCGGGAAGACTACCAGTGGAAGGCATAGTGATGAGGTACTCAAGTGCAAGGAAGCACGTTGAAGAGAAGTTTGCAAAAATGCCAAAATGTAGAAGGACGCGCTAGAAGGTTATAGCTTGGGTGCGAAGATGTACCACGTGGAAATAACAAAAATGGTCAATTAATGATAGGATTGTTGGTAGATGGAGGAGCAATCAATGCACTAAAATTTTGAAATTCTATATAAGGATGGGATGTGAGTTCATTTTTACCATTGCAATTAAGAGAATTTGAAAAGGGTTAAGTGTGAATGATCCGAGCAATCATGTTGAGGTGCGAAGAGTGTGAAACCAGATGTGAAGAGAAGGGTTGTGTGCTAGAGAAGCTTGTGTTCCCATAGGAGAAGGGTTTGAGCAAAGAAAACACATTACAAATGAGTTAGTGCATGATATTTACACTAGGGCATGAAGATTTCAACTAGGGTTTTGACTTTCTCTATTACAGAAGGAGGAAAAGAGATATTTTTCAAATGGCACCAAAGAAAGCACCCGCAATAGGAGATAAAGGGAAGAAGAAGGTTGAAGTGGAAGAAGAAATTTCTCTCGAGAGTAATTTTTCAGAAATGCAGTATCCAGAGGGTGTGATTGTGGGACAAGAATGGGATTCCCATATCCGCCAATGTAAAATCAATGATTACAACCATCGAACTTTAGACAATAAGAAGGAGCTCGATGCGTTGCTTGAGCATAAAAATGAACAAGCGCATGGCAGAGGATATGCCAGTATATGATGACATGGGAGAGAAGTTGCTGAAGAAGAACAAAGTCTACCAGTTGTATGAGCTGCCATACTTTGGAAAGTATGAGCCATTGTATCGGTGGTTGATGAGCAGAGTCCATGAGGACTTCTACTTTTCCAGATAGAGGGTAAGAATAAAACTACCTTGATTTCAATGGTTACAGGACTAAGGGCATCAGGGTTGGATCTAAATAATGATTTAACTGATAAATCCACAATCCTCGGAGATGAGGAAGGATATAGGTATACTAAGGGTCCGTGTGCCATGGAAATTGAGAAGTTAAAGAGGTATCTAGAATTGCAGTGCAACTGCACATCTTGTGACAAAGCGAATGACCAAGGAAGGTGGTCATAGTAAACACAATCTAGTTTCACGTCACCAAGAAGATGTCGGAAGGAGTGGTCTACAACATTGCAGATCACATAGCAAAGACAATCATTAAAGAAGCATGGACAGGTGACAAAATAAGTTTTGGTGCTGTATTATTATCCTTAGTATTCATGGAGATTGGGGTGCCTGATGGGCCAAAGGAGAAGATTTGGGAGTACCCCACGGAACACAAGTCACCTATGGAGAGGTTTGGCAAGTACTTATGTGATGGATCAATGAGTGGACCATTCAAGTAGAGGGTAGAGATGTGGTATGATAGACTCTATGTGGTGTTCGAGGAAGAGTGGTGCATACCCAAGGATTTTCCTTCAATGGTGGGTAAGGCAGTTCAGTTTCTGTATACCAACACTTTTACATTGCGCATTTGTGATGAAGGATGGGGCTTGGAGCCCATGGTGTAAATTATCGTATGCCTTCACAACAAGGTACTTTTAAGCATCAGTTCATCGGTTTTCGGATGATGCCCTCCGCTTAACCTTCAATGATAAGGTAGATTGCGATTACCATACTCCGAGGAAGAAGTATGTATATCCAGGGCATAATGCATATATTCAAAGACTTATTTTAGATATTATAAACATGAAACCTGTAAGCTTGGTAGTTGGGGACACCGGAGTAGTGCTTGTGTACCTACAACTCAAACCCAAGTTGGAGAACACAAAATATGTGGAGAATGAGTTTGCGCTCCTAGGGCTGCCAAAGGGTAAGCATACAATGGAAAATGTTCCAACACCCAAGCCCACAAAAATAGTTCAAGTTGATGATGAAGAGGAGGAGCATGAGGATAGTGGTAGTTTGGAACATAGAGGTAGAAGACATCCTCCAAATAAGGATGAAGTTGAGCACGCAACTACACCACCACAGCCACAAGAGGAGGATGAAGAGGACTTAGGTGTGGACCAAGGAGAGTGCCAATTCAAGAGATTGTTTAGGAGAACAAGGAACCAAGGTGCTAATCCTTTAAAATAGTGCACAGATCACCTCAAATCTCTCCACAGAGGGAGAAAACTAGGAAGAGAAGAAGGAATTTGAAGTTGAATGAGGAATTGAAACATTCTAAGGAAAGTGTGCACAATTCTCCTACACCTCTGGAGAATGTAGAGGAACAAAAAGATGAAGAAATGAAGGATGAAGAAGAGGGAGAAAATGGACAAATGAGACAACAATAAAGACTACTCAAGACATAGCCGCACAAGTTTCAAATCTTGAAGCCCAAGTTCCTAAGTAGCCTAGATAAAAAGAACAAGTGGGGAATACATTCCACTAGCCATGGGCTATGCCGAGGACACATATAAAATTGTTTGCGCTTGTTTCCAAGAGCATAATGACACAAAAGGAGTTATATGGATGGGAGTTAATGGATGAGGATATGACAATAGTGCGCAAGGGAAGCAATTGTCATGGTCAATGCACACACACATGGATGAACCAAAATTTGATGTGTGTGAGGAGTCATGCATGTCAAGGAGGTTGAAAAAGACACCTTAGGCTAGGCACATAATAGTAAATCCTACTATTATGTCCGATGAACAAGTAAGTAATGCTTTGGTAAAAGTCTCGATAGAAGTGGCATGACACAATATGGATAAAGCTGCCACAATTAGGGCACTGAGAGAAGAGATCAAGACTAAGGATGAAGAGAAAGCATGCGTAAAACAGAAAAAAATAATTAGCACACAATAATAACACAATGTTTATTAGCATGGTAGAGGAAATTGATGACAATATTGTGAAGGCTAGGCCACACTTGGAGCAAAAGGTACCCAAGATGTTTCCTTTGGCAATGCATTATGTAAGTACATTGGTGGAATTAGTGCTTGAAGATGAACCTCTGCATGCCAATGCTAAAGGATCCAACACAAGAAGAAGAGAAAGAAAAGGCTTCAGTGATGTGGAAGATTGCATCATATAAAGGATTGCTTCAAAGAGTACATGAGGAACTCAAGAAGGTGGATCAAGCACAAAATATTTGTACAGCACTGCAGGGGTGTTATAAGGACAAGGACTATTTTAGAAGACAATGAGATCCTGAAGGCCATGAAAGATGAGACATTGGGCCACATAGAATGATTAGCACTTGTTAAGCAAAAGTGTGAGGCCCTTACAACAGCTCAGGAACCACACAGGGAGAGGCGGGACGAGTTTGGGAAACTCATCACCCAGAAGATGGACTTGTTGGAAGGAAGAATGACTGAAATGTCCAGCATCATGTTGGTATTACAAAATGAGAAAGGAGAGGTTGCAAGAGATGAGTTAGAATCAATTGCAGTGGATATTCCAAGAGAAGGAAGAGGCTGCGCTCATTGATTGATAGACATTAGAGGGAAAATAAAGAGGAATATCCGAATTGATTATTCTGGTTGTAGAAGAAGATACGGTAAGTTGAAGGAATTCTTTCATTTATCCAAATTATTTCTATTCTTCTATTCATATTATTTGATTCGTTTTGGAGATAACCATTTCGGGGTGGAAATGAAACTAGTGTGGGGTAACGTTGACTAGCCATACTATGGCACTTAGTGAAGGAAATATAGAAGGTTCATGCAGAGAACAGAGCGCATTCAAAGGCATGAAAGTATTAGAAATGATTGTGTGCCAAGAATAGAAACAAGTTTGGGACTTAGCCATTTTTACGACAAGGATCCATTTTCGAGATAGCGTACGAAAGCACTTAAACCGATTGGAGATTTTCATGTCACACATTGGTTATTTTTAGAGGATCAACTACGAAGTCACTTTGCATGGACATAGGTCGGGAATAGATCTACTATTGTTAGTTAACTAATAGTAGTATATTGTTAGCGCACTTGCATGTGTGGATATTTTTGTAATGGTGCGTGGCTAATAATAGCATGCGACCTATTTTGGGTTTAGATAAGTGGTGAAGGGAAAGTCCCCACCCTTATAAGTATGTAGTGAACTATGTAGTAGAAGAGACACACAAAATATTATTATTACGGGATGAGTAGAGAGACAAATATATGTATGTGTGCAAGACTGGACTACTTGTATCAGATCTGTGCGCGTATGGGCATAGAATGCCATTATTGTAAGAAGATTCTATGTAATTTTTAATATAATGGAGGATATTGGCTGAATCTAAGTGTTAGTTCTATGTGCATCTGGATCTAGTATGTTCTTGATTTCATCATGGTTAATACTTAATTATGTTCTCCCTTAGATATAGATTTGACATGCTCTGTAGAATGATGTATTAATAATGGAATTGCATGTGTTAAGTCTTCATCATGCTAACATCCTACAACAACAACCCTAAAGAGGGACCTGATACCTTTGCACGCTTTGGGTGAGCACTCAGTCTAGGCTGAGTGATGTGCCACATGCTCAGGGTCTTATTGGGCTTGTATTACTAAATTCTAGGCTGCATCAAGTATCCATCCCGATGCGTGCTCTACACATTATCTCCAAAAAGCCTATATCCATAAAAATGACTAAGTCCCAAGCCAACTATTCGGTGCACATTTCCTTTGCTATTATTTTGTGCCTTCAAATGCACCTTGTTCCTGCGTGCGTATTCTTTATGTGTCTTCTCCTTAGAAAAATATAATGTCTGCTCAACATTACCTCACACTAAAGTACATTGTCGTCCTAGAAATGAGGATTCTTTTTGATGTTCCCAAATAATAAAGAATAAGAATTGAAAGAATTCAAAGAATCACTGTACAAAAGAAATAATATTTACTTTATAACATCCTCTTCTTCAACTGGGAGGATCAACTCTGGATATTCAAGTTTGATTTCTGCCTCCAGTGTTTTCCAGTCATCTAGTAATGTCCTTGTCTTTTCTAGAATATCTGTGATGATGGCATCCAACTCATCCTGAGTAATCTTTTCCTTCTCATTCTACAGTACTAAGAAAACATTGGCCATAAAAGACATCATTCCTTCCAGAAGGTCCATCTTCTATGCTATAAGATTCACAATCTCATCTAACCTCTCCTTATGTGGATATTGGGCTATTGTAAGGTCTTCACACTTTTGTTTTACTAGTGCCAATATTTCTGTGCACCCTAATGTCTCATCTTTCATTGCTACCAGAATTCATTATCTTCAACTAGAGTTCTGGTCCTTATCACTGCCTCTGGTGCTGCACACAAATTAAGATCTTGGTATACTTTCTTTAGCTCATCCTTTAAATTCTGAGCAACACCTCATACGTTGAAATTTTTCTGATCATAGAGGCCCTTGCTCTCTCTACTTCTTGTTCAACATCTTTTGGTGTGGGCATTCTAAGTGGTCCATCACCCAACCTAGAATCTATCAGATAAAAGTCGTGCATGTTAGCACATCACACGGCTGAGTTGAGTGCTCACCCAAAGTGCGCAAAGGTATTAGGCCCTCTTTAGAGTTTATTGTGCAGATGTTAGTGTGATGAAGATAAGACATATTCAGATCCATAATTAAACATAAACATTCCACAATGCATAATCCAGATCTAGATCTTAGAGAATCATGAATTAAAAAATAACTATAATAAGACTAACCATACATGAACCAATTTTATTTATGTCTAACACCATTATCCAACCAATAACATTCATTACATTAAATCAGTAAAACACAGAATCTTCTTACATAATAAAGTATGCTCATAAGTCATGCACGCATAAGATCTAATAGTATAACTCTATAATAACTTAGTTTCCCTTTAAACTACATAGTTCAATACATATTTATAGAGGTGGGGACTTTCCCTTCACCACCTACGCACTTCTCAAAATAGGTTGCATGTTGTTAATAGCCATGCAACTTTACAATAACATGCACACATGCAAGTGTGCTAATAATAGATGTCCTATAGTTAACTGGAAGAAGTAATCCTATTATTAACTACAACCATGCATGGCACTTATCACCGCTCATTCCCAAAATACCATTTACATGTCACGTAAGTCTCCATCCCGATGTGTGATCTCGCATGCTATCTCCAAAAATAACATGCATCCATAAAAATGGCTAAGTCCTAAGCCAACTATTCTAGCATGCGTTTCCTTTCCTATTATTCTATGCCTTCAAATGCACCTTGTTCCCACACGTGTATTCTTTGTGTGTCTTCTCCTTAGAACAATATTATGTCTACTCAACAATGTTTATCTTGGTCATGTGAGGAACCTGGAGGAAGGATTGAGGTGGGGAACATTTATGTGTCCCCTATTTCCCTTAGGAATGGGGACAAGAGGGACACAAAATTGTACCTCAACCTATAGATGCCAAGTGTCCTCACCCAAAATTTGCTAAGTATAAGAAACATACCTTGCATGAGAGAGAGAGACCTTGAAGATGAGATTTCCATAGCTCTAGGAAGTATTTTTTGGTGAAATATTATATGATTTTGACTCCCATAAGCATTCAAAGAACAATGGGAGGGGTATAAACCTTCAATTATGCCTGAAAATCCTTGAAAATTTTCTTTTTTCCATAGAAAAACAAGGTGTGTCTACACAAATCTAGCTTCCCTAAGAAGAAAACACTTGTGAAATATTTTAGGGTTCCATCATGTAGAGGACTCTTTAAGCCTTCCAATGACTATTTTTTATTTCCAATTCATCACGGAGCTCCCATAATCCTATGTAGAAGTTTAGGTACCATTTTATACTGCAAGCTCCTTACACCCGAAAACC
The DNA here is from genome assembly GCA_018340775.1 of Taxus wallichiana var. yunnanensis. Taxonomy (NCBI): domain Eukaryota; kingdom Viridiplantae; phylum Streptophyta; class Pinopsida; order Cupressales; family Taxaceae; genus Taxus; species Taxus wallichiana. Next base: position 938,917,873 of record CM031235.1, on the reverse strand, counting down.
CGCTTTCACCGCAAATTGTCCCTAAACCTTCAAAAATTCCCTAAAATTTCATAAATTAGTTCCATTACTCTTCAAACTCTTCAACACCACTATACGCACCCAAATTTGCATGTGCTACATTGTCGAAAATGGTTCAAAAATGCCCAATGATGATTAATTTCTTTTCCAAAGATGTTCAAGCCCCTTTATCTCTTTACAATATATATTTGCAGCTTAGATTGCCTTATTTAGCCATTTCCCACTTTTCCATAGCTTTCTGCATTGTTTTCCCTTTATTTGTGGCCTTTAGTTACAAAACCACCACCTTGACCGGGTGGCGCTTGTGTAACCGCCACTCTGCACGCAATAAGTGGCACTTCCATGCAAATTGGCCGAGACTTCTCGGGCATGATTTGAACGCATGTTAACGCACTCTAATTCACTTTTAATGCATGTTTCTTGATCAATTTGGTTGATTTTAAGATTGATTGATTTGTATCAACCTCCTCTTCCACTTATACTTATTGATTAAGTGCTAACATTCCTCTCCTTATTGTGATGTGGTTGTACAACTAAAAATAACCACTTAACCTTAAGTCACACTCGACCTCCGGAGGTCGTGCCGGACAACCGATGTAGAATGAGTGGATTGTTATATGAAGTGGAAATAGGTGTGTATGTGATAAAGAAGTTATCAAGGCAACCTAATGTCCTCCATAGGAACCAAAGGTATCTACTCATCAAGGGAAATGAAAGCATCTCTAACTCCGAGTGGGTGTAATGGAACAAGCTTAAGAAGAATACACACGTGTAAAATTTTGTCAATGTCAGTGTGTGAGACTCTCTCAACTAGTTGTAGAATGCATGGAAAATAACCATCGTGCGCCTTGTAATGATGTCCAAATAAGGTCATGGAATAAATGAGAGAGGTGTGGATCCACTAGATCTAAACTTGATTGGCTAGGGCTGTCCAAAACTCATAAGTTTGTCGATTCAACTTTCATGACGTTTAATTATGAGATAATAATAGGTGGTAGTGGAGATGTTTAGAAAAATAACATACCCAAACCTATGTAAATGTTTTTGAGTAGTTCATGCCCATTCGGTTAGAGGGCCCTATGATCACTTCCATATATTCTTGGTTATTGTGGTCCTTAAGGGTCATGTGTGTATTTATGCAATTTAAATATGAAAGAAAATAAAATGATATTCTAAATAAATAAAAGCTAACTATGTTTTTGTATTTTCCAATATAGAAGAAATAAAACAATAAACAACAATCAAATCTAGTTTAAACTAATCTTTTTTATTTTCTAGCTTTCTGGAATTAACAGAGGAAAACGAAGAAATGAAGAAATAAATTGCCTCTAATTTAATTAAAAATCCTATTAGAAATAAATAGTTGGATGTAACTATTTATCTGTGCAACAATGTATTTAATCTATCCTAGTTAATTCAAAGTGTTTTCCAATATGTAATTATGAATTAAATCCTTAGACACACCTCAAAGTCACGAGAAGAATTAGAAGCTCCTCAGAAGATTTTATTCCACTGAAACTTCCCAGTGGAATTTAAGAGGGATTTAACATAGACTAACTTGAACAAAATTTTGAATGCTCAAAACTATGCAGAAGCTTCTTCTAGAATCAATTCCCTTGCAAATCTACAAAGATAGGTAAGGAAGCTATCTATCATAAGAAAAATTTGCAGAAGAAAATGATCTATTATAACTAGCTAACACTTGTAACAATGGAAATGGAAGTGCCTTTTTCTACTATAGTAAATAACTTGCATACAGATTCACAATTAAAGAAATCAAGAAATAAGGAAACTCAATAACACCCCCAACTTGAAAATTGCAGTGTTGAGGCAATGCTAGTTATGGTATCACTTTGTTTCCCCTCACTTATATTTTCCAATCTTTTGTGTCCACATGAGTCTAGGGTACTAGGAATGTAGAGGAAGCAAGAAGAAGGTGCTTTGGAGCAATGTTGGCTTGCAAGTGGTTTGGTAGTAATGCAAGTAGAGGAGGAACAACGAAAGAGAAAAGTGCTTGGTTGTGTGGTCTCTAGTAGGATTTCAACAACATAACAAAGGGAAACACAATAAAAATCTTGGCCCATTTACTTGAAGAAGTGGTGACTTTATATAACACAATATGGGAAATTGTATAAGCCATTTGGAAGTAGTGGGGTGCCACATAACAACAAGGAGAGGTATTTTAACTCTTATTCAACAATTAGAAGTAGAAGAGGAGGTTCGCATGAATAAATCGAGCTTAAAATGATCTCAATCGACCCATAAACATGTGCTAAAGGTGAACTGGAGTGAGTTAACATGCGTCCAATTCACACTTGAAAGTTTCGATCAATTCACACGAAACCGATGCCTGCACTGTGCAAAGTGGTGGTTACACAACCACCACCCAAGTAGGGAAGAGGTTGCATAATCGCCACCCATGCAGGGGTGGTGGTTTCATAACTCAAGGTCAAAAATAAAGGAAAACCAATGCAAAAAGCTATGGAAAAGTAGGAAATGGCTAAGTATGGTAATCTAAGATACAAATATGAACTCGAAAGAGGTAAAGAGGCTCAAACACCTTTGGAAAAAACATGAATAATCATTTGGTATTTTTGAACCATTTTCACAATGTAGCAGACGTGTAAATTTAGGTGTATACACATTTCCCCCTCGAAGAAGCATTTTAGCCATGAAAAGGCTATAAAACATAGAGTTCGAGTATGACATTATTGAAATGGGGAGTTAGATTAGGGATAATTTTAGTGGCGAATATTCGTAATATGGTGAATATTCCATTTTTGAAAAATTTGAAAAGGTGAATTTTTTGCGTGGGTCAGTGACTTGTTCGCCTAAAAATTACAGTTTAATTTTTTTTAGGGTCACCTTCACCTACCCTTGAAACTATCCCCTATATAATCCTAGATTATTCGCTAGGTAGAACACTACTAGATCACTCATACCACCTGGGGGCATATGTATTATCAAGTACAGTAAATGTGCGACAGGAGGGCAGAGGCTACAGACGCTGCATGACAGGAGGGTAGAGGCTACAGACGAGTGACATAGAGTTTGTTGACGTGCGACATGGAGAGTTTGTTGACATGCGACATGGAGAGTTTGTTGACGTCTGACAGGAGTGTGGAGGAAGTAGATGTGTGATAGAGAGTTTGTTGTCGTGTGACCAAAGGGAAGAGGCTACAAACACGTGACAGGAGATTTATTGTTGCACATCAACAAGGTGGTTTATGCATGTCAATGAACCTCACTGATGTCAATGACCTTGTTGATGTGCATCAATGAGCCTCCTTGATTTGCTTCAACCACCTTGTTGACACACGTCAACAAGGGTGTTGTCCAAGGTCATTGACGCAGTCGCTGAAGTTCATCGACGCACGTTAACCACCTTGTTGACATGCGATAACAAATATCTTGTCACGCATTTGCAGCCTTCTATCACACCTCTTAAAAATTAGGTGAAAATTTTGTTACCGGACCCCAAAAAAATTCACCTTCCGCAAAACCGGTTTTGAGGATATTCACTAGGTATTTTCCACCTCCGATTTCTAAGAGGTCTCTTAAAATGAACCCCGAGTTAGATGTTATACCCGACATGCCCGTGTGTCTTTGAAGTGACACCATCCAAGCTCCTACTAGCTGCAAAATGAAAACAATACTCAAGTGTAGATAGATATGATATCAAAAATAAATGCTAAAACAAAATGACATGAGGACTTACCATTTGCGTGGGGATAGAAATATACCTACACTAGTGCTCCAGCCCTACAAATCACACACACTCAACATGAAGTTAAAACAAAACACATATATATCTAAAACCATTCATTTTCAAATTCATTTGCACTCACCCTCATAGTGATTTTGGAGCTCGGATTACCTGTAACCATTTTGAGCGAGAGTATAGTCAAATCAAAGATCATGATGACGTGATCATGGCCCCACGAGTGAGAGATCCAACAACTAAGAAAAATGTCAATATTTTACATTTATTCATTTTAAACCTAAAATGTGAAAAATTGAAAAATCTACACCTAGGGGGTAATTTTAGAATTATTCTAGTCAAAATGTTCCCTAGGGGGTCATCTAGGTGGGTTTAGCTTTTATTTCATCTAAAATGATCAATTTTGTCATTTTTTTGAGTTTTTGGGTCAAAGGGGATGGCTTGTCCATTCTAGATGAGACCACCACCCCGCATAGGTCAAGTGGTTACACAACCGCCATGTAAATTACATAACCGCCACTCTACACAGGGTGGTGGTTTTGTAATTGTCAAGGCAGAACCTTATTTTGAGAAACTTAAGTGTTTTTTTGGATTTTAAGTTGTTTTATATTATTTTTGATGAGCTTATGTATTGAATCATGTTGTTAAATTTCTTTTTCTTGTTTTGGTGAACACGGAAGAACGATGACTAAATTCGATGGAGCAAGGAGAGAGTGTGATTGGATCCCTATTATTATTGATCAATTGACTCGGGAGGAGAGAGACTTGCTACATAGTGCCGATATATGGAGGATCTCTCGGACATCATTGTTAGCGCTACCGCTAGTCATTTACTTGTGTGAGTTATTGAGTTATTAGGATGTTAACCTAACACTTTTCGGTTTCTCACGGGGTCATAGGAGAGTGGATTATCACTCTTGAGAATGTTCAATGGATCTTGGGTGTTCCTATGACTAGAAGATGGTTGACACTAGAGAAAGGATTTCCAACTATATATAGGAAGTGGGCATCATATATGGGAGATGATGGGGTGCCCAATGTGGGCACTAAATAGGGTATACATCTATGGTTTGTTTCCTCCACACCTATCCCCACTCTACGCAAGGCCATTATTGGTATTTTGGCTTCATGTTTGGTGGGAGATAAGGGTGTGGAAAAGATCTTATATTGTTGGGCTCATATCATTATGGCTATTGAGAAACATGGGAGGATCTTTGCTTGGGGTGTGGACATTCTTGAGACCACATACCATGACTTGTACCACATTGTGAGGCTACAGGGAAATCCCTGAGCCACCCTACTTTCGTTGTGACTTGGGTTTATGGGAGGATCATCCCCTATCAAAGGGGAGTTATAATATTAGATCTAAGGGATAACAAAGATACTAGATGGATAGTCTTGACAATTTTCAGGGGGCACACCAACTGTTGCTACTCTTACCATAAATGAATTTATTATCTAGGATGTACCAAGATATGATTTGGTTTTGGGGCGATGATATATTTATACCGATTGCATGCAACACTCGTAACTTAGTTAGTGGACATGACAAGTAGAGTGGAGGTCCACCCTATTGAAAGAGTGCCCCAACATTTTGGGATTGCATACGTTCATGCACTTCCTGTCATTCCTATTTTTATCATGAGATTATAGAGGTACAAGCCTGCCCTAAGGGCCAACTTGATTAGACAACAGTGACTCTCGGGGTCCCTATTAGTGTGGAGAATGTCCCAGTCCCCAGAGCACTAATATCCCTCCTCCAGATTGAGGCCGCACCCACTCATAGTGGGGAGGAGGAGGAGGAGGAGGCCCATACGGCCTCGGAGAGATAGAGCCCAAGGGTGGTGAGGATATGGGAGGAGAGGAGTATGTTGAGGAGGATAGTTATACGAGTGGCATGGTATAGAGGAAATATCTATGGTGTGAGAGCAGAGAAAAAAAAGCATATGAGGTGTCTCTTATTTCGTGAGGACCCACTTTCTCGAGAGGGAGGTGGTGATGAGAATTTGTGATGGGTTAACATATCACACCAGGAGAGGATGAGGCTTAACAGTGTGCTTGTAGCGAATCCACCATCACCACTGTACTAACCGACCCATCCTAGATGCCGGAGATCTGAGTATGTAGATACTCTTCTCTCGACCTTGTTAGCTAGAATTGTTAGTAAGCTTCACATTGTGTTTCTTTTTTGTTTTTGAATTTTTCTAACTCTCCTTTGTTTTCTTTCAATTGTGTTTTGCAACCACTACTGATGGATGGAGAAATATTATTCATTGGATCTTGGTTGATACACTACTCATCCCCATGAGGAAGACCCGAGAGGAGCTTCTCATAGACATGGGGCAGCCCATGTAAGCCGACCATCATGTGGACATTTTTACACCACTTTGGCGAGCCACAAAGATGATTTTGGAGACAAATACGAGCTTTCGCGCATTCGGACTAGGTCAAAGGACTGCGAGAGGCAGAGCCACTCTTGCGAAAGTATACGATAGATCACCTACCCCATCTCACGACCATTCTTATCATTATGTTTACAGAGGCTCATATTCACACCATAGGAGACACAACATGAGTCCTCACTTGCACTCCTTCTATGGGATCCTATAGGAGGGATAAGCCATATGCCTTTATTACTTCAATGTCATTTTACGAGACATTGAGATTTTTTTTTTTGGATTTTCATGCTCATTACGAGCGTCTTGACCACACCTATTGTGTGATGGCATTGTATACATACTTGAATTATTATGGATATATATACATATATTTCTTTTTGTTTTAGTCATTCTTGCATAAGAGTTGACTCATTGATGGTTTATCTTGATTGTGTACTCTTTGATGATCATGAATTCTAATGTTTTATAGGATTTTTGGATGCATGCTATGGATGATGATATGACAACAAAATGATTTCTATTTGTTTCTTTGTTTTATATGATGCTAATGCAAACACAATGTAATGTTGAAACTTTGGTTTTTCAAGAAATATTTGATACTTCTTGTTTGGTTGGAAAAATGTGATGGAAATGATATGATAATAAAATGAACTCACTCCACTTCTAACCCCACACAACCAAGAAGATGTGAGGGGTAAACACCAAGATCCGTAAGGGACGTGAATTATATAGTTTTAATAAATGGAAATTACAAGAGAAAGATAAGATTTTGATAGAAATCCAATTAGAAACCTACAACCTAACTCCACACACAATTTACTACATAGTCTAGAATGTGATTTTCTTGCAATTTTATCTAGACTTAGACCCATAAATGGCCTCTTGATTGAAAAATCTAGTTTTAAGGTTTTAACTCTTTTAGAACATACACATCTAATTCACTTTTTTGGGGATTTAAGATTTCAAAGAACTTTTTATTGAATGAATTTCTTTCAACTTACTAAATTATTTGACAAGACCCCTATACCTTACCCCATGCTACCAGTAAGAAGCATGGGCTCATCACCGAAGACAAGGCATAGGTGAGTAAGGGCACTTCCCTCCTTTCCCAATCTCACGTCACTAGTAAGAAACATGGGCTCATCACCAAAGACTGGTGGGGCAAGGAAGTGTGGTTTTATTTGTAAATGAAATATTTTTACATTTATTTGATTTGACTTATATTAATTTTTTTTTTAAACTTTGAGTTATGCTTTTAGGAGGGAGAAATTTCCCCTAGCCTCAACCCCATGTAACTGGTAGGATGAAAGGGCTTAACAATGAAGGATGAGATAGGCAAACACGTAATCTAGGTAAAAAAATTAGAATGCTTTTACTACTAGAGAGGTTTTTTTTTCTAGGAGAGATATGACACCAAGAAGCTTTGAGAATGGACTATAGGAAACGACACCTATACCGAAAGAAAGCTATAAGCGAAACCAAGTATGCGAGGCCTCGGTAGGATTAGTGTCAAAATTCTATCTTAACTTGTTGAACTGATGAAATGATTAGAAATGTTGGTGATAATATTGCAGATATTTGAAGAAATGTGATTGAATGTTTTACCAATATTTTCGAAGTTTTGAAATTTGCTTGAAAGATAAGTTCCTTGATTAGAAATTTACAAAGCGTTATAGTAGATGAAATGCAATGCATGTAGACGTAATAGTGTACATGTAGAAATGTAATGCAGATGCAATAATGTACATGTGAAATGGAGATGGATCATGTGTAGTTACGTTTCAAGTGAATTGAATTGACAAATTTTCCAAATTATTCACCCTCTAAAGTACACAAATGATATGCCCCATTCTTGTAGTCCTCCATGTCTTGATATGGGCCCAACCACTTAGGCCTAAACTTTCTTCCTTCACTGGTTTTATTATCTATTTGAATTTCAAGTCTCAATACCGGATCTCTTACTAGTATCTCATGTTTATATACCTTTTATTGTACTTCCATCTCATATGGTCAAATAAACACCGTGTTGTTGCTCGATTTTAGCTGATATTTGTCGAGGGTTTCTAGCTCAATGAGCCATGCCTCGTGATATCCCTCTTCACCTAAAATGGCTCACAATGATATTCGAGGCTAGGTATCTCAACTTCAAGCGGTAAAACTACTTCGAATTGAACACTAAGGAATATGGGATTGCCCCCGTAGGTATTCTTACCAAAGTTCTGTAGGCCCACAAGGCTGGAAATAGTTTCAAATTCCAATCGTGCTTATTCTCCTTGACTATTTTTAGGAGCATGGAATTTAATGTCTTGTACATATCCTCAACCTATTCATTGGCTTGAGGGTAGTATAGAGAGGCCATGTGTGTGCAAGATTTTAAATTACGAGCATAACTCACGCACCTCTTCATTTTAAAAATATGTGCCATTATTTGAGATAATGACATGTGGGACCCCGTACCTACAAATGATCTAATTCAAGATGAACTTTGTAATCACACACCTGTATAGTGGTAAGAGGCATGGCCTTGACCCACTTTGTGAAATATTTTGTGGCCGTAATTATGAAATTATGGCCATCTATTGATGAGGGAGAAAAATTCCCTATCAAATCTAAACCCCATGTGGAAAAGGGCTAGGGTGTTGCAATGGGCTATAGAGCCTGAGTAGGTATATGAATCTCATGAGAGAATTCCTAATATTTGTGGCACCTATGCACATACTCCACTGCGTCGTGCTCTAAGGTGGGCAAAAATAACCCATTCAGTGTATCTTGCGAGCAGTAGCATGCCCTCTGAAGTGACCCCCACAGACTCCGTTGTGAGCTTTAAAGAGAATATTTTCTGATTCTTCCTTGTCGAAACACCTTAAAAACATTCCATCAAAGGCTCTGCAATAAATCACTTGTTCTATAATCACATATTTGGTGGCTATGATGTGTATCCATCTTCTCTATTGTGAGGTTTCTTCCTCAGGGTATGTGTGGTCCATAATGAAGTTGACAATGTATATATACCATGGATATGCAACAATAAGAGGTCTACATTCAATGTAGTATATGAAATCTTCATGGAAATCAAAGTCTAATATATCTACACCATCTAACGAGTTGTCTACCAACCAATCTGCAATGATTTTCCTTTGACAAAATTTTGATTGACAAAGGTTAACTCGAATTCACCCATTAGGGTCATGAAGCGTCCAAATTTCTTAGACAAGGAACCCTACGTTAGAAACATTTGAAGATGGTCTGTTTTGATAATTACCCACATTTCTTGGTTAAGCATATAGTGCCTTAACTATTTTTGCAAACACTATAACAAGGAATTCCTTTTCTTCCTACGTATAATGTGTCTCATAGTCTAGCAAGGTGCGACTAATGAAGTAAATTACACGTTCACGTTTATCATCATCTTCTTGTGCTAACATGCAAGCTAGAGACACATATGTAACTCTATAATATAGGATGAGAGGATGATCACCTTAAGAAGCATGAGTGTGGGTGGCGATAATGGGAAACACTTAAGTAATTCAAATGCCTTGTGACACTTAGCCATCCAGACATTACAACAATCCTTCTTTAAAAATTATTAATAAGATGAATAACACATGTTAAATCAGGTATGAACCTGCAGATTACTCCAAGCTTTCCAAGAAAATACCTGATGCTTGACTCATTAGCGGTTGGAGTCATCTCTAATACTGCTTGAATTTTTTTCTAGATCTACATCAATCCCTCATGAAAAGATGATTTAACAAAAACTTCCCTTCCGTCACTCTAAACACACACTTCTCTGGATTTAATGTGACGTTGTATTCAATGAGATGAGAGAGGATGATGTGAAGCACCTTGGGGTGATCACAATGCTTCTTGGCCTTAGTAAGAAGATCATCAATGTATGAATCCACAATATTATGAATAAGATCATGGAATATATATGTCATTTCCCAAAGATAGGTTGCACTAACGTTCTTAAGACCGAATGGTATGATCACTGCGTAGAAATAGGTACCCCAAGGAGTAACTATGATCCTCTGTAGAGATCCTAATATGATTGTAACCCGATAAACCCTCCATGAGTGATAAAAATCATATCTAGCTCTTGCATCCACAATAAAATTGATGGACGTGTTATCTTGCAAAAATTGACAAGGGCAATTTATAGGTAACCATACTAAAATTTCTATTTTGGTCTCCTAAAGAAGTTTGATAACGTTAGAATAGCCTAAAAATCTATTTCAAAAATCAAGTTTTTTAGAAATTAGCCATTTTCAGCTTCTTTAACTCGGCGCAGAAAATGGTGTGTCAACACTCTATAAAAATGTGCCTTTTTGAACTAGGTGCAAGAATTCTCATGTCAACATCAAGGAATCTACGCCCACTCATAAAACCTAAGGTGCATAAATTGTTATGTCGACATACCAAAATGTGCACCCTTAGAAAGCCCTTTGGCACTAGAAATGTTGTGTCAACATCATAAAACATGCACTAAGTATGCACACTTAGGCGCTTGGAAACATTGTGTTGACATCCGAAATGTGCGCTAAGGCACTGGAAAACTCGTGTCAACGTCAATAAAATTACGCTAAGGCACATTTTCACTCGTGTCGACGCTCTAAAAAGTGCACCAAAAGAAGTTGGTGAAGTAATAAATGCCAATTTTCCTATAAATAGGCACCCGACACCTGTCATTTTCATGAATTAAAAATTGAAAAAAGTGTTTTCTCTGCGCCTATCAATCGTCCTTATCCCCCCGTGTGCCATTTTTTGAGCTTTTGGACCCCAATGTCATCCTTCGTCTTTTATAAATCCAGGTAAGTGGCTCCTCTCCTTGTTGTTGTTTTTTTTTTGGTTGTGTTAGGCTTAGGGCTTGTATAAAAAGATTAAATCTAAAAAGAGGAACCTATCAATCTATAAATAGTTGGAACCCCCTTTTCCTCTCCTTCCGGATCTACAAATGAAGGCCCTTACCTCTCTGAAGAAACCAAAAGTCCATATTTCCCTGCTCGCTTATCTTGTTGAAACCCTCTCTTTGCCATTTGAAGAAACCAAAAGAGAGAAGAAATCAAAGAAATTACAAAAAATCATCAAACCCTTGGTGCATTGTCTTTCCATGTTACACCTCCCACAAATCGCGCCTTAACGTCTTTGTATGCCCAGTAACACAATCTTTTCCACACTAGCTTAAAGGACACTTTGCAGCTTTTTGAGAGGCACAGCACATCTTGAACAACATCAACATCTGCATGTTGTGTATTGCTAACCACGCCCGCGCCTATCCCTTAGGTGCACCGATTTTTGCCTTGTAACATCATTTGAAGCAAAGTGCCTACGCACTTAAAATGTATGCAACAAAAATTTTTCATGCGCCTCGCCAAAGAAAAATTTCCTAAGGCACAAGTGCATCTTCCTTGATATCAACATGCCATGTTGTGTGCTACAAAAATGCACACCCGTGCCTTATCCTTGTCGTTAAAAATTTTCATGCAACACCTTGAAAAATTGTGCCCTTTCTAAAACTGGCACAACTTTTCTCCTATAAACATTAAGCATGTTTTCACTCATGTCAACACCCTGAAAGTGTGCCCAACAATTTTAAGCCTCTCGTAGCATTCTCGTGAACCCGCACCTTGTGCCCTAAGCCTTATAATTTCTCATTCTTCATTTTGTAAGATTTCATTATGGATAACATGATGGTTGACATGGCTCTTTTGTGTTGACCTCCTTGATTCTTCTTATATAACAACAACATCCATCCTTGGGCTCACACATGTCTTCATCAAGGAAGAAACCAACTAAGTCTAAAGCTAAAGCTAAGTATTCAGAACAAGATATGAAGTATAAGTATTAGAAAGTCAAGATGCCTGAATCATATGCAGAGTGCAGCCTCGACATCGAGACTAAGCTAGCTCATATTGATATGGATGAATTTTGGGCAAGAACCAACCGAAAAGCAAAGTGCGTGTGGATGAACAAACTAGTGGGCGAAATGGATTGCACTTTGCACAATGGGCTGCCAATGCTGCCATAAATAATGAATTTATTATGTTGGTTGCGAAGGTGTTATAACAAGGACACTAGATGTGTGGAAGACAAAGAGAAAAAGATGATCATTGACCTCACACTTGTCACTTTGAATTGACCACAGGCATAGCTCATCATAGGAAATATGTAGAAATAAGTCTAGAAGATCGCAAGAAGGCCTAGGACGAAATGAAGATAAATGCATATAGATGATGAATGAGCTTTACTTAAAGAACAAGAAGCCGGTGAGAAAATGGCCACAAACCATCCACCGCAGTGACTTCAATGAAGAGTTGAGTTATACAATCACCTTCTTAAATAAAGTATTTGGGCTCCCTGATGCCCATTATTTCCACAAATGGATGATGAGATACCTAGAGACCATGAGAAAGAATGTCCTTGATCAACATTTTGGCTAGGGCGAAATCATCAGTGACACCATCTCCTAGCAGCTTCAACAAGTTCTAACAACTGGGAAGTTCTACATGAATTCCTACGTTGTATACGTTGCTGCATCAACAAGAGATTTTGTGGGGTTAGCTCGTAATGGGGTATGGCCCCAAGTCAAGATATATGAGTTCTACCCAGAGCTAAAGCTCAAGGCCAACATCTCCCAATTCTCTAAAATCAATGACACCTTCTTCTATGAGGTGATCTGCTTGCTAAGACCAAACATGAGACACGGTCGGACCAACTCGAGTGTAATTGCTGCTACAAAGAAATGGGGAGCATTGTTCACACAATTCCCCACATTCACACACCTCAGAGCTGTGAATTTTGAGGGTGAACCAACAAATTTCCCAAGGTATGTAGGGCCAAAACTGATCCTCTTGGAATTGTCAAGGCAATTGATCACTTACCATGAGAAGTGCATGAAAAGAAAGAAAGGAGGAACTCCATTCCTCCTTATAATTGGCCGATACACCTTCACCACACTTGCCAAAGCACGAGAGATGTATGTTGAGCTAGAATTGCTAAGTTTGAAGCAAAAATTCCAAGAAAGGTTGACCTTCGATCTGCTAGAGTTGCCTCCCAAAGGAAAAAATTGATCCCATCCATGTTCTTGAGAACGAGGACATTTGGATCGACTCCGACACATGAGATAGACATCGGGCGAAGGATCACTCCCAACAGCTCTCGGAGAAGATCATCCACTATGGCATAGCCATCATCCCAAAGGAATTCCAAGAGAATGATCAAGAAATTGATCAAGTTTACCTCGACACGATGGGGATGATTGGCCATTTAAAGAGATTGATAGAGCTAGGGCACTAAAAACATTTAGGAAAGGGTTAAGCCCATGTTGCAATGCACCGAACACTCGTGTAAATAGAATGGTCTCACCTACCTTGGAGTTGATTTCACCACTTTTCCTTCGGTAGAGCACCTCCAAGACCAGCTCAAGTGCTTGAAAGGAAAATGAAAGGATAAGGAGGGAGAATCAAGAAAACAAGAAGAAGCTCTTGAAGGCCTTCCTTCTACTTCTGAGAAGCAAATAATTGACCTAGTTTCTCTAGGTAAAGAAGAAGAAAAAATAGAGGTTTTAATGGATACATCCACCTAGGATGTTATCACAACTACAATTGCAGAGGTACCCAGTGTTCCTTCTTCCATTTCTTCTCCTCCTCCTGTCATCAAAACATCTATTCCTATGGATGTATCTTCTCCTTTTCCTTCCTCCCTTCCATCTCCCACCTCTTCCATATTATCCTCTCTCATGCAGATCTTTCACCCAGTGTTCCCTCCATCCAATTGTAGATCCCTTCCATTTCCATGTCCTTTTCTTCTCTTGTAGTAACTCCAGGCCCCACAAGTAGTGGTGCATTGGATTCCTTGTCAATGCCACCACCGAGTGTTTCAACATTCTTCCCTAAGGCCTCTACAGTTGCTTCCCCTTTCACTCCTATTTCTTCTTCTATTCCCTCTACTCCCACTCCCATAAGTCCTAGTTGGATTTCGAACACCTAAGTCAAAGATAAGAGAAAGGTTCCCATCACACCCATGGACTTCTCCGTCATTCCGAAGAAGGGACCCAAGAAGTAGAAAGTGATAACTCACTTTTCTAAGAGCACTTCGGGGGAGAGAGTCATGGAGATTGCTTACCCGGATCCCACCAAGGAAAAGAAGGATCGACTCCCACATACTTCACGGTGAATCAAGTCATAATGGGGAACACATCGAAAGCCTACAAGGGAAGCCTTGTGCTGGTAGATGATCTTTTGCAAGAATCTTTAGGAAGTAAAAGAGGAGAAGAGAATACTTGAGGAACAAAACAAAATCTCCTCCAAGAATTGCAAAAAATGAGCAACGCTCCTCCCATGATCGCCACCGAACCCATTGAAGTTCTCAGTCAGGATAAAATAAATGAATATGTTAAGATTGGTGAACAAGGTGCAACAGTATCATCCTAGATTGAGTGAATCCTCAGAGATAGTGAGGAAATGATTAGGAAATTCATAGTGCTCTACCAGGATATAGATCAAGCAAATAAGGAGCTACAAGCGATGTGAGTTTTCTCTCTGAGGAGTTGGATAACACCAGGTTGCAACATGAAACATTCCAAGCAATGGTTAACTTCTCAGCTGATGACCTATTGAAGGTCGGCATCATCGATCACCCGTGAGCACATAATAAAGCTCTTGTTGCATTAGATTACCGGGTTGATCAAATGGAATATATCCTGGAGAGGATAGATAAAATCAAGGATGAAGCCCTGACACACGATACAACATGGAGCAGACAATTACAAAGATGTCTCCAGGGATGCTTAGTGAATCATACACCTTGAGGGAAACAGACGATACATTCCAGCACTTCAAGGCTATAGTCACTCAAGGTTTGGCTCCAGAGGACACTTTTGACCGAGAGTCAATCAATAACCCCTTAGCCTGCCACGATTTCATTGGCTTCTTGATCGATGCATGCGAGGAGTTCGCCGGGTTACCTGACAAGCTCAAGAACAAGAAAGAAACTTGTGAAGTCATTATCGACCATTTCAAAGGTCCATATCATGATTAACTTTAGGTAATGATCAACAAGTTTATGGAATATCGAGTGCGTGTCACATCGCCTCTCTAATCAAAAGCGGGGCACCAAGTTTGAGCAAAGAGATGATGAGGAGTATTTTCTCCTCTTATGTATGCTTTGATAATTTTTGTAAAATATTTAAAAACTTGTTGGCATTTATGATGACATCATCCATGTTGCACCATGGGATGTTGCCATCCAAAATTTGCCCAAAGTCAACTATTGACTTTTTAGATATTTTGTAAATATCTTGTAAGATATTTTGTAAATAGTGGTTGGTTTCCTTTTGTCTTCTTTATTCTTATCCTTTTATAAATACTAGAATACTTGGTTTTATTCTTGGGGTGGACATTTTTGTATGAAAAGAGAAGTGAAGAGAGAATTTTTGTGTTTTCTTTTAACAAAAGAAATATTAATACATATGTTAAGACTTTGTGCTCAATATATGTGTTATTTCCATAAGATCTTTTTAAGTTAGATCTATGTTTTTATTTTTTGGGTTCATTCCTATTATCGTCATATGTTCATCAATATTGCTTTATTTGTTTATGCAAGTAAGTTTGGATATGTTTACTACCAACCCAAAGCATAAACCTTCTCGACCTTTCCATCTTGGAATTATTTCTTTTCTTCCTTCGATCTATCCTCGTCCGTTCCTTCCCTCCCATCTTTTTATTTGTTGTTGGAATCGCTCTATTGGGATGAGATCCCAAACCACCTAAAGTTAGAATAGTGTAGATTTGCATGATTCGTGCTTGATAGATTAGCAATAAACCAGTTTGCTTTGTTGTCTCAAAGAGGGGCTATGCCTTTGCACACTATTAAGCTGCTTTCCCAAGACCCGCCTAACCGATGCTTTTCGGACCAACAATTTTTGGTGACTCTACTTTGGGATCGAACTAAGGAAATAACTAAAAAACTGTAAAAATCACTACGAGATTGCAAATTTTAAATCTTTGTTAAAAATTAAATTTTTTTACAAAGTGATTGAAACTAAAATTTCCTTATACAAATCCATAGATCTGGACCAAATAGAGACTTTTAGTTCGCTGAGTTTTTTGACAAAAACTTGTATATTTCCATAGATCTGAAATTATGACATTTTATGATATTTTCAAAACCTTGCAAAAATCAGGTCAAAGATCTCAAAATCAGCTTTCTAAATTAACTCACTTTTTATCCTTATTAATCTTTGTTATAAAACCACAATCGGTTGTTATTAAAAGAGGGTAAAATTTAAATATTAAAAAATGACATGCTGCTGATTTTTGCCAAAAAATCAGAAAATCAGCAAGTATAAAACAAAAGTTTATTGTGAATCATGCTCTTAATTGTTACTGATTTAAACGGGTACACTTGCAAACAAACCATTTACTCGCGCGAAAAGAGTTCGTGGGGAATTTGATCCAATTTTGACCTACTTGAAGCACAATTTCAAAGATGTCACTCCAAAGCACGATTCGTATCTTTGAACTCAACAAATCGATCAACAAGAAGTGCCTCGCCTCCATGAAAGAGCCGATTTCACAGGTGCCTCGATATCAACTTGCAATGCTCTTTTAGTGAGTGGAACCACACTCCCGCTCGTGTTATTTTCTCACTTTTCAAATGGCGCTTAATTTGCCTATACCATGGGGAAATGCCATGGGTCCTCTAGCATTGTTGCATCCAGTACACCCCCTCCCTAGTGGAAATCGCAAGAATTTCTTGAAATTTGATGGGAGCGGAAATCAAAGCATAGACATGCATATAGCTGCATTTATTATGTCATGCAGTATTCTGGACATGACTCATGAAGACATATCAGTACATCTCTTTCTTGAGACCTTGCAAGGGCCTACATTAGAATGGTTCCAACATTTACCAGCCGGATCCATCACCAATTGGGCCACATTATAGATTGCATTTGAAGACAGATACAAGCCTTTAGAAGATGCATTCACGTTACTATCGCGAATCACTCACATGAAGAAGGAGGCCAATGAAACCATGCACAATTTTATCACCCGATTCAATTACCGATCAACCGTGTGCCGCTTGCCATGATGCCAACATTAGAAAACCAAAAGTGTTTCTTCTTGAATGCAATGAGTTCAAAAGTAAGTTTCTTACTTTTACAGGAACAAATACCCACCTTGGTCCTTGCCTAGGCTATGGCTATTCGGATAGAAGACAACCTTCTTATATCCGGTGAGTTAAGATGAGAGCCGTCAAAATCAAAGGCTTCAACTTCTTCTTCCAACATTCGAGAAGATGGCGAATGACTTACTCTCATTAAAGAAGGAATTGACTCAAAAATCATCTACCGCTCCTTATCGGGATATCCCACGGAGGAAATTCACTCCCAACAACGCCCCCAATGGCCGTGTTTTCCTCTTTGCTTCTTCAAGGTTAGAAATTGAAGCCCTCTAATTAATGCTTTGGTTGAAATTGAATAAGATGATCCAAATTATGAAGAACCTTCGTCGCAAGGCGAAGATGATCAAGATGTCGGTAAACCGACTGGCGACTCTACTATTGGGTATATAGAATTTGAAGACGAGGAATCGATGAAGAAGAGGGTACCCAAGGGTATGCGAGCAAACAATAATACGTGGTTTTCACTCACTTCAAAAGAAAAAGAAGGAAAGTTGCTTCTTTGAAAAACAAAAGGAAAATCCGTGATAGCTCCACCGCCAACGATTGCTAAAAGAGGTAATCCCCTTCCTACTCAACCTCCTATTAAACCTTTTGTAAAGAAATATTTTCCTCCTATCTCCCCTCTAATTCAGCCTTCCTCCAATCCCATAAATGCCAATAATCCTCCTCCACAAACGTGAAACAAAGGACTCATTCCTTTGTTAGCTCAACCCTTGGTCACATTTGATATAATTGATCACGCTAAAAATACCAAGATCCGGATGTCAAGTTGAATACCTTCACCCAACCTAGAGTAGCTTATAAGATTAACTAAGTATATCCAAAGCCGTTTGTCATCCCTCTTCCCATTTCCCAAAAGGAATTCTTCCCACTCCTCCTACATCTCACGTAAACGTTGCCTTGACTTCCACGTCGGAAAAAATTGAACCTTTTACCTATCTCTCCCGATCAATGGTCATAAACTAAGCAACTATATAATGGTTTCGGAGCTTTTGATAATTTTATGCCAAAGAAGGTCACCCATGCTTTAGGTCTCACACTTACTAAACCTTTTGGCAGATGCTACTCCATGGAAACCAAGCGGTACCATTGATTGGTCGATTAATGATGCACAATTTGCATTCGCGACATTTCTTGAGAAAAGGGTAAAAATGACTATTCTCATAGTTGATATTCCAGCAACATATGGGATATTGCTAGGGAGGAGCTTCTGTAAAGAAGTTGGTGGGGAAATTCATATGGACTGTCAAAGCCAAAATTCCCGTCAACAGGTGAGGGTGATGTAGACATTGGAACTAGAATCACAAAAGAAATATCTAGTCACCAATTCTGATGACCCCAAGGCTCAGATTCTCTTTGAATCGTCAGGGATGGGAAATTATTTCTTGTCCACCGACTTAGATAGAATGGATATTCTCATCCAAAAAGAGGATCTCAACAAATTATGGACATTGTAGTTTGATGGAAGTTGTGTGACAAGTGGATGCGGTGCTGGGGCTGTTCTAATATCTCCTGAAGAGGAGATTTTCCCTTTTTCTTTCAAGTTGCAGTTCTTCAATATGAATAATACTGCCGAGTATGAATCCTTGTTACTTGGCATGTAAGCTACAAAAGAGAAGGGAATCAAGAATCTAAGAGTGCAAGGTGATGTGGAGCTAATTGTCAATCAGGTAAAAGGGATATACCAAGTAAAATATGACCGGATCGACACTACCACAATGTAGTATGGGATAACATCGAGGATTTTGATGCTTTCTCAATCACAACGAGTTCCGAGCTAAAAATGACATGGCTGATTCATTGGTCATCTCAGCCTCTCTCTATGATCCCTCACCCGGGTTAAAAACATATACATATACCATTGAAGTGGTTTTTCACCCAAGTGTGCCAGATAATTCACAACACTGGAAAGTGTTCAATGATGACAACCAACTTATCACTTTTTTGGAGAAAGCTGACAATTTCAAAGAACTTCATTTCGATGGATCAACTTCTACATGTCGTGAGTCTCTCACCGGCCAAGAACATGAATATGAAAAAGATACAATGATACAACTCAAAGGAAATAGGATTCTGAAAGGTTTGGTTTCCTTAGAATGATTATTTGATAATCATGATCGTTTTGTGAAGAAAAAGTGATTGGATGATCCTTCCTCTTCTTCGAAACTAAATTTGTCAATCTGGCTGCGAAACATCCTTGTTCCATGAATATCGGGAATTTTGTACGCCCGAGGAAAAGAAAAATTTTGTTAAGTTGCTTTGAAAAGTACATGGATGTGTTAACATGGTCTTATGCTTTGACCTAAAGTCTTTCAAGCCAAAGGACATTCAACATGACATTCCGCTCAAGGATGATGTCAAACCTTTCCGTCAAAAACAAAGGCACTACAACCCTAAAATCTCAGGTACCATCCAGATAAAATTCAAAAGATGTTGGATGCAAGAATTTTTTTCCATTTCATCACAGTACCTGGGTTGCAAATATTGTGCCTATGCGGAAGAAGAAGGGTGAGATACACATATGTGTGGAATTTTGTAACTTGAACCAGTCATCCTTAAAAGATAACTATCCATTGCCAATAATGGATCAAGTGCTATAGGTAGTAACCGGTTCGGAAATGCTGTCTATGCTTGACAATTTTTTAGGTTACAATCAAATTCAAGTCATGCCTAAAGATCAGTTCAAGCCAACATTCACCACTCCTTGGGGTACCTTTGCTTACACAATGCAGAATGTCATTCGATTTGATCAATGCCGCTACCTTCCAACGAGAAATGGATTTTGCATTCAAAGTTATGATTGGAAAAGTCATCATAGTTTATCTAGATGACCTGACCATGTTCTCCAAAAAATGAAGTGATCACTGCGATCATTTGGAGAAAGTCCTGATCAGATGTCGAGAGCACGAAATTTCACTAAATCCCAAGAAGTCAGTTTTTGGGGTCACTAAAGGAAAGCTGTTAGGACATGTCGTCAGCAGAGAAGGAACTAAGATAGATGTCGAAAGGGTCAAGGTTATTCAGAGCCTTACCTTGCCTACAAGCAAGACTGGTGTTCACTCTTTCTTCGGAAAGGTAAATTTTCTTAGATGTTTTGTTCTTGATTTTGCTGAGAAGACTCATCATATATCTAATATGATGAAAGGGTCCCAAACATTCTAATGGAGTGAGGAAGGAAGGACATCATTCGAAGACATAAAAACCTCCGTCACTCACGCTCCTGTTCTAGTGTGTCCTGAATTCAGCAAAGACTTCATCATGTACAGTTATGCATCCGCGCATACTATATCAGCTATCTTAATGCAAAATATCTCCAAGGATATTGGATCCCCGATTACTTTCATGAGCTCTCCTCTTAAGCCTCATGAATTGAATATGTCATAATTGGAAAAGCATGCCTTCACCATGGTAAAAGTAGTAAAAATTTCCGCTACTACATTCTCAATTCTCATACGGTGAGTGTTGGTCCCCGACACGACTGTTAAAGTCTATCCTAACTCAATAGGAGTTAGGAGCTTACAAGGGAATTGGATCGCAAAGGTCCAAGAATATGATCTAGACATAAGACCAACCAAGTTGGTAAGAGGTAAAGGCTCCGTGTCACCTAATGGCTGAAAATAAAGACTTAGGGGTACCAAGAAAGAGCTGATCACGTTGATGGAAAACAAAATAAACTGGAGAAAGTGGATTCTTTGCCCATGGTTCTATTTTTCACAACCAAAGATGAATGGTATTCCAACATCGCGTTATTTCTCACCTATGGCGAGTGCCCAACTCACCTAACCACAAAGGAAAAGTGAATGGTAAAGCTCAGAGCCACGAGATATGTCATATGGGATGATGGATTGTACAAACACAAAATTGACGAAATTTTTCTTTGATGTGTTGATAAGTTGCAACAATGTAAAATTGTTGGAGATTTTTCATGACTCAAAGCCACTACGGTGGTCACTTCTCCTCATCTGTGATAGCACATAAAATCATTCCGGCCAGGTACTATTAGCCGATGCTATTTCAGGATGCAACCACCTAGGTAGCGAAGTGTGAACTTTGCCAAGAGTTTATTGGCAAAACCAAGCTGGCTGCATTTCCCCCTTAGGCCCGTCATCATTGACGAACCATTCAGGAAATGGGGAATTGATTTCATTGGAGCACTCAATCCTCAATTGAGTGTTGGACATAGTTACGTCATAACAACAATGGATTACTTCATGAAATGGGTGGAGGCCATACCTGTCAAGCATGCCACTTCTGAAGTTGTTTGCAACTTCATCAAAGAGAATATTATTGTGAGATTTGGCATTCCACACAAAATCGTTGCCGATAAACGCTTCCACTTCTCTTCATGGGAAGTAATTGGTTTTTGTTATGAATACAAAATAACCTTGGCTCGAAAGAGGTTTAAAACCCATAAGCGAGGATCACGAGGGATGACGTGCACATCAACGGACATGCGAACGAGCGGTGAAAGAGATCTCGGGAGGAGTGAGCATCAACCAAATGTGCATGCAAAGATTTGAAACATGGGCGTAACTCCGGTTAAGTCATAAAAATCTCCTCTATCTCATAGATCAAAAGACATGTACATATAGGATGTCTTTGAGTAACCCCGAAAGGTGTAATCATGACAACTCGAGTAGAGAGGGGGAGTTACATTCCCAGAATAGAAGTGTAACTCCCAATGATGCATATGATGCACTAACGCATCGACGTGCGACACACGATGCTGCTGCAACACACCGACACGCGCAGCAAGGGAATCTCATAATGACCCCTAAATGACACATGGACCTACGATCTCACCTAAGTGAGATGACTCACCTAATGATGTGGAAAATACACACACTAACACCGCCTTCATCATAACTTAGGTTGAGACGACAAGTCAAAAATGAGAAATGGGTCCCAAAGACAAAGCTCGATGAGGTACCCATGTACAAGAAAAGGATCCCAAGTAGTGAAGGAAAACCCGGGGGGAAAAACATCCACCACAAGAGAAAACAAACTCTCTAATCTAAGAAAGATGCCAAATATGGGTCCCACCATAGGAAAGCCTGAAAGGGTACCCATGTACAAAGAGGCAATCTCTCAGAAAGAAGAAGAAGAGAGAAGAAGAGGGAGACGAGAGGAATGCAAAAGATGCCATGGATGGATTTGAACTCTGCAGCTCTAGGAAGTCTCCTAGAAGAATGTCGATGACGAGATCCTCTTGCCTCTGGACTAAAGAAGAGCCACCCGTAATGAACTATGTGCCTACCCTTAGGAAGGATAGAAATGACGTGTTGGAAGTCCACCCACTCCACAAAGGAAATTGAAGGCAACAACATGAAGAACTCTAAGTCTGGTGCCTGAAGTGTGACATAGGTCTAGCGAGTGAGTGCCAAGGAACCGAAGGTAATGCCACATGTGTAGAACTATCAGAGTGAAGAGGAACACCCATAGAAAGGATGTCTAAGTGATGTGAAGGGAACAAAACATCCTCCACAACAAAAAAGGGATCCATAGCTGAGGGTGGATCAATGAAGGTCTCCGGAAAAGTGGAAGTGGTAAGAGTCCTAGAATGGGCACTCCCAACAACAGAGATGATGAACTCCTCTGAAACACCTGTAGATGGATGAGGGACCTGTAGAGCATCACAAGTAGACTCTGCAAAAAGATGACTAAGGTCAGGTAGATACTCGTCCCAATGAGGGGGCTCAACAAATAGAAGAGCAATGTCAGATAGGTATGAGTCATCCAATGAAGGTAGAGGAGTGGAATGGGCCTTACACACTAGAAGTGGAAAGGAGGTGGGTGTGATGATTGTATGAGACTAAGAAGGGACTGCTCAATATCTTGATGAGATGTGGGAAGTGTCAACACTCTTTGGAATAGTGAGAGAAAGAGGAGAAGAGTCCTCTGTAGTACTCTCGACATCAAAACTGGATGCAAAATCCTCGTCATCAGAAGTAGAACCAAGTGAGCCTGTGTCAGTGGAACTATCATCACATGAAGAAATGGAGGAGACAATTGAATCAGCAGTAGCAACAATGGCGGCAGTATGTGAAGGGTCTCCATACAAGGACTGAAGAATGCTCCGACACGATGAGGTGGATCTCGAATCGCCACGTGAAACCGGAGAGAACGAGAGACATGCATCATCATGTGACCAAAGACATGGTCACAAGTGTCAAGAAGTCCTCTAGATGATGATGATCGCGGGTGCGTGAACCGCCCAAGCAAGAAGGGTAAAAGACCCTCGTGGGCAAAGTAATGTTCCATGGAAGCATGCCAAGCTGAATAGGTCTCTCTCTTGGTGAGAAGTGGCGGAGGTTGTATGGTGATCCTACGATGCTCATGTCTAGAAAGAGCACTCTCCATGATGAAAAATGCAAGATGTAAGGTGCATGAAAGTAAGATGTCGAACTCGGCCGATAATGCGTTTGTGTGCGAAAACCCAAGAGTACAAGCAACCCCCCTAAAATGTGGCACTTTATAAAAGTAGTGCGTTTACAAAATTGATAATGCCATCAAGTAATGTGTGAAAAATCATATAACTTTGACTAAAGAAGTACTAAAAATGAGCAAAGCAAGTCAAAAGTTATAGCATTAAAACAATTCCCATTGAATCGATGGAAAAATACACTAGATGCCGCAAATGCATTAAAAAGTGCTTAAAACAGTGCAAAGGGTATCGTGTGGGTACTCGTTGGAAACGACACAAAATTTTAGTAGGGGTTTATTTTGACTGCGAGGGGGGATTAGCCTCCTGCCAACCCCGGACCTTGCCCTCCGTCTTCGACAAGCATATAGGAAGGGTGAGCAACACAAGCCAAAAACCCAAATTTTACAATGCCGTGAATGTTTTTTTTTTAATCCATAAAACATTAAAAAGAGGGCTGAGAGGGGGGCCCATGTTTGGAAAGTTTCTAGCTAGTTTTCCAAGGTAGAATCCAAGTAAAACGCTAGGTGAATGTAAGGCCACATGTTGGAGGAGAGCCGGTCACGAGTGGTCTTGGTCAATGTTGGCGAAGAAGTTGAAACGGCCAAGGTAGAGGCACCGAGCACGTGGAGGAACCAGCATTCAAAGGCATTGCAGGTGTGAAACAACCGCTATGTGTGAGGTGGTAGGAAAGGAAATAGACCTGTCTTAAAACATGAGACCACGTGCAAAGGAAACGGCTGCTGTTTGAGCTCAGAGGTCGACAGAAATCCCTCAGCCTGGCAAGGCAAAAATGACACAGTCTGAGTTCATCCAAACCAAGCCAAAAACTAGTCAAGAGCCAAGATCTATGGGTAGGGAGGATTCCACACGTTGCAGAGTTGAAAGGAGGCTGAAGCGACTCTCAGGCCTGAGAAACGAGTTGTGCAGGTTAGCAAGGTAAGTGGTAGAGTGAATGCAAACACAAGGGGGCTCAACCCAATAGAACATGAGCACAACAACTCTATGAGAAGTGTAAGGTAGAGTCAATCTCAAATGTGAAGATCTCAAGTCAATCACTATAGGTCCAGGTTCAATGCAGCCACGAGAAGATTAGAACACAAGCTGGGCAGACCAAAGCACGAGTAGACTTCAAACTACTGCAAAATTGAGCCCTTTGTTAGGGTGAAAACATGATGTAAAATCCTGAAAAGCCAATGCAAAATGATGCAACAATGAAACCTGACCAAATGCAACGAGTGATAGAGTCCCAAAAAGCTGAGTCACGAATCAATGCACAACAAACAATGGCAGGGATGGATGCTCAACGGTGGAGCCAAAACTCCAAACCAGCCTGAGTATACACGAGTCACAGACCAACGTGAGGAAGGGCTCACGCAGAATATCAAATGACCAAGAAGGAGCACCTTGAACCTACAATTTTCTCTCAACACAGAAAACACCAGCATAAAACCAAACACAAGAACCTCCTTTTTAAAAAAACCCCAAAACACGCATGCAACCCTGGAGATTTGAGCGGTTCAAGGAAACTAAGCCCGAAATCAATGCAATAAGAGCACAACTAGAATATCCATTATGACACACACTGAAAGAGATCTGTATATCATGCCGAAGCTAGAAAACATGCACAAAAATGCCGATGAGTGCACGGATCCACAAGATCCACTCTGATACCATGAAAGAGGGTTTAAAACCCATAAGTGAGGATCACGAGGGACGACGTGCACATCAACAGATGTGCGAATGATAGCGTGAAGAGATCTCGGGAGGAGTGAGCATCAACCGAATGTGCATGCAAAGATTTGAAACACAGGGTAGAACTCCGCTCAAGCCATAAAACTCTCCTATATCTCATAGATCAAAATATGTGTACATATAGGAGGTGCGCCGAGTAAACCCCAAAGGTCTTTGCAATCATGACAACTCGAGTAGAGAGGGGGAGTTACATTCCCAGAATAGAAGTGTAACTCCCAATGACGCATATGATGCATTGATGCACTAACGCACTAATGCACTAATGCGTAAGGGAATATCATAATGACCCCTAAATGACACATGGACCTACGATCTCACCTAAGTGAGATGACTCACCTAATGATGTGGAAAATATACACACCAACAGGCTCATGCTTCGATTATTACCCTCAAGGAAATGGTAAGGCGTAATCCAAAGAACAAAAACCTAGTGACTATCATACGGAAGCTAGTTGATGAAAACCAAGTATTCCTGACAAATCATTATACGATGCTTTGTGGGCGATCGTATCACTCCAAAGAGGTCTCTCAAAATGTCACCTTTCTAGGTGTTGTATGGGATCGATGCCAAAATTCCTTTCTCCGCAGAATTCTGCTCTGCGCTTGGCTCGAGTAATTGAAGATGAAACTTTTTAGAATTATCTTGAAAAGAGGATTATGTACTTGAAAAACTTAAAGAAAAGTGAGTGAAAGTGGTCGATAAGATCACCGAACATCGAAATCAAGTTAAGAGATTGTTTGACAAGAAAGCTAAATAGAGAGATTTCCAAGTGGGAGATCTTGTTCTCCCGTGAAACAAACAAAGAGAGCCGAAAGGTATGCATGGGAAGTTTGACTCCCTTTGAGAGGGGCATATAAGATCAAGTAGCTCAACGGAGAGAATAGTTTCTATCTCTCATATCTAGATGGAAATGAGCTCCCGCTTCCCTATAAAGCAGTGTAAGCACCTAAAGATTTTCAGGAAGTAGAGCTTGCTCTCTTCTTTGTACAATTTTATTTCGGTGTGTGTTTGCTTTCCATTGTTGTGTGTTCCCTTTCTTTCCCTTTTTGGTCACCCTTGTTTTTGAATCTCTGTAACCCAATGGATAGGCACGTGGAAATATGGGATTCTCTACCCTTAAGTTTCACTCAAAGATAGTCACCAAAAAGAGCCAGCTGATTATCCTGCAAAATTGACAAGGGCAATTTATAGGTAACCATACCAAAATTTCCGTTTTTGTTTCCTAAAGAAGTCCGATAACGCCTTCGTAATGGCCTAAAACTCCCTTTCGAAAATCAAGTTTTTTAGAACTTATCCATTTTCAGCTTCTTTAACTCGGTGTAGAAAATGGTGTGTCAACACTCTATAAAAACATGCCTTTTTGAACTAGGCACAAGAATACTCGTGTCGACATCAAGGAATCTACGCCCACTCATAAAACTTAAGTGCATAAATTTTTATGTCGACATACCAAAATGTGCGCCCCTTAGAAAGCCCTTTGGCACTAGAAATGTCGTGTCAACCTCATAAAACATGCACTAAGTATGCGCGCTTAGGCGTTGGAAACATTGTGTTGACATCCAAAATGTGCACTTAGGCACTGGAAAACTCGTGTCAACGTCCATAAAATTGCGCTAAGGCACATTTTCACTCGTGTCGATGCTCTGAAAAGTGTGCCAAAAGAAGTTGGTGAAGTAATAAATGCTATTTTTCTTATAAATAGGCACCTGACACCTGTCATTTTCACGAATTGAAAATTGAAAAAAGTGTTTTCTCTGCACTTTGTCAGTGTCCTTGTCCCCCGTGCAGCCGCTTTTTTGAACTTGTGGACCCCGACGTCGTCCTTCATCTTTTATAAATCTGGGTAAGTGGCTCCTCTCCTTGTTGTTGTTTTGTTTTTGGTTGTGTTAGGCTTAGGGCTTGTATAAAAAGATTAAATCTAAAAAGAGGAACCTATCAATCTATAACCAGCTGGAACCCCCTTTTCCTCTCCTTCCAGATCTACAAATCTGGAAGGCCCCTGCCTCTGAAGAAACCAAAAGGCCATATTTCCCTACTTGCTATCTTGTTGAAACCCTCTCTTTGCCATTTGACAAAACCAAAAGAGAGAAGAAATCAAAGAAATTACAAAAATCATCAAACCCTTGGCACATTGTCTTTCCATGTTACACCTCCCACAGTTGCACCTTGGCACACTATACGCCCAGGTAACAAAATCTTTTTGCTAGCTTAAAGAACACTTTGCTTGATTTTTGAGAGGTGCAGGAACATCTTGAACAACATCAACATCTGCATGTTGTGTATTGCTAACCCATGCCTCGTGCCTATCCCTTAAGCGCATTGATTTTCCTTGTAACATATTCAAGCAAAGTGCCTCAAGGCACACTTAAAATGTATGCAACACAAAATTTTCTTGCACCCCGCCAAAGTAGAATTTCCTAAGGCACAGTGCATCTTCCTTGACATCAACATGCCATGTTGTGTGCTACAAAACTCGTGCCCCGTGCCTTATCCTTGGTGCTAAAACTTTTCATGCAACACCTTACAAAATTTCACCCTTTCTAAAACTGGCGCAACTTTTCTCCTATAAACATTAAGCGCATTTTCACTCATGTCAACACCCCAGAAAGTGCACCCAAAATTTTAAGCCTCTGCAAAGATGTCAGTGAACCTACGCCTTGCGCCCTAAGCCTTATAATTGCTCGTTCTTCATTTTGCAAGCTTTCATTATGGATAACATGACGTTTGACATGGATCTTCTATGTTGGACCTCCTTGATTCTTCTTGCAGAACAACAACATCCATCCTTGGGCTCACACATGTCTTCATCAAGCAAGAAACCAACTAAGTCTAAAGCTAAAGCTAAGTAGTCGGAACAAGAGATGAAGAATAAGTATCAGAAAGTCAGGATGCCTGACTCATATGCAGATTAAAGCCTCGACATCAGAGAATCTAAACTAGGTCATATTGATATGGATGACTTTTGGGCAAGAACCAACCAGACAAGCAAGTGGCTCGTGGATGAACAAACTAGTGGGCAAAGTGGATTACACTTTGTAGTCAAGTTCCGCAGTAATATCCGTAAATAATGAATTTATTATGTTGGTTACTCGGTGTTATAACAAGGACACTAGATGTGTCGAAGACAAAGAGAAAAATATGATCATCGATCTCATAGCTCATCACTTTGAACTAACCCTGGGCATTCCTCATCATAGGCAATATGTAGAAATAAGTCTAGAAGACTACAAGAAGGCCTGAGACAACAATGAAGATAAATGCATGCAGATGATGAACGAGCTTTACCTAAAGAACAAGAAGCCGGTGAGCATATGGCCACAAAGCATCCACCGTAGTGACTTTAATGAAGAGTTGAGTGATACAATCACCTTCTTAAATAGAGTATTTGGGCTCCCTGATGCCCATTATTTCCACAAATGGATGCTAAGATACCTAGAGACCATGAGCAAGAATGTGCTTGATCAACATTTTTGATGGGATGAAATCATCAGTGACAGCATCTCCCAACAGCTTCAACAAGTTCTAACAACTGGGAAGTTCTACATGAATTCCTACATTGTATATGCTTGCTACATCAACAAGAGATTTCACAGGGTTAGCTCATAATGGGGTATGGCCCCAAGTCAAGATATATGAGTTCTACCCAGCTAAAGCTCGAGGCCAAAATCTCCCAGTTCTCTAAAATCAATGATGCCTTCTTCTATGAGGTGATCTACTTGCTAAGACCAAACATGAGACACAATCAGACCAACCCGAGTGTAATTGCTACTGCTAAAAGAAATGGGGATCGTTGTTCACACAATTCCCCACATTCACATACCTCAGAGCTGTGAATTTTGAGGGTGAACCAACAAAGCTACTAAGGTATGTAGGGCCAAAGCTGATCCTCTTGGAATTGTCAAGGCAATTGATCACTTACCATGAGAAGTGCATGAAAAGAAAGAAAGGAGGAACTTCATTACCCCTTACAATTGGTCGATACACCTGCACCACACTTTCCAAAGCACATGAGATGTATGCTGAGCTAGAATTTCTAAGTTTGAAGCACAAATTCCTAGCAAGGCCGACCTTCAGCTACCGGAGTTTCCTCCCAAAGGAAAAAATTGATCCCATCCATGTTCCCGAGATCGAGGACATTTGGATCGACCTGACACATGAGATAGACATCAGGTGAAAGGATCACTCCCGACTGGCTTTGGAGGAGATCATCCACTATGGCGTAGCCATCGTCCCAAAGGAATTCTAAGAGACTGATCAAGAAATTGATCAAATTTACCTTGACACAGATGGGGATGATTGGCCATTCATGAGATCGACAGAGCCAGGCACCGAAAACCATTCAGGAAAGGGTTAAGCCCACGTTGCAATGCACTGAACATTGGTGCAAACAGAATGGTCTCACCTACCTTGGAGTTGATTTCACTACTTCTCCTTCAGGTAGAGCACCTCCAAGACCAGCTCAAGTGCCGAAAGGAAAAGGAAAGGATAAGGAGGGTGAATCAAGAAAACAAGAAGAAGCTCCTAAAGGCCTTCCTTCTACTTCTGAGAAGCAAATAGTCGACCTGGTTTCTCCAGGTAAAGAAGAAGAAACAACAGAGGTTTCAACGGATACATCCACCCAAGATGTTATCACAACTACAACTGCAGAGGTACCGTGTTCCTTCTTCCATTTCTTCTCCTCCTCATGTCATCAAAACATCTATTCCTATGGATGTATCTTCTCCTCTGCCTTCCTCCCTTCCATCTCCCACCTCTTCCATCTTCTCCTCTCTCGTGATCTGTCACCCAATGTTCCCTCCATCCAATTACAGATCCCTTCTATTTCCATGTCCTTCTCTTCTCCTGTAGTAACTTCAGTGCCCCACACAAGGTGGCGTTGGACTCCTTATCAATGCCACCATTGAGTGTTTCAACATTCTTCCCTGAGGCCTCTACAGTTGCTTCCCCTTTCACTCCTATTTCTTCTTCTATTCCCTCTACTCCCACTCCCATAAGTCCTAGTTGGATTTCTGACCACCTAGTCAACATAAGAGAAAGGTTCCCATCACACCCATGGACTTCTCTCGTCATTCCAAAGAAGGGACCCAAGAAGTAGAAAGTGATAACTCACTTTTCTAAGAGCACTTTAGGGGAGAGAGTCATGGAGATTTCTTACTCGAGATCCCACCAAGGAAAAGAAGGATCTGTCTCCCACAGACTTCATAGTGACTCAAGTCACAATGGGGACCTCATCTGAAAGCCTACAAGGGGAAGCCTTGTCTGCATAAGAGATGCTCTTTTCAAGAAGCTTCAGAAGCAAAATAAGAGAAGAGAATACTCAAGGAACAAAACAAACATCTCCTCCAAGCATTGCAGAAAATGGGCAACGCTCCTCCTGTGACTACCACCGAACCCATTGAAGTTCTTAGTCAGGATAAAATAAATGAATATGTTAAGATTGGTGAACAAGGTGCGCAATCAGTATCATCCTCTATTGAGCGAATCCTCGTAGAGATAGTGAGGAAATGATTAGGAAATTCACAAAGTGCTCTACAAGGATATAGATCAAGAAATAAGCCTGCTATAAGCAATAGCAGTTCCCTCTCCGAGGAGTTGATAACACCAGTGGTGAAACATGAAACATTCCAAGCAATGGCTAACTACTCGCTTGATGACCTATCAAGGTCGGCGTCACCAATCACCCGGGCACATAATAAAGCTCTCGTTGCATTAGATTATCGAGTTGATCAAATGGAATATATCCTGGAGAGGATAGATAAAATCAAGGATGAATCCCTGACGCATGATACAACATGGAGCAAACAGCGATTCAACGATGTCTTTAGGGATGCTCAGTGAATCATACACCTTGAGGGAAGCAGATGATACATTCTAGTGCTTCAAGGCTATAGTCACTCAAGGTTTGGCACCAAAGGTCACTTTCGACCAAGAGTCAATCAATAACCTCTTGGCCTATCGTGATTTCATTGGCTTCTTGATCGATGCATGTGAGGAGTTCATTGGGTTACCTGACAAGCTCAAGAATGAGAAAGAAACTTGTGAAGTCATTGGCGACCATTTCAAAGGTCCAGATCATGATCAACTTCAGGTAATGATCAACAAGTTTATGGAATATCGAGCGCAGTGTCACATTGCCTCTCCTGATCAAAAGTAGGACACCAAGTTTGAGCAAAGAGATGATGAGGAGTAGTTTCTCCTCTTATGTATGCTTTGATCATTTTTGTAAAATATTTAAAAAGCTTGTTGGCATTTATGATGACATCATCCATGTTGCACCATGGGATGTTGCCATCCAAAAACTTGCCCAAAGTCAACTTTTGACTTTTTAGATATTTTGTAAATAGTGGTTGGTTTGCTTTTGTCTTCTTTCTTCTTCTCCTTCTATAAATACTGGAATACTTGTTGTATTCCAGGGGTGGACATTTTTTGTATGAAAAGAGAAGTGAAGAGAGAAAAACTTTGTGTTTTCTTGTAACAGAAGAAATATTAATACATATGCTAAGACTTTGTGCTCAATATATGTGTTATTTCCATCATATCTTTCTTAAGTTAGATCTATGTTTTTATTCTATTGGATTCATTCCTATTATCGTCATATGTTCATCAGTATTGCTTTATTTGTTTATGCAAGTAAGTTTGGCTCTGTTTACTACCACCCAAAGCATAAACCTTCTGACCTTTCCATCTTGGAATTCATTTCTTTTCTTCCTTCAGATCTACCCTCCTCCATTCCTTCCCTCCTAGATTTTTGTTCATTATTGGAACTACCTCTATTGGGATGAGATCCCAAACCCCATGAAGTTAGAATAGTGTAGATTTACATAGATTCATGCTTGATAGATTAACAATAAACCATTTTCACTTTGCTGTCTCAAAGAGGGCTATGCCCTACACAATGTTGGCCTATTTTCCCAAGACACTGCCTAACCGACGCTTTTCGCACCAACGAGCACGGTAATAGGAAATCATCCTTGGGACACACCTTGTTTATGTCCTGAAAATCAATGCATTTTCAAATTTTCTCATTCTTCTTGAGAATGGGAACTATGTTTGATACCCACATTGAGGACTCTATAGGTTTGATGAATCCCACATGTAGGAGTTTCATGACCTCTTCTTTGACCATCAAAGCCACTTTTGGCTTCATAGGTATTGAATTTTGTTTGATGGGCTTGACGTTAAGTTTGGTTATATTATTGTGGGACTGCAACACGGGGAGAAATTCCCGTCATTTCTTCAGAATAAATGAGAAGGATTTTAAATGTTTTTTGAGAACCTTTGTATGAATTTCCACTTCTTCCAGAAAGTTAAGGAAGAAACAAGCTTCAATATCTTAGGGTCTTCCTCCATCCCGATATTTATATCAATGGTTCCTTCAATTAAAGAGGCATTTCCTTCTTCAAACTTGGGCAGGTAGGGATGGAGGTAGTTATATTTCTCCTTCCTCCTCCACTTCATAGGTCTTAAGGCCTTCTGATGAGGAAGGACCCATCATACGATCTCCAAAATATGAGGAAGAGTGAGGTATGAGAGTGAAACCCCTCTTATGATATGTGAGATGAAGGTTAATGTATGTATTAAGGTAACCTAGTATAACTTTATCATTCTCCACATTATCTAAGGTGAAAAACTCATTCTTAGTCTCAACATACACTAGAATTGGATTGGTAGGAATTTTTCAAACTAGGGGTTTGGCTCGAATGAAACAATGAATTTAGAATCTTCCAAATCTTTGCGTGGAAAAAAATGAGAAGCGGAAGTAGACATGGAATCAAATAAAAGGATTTGTTCATGTGGGATAGCTTCAATGGATATGAAGTCAAAATCTTTGCTTAGGTTAAGAACAATAGTCTTATAGAGTTGCATAGTGTTCCACTCTCTAGTCCCATAAAATTTTGAAACTTGGTTGATGATTAGATGGGAATCACCCAAAACTCTAATATTTCAAGCACCCATTCTCTTGGCTACAATGAGACCAAAAAGAAGGGCCTCGTACTCGACACCATTATTTGTGCATTTGAAATTGATCTTAAAGGAAAAAGGCATAACCTTCCCTTTCGGGGAAGTGAGGATCACGATTCCCCCAACACCAAAACAATTCCTCGTTCCATCATAGTTGAGCATCCAACAATTGCTAGGGAAGATTGATGTTTGATCATTTCTAGTATCTTCTTCCTCCACTTCCGAGACTTCAACCATGTAAATTTCTTCGGATCGAAGAGAGCCAAGTCGTAGACTATGCCCTATGCCCAAGGATTCAAAGGGAGGAGAATAGGAAATTCATTCTCCAACAACTCAACAATATTAGCAGTGGTTTCCATTAATACTGTCTCAAAAATAGTAGTTTCATATTTAGTTGCAACAACCCCTCAATTAAAATGGAGGTTTCTAGCTCCATTGTGGGAATCAACTTAGAATCTGGCATTGCATCTTTAGGTTTGTTCACCTGATTGGTGGGGATTTTAAACTCTATATGAACCCCAGGTTTCTTCTTTGAGTTGGATAGGTGAATATCGAAAGGTTTTAGGCCACCTTGAGTGATAAAGACTTTCCCCAAATGAAAAAATATGACTTCCTGGAACAATATGAAAGGGATCGCCTTTATCTGATAGATCTAAGGTCGACCAAGAATCATTTTATAGGTTATTTCCCTATCTGTAATATAAAACTCAGTTAGATCCATCTTGGGCCCAAGAGTAACTAACTAGGGAGTACTATGGTCCCTATGGACGTTGCTTTCAGATTTTCGTAGCCTCTCAACATATTTCTAGTTGAGGAACAGTTGGTTTCCTTGTAGTCTAAATTTTGGAGAAATGAAAAGGGGACAATATTAACAATACCCCATTATCAATCATTGCACATTTAACGTAATTATTATAGATCCATACCTATAAATACAACATTGGGTCACCTCTATGTGTCACTTGGAATCAAGTGGAATCTTACTAATGTCAAAGATGAATCTAACATCTCTTTTAGGTTTCCTAGGAGGATAGACATCAAAATATATGCCTTGACTTGTGCCTTCAGGAAAAGGTAACATTAATCAAGTGACCAAGACCCAACACTTCTAAAAATTGGCTCAATGAGTAGGAGAGTTCTTCAACAAATCCAAGAAGGATATGTGAGAAAAGGTCTTGGTTAAATCCATAATTAGATCATATGCCCCTACCAGCCTTGGAAGTATTGGAGTGTCATCCATCATAGATGGGTAGATGGGAATAGGCTGCGTTGAATAATCATGGGTTCTTATAGCTATGTTAATTTGAGGTTCATTTTCTAATTCAATAAGACCCACAATCTTAGTTTTTTCCGACTTACCAAAGGGGTTTGAAGAAGTGAAAGCTTCATGGTTGTTGTTTCCCACTAGGTTACCCTTGTTTGTACCATGGGGGTTTAATTTTCTATTGTCAAGATGCATAGGAAGAGGGTCACTAAATATCCTAAGAGGAGTGTTTTGGGGAAACTGGCCCCATGCTAGCATTTTTTGTTGGTGTTTGTAGGATTTTCCAAAAACATCTCGATGAAGAGTTGCCTTTGGTCCTCTAGGTAGGTGTTGTATGAACTTGTTATAGTCACAAAAGTTCTAGCATCATGCCCTCGGACCCTATGGAAACCAAAATAAAGGTCAAGATCATAATCCCAAGGTATTTGATTTGCATTTTGTTGTGGTCCAAAGTTTCGGTTGTTGTTCAACTATTGGTTGTTATAATTAAATTTTGCAGGCCTTTTCCCTTGGTTTTGATATTGATTTTGATACCCGTTTGGGTATTAACCGGGCCCTAGGCCTGGAATTTTTTTGGTGGTGGAGGATGATTAAAATCCACCACATTGATTGAAGGAGTGAAATTATTACTCCTTTGGTTATTTATATTCACGTTGTTATTGACATTGTTTGCACTTGAAGTGTTAACAAAATTTGGCTTTTTGGCTTGATCAAGTAAAGCCAACCGTTGAACACCACGGTTCTTATTAAGGACCTTAGGTCCTTGATTGTTGTTGGAATTTCTAGGGTAATTTGAGTTTCCCTAGGAGGGAGTGATCAATCTCCCATTTGAACCATAGGTCTTTTAACCACTATCTATTTCCACTTGATCAATGCAGATAAATACCCTAGTACCTCCTCATAGCTCTTAAGGGGAAATTTTAAACTTCTTCCTTTGTTTCCTAGGTTAAGGGAATGAAGGAGTATATTGTAAGGCTCCTTCTAATCCATATTGGGAGCATTCATTAAAGAGTAGAGGGCATGTCACCACCTCTAAATGAAGTGGACAACATATTCATTATGCTCTTGCTTTATGTGGAGGAATTCCCGATTGTTGTTCTTAGAAATTTCTTCATGTCGAATTCCTTAATAAATTCAGATACAAGTTGCTTAAAGGAGTGTATTGAGGCTTTAGATATCTTATAATACCAATCAAGAGTGATCCCCTCAAGGGTATTAGGGAATATCTTAGCTACATCCACATCCCATGGGAACAACTCTTGAATGATAGTTGCATACGCTTTGATATGCGCATTTAGATCTCCCTCCCCTTTAAACTTTGGAAAGTTAGGAATCATTCGTGGAAGCATTACGCTTCGTATAGTAAATTCTAAGGGATCCTTAAGATATTTAACATATATGCCTAATGCGTAGGACTATATTATGGATGAACCTTGATGGGGAGGTGGAGTAGGCATAGGAGGCTGATATGGTGCAACGTAAACATTTGTAGAGGCATAAGGCATCCCCTGTGGTTGAGCATATGAACTAGGAAAATAATACATGTCCCCCTATGGTGATTTGGAATACATGTGTACATACGGGGGAACATTACTCTAGTATGGAGTGGGAGACATAAAACCAGTGGAACGTCACATTGCTAGTTGGGATGACATTCGAGAATGCACTTCCGGTTGGTTCCCATTAAGGGTATCCATATGAGGTGTGAGGGGGTACACTTAACATTCCTAATCCAGTGAGAAGATATTTGGGGATAGGAATGCCCATGTAAAATAGAGGAGATAATGATGCGAGAAGACACATAACCTATATTTTAGGTATGGTAAGGGATCTTTCTTTTCCTAAAAAATGTGAAACACAAGATGACTGGGAAAGTTCCAACTCCCTAACCTTGTCTACCAGTGTAGAAATTACATCACCCAAAGATAGCGTTGTATTTTTCTTGGGTGGGTTTTAAGCGTTGTTAGGATGTAGAGGTACATGATGTCCTACTATAAATTATTCTCTTGGTGGCCACCCTCTTTGGGTATATTTCCCATTGCAGGGGGAGGGGTAGAAGTATTGTTTTGAAGTAGAGCATCAACATACTCTTGCATCCTTTCCAAAGATTGGTCCATGGCATTAAAACGATCTTGGCTTCAGGTGAAGCATGCCATGAGCTCATCATGAGAAGAGAGGTAGGAAGTGAAGGGATCATACTTGCATGATGATATGAGATCTCAGTATAAGACACGTGGAACAAACCTTTTTCTCATGTGAATGTTATTTTATTTGAGTTGGAGAATTTAGGTTAATTTATCTCCTCAATCCTAACATACAAACCTTTCTTGGTGCTTTGAGAAGTGTATGGTGAAGGTACATTGGAAGAATAGTTGTCAACCCACCCCGATAATGAGGGTGACTGTGGTATGTCGATTTGGTGATAATAAGCCTCTAGACCCAGAATGGGTCTGTCATAATCTTGTCCCAACATATTCGGGAGGTATATAAATACCCACAAAATAATGGGAGAGGAGGGAGATGGATGAAAGATGGTAAGACAATGGAAACAAAAATAGAATAGCTCTTCATGTCACGCTCACTAATTTTTATGACCAAAAATAGTTAAGTAGACATAATATTGTTTAAGGAGAAGACAAATAAAGAATACGTGCATGTGAACAAGAAACATTTGAAAGCACGGAATAATAGGAAAGGAAACATGCACTGAACAGTTAGCTCAAGACTTAGCCTTTTTTATGGATAAGGCCTATATTTGGAGATAGCGTGCAGAGCACACATCGGGATGGAGATTTACATGACACACAAATGCTATTTTGGGAACAAGCCATTGATAAGCGTCATGCATGGTTGTAATTAATAATATGATTACTTCTTCTAGTTAACTATAGGACATCTATTATTAGCGCACTTGTATGTGTGCATGTTATTGTAAAGGCACATGGCTATTAAAAACATGTGACCTATTTTGAGAAATTCCTAGGTAGTGAAGGGAAAGTCCCCACCTCTATAAATATGTATTGAACTATGTAGTTTAGAGAGAGACTAGTGTGTGAGTTATTATAGAGTTATGCTACTAGATCTGATGCACACATGACTTATGGGCATACTTTATAATGTAAGAAGCTTATGTGTTTTACATTATTTAATTTAATGAATATTATTGGCTGGATAATGGTGTTAGACATAACTGAAACTAGTTTATGTATGGTTAGTCTTATTATAGTTATTGTTTAATTCATAATTCTCTAAGATCTAGATCTAGATTATGCACTATGGAATGTTTATGTTTAATTATGGATCAGAATAGGTCTTATATTCATCACACTAACATCCTACACAAGAAAATATAAAGAGGGGCCTGGTACCTTTGCGCGCTTTGGGTGAGTGCTCGGTTTAGGTTGGATGATGTGCCAACGCGCTTAGGTTTTACATGATAGATTCTAGGATGCATCATTGGTTCCATTTATGGGACCTCTTTTCAATTGTTTTTAGAATGTTTCATGATGAACACATATCTCGTGACATTAGAAAGTGTTGAGGAGTGGATAATAGATCCGGAAGAAGAATACGATTGGAGGTTCAACACTAGATATGAGTTTGATGCATGTACATGGGTGGAGTAGAATTTGTATGACTATTTATATATGAGAGATTCTTTTCCATATTTTTGGTGTATCTATACGAGTGGCTGGTTGCTTATGTGTCTAAAAGGAATTTGAGGTATCACACACTTGTTTGGACACATGAATAATTTCAAGCCCTCTATGATGCTGATCGATTTGGATGCGCGTATGGATACTTGGTTCCAGTGGTGTTATGAATAGCTATATTTTAGAGTACTCAATTTCCACTTACTCGTACTCCGCACTAGAGATAGCTGAGTTCCATTCCACTAGAAATCAAAATCTTGATGGTAACCTTGAAGTTGGAAGAAAAGATGATGGTTAGCTAAACCCTAACATGGGCGGGGAAAGAGCATGTTTTGTGAAGGATGATGGACCTAGTGGCGAGAGAGGAAAAGGGAAGAAAGGTGGCTTAAGTACAATGAGGCATGCGAGAGGGGATATAGAGAAACAATGTGATATCTTAGAGTGGATGACGTTGAGGAGAGAGATGGATCATGAAGGATTTGGAGCTCACGTAGAAGGTGTGGAGCCAAAGCATCTAGAACTCCCCCATTCGGGAAAGCATGATAAGGAATCCTCCTTGGCCTCACATGGGAGCAAGCCAACAAAGACGACATGGGTAGTAGGTGCGCATCTAAATCTACTTGGAAACCTATCCCTTACACTTGGTTTTCCAATATCTAATATAACCAGATAGTCACCATGTTAGTTTGTGGAGTAGTAGAAAAGGAGTTAATCAAGTAGAAAGTGCATCTATGTCTCGGAAAACATTTTCTTTTATATTTGGAGGTACATTTTCAATAACATCTTCGACACGAACTCAAGCGCATAGAATTTTGGACTCACTTCTAGGAGTAGTACCACCTCGCAGATTGTAGGAGTTTAGTTTAGTTTAGAACTAATGTTGAGATACAAGGTAGTACATCCACTGGTCCACTTCCGGCTACAGGAGGAGGATCAAGGGGCATAGGTGGCTCTAGTTCTGGTGGATCTTGTGGGTCTAGAGGTAGAGGTAACATAGGAAGTTTTGGATTAGGTGGGTAGGGTCTTCATCAACCCAAATATATTTATATGGAGATGTCTCTTCATCTTCCAGAGTATAGGGAATAGAAGATGCTACTAAACACGTGCACATGTGTGAGATACTATGGCACACAAAAATAATTACAGCTTCCGATCACAAGGAAATTCAGTTTACAACTACATTGCAAGGGCGTACTCATAGTTGGTATAAAATTTTTGACCTTGATCAAACTTATGTAGATTATGTAGCATTACAAGAAGCTTTCCTTAAGGAGTTTCATATCCATGAGTTCGAAGAAGAGTATAAGTGCACTCAAGGATATTAAGCATGACAACTACTAAGAGTGTTTGGGAATATGATACCCATTTCAAAACAATTTTGTCTAAGATTTTGTATGATATTCATGCAAGCCAGCATGCACAATGGTTCATCGGGGTTTGATCACACAATTTAGGAGAGCATTGTCACATAAGACATATATGGACCCACACGAAGCACTTGAAGTAGCGTTGCATGCTAAGGTAGTCAAAAGTATAGACACTGGAGTGAGCCCATTCCTAGAAGCACAAATTGCAACTATGGCAAAGTAGTTGGAGAAACTATCGGCCAATTCAACACATGAGATGCGCATTGGGATTTGGTGTACAAATTGTGAAGTGGAAGGGCACACTAAATATAGTTGTCCCCATAGGTCAGTACATTCATTATTGCTAGACTATGAGATATTTCATTTAGACCATGATGCAAGCCACTGCCCATTATTACAATGCGTGATAAGAAAGAATGTATCTTGCTATTGTAAGATTTTCTAGTCCATGACTCACAATACAAAGGACTGCAGGTTGATTAGTTAGATCCATGATGCCATAGATATTGGTGATGATAGATAGGGTATTAGATAATGCTAAAAGTAAAAATGAGCACCATGATCATGATCACAACCAAGGGTGCTATGATCATAAATGAAGGGTGTTTTGAAGGAGGTCGTGGAAGAGGTTGAGGATACCATGGTGGATTCGGGGGATGAGACCATGGTGGTGGATGAGGTGCATTTCCTTATGGAACGTGTATTACATGCGAGATCTCCAGACCACTACAGTGTGAATGTCCTCATAATATTACTTGTTCTTTTTGTGGGAAGAATCATAACTATGAGGAATGCCTAGACTTATATGAGCATCTTAGCAAGCAACATAAACAAGAAAACAAGGGCGTAGGGATGGTTAGAATACAACACGCTATAGAAAATCAGTGGATGTAAAAGTTAGTACTTAACTTGAGGTAGTACTGTGGAAGATTACTACATGCGCTTAAAAGCTGCGCATGCTAGAGAAAACGTTACAAAAGAATCCTACCATCACTAAGGAGGAAGTTTTACATGCAAGGTACCCATATCCTGCACATCAGAAGGAGGTTTATCAGGAGACCATGGAGGTACTCATAAATATTTAGTGTGAAATACAATGTTTAAAGGAACAATCAAGGAAGTTAGAGAAAAATAAGGCAACATAGATGGTCTAGTTGGACATTGATGATTTGAAATAGGTATGCAAGATGTTGTGCTAGGAGAACATCATTATAGTACTAGGGAATTGGATAAAGGGAAACACTCACGTGTATGGATTGAGAATGGATGATAGATCCTGTATGTTAATATTCCCCCTCATAGCTTGGATTATGATACGGAGATCACCCTAAATGCTATTATAGATGGATGGCTCTTGAGCAATATATTGATTGATACATGTGCATAAGTGAATGTGCTTACTTTAGATGCATGGGTATAGATGGGAAGACCTCCATTACAACCATCCTCTAATGTAATGTTTATGGCTAATTAAATTAAGGCCAATCCAATCGAGTCTTAAAGGATGCATCCATTACTATACAAGGGCCAAGTTCATTGGGGACTTTGAGGTCTTAGCACTTGCAAAAGTAGAAAAATTCCCATATATACTTGGGTGCCCTTGGTGTTATGAAAATAATGTTGATCTATGATTCAAAAAGGGGTATATAGGTTTTGAGAACGATGAAGAAAGAGTTATTATCCCTTTGACAGATGGGAAATCCGCACCTTATGTTTAACCATTGAGTGAGGAAGACCTGAACAAAATTTATGTACACATCATTCGGGATCCGGAAGTACTTGAGCCATCTAAGGAAGGAATCCTCTAATGGGAAGATGCACAATCTATTAGTGATACTACAAGTATTTCTTGTGACAATTGGGTGCATGACACCTATGAGATGGTTGGGCACAAAGTAAGAAGTGCATTTGCGTGGAGAAGAAACCCTCATTGTATTAGGAGAATAGGTAACAACTCTGTACCTCAGTACACTGGAGAAGGAGACCCTACGGTATTCTTGTGTGCCATGGAGGAGCAATGGACAAATCAAGTTGAAAGAAGAAATATGTTAGTGTATACCCTACATGGGATAAAACGTGTTGGTGGATAGTTCACAAGGATAATATCATATAATGGAATGAAGTCAGAATTTCTCTAACCACTCGGTTCTTCAGGAGAAATGCACCTACTCAAATTTGTATATATAATGGTAATCAACATGTTCAACACCATGTTCAATAGTGTGAGAGACTCTGGACAACGGGGTAGAAGCTTTACCACCTTCACTTTGGGTGCACAAAATTTATTCCACTTTGTAAGGCTACACATGTGCTTGGTATGTTTATGCGAGAACTACATAGGGAGATTGGAAATTGGCAAGACTTAATTGTAGGAATGACCTATACTTTTGATTACTTCTATACTAAACCTCTGGTGAGAGAGGCATTACAGGTTATGGAGCACTTGACTATGGGAGACAGTGCCAAGGTTGAAGAACTCATTCAAGAGTTATTTGGTGAGGCAGAATCAAGAGTGCGTTTTGATGAAGTAGATGATACAGATGCTGATATATTTAAGAGTGCTTGATTTGAGAAAGAAAAAGGAAAGATAGTCTATATGGTGGATGATGAGGAAGTAGAAGATTTGGACATATCTCATTCAATAGGTACGTGCGAAGTGTTAGACAATGTGAATAAGAACGTGCATGCCTATCATGAACCTATGAAGAAAAGAAAGTGAACATTGAAATGAATGCTTAACCTAAAGAGGCAATAGTTGGGGATTATTAGTCCGATTTTGAAGTGGCAAAGATAATTGAGTTATTACAAGATTTTTAGGATTTATTCCTAGGGGCTACCATGAGTTAAAATGAGTGCATGAGTCATTTGGTGAGATGAAGATTAAGCTAAAGGAAGTAACACACCAGTCGGAAGATACCTTACGGGATGAACCTAAACATGTGCATAAAAGTTAAAGAAGAAATTGAAAAATGTTGAAATCTTGCATCATTAAGCCCTAGAAGAATCAGAGTGGGTTAGCCCCATGGTAATCAGTATAAAGAAATATGGTCAGATTAGGATTTGTGTGGATTACATGGAGTTGAATGCTACATGTGTGATTGATCCTTTTCCTATGCCTTTCACCGAGGAAATATTAGAAGGCGTTGTAGGGTGTGAAGTTTACTCTTTTATAGATGGATTCTCTGGGTATCATTAGGTTAGAATTACACAGGAAGATCAAGAGAAAATGACTTTCACCACTGAATGGGGAAGTTTTTCATATATTGTGATGCCCTTTGGTTTGAAAAATGTGCCTGTTGTATTTTCACGCATAGTTGTTCAAGCATTCCAAGATTTTATTCACAAATTCTTGTAGGTTTACTTGGATGATTGGATGGTATATGGGATTGTTAAGGATCATTGTGACAATTTGCGTTTAATGTTTGAAAGATTCGAGATAGTTAAGCATCTCTTCAAACATCAAGAAGTGCATGTTTGCTACACCTTTTAGAACTCTATTAGGGAATATCATCTACAAGGAGGGTTTGTTAGTAGATCCAACTAAGGTTGTAGTTATTGTGGACTTGGAGGAGCTTACCACTCGAGTGAGGTGCGTGGATTCTTGGGACACATAGGGTATTACAAAAAATTTATCAAAGGATATGCAAAGATTGCCATGCCCTTGGAAGAGTTACTAAAAGGAAAAGGGACATTCTATTGGGGATAACCATAACAATGTGAATTTGAGGCATTGAAGGAGATACTTACTAAAAACCGATTCATGCATTTTCCCTCATGG
This sequence comes from Taxus wallichiana var. yunnanensis, assembly GCA_018340775.1. NCBI lineage: Eukaryota > Viridiplantae > Streptophyta > Pinopsida > Cupressales > Taxaceae > Taxus > Taxus wallichiana. The sequence goes on along the minus strand of CM031235.1, from coordinate 938,874,347 downwards.
AACCAACCATTTCACGTACATGTGGACACCTCTGGAACAACCATTGACATGGTGTTAGCTTAACCTGGAGAAGGTATTATAAATCATCCTATCTCTGTTTTTCTAGTAGAAAGTTGACTCTGTAGAATAGAATTACATAACTACAGAGCACAAGACCTTGTTAATGATCTACATGCTACATAAATTTAGACAATATTTGCTAGCAACACCCTTTGTATTTTATACTAATCATATGACATTAACATACTTGGTAAATAAGCCCATTTTACAGGGGCACATATGTCGATGGGTGCTCTTATTCCAAGAATTTGACTTTATAGTTGTGGTAAGATAAGGTAAAAGTAATTCTAGCCTGAACCACTTATCAAGGATTCAATTAGGGGAGGACGTGCAGACAATTGAAGATACAATGCCAGATGCATAGTTGTACATGTTACATCACACACATTTAGAATTAGAGGATATTGTTGTCTTTTTATGCACAGGTATGGCGCCAGAAGGAATGAAAGCATTAAAGAAGAAACACCTTGTAATTCATGTGACACCCTTCATGTTGATCAATGGTGACTTATATAAACTAGGTCAAGATGAAGTATTGTGTCGGTGTGTATTGGAACATGAGCGCATAGATATACTAGAAGAGGCTTATGGCGATTACAGTGGACATTAGGTAGGTGATGCCACTACACACAAGATTCTATTTACTAGATTATGGTTGGAGACCCTATATAAAGATTGTAAAGAGTATTGTAAGGCGTGTGATCACTTTCAAGCACCTTAGCAAGCCCATAAAAAGATATGAAATACCTTTGAGGCCTATTGCTAGTGAAAATCCATTTGAGAAATGGGTTGTAGACTTTGTGGGTGCTATTTCCCTAACCATGTGTAGAACTGGATCGTGCTACATCATCACTTACATATTACCTTATAAGGTTGGAAAAAGTAACACTTACAAAGGATTATACAACTACACAAGAAAGGTTCTTATGGGAAAATATTCTCACTAGTTATGGATGTTCGTTGAGACTGTTAAGTGATAGGGGAACACACTTCTTGAATGAGACAATCAGGATATTGTTGGATGAGTTTATGGTCACACACCGAAGACTACACCTTATCACCTTAGAGAAAATGGGACTACTGAGGCTTTCAACAAGATATTGAGCTAGACCTTGACAAAAAATTGTGATGTTGGAAGGAAATATTGGGATGATAAAGTTTCTGTTATAATTTAGGTGTATAGAACAACCTACAAGAGGTTGAATAAGGCCACACCCTTTCAATTGGTGTTTGGCATAAAAGTAGTTCTTCTAATGGAATTCATGTTACCATCATTGCGTATTGCACGTGTTGGAGGTCTAGTAGATGAACATGCATTAGAAGAAATAATTGAAAGTTAATACAATTGGATGAGAGGTGCACCATAACACGTTGGAGTCAGAAGCAAGAAAAGGCTAGGTAGAAGGCATGGCATGACAAACACATCAGGGACAAGAAGCTTGAGGTTGGACAGATGGTACTTCTTTATGATTCTAAGTTTTTGTGCCATCCAAGAAAAATTAAGGTGCATTAGTTGAGACCGTATGCTATCACTCACATCCTTGAAACATGCGCATGTGAGTTACAGGTGCTTGATGGAAAATGATTACTTTAACGGGAGTAGGATGAAGCCCTACTATAAATAAGTCTTCTTGGTGTAATTCATAAGGTAATATTGCCATTTAGTATAGATTTCCTTTTTGTATTTCTTTTAATGTATTTCCTTCTTTGTCACTATCCTTTATCAATTTAGTTTGGTGTTTTGTGTAATAAGCACGTTTGTGTGTTGGAAGCTAATTACAATCTAAAATATTTTTATGCGTAGAGGACTACACATACCATTGGTGTGGGGTGGTTGTTATTTTTATTCAAAAATGGGTACACATAAGAACATACTTATTACAAGTGCTATTTAAAGATGGAAGGAAGCTACTAGAAAGAAGATTGATCCTAGAGAAGACCATAGTTGGAAATAAAGGAATGAACAATATAACGTGAGGTAAGCAGCGACCGTGGAAACTACTAGAAGAGGGCACAATGGTGAGGTACTTTGGCACATGGAAGCGCATGGAAGAGAAGTCTATAGCTAGAAGGTAGGAAGGTGTACTAGAAGGTTATAGTTGGGGCGCAAAGGTGTACCACGTGGAAATTGGGAAAATGGTCAATTAATGAGAGGATTGGTGGTAGGTGAAGGAGCAATAAATGCACTAACTTTTTAAAAATCTATATAAGGACATGATGTGGGTTCATTTTTACCTTTGTGATCACAAGTATTCAAGTGAGCTAAGTGACTGAGCCAAGTGAAACGTGTTGAGGTGCGGAGAGATACAAAACTAGACACGAGAGAGAAAATTTGTGTGCGGAAGTGGCTTGCATCCCCATTGGTGAAGGGTTTGAGTACAACAGAAGCATTGAGAAGGAGCTAGGGCATGTGGTTTCAAGCTAGGGTTTGAGCTTACTTGATACAGAATATAAAAGGCGTGATTTTTATAATGGCACAAGAAAGCACCCAATGAGGCACGAATGGGAAGACTAAGGTGGAAGTTTCTCCCGAGAGCAATTTTTCAGAGATGCAGTATCCAAAAGGAATTATAATCAGATGGGATTGGGATTCCCACATTCCTAGATGTAAGGTAAGTGATTAAAACCACCACACCACCGAAAACAAGGGAGAACTGGATGCATTGTTGAACAAGAAGACCAACAAGTGCATGGTGGACAATATGCCAATATATGATGATGCTAGGGAGAAGTTACTTAAGAAGTTAGGGGTTTATCAGTTATATGAACTCCCATATTTTGGAAAACTAGAAGCTTTATACCAATGGATTATGAGCAGAGTCCATGAGGAATTTTTCTATTTTTCCGACGAATGGTAAGGATCATAACAACCTTGATTGCTTTACATCGACAATATTGAAGGGCATAGAGAAAATATTGTTAGTGATCCGACTAATAAGATAAGCATTATAGCCACCGTAAAGGAGTTAGGATACTCCAGGGTTTGCATGGGATGGACATATACAAATTAAGGAAGTATCCTGGTGGTACAGCACCGTGCACCTACTCACTAAGTTGAATGATCAAGAGAGATGGTCACATGTAAATACCATGTGGCTATATATCGTGAAGAAAATGTCGAAGGATAAGTCTACAATCTAGCAGGCTATATAATAGAGACAATTATTGAGGAAGCACACACATGTGAGAAGATAAGTTTTGGTGCTATTCTATTATCTCTTGTCTTTGTAGAAATTGGAGTGCTTGATGGGCCAAAGAATAAAAATTTGGGAATATCCCATAGAAAATAATTCCCTTGTGGAGAGGTTTGAGAAATAATTATGTGAAGAAATAATGAGTTGCACATTTAAGAAAATGGAAGATCTGTGGTATGACCGACTTTATATGGTGTTTGAGGAGGAATGACACATTCTAAAGGATTTACCCTCGGTAGTGGGCAAGGAAATACAATTCGCGGTGTATCAACATTTCTGCATCGCGTGGTTTGTAATGAAGGATGGAACATGGAGTCCATGGTGAAAACTTCCTTATACCTTCACAATGCGCTACTTTTAGGCCTCAATTTATAGGTTTACTTGATGCGCACTGAAATTCAATGCGAGACATAAGGTAGATTACTACTCTCGAGAAAAATATATGTTTATCCGTGTCGTTGCCTACATTGAGAGGTTCATTTCAGATGTTATAAATATAAATCTAGTAAGTTTGGCTATTGGGGACAATGGAGCCATGCTCATCTATCTTTAGCTCAAGCCTAGGTTGGAGAATAAAAATTATGTGGAGAATGAATTTTTCTTACTAGGGCCACCTAAGGGCAAACACATGGTTGAGAATGTGGCAGCTCCAAATCCTACCATGACCATAGAGATAGACGAGGAAGAAGAACATGAGGATAGTGGAGGCTTGGACCATAGAGGCCGAGGCAGCCCATAGACAAAGTGGAAAGTGAGTGCACAGATACTCCACCACAGGTGTAAGAAGGAGAAGAGGACTTGGATGAGGATGCATTCCCAAAGAGCACCGTTTAAGAGGGTATTCGAAGAACCAGGACCAAAGGTGCAGAACATCACATCCTATAAGAAGATCACCTCGAATCTCACCTCGAAGGAAACATTGGAGAAGAAGAGAAAATAAAGTTGAAGATTAGTGAGGAGGTGGAGGAGTTTGAAGAGAGTGGGCCTGGACCCCGGTTCAAATGGAAGATGTGGATGATCCCCGAGATGAATAAATGAGAGATGAATAAAAAAGGGTGAAAGAAATAGAATAAATTTTGTGTGAGTAGACTAGCGCACCGGCTTAAAAATCGAGATAGGAGAAGGGCCGACTCCAAACCTTGGCACTCAAGTTCCCAAGGGGCCAATAACAAAGAGAAGTGAAGAGTATATTGTGCCAAGTATGGGCTATACTGAGGACATAAGAAAAATTGTTTGCGCTTGGTTTCAAAGCACAATGGACCTTAAGAAATTATATGGATGGGAGTTGATGGATCTAGATATGGCCACTATTCAGAAAGGAAATAACTATCCTGGTCCATGCAGACCCATATGGATGAACCATATTTTGACGTATGTGAGGAGTCCTGTGTCTCAAGAAGAGTAAAGAAAGCACCACAGAGTATGAACATGACCATAAAGCCCACTCTTATGTCGAGATGAGCAGTAAGCAATGCCTTACTCAAGGTATCACCTAAGGTGGCGCAGAGAAATATTGATAAGGCCGCCACCATTAGAGTGTTGATGGAGGATAACAAAGATAAAATTACATAAATAGAGTGGTTAAAGACAGAGAAGGAAAAATAATAGACAAAGAATGAAGCTTTCATTAGCATGGCAGAGGAGATTGGTGATTACATTCTGAAGGCAAGGCCTCATCTTGAACCCAAGGTACCTAAAAATTTTCCTTCATTTTGTATTATGTACGCACTTTGGTTGATTTGGTGCTAGAAGATGGACCACTTAGAATGCTTGCACCAAAAGATGCTGAACAAGAAGCAGAGAGAGCAAGGGCCTCTATGATCAAAAAAATTTCAACGTATGAGGCGCTGCTCCAAAATTTAAAGGATGAGCTAAGAAACTATACCACGATCTTAATTTGTGTGTAGCACTAGAGGTAATGATAAGGATCATGAATCTAGTTGAAGATAATGAAGTCCTACAACAATGAAAGATGAGACTTTAGGGTGCGCAGAGAGATTGGCACTATTAAAATGAAAGTGCAAAGCCTTTGTAGTAGCCTAATATCCACATAAGGAGAGGACATATGAGATTGGGAAGCTTATAATGAAGAAGATGGATCTTCTGGAAGGAATGATGTCTGTTATGGCCAATGTTTTCTGAGTCAAGAATGAGAAGGAAAAGATTACTCAGGATGAGTTAGATGCCATCACCATAAATATTCCAAAAAGACAAGGACAATGCTAGATGACTGGAAAACACTGGAGGCAAAAATCAAACTTGAATATCTAGAGTTGATCCTCCTAGTTGAAGAAGAGGATGCTACAAAGTAAAGATTCATTCTTTTGTATAGTGATTATTTGAATTATTTCAATTCTTATTCTTTATTATTTGGGAACATTAGAAAGAATCCCCATTGTCGGGATGAAATGTAATTTAGTGTGGGGTAATGTTGAGAAGACATAATATTTTCTAAGGAGAAGACATATAAAGAATACACATGTGAGAACAAGGCGCATTTGAAGGCGCAAAATAATAGGAAAGGAAACACATGCTAGAATAGTTGGCTCAGGACTTATCCATTTTTATGGATAAGGGATATATTTAGAGATAGCGTGTGGAGCACACATCGGGATGGAGACTTGCACGACATGCAAATGGTATTTTGGGAATGAGTGGTTGATAAGTGTCATGCATGGTTGTAATTAATAATAGGATTACTTCTTCCAGTTAACTATATGACATCTATTATTAGCGCACTTGTATGTGTGCATGTTATTGTAAAGGCGCATGGCTATTAACAATATGTGACCTATTTTGAGAAGTACGTAGGTGGTGAAGGGAAAGTCCCCACCTCTATAAATATGTATTGAACTGTGTAGTTTAGAGAGAGACTAGCGTGTGAGTTATTGTAGAGTTATGCTGTTGGTTCTGATATGCGCATGACTTATGAGCATACTTTATAATGTAAGAAGATTATGTGTTTTACATTATTTAATGTAATGAATGTTATTGGATGGATAATTTTGTTAGACATAACTAAAACTAGTTCATGTATTGTTAGTCTTATTACGATTATTGTTTAAGTCATGATTATCTAAGATCTAGATCTGCATTTTATGCACTATAGAATGTTTATGTTTAATTATGGATAAGAATATGTCTTATCTTCATCACACTAACATCCTACACAAACAACTCTAAAGATGGGCCTGGTACCTTGCTTCGGTGAGCACTTAGCTCGAGTTGGGTGATGTGTCGGCGTGCAGGTTTTACATAATAGATTCTAGGTTGCATCAAAAGTCAACATGTGACCTTTAGTCACACTCAACCTCCCGAGTTCATGTTGGGACATCCGATGTAGAATGAGTGGATGGCTATATGAAGTGGAAATAGGTGTGTATGTGGTAAATAATTTATTAGTGTAACCTAATGTACTTCATAGGTACCAAAGGTATTTACTCGTCAAGGGTAATGAAATCCTCTCTAACTTGAGTGGGTGTGATGGAACGATCAAGAAGAATACACATGCGTAAAAGTCTATCAATGTCAGTGTGTGAGACTCTCTCAACCAGTTGTGGAATGTGTGGAAAATAACCAAAGTGAGTGGCTTGTAATGATGTCCAAACAAGGTCATGGAATGAGCGAGAGAGGTGTGGTTCCACTAGATCTAAAATTGATCGGCTCGTGTGGTCTAGAACTCGTAAGCTTTGTTAGATTCAATGCTCAAGACATTTAGTTGCGAGATAATATCAAGTGATAGTGCTGATGTTTGAAAAAGTAGCATATGAAAGCCTTTATCAATGTCGTGAGTAGTTCGTGCCCATTTGGTTGGGGACCTTGGGGTCACTACCGTATGTTCTTAGGTCATTGTGGTCCTTGAATGGTCATGTGTACATTTTTGTAATTTAACTATGAAAGAAAATGTTAGAGTTGGTATTTACCTTAGCTCATTTTCACCTAGGTACTTTATTTACCTAATATTATTTATCCTCACCCACTTATGTGTGTGGATATTTATTTTTATTTATTTAGATATTAGGGGGATATTATCTAGTTGTTAGGTATAGTTCTTTCCTTGATCTATGGTATTGACTAGTTCTTTCCTTGATCTATGGTATTGACTAGATCCTTGATGTCTAGTTATCTCCTAAATCTATGGACTTAACTAGTTCTTTGATGACTAGTTCTTTCCTTGATTTATGACTTGATCTATGACCTTGACTGGTTCTTAGATTGTTATTCCTTGCCTATATAAGCAATGCCCATTCTCATTGTATTTCATTGAGTTCCATAATGATATATGATATTGTTGCTCATTTGTTTGCAAAGGTTTATGTAAACTTGTAAAGTTATTCGAGAATTACTTTCATCATATTGATCATGGTGTTTGATTAACATCTATGTTATTGGCTTAGTATAATCTAGTTATCGTTCATTTTATGGTATCGAAACAAGAGATGTCTATAAGTTTTATTTTGCAAATAAGTTCTTTGTATATTCATATATTTGGGATTTATTTGTATTTTGTTTCTGCATGTATTTTTATGCAAAATAGAAGCTTCCATTGGACCCGGAAGGTGCCAAAACCCTAAGATCGATTGTAAACTCGACCATTTCTAGAGGTAGTTGGTTTTCAATTTACTTTTTTGAACACCCATTGAAATCCTTAGCCCCTGGTCATATGGTATGGTCATATAAGGGCTTAAATATTGCTTAACTCCACCCCCTTTCATTTTATTTGTGTGGTGAAGGCAAGAGCATTTTATTCTGTTTTAGTGGCAACTAAAATAAATAGTAGAGCATAATATTGAAAACTTGTATATTTTGATTGATAACTCGGTTTTGAGTGTCATTTTTTACAAAAGTGTTTGTTTTTCCGTGATCTTTCCATTGGAAATATTTATTTTGAGAATTTAACTATAATTATAAATTTCCATATTGTAACACACTTATTAAAGTGCCAAAATATGGGGGGTTCTTATTGCATTGCTTGGTTCTTGCATTTATTTTGTTGATTTTTTGAGGATGACATCTTTATCTACTTCTACATTAGATCATGTTGAGCCATTAACAACACATAATTCCACCCATGGAAACAATAATCAAGTCAAGCTGAAAGGATTATGGGCTTTACATTCTTGAGAAAAACTAGTGTTCACTAGAGAATATGAGAAATTTCAGTACCAATGTAAATTTGATGAATGTATGGGTTTGGTAGGAACTTACGTAAGTGAAAATATTTTGTTTCATTTGGAAAAATATGACTCTCCTTTCAAAATATGGGATTTATTAGAGGATTTATTTGGTAAGAAGGATCATATGAGAGGCATGCAACTTGAAATTGAGATTGCCTCTCTTAATCCTAAAGATTTTCCAACAAATCTTACCAAGTTCAAGAATTTGTTGACACAGTTGAAGGGGAGTGGAAGAGATAAGAAAGATGAAGAGTGTATTTACTTGATTCTATCCAAGTTGAGAGGACCATTTCAAATATTTTCGTCAACCTTTTTCTCTAGAATGGATGGCTTAGGTAACAAATTCAAAATGTCCGACTTAGAAATATTTTGTGAAATACTTACTAGGAAGAATCCAAATTATCTCACCTTGAGTCTTCCACATCTCAAAAGCATTAGTTTCATCTAATCCTAAGGGCAAGGGAAAACCAAAAAGTAAAACCAATCCACCCCTTCTCCATCTCAAGTACTCCTAAACCGAAAGAAAACAACTCTAAACCTAATGAGTCTTCTAAATCTAAGAATAAGTCTAGCCATTCATGCTCGTTTTGTGGGGGTAGTGGTCATGAAGAACATAGGTGTTATAAGTGAATGTAAGCCTTAGAGGATGCAATCAAGAAACATAAAAAATTTCTATCTCCACTCCACCTCCTTCTAATCAACATGGAAAATACTTAATGTTGTTAGGAGATCTCAGTCACCACTTATGACAGTTGGGTTATAGATTGGTGCTTCTCATCACATGAATTCTTCCAAGGAGTCTTTTGTTTCTCTAGGTTTGAGTTCTACTTCCAAAATTGAGGTTGGAAATTCTTCCTTTCTTTCTGTTGAGGGAAAAGGTGATATACAATTTGATGGTGGCGTATCTAAGATGCACTATATGTTCCTAACATCACTACTGAATTTTCTTTATGTATATCAAATTTGTCATTTTGGTCAAGGGAAAACAATGAATTTTACACCACATGGGGTACAAGTAAGAACTTTTTGGATCCTTATTCACTTGTTGCTCAGGGTATTGTTGATCATAGTTCTAGACTATATCACTTTGAGGGTTTTGATGACACTTCTTCTATAGGGACATGATTGGTTTCTCATGCAGATTTAGAGAGTAAGCTTTGGCATGAAATATTTGGACATCTTAATTACAGATATTTGAAGGAGTTGAGCACTCATGGTATGGTAGATGGTCTTCCTATAGTTTTCTTGTCTTGAGGGAGTTTTCTCTAGATGTGCATTAGGGAAATAACACCAAGATCCATTTCCTAAGAATTTGTCTAAGAGAGCTTCTTCGCCACTCGAGCTTGTGCATAATGACTTGATGGTTTTTCCTACCCCCTTTTTCAATGGAGCTAAGTATGAACTTACCTTTATTGATAATTTCTCTAGGCGTACTTGGGTTTATTTTCTCAAGTACAAAAGTGATGTTTTTCACACTTCAAAGTATTTAAGTCTTTGGTTGAGAAACGATCTTTGAGTTGCATAAAGAACCTTCATGCCGATAATGGGGGAGTAATTCAACAATGAGTTTTTAGAATTTTTGGGAAATCAAGGCATTAGTCACCATCATTCTGTTCCTCATACTCCATAACAGAATAACTTAGTATAAAGGAAAAATATAAATTTAAAGGAAATGACTAACCGTATGATGCATTCTAGAGATTTGCATCATATCTACTAGGTAGAAGAAGTTAATTGTACTAATTGCATTTAGAATCACACACCACACAGAGAACTTGAGAATTTGTCTCCGAGAGGAATCTTGGTCCAAAACTAAGCCGAGATGTCTCTTTTTTTGAGTCTTTGGGAGCCATGCTTGGGCCTTTGTGCCAAAGAAGAAAATGAAAGCTTTGGACAAGAAGATCAAACCCTTGATCTTTGTAGGGTATTATGAGGGCATGATAGCTTATCAAATTTTAGATCCCGATACTCATGACATTTTTTTCAAACACATGTTAACTTTGATGATCACTTCACTCCTCATGATTCTTCATCTTCTTCCATGCCTCCTTATTATTCTTCATCTCATCTTGAGGATTATTTCTTTGAGGAGGTTAATGACAAGGTTATAAATGTCGTTGAGGATCTTATTCCCACCGATGCTATCACTATGCCAAAGTGGGATCGTACTACAATTTATGAGGTAACACCTTTCATACAAGATCTTCCACCCACTAGGCATCATCATGCACATTCTACATGTTTTGAAATTTTGTGTCAGGAAGTTTATGAGGATCCACAGTCTTTTTGAAGGCTCATGGGATACATGAGTGGGATGATGCGATGACATCCGAGTATTCTTCTTTGATGAAGAAGCATACTTGGGATTTGGTATCTCTTCTTAAAGAAAGAAATATGGTTAGGTGTAAGCGGGTATACCGAACCAAATATGCAATTGATGGGTCCATTGAAAAGTATAAGGCCCATCTTGTTGCAAAGGGTTTTTCACAATTTGAAGGTATTGATTACTCTGAGAATTTTACACTCATTACCAAGATGGATTATGTACACCTTGTACTTGTTATTATTGCATCATAGGGGTGGCCCGTATACCAGATGGACGTGAAGAATGCCTTCTTGCACATATATTTACAAAAGGAAGTATACATGGAGCAACATGCTAGATTTTTTTAGGATTCTTCTCTTGTTTGTAGGCTTGAAGGTCTCTCTATGGTCTCAAATAAGCCCTCGAGCTTGGTATGAGAAGATGTATTCTTTTCTTCTATCTACTAGTTTTGTTTTTGCCATTCCGATCATACAGTTTATCTCCAACATGTTGGTGAGGATATTGTGATACTTTTCTTGTATGTTGATGATTTGGTACTCACTGGAAGCTCTTCTTCCCACATTCGACTATTCAAAAGGCTCTTTCTACACATTTTTACATGACAAATATTGGGTTATTGCATAATTTCCTTGGTTTGAAGATTTCTCGAGATAGATTCGGGTATTCATTTGATTAAGTAAAAATACACCCATGATCTTCTTTAGCACTTTGATATATCTTATTGCAAACCAAGTCCACCTCCTTTTCGGTATGGGGTTACTCTTACTCCCACATGTAGCAATCCACTTTGTGATCCTACTTTTTATAGGTAGTTGGTTGGGATTCTCATGTACTTGACCCATACTCACCTTGATATTTCATTTGTAGTAGGACTTGTATCTCGGTTTACACATTCTCCTCATAGTAGTCACTGGCAAGCTGCTAAAAGGATTTTACACTATTTTCAAGGCACTTCCCACTTTGGCTTACACTATAATAGGGGTTTTACTCAGTTGGTTGGATACAAAAATTTATATTGGGTGGGTTTTATTAATGACATGCATTCCACTTATGGCTATATTTTTGTCTTGGTTCTTCTCTAGTTACTTGGGCATGAAAAAAGTAACATGCTATTGCACTTTCATCTTCAAAGGCGTGAGTACATGGCATCGATTATAGCGAGTTAGAAGATTCTTTGGCTTTGATAGTTATTGACGAGTTTGGATTTCCATAGATTCACTGAATTTACTTTGGTGTGACAACCAAAATGCAATTCACATTTCTCACAACCTAGTTGAGCACCAGAGGACCAAGAATATTGAGATACACATACACTTCATTCGTCAGCACATTCAAGATGGAGTTCTTTGCTTGGAGTATATTCCGACTCGAAGAGGGTTTTGGACATCTTTATGAAGCCTTTTACATCATTTCACTACCTTGAGTTGCATGGCATGCTTGGGGTTTTAGAAGTTATTCTTGGGGGGTGTTCGTGAGAACATCTTCTTTCTTATTCTTCTTTCTCTTTCCTTCTATCAGGATTCTTTCCTTCTTTTGGTTCGAGATTTCTTCATGGATATATTGTACATGAGTACCTAATCGAGACTATTTGTTGGGACTCATCTTTGGACATGCCACTTCTATTTTGGCCCCTAACTTCACTTAAGGGGGTGTTAGAGTAGGTATTTACCTTAGCTCATTTTCACCTAGGTACTTTATTTACCTTTATTGTATTTATCCTCACCCACTTATGTGTGTGGATATTTATTTTTATTTATTTAGATATTAGGAGATATTATCTAGTTGTTAGGTATAGTTCTTTCGTTGATTTATGGTATTGACTAGTTCTTTCCTTGATCTATGATATTAACTAGATCCTTGATGTCTACTTCTCTCCTAAATCTATGGAATTGACTAGTTCTTTGATGTTTCTTTCCTTGATTTGTGGCTTGATCTACGACCTTGACTGGTTCTTAGATTGTTATTACTTGCCTATATAAGCAAGGCCCATTCTCATTATATTTCATTGAGTTCCATAATAATATATGATATTGCTTCTCATTTATTTGCAAAGGTTTATGTAAAGTTATTCTAGAGAATTACTTTCATCTTATTGATTGTGGTGTTTGATTAGCATATGTGTTCTTGGCTTGGTATGATTTGGTTATCTTTCTTTTAGAAAATAATAGGATATTCTAAATAAATAAAAGCTAACTCTATTTTTGTATTTCCCAATATAGAAGAAATAAAGCAATAAACAACAATCTAATCTAGTTTAAAATAATATTTTTGTATTTTCTAGCTTTCTAGAATTAACAGAGGAAAACAAAGAAATGAAGAAATAAATTTCCTCTAATTTAATTAACAAATCCTATTACAAATAAATAGTCGGATGTAACTATTTATTTGTGCAACATTGTATTTAATTTATCTTAATTAATTCAAAGATTTTTCCAATATGTAATTATGAATTAAATCTTTAGCCACACCTCGGAGTCATGAGAAGAATCGAAGCTTCTCGAATATTTTCTTCCCCAGAAACTTCCCTAGAGCAATTTAAAAGGGATTTAATAGAGACTAATTTGAACTGAATTTTGAATGATCAAAACTATGCAGAAGCTTCTTCTAGAATCACTTCCCTTGAAAATCTACAGAGATAGGCAAGGAAGCTATCTATCATAAGAAAACTTTACTGAGAATAAAATGATCTACTATAACTACCTAAAAAATTGTAATGATGGAAATGGAAGTGCCTTTTTCTCTTTGTAGTAAATAACTTGCATAAAGATTCAAAATAAAGAAACAAAGAAATAAAGAAACTAAATAACAATCCTAACCTATAAATTGTAGTGTTGAGGCAATTCCGGTTATGGTATCACTTTGTTTCCACTCAATTATCTTTTCCATATCTTCTGTGTCCACGTGAGTCCAAGGAATTGAGAATGCAAAGGAAGCAAGAAGAAGGTGCTGGAGCAATGTTGGCTTGTAAGTGGTATGGTAGAAATGCGAGATAGAGTAAGAACACCGTCAGAGAAAAATGCTTGGTTATGTGGTCTTTAGCAGGATTTCAACAACATAACAGTGCAAACACAATAAAAATATCAGGCCATTTACTTAAGAAGAAGTGGTTATTTTATAGAACACAAGCTAGGAAATGATCTAAGCCATTTGGAAGCAATGGGGTGCCAATTACAACAAGGAGAGGGATTATAAATCTTAATCAATAATTAGATGTAGAAGAGGAGCTTGGCATAAATAAATCAAGCTTAAAATGAACTCAATCGACCTAGAAACATGAAAAGGTGAACTGGAGTGAGTTAACACACTTCCAATTCACGTCTGGAAAGGTGAAATCACTTCCTGTGTAGAGTGAGGTTAACTAAGCACTAACACTTCCACCCAAACAGGTGGTCACGTCAACGGGTCAAAGAAAGTTTAAATGCGTTTGGAAACATTATTTTTCATGAAATCACCATTCCCGGAGCCGACATGTTAGTAGCCATAGTGGTGGTGATCATATAACTAACGCCTAACCCGAGTAGCATGGGGCACGTGGTTAATCACAAAATACCATCCAAAGTACCGTGGGGAAAGGTGGAACCCCAAATGGGATGCAGAATATGAAACCGTACCCCAAGTAGTGGGAGGAGATCTCACCGCGTGCTGGAAGAATGGCCGCGAAGGCGGTTTCGTAACTAAAGGCCAAAATTAAAGGAAAACCAATGCAAAAGCTATAAAAAGTAGGAAATGGATAAGTATGGTAATATAAGCTAAAAATATGAACATCAAAGAGGTAAAGGGGCTCAAACACTTTTAGAAAAGACATGAATCATCATTGGGGAGTTTTGAACCATTTCCAACAATGTAGCATGTGCAAATTTGGGTGTGTATAATGACATCCCATTGCTTGCCAAATGGTGAGACCATTTCCTAATTTGTGTTCTATAAAACCACCGCTTCTTCTAAAGCAAATGGCTAGATATTTTTATTGTGTTTGCATTGTTATGCTTTGTTGAAATCCTACTAGAGACCACACAACCAAACATTGTTCTCTTGCATTGTTCTTCCTCTACCTGCATTGCTACCAGACCACTTGCAAGCCAACATTTCTCCAATACCTTCTTCTTACTTCTTTTGCATTCCCGAGTTCCCTAGACTCATGTGGACACGAAGGTTAGAAAATATAAATGAGGGGGAAACAAAGTGATACCACAACCTGGATTTTCCTTAGCACCGCAATTTACAGTTGGGGTTGTTATTGAGTTTCTTTATTTCTTCATTTATTTATGTGTGAATTTGTACACACATTTATCTACGAGTAGAGTAAAAAATCATTACCATTTCAATCATTGCAAATAGATAGATCATTTTAAAAAAATCATTTCTTCTATAGAATATTTTAGTGATAGATCCTTCCTTGCTCATCCATGTGGATTTATAAGGAAGAATATCTAGGAGGAAGGATTTTTGTATCATTGTAGACAATTGCAACTTGATCCAAATTGTGGTCTCCATTAAATATTCTCATATTATACCCAGGAAGTTACAGGGAAGAAAAGCTTCTCAAAAGCTTCAATTCTTCCCATGTCTCTAGAGGTAGGTAGAGGATTTAAAATTCCACAATTACATATTGGAAAAAGCTTTGAATTAATTAGGATAGATTAAATATATTGTTGCACAAATAAATAGTTACATCTGACTATTTATTTGTATAGGATTTTTTAATTAGAATTAGAGGCAATTTATTTCTTCATTTCTTCATTTTCCTCTGTTAATTCTAGAAAGCTTAGAAAATACAAAAAGATTAGTTTAAATTAGATTAGATTGTTGTTTATTACTTTATTTCTTTTATATTGGAAAATACAAAAACATAGTTAGATTTTATTTACTTAGAATAACATGTTATTTTATTTTGTAGTTAAATTGCACAAATGCACACATGACCATTCACGGACCAAAACAACCTATAGAAGAAGTTTACGATCGAAGAGTCTCAGAAGCCCAATACAACATATTTAGAGACTGACATTGATACGAGCCTCTAGATTATGGTCTTTAGATTCTCACCACTTCCACCCATCATAATCGTAGAATTACACGTAATCAACGAGGAAGCTGATAAAGTCTATGACTTTTGGTGTAACTAGTGCCCATCCATTTGTCCTTATTCACACATTTTCTCTAGTATTTCCATGACCTTGTCCAAAAATTCTACGAGGTGAACGAAGGAAAATTTCCATGCATTCCACAACCGGTCGATCGAGTCTCACACACCGACATTGATATAATTTATGCGTGTGTATTCTTCTCAACCGTTCCATCACACCCACTCAGGTTAGAGAGGATTTCATTTCCCTTGATGAACATATACCTTTACTTTGCTTGTGGAGGACATTAGGTTTCCTTGAAGACTTGTTTATCATATACATATATATTTTTTCTTCATATAGCCATCCACTCATTCCATATCTCATTGTTACGGCATGACCTCGGGAGGTTGAATGTGATTGAAGGTCGCGTGTTGATTTTCGGTCATACAAATTGGTGAACTCGATGTGAAAGCTCGTCTCTTTTTGTTTCCATTGTATTACCTTATTTCATACATCTTCCTCCTCTCCCATTATTCTCGCGAGTATTCATATACCCCCGAATATGTCGGGAAAGAATACACCAATCCATTCCGGGCCTTGAGGTGTATTACTACCAAATGGGTATATAACAGATCACCCCCACACTTCTGGTGGGCTACCAACTATTCAACGAATCTTCATGTTGAGTTGTGGAGGTTAATTTCTTCAATGACATGTTTTTATAGACTTGCTGGAATACATAATAATTGAAATCAGTTGACAAACCACCGTTAGTCACCCATGGACCGGTATCGGTCAAGCAAGTAGGAACCGAAATCATTACGGCTAACTAGTATCAGTTAAGGATAAACAACATCGGTTGCCCTTGCGTGACTATTATAATTAATTTGTGGGAATTAGATCTATCTTTAGTTGTAAAGTGAATCTAATGGTTGTAATTACATAGCTAAAGTGCCTTATGATTGTAGATACATATATAAACATAAATCTAGGGTTTTAGAAGAGAGAATTCAATTGAGAATTAAGATAAGTTTCCTTTTGAGAGAAAAGAGAAATTTGTAGAGAAGAAAGTACAGGACATCCAAGAAGGTGTGGAATATTGCAAATCTTCATTGTATTTCCTCTGTGATAATAAATTGGTTGTTTCTTGGTGGACATAGCCCACACTGGGTGAACCATGTTAAATCTTGTATATTATTTCTTGTTGTTTATTTCCATATTGATTTCTTTTATGCTTAGATATGATAAATATATTTGTATAACCAATGTGCTAACCCCAAATAACTAGCATCGAGAGATATTTTTTTGAGGGTTGTGTGTGTTGATGATTTACTCACAGAGAATTTCGATTGAGTGGGTGCAAAAAATGAGAGAAGAAGGAAAATTTAGAGTAGATAAATTAGACAGACATGACTATCTATTATTGAAGATGTAGGTGGAGGATTATCTCAGTATCGAAAAGATTTATACTTACCATTGGATGAGAAGGCAAGACCTGCAAAGATGACTGATGAAGAATGGAAAATTCTTGATAGAAAGGCTCTAAGATCTATAAGATTGATCTGGAAGCATCTGTGGCTTCAAATATTACTGAAGAAGGATCTATGGTAGAGTTGATGAAATCTTTATCAAATCTATATGAAAAACCTAGTGCTTCAAATAAAGTTTATTTGATGAAAAAATTGTTTAATTTAAATATGCAAGAAGGTGGATCTACATCAATTCATTTGAATGATTTCCGGTCTATTGTAAATCAATTAAAATCAGTTAGTATTCCATTTGAGGATGAAGTGAAAGAAATATTATTACTATACTCTTTTCCGTATAGTTGGGACAACTTGGTAATGGTTGTTAGTAATACAACACCTACTACTATGTTTTAAAGTTTTATGATGTGGTTAGTATAATCCTGAATGAAGAAATATGTACAAAAAGTACAGAGAATCATAATCTAGGAATGATTTGAATGTAGAAATTAAGGGAAGGCGAAGGATAGATCCAAGAGCAAGAATAATGGGAAATCAAAGTCTAAGAATGACAGATCTAAATCCGTGAGGTAGAGGTATAATCTGCTAGAATTGTGGAAAGAATGATCATGCAAAGATGGATTTTTGTTCAAGGAAAACAAAGAGAATGTACCAGAGAAAGGTAAAGAGGAAATTTTTTTGCAAAAGAGGTAATGCAAGATGCCCCGATTCTCTCCTTGGATAATAAAATTGAGTCATGGGTTTTAGATTTAAGAGCAATTTTCCATGTAACCCCTAATAAGGGCTATTTCAAAAATTATGTCTAGGGTAATTTTAGGCATGTTTATTTAGGAGATGATGAACCATGAATTATTACTTGGTAGAGGTGAAGTTCATCTTAAATTTTAGAATATAAATACATGGATATTGAAATATGTGAGGCATTTTCTAAGCCTAAAAGAAATGTAATTTCTGCAAAACAATTGTGTGAAACTAGTTACATGGTTACACTCACCGCCGAATCTTGGAAATTTACCAAGGGATCTCTTGTTGTAGTAAAGGCAAGAAGGTAGGATCATTGTATTTATCTACTTGTATTATTAATTCATTTTTGTCCTCTCTACTTAAGATTCAAATACAAGCATGTGGCACAATCAGCTTGGCCATATGAGTGAAAAGGGAATGCAAATCTTAAAGGCAAAGGGTAAGTTATCAGATCTAAAATGTGTAGATCTTGATTTTTGTGAGCATTGTATTTTTGGAAAGAAGAAGAGAGTGAGATTTCTCAAAGTTGGGGCAATAAATAAAAACATAAATTGGAGCTTGTACACTCAGATGTGTGGGGACCAGCCCAAGTAGCTTCTCATGGAGGATCCCAATACTATGTTACTTTCATTGATGATGACATAAGAAAGGTATGAGTTTATTTTATAAATCGTAAATATGATGTTTTTGAAAATTTTAAAAGATGGAAAGCCCTTATGGAAAATGAATCAAATTCAAAGTTAAAGTTCCTTAGATCTGACAATGGTGGTGAGTACTACAATAATGATTTCAATGATTATTGTTTAGTAAATGGAATACACAGAGAAAGGATGGTTCCTACAACACCATAGGAGAATTGTGTTGTAGAGAGAATGAAACAAGAAATCCATGGAACATGCTAGAAGCACGAGGATACATTCTTTGATTTCCCTTACATTTTTGGGTGGAAGTAGTAGACACACGGTTTATTTGATTAATCATGGACCTTTAAGTGCACTAAATGGTGGAATACCAAAAGAATATTGGACTGGAAAAGAGGTAGATATTTCTTTTCTTAGAGTATTTGTCTTAGAAGCTTTTGTGCATATTGATAAGGAAAATAGAAAGAAATTGGATGTTAAATCAAAATATGTACTTTCATTGGTTATGATTATGGTGATTTCAGATTCCAGTTTTGGGATTTAGAAGGTTCTAAGATAATTAAGAGTCATGACATTGATTGGAATGAAATGAGAATGTACATGAATCAAGTTTTGGTACCCAAAGGTGAATCGATGGAGAATTTTGTGGATGAAAATGAACTCTTGGATTTAAAATTAACACCTACAGGTTTACATAGTAATCAAGATTGGTTTACCTCAAACCAATATCAGTTTACCCCTAACTAGCATCAGTCCCATGTATTGACGTTGGTTATAGAAGAGCCGGACCAATGTCGATTAGCTAAACCAACATCGAAGAAGGTGATCGATGTCTGTCATTGTCAGAAGTAGATACAAATCTACAGGATGATTAGATTGAGCCTCCAACACCCCAAATCTTAGTGAGAAGATCAAAATGAGTAAGTAGACCTCTAGAAATAATTTCACCTTCATTTTCTTATTTATTATTGACCGATAGTGGTGAACCACAAATATTTGAAGAATCAATGTAGAATAAAGCCCATAGCGAAGTGGGAAAATGGCATGGATAAGGAGATGGAATCCTTAGAGTAGAACCAAACATGGAATTTGGTTAAGTTTCCAATAGGTAAAAGAGCATTGTAGAAAAAGTGGGTTTATAAGATCAAGGAAGAAGAGGGTAGACAAAAGAGATACAAGGCAAGGCTTGTAGTAAAGAGATTTACACAAAAAGTAGGTATTGACTTTGGTGAAATATTTTCTCTTGTTGTTAAGATGAATTCTATTCATATTGTATTGAGTTTAGTTGTAGTAGAGGATTTGCATTTAGAGAAACTTGATGTCAAGACAAAATTTCTTCATGGTGATTTAGAGGAAGAGATTTATATGAATCAATTGCTTGGGTATGAAGTCAAGGGTAAGGAGAAACTTGTGTGTAGATTGAAAAAGAGCCTATATGGGCTCAAGCAAGCTCTAAGGCAATGGTATATGAGGTTTGATAGTTTCATGTAAAAGCATGGTTATTTGAGATGTGAATCTAACCATTGTGTTTATTTCAAGATGCTTGGAAATGGGAGATATATTATTTTGTTAATGTATGTGGATGATATGCTTATTGTAGGATCTAGTATGCAAGACATTGGTGAGTTTAAAGAAAAGCTATCTCACACATTTTCAATGAAGGATTTGGGATCTACAAAGAGAATCCTTGGCTTAAAAATTCACGAAATAGGAAGAAAAGGAAGGTGTATTTATCTCAAGAGCATTATATCAGCGAATCTAACCATTGTGTTTATTTCAAGATGCTTGGAAATGGGAGATATATTATTTTGTTAATGTATGTGGATGATATGCTTATTGTAGGATCTAGTATGCAAGACATTGGTGAGTTTAAAGAAAGTTATCTCACACATTTTCAATGAAGGATTTGGGATCTACAAAGAGAATCCTTGGCTTACAAATTCACGAAAATAGGAAGAAAAGGAAGGTGTATTTATCTCAAGAACATTATATCAATGGTGTTGGAAATTTTTAATTTGCAAAATTCAAAACTAGTAAGTACACCTATGGTTGGACACTTCAAATTGAGAAAATATTAGTGTCCTACATCACACAAGGAGGTTGAGTACATGACACGAGTTCTGTATGCTTTAGTAATTGGGAGCTTGATGTATGTTATGGTTTATACTAGACCAAACATTACATAGGAAGTGGGAGTTATGAGTAGATTTATGGCTAATACAGGTAAAGAGCATTGGAAAGTAGTCCAATGGATTCTCAGGTATTTGAGAGGGACATATGGCATGCAATTATGCTATGGAAGGTTAGATATTTATTTACATGGCTATGTGGATTCAGACATGGCTGGTGATTTGGATGGTAGGAGGAGCACCACTGGATATGTTTTCATAGTAGGAAGAAAAAAACTAACTAGATTTCTAGATTGTAAAAGGTTGTGTCCTTGTCTATTAAAGAGGCCGAGTATATGTTGCATTCTACAAAATCTAGTAAGGAGATGATATGGATGAACAAGTTCATGGCAGAGAGTGGGAAAGGAGCAAGAGGATTGCATATTATATAGTGATAGTTAAAGTGCAATTCATCTGGAAAATAACTCAATGTTTCATTCTAGAACAAAACACATTTAGTTGAGATATCACTTCATACATAAAGTACTAGAGGATGGGAAACTAAAGTTTGATAAAATTCATACAAATGAAAATCTTGTGGATATGCTAATGAAGTCATTGGAAAAGGAGAAGTTGGAGCTACACTCCACTTCTGTTGGTCTTCGAGTTTGAGACTTGAGGAGGGAGAAACAGGCCAAAGAAAGGATCAGAGGAAGGATTTGTATGGTACAATGTAGAAATTTATCTTCAAGTGGGAGATTGTTGAGTTATGGAGCTTAATTGCTTCACTGACATGTTTTTACAAACTTGCTAGAATAAAAGCAACCGATGTCGATTGATAAACCTCCATCGGTCACCCATGGCCAAGATTAGTCGGGGAAAGGAGGAACTAACATCGATTAGGGATAAATGACATCGATTAAGGCTAATCGACATTGGTTTCCTGTGCGTGACTATTATAATTAAGTTACGAGAATTAGATCTAGATTTAGTTTTAAAGTGGGTCTAATGGTTGTAATATTATAGCTAAATTACCCTAAGATTGTAGATGCATATATAAGCATAAAGCTAGGGTTTTAGAATAGAGAATTCAATTGAGAATTGAGAGAATTTTTCTTTTGAGAGAAAAGAGAAATTTGTAGAGAAGAAAGTATAGGACATCCAAGAAGGTGTGGAAGATTGCAAATCTTCATTGTATTTCCTCTGTGATAGTAAATTGGTTGTTTCTTGGTGGACGTAGCCCACACTGGGTGAACCACGTTAAATCTTGTGTATTGTTTCTTCTTGTTTATTTCCGTATTGATTGCTTTAATTCTTAGATCTGATAAATATATCTGTATAATCGGTGTGCTAACCCCAACACTCCCTTCACCTCACACTCCTCCTCAAGAGACCAACAATGGTTTATCGGTC
Organism: Taxus wallichiana var. yunnanensis; assembly: GCA_018340775.1. Classification (NCBI taxonomy): domain Eukaryota; kingdom Viridiplantae; phylum Streptophyta; class Pinopsida; order Cupressales; family Taxaceae; genus Taxus; species Taxus wallichiana. The sequence continues at coordinate 938,852,128 of CM031235.1, read as the reverse complement.
AAGATCGAGGATATTTATCAACCTATATATGGGCCATAGCTTGAACTCTCCAATTCTAAAAACATGACATTCACCAGAGATTCAAGCTTCAATCCTTGGGTTTTGTTCATACCACTAATCAATATGCAGATGATTCACTCCCATTATTAGATGAGGAATACCTAACATGCTACACCCAAAACAAGTAACACTTCAACAACATATACTAGTCCCTGGACCAAATTTGATAATATGTTGATGTTATTCTCTAGAACAACTCTACTACCCTCCTCCTACATGAAACACATCTAAAGAGGGGTGGCTTCCTAAAGATCAAGCTATAACAGGACATTACGTACCTTTTCCTCCCACCCAAGCTCAAAACACACCCAAGTTTAACACGACACATTCTCAGTGGGTGATGTAAGTTTAATATTAGTAAATGGGGTTAGAGAACTGAAACTTTCTCAACCCTCCTAGGCTACATATTTCGCAGGGTAGGGTAGGATCCCCAACATGCATATAATTTTTCCCATGTACCCTCGAGCACCACCATTACCTCTGATTTACATGGGCTTCCTATCCCCGAAGATATCCTCACTTGATCGGGAACGTTAGGTATGGCCCTCATAGCTTGTATAGATACCCTCAATAGGCACCAATCGAAATGCGTTCTCGAATGCCATCCCAATTGATAATGTAACGTTCCTTGGTTTTGTGCCTCCCACTCCATACCATAGTAATGTTCCCCCTATGTGTACATGTATTCCAAATCTCTATAGGGGGACATGTTCTCTTTTCCTGGCTCATATGCTCACCAAAGGGGACACCTTATGCCTCTAAAAATGTTTACGCTACACCATATTAGCCTCCTATGCCTACTCCACCCCCCCACTAGGGGTCATCTATTATAGATTCCTACGCATTGGGCATGTATGTTTAATATCTTGAGGATCCCTTAGAATTTACTATATAAGCGTAATGCTTCCGTGACCGCTTCCTGGCTTGCCAAAGTTTAAAGGGGAGGGGATCCAAATGTGCATATTAAGGCATATGCAATTTCCATCAGAGAGCTACTCCCGAGGGATTTAGTTGTATTTAAGATCTTCCATAAGACCCTTGAGGGGATCAATATCGATTAGTATTATAGGATATCTAAATCCTCCATAAATTCCTTTAAGAAACTCATATCCGAGTTCATAAAGGCATTTGATATGAACAAATTGTTAAGAATAGGAATAAGGGAAATCCTCCACATAAAGAAAGATCACAAAGAATCTGCTGCCCGCTTCATTCAAAGGTGGCGTAAGGTCCTCTACTCTTCGGAAAGTGCTCCCAATATGGATCAGATAGAGATTTTCAATCTATTCCTTCATTTCCTTAACCAGAAACAAAGGAAGAAGTCCAAAAGTTCCCCCTTAGGAGCTACAAAGAGGTAATATAAGGTGCTCTCCGCATGGATCAAGCGGAAATAGATAACGGTCGAAAGACCTACAATTTAGATGGGATACTGATAAATCCCTCCCAGGGTAATTCAAATTACCCCAACAATTCCAACAACAATCAAGGACCTAAGGTCCTCAATAAGAACCGTGGTGTTACAACAGACGATGTCACTGATCAAGCCAAAAATTTGAATGTTGTTAACACTTCAAACACAAACAATGTCAATAACAACATAAATGGAAATAATCAAAGGAGTAAAAATTTCACTCCTACCATCAATGCAGTAGATTTCAATCATCCTCTACCTCCATAAAAGTTCAGGCCCAAGGCCCCAATCAATACCCAAACGGGTATGAAAATCAATATCAAAACCAAGGTCAATGGCCTCCAAACTTTAATTATAACAACCAACAATTAAACAACAACTGGAACTTTGGACTCGCAACAAATGTAAATCAAATACCTTGGGATTATGATCCCAACATTTATTGTGGCTTCCATAGGGTCCAAGGGCATGATGCTAGAACTTTCCGTGACTGTAAAAAGTTCATACAACACCTACCAGAGGACCAAAGGAAACTCTTCATTGAGATGTTTTTGGAAAATCCTACCGCACTAGTGAAGAATGCTAGCATGATGTTTGTTTCCCCTCAAAACAATCCTCCAAGGATTTTCAGCGATCCTCTTCCTACGTGTCCTGAAAAATAACAAATTACCCATGATACAAAAAGGGTAACCCGGTGGGAGACAACAACCACGAAGCTTCCACTTCTTCAAACCCACTGGTAGCACCTCCGTTAGATGGTTGGGAATAAACTAAGATCGTGGGTCTTTTCAAATTAGAAACTAAACCTTAAATTAATACAGCTACAAGAACCCTTGATTAATCAACGTTACCATCTACCCATCTATGATGGATGACACTCCAATACTTATGAGGCTGGTATGGGCTTATGATCTAATTACGGATTTAACCAAGACCATTTCTCACATCTCCATCTTAGATTTGTTGAAGAATTATCCTGCTCATTGATCCACTTTGTTAGAAGCACTGGGTCTTGGTCACTTGATTAATGTTACCCCTCCACATGAGGCAAAATTCAATCACATAGAATTTGATGTCTATCCTCCTCGGCAACCTGAAAGAGATGTTGGATTCATCTTCGACATCAGTAAGATGCCCACCGATGTCAAGCTGACATGTAGAGGTGACCCAATGTTGTATTTATAGGTCTGGATCTATAATAATTATGTTAAACATGTAATGATTGATGATGGGGTAGCTATTAATATTGTCCCCTTTTCATTCCTCCAAAAGTTGGGCTATGAAAAAACCAACTGTTCCTCAACTAGAAATACACTAAGAGGCTATAACAGTCTCAAAGCAATGTCCATAGGGACCATAGTACTCCTAGTTACTCTTGGGCCCAAGACAGTTCTAACCAAGTTTTATATTATAGATAGGGAAACCAACTATAATATGATTCTTGGCGACCTTGGATCCATTAGATGAAGGCAATCCCTTCCACATTGTTCTAGGAAGTCGATTCCTACATTTGGGGAATTTTTTGTCGCTCAGGGTGACCCAAAACCTTTTGATATTCACCAAAAAAATTAATGAATAAACCTGGGGTCCATACCGAGTTTTAACTCCCCACTAATCAAGTGAACAAACCTAAAGATACAACACTAGAGTCTAAATTGATTCCCATGACGAACTAGAAACCTCCATTTTAATTTAAGGGGTCATTGTAAATAATGATGAGACTGTTGTTGTTGAGATGATATCAACGGAAATCATGGCTAAGATTATCAAGTTTTTGGAAAATGACTTGTCTATTCTCCTCCCTTTTGACTCCTTGGGCATAATACATGCTCTAGGACTTGGCTCTCTTCCAATCGAAGAAAATTTCATGGTTGAGGTCTTAGAAGTGGAGGAAGAAGATACTAGAAATGATCAAACATCAATCTTCCCTAGCAATTGTTGGACGCTCAACTATGATGGAGCGAAGTGTCATTTTGGTGCTAGGGCAGGCATGATCCTCACTTCCCTAGAAGGGAAGGTTATGAATTTTTCCTTTAAGCTCAATTTTGAATACACAAATAATGGTGCCAAGTATGAGGCTTTCCTTCTTGAACTCATTTTAGCCAAGAGAATGGGTGCTTGTAATATTAGAGTTTTGGGTGATTCCCAACTAGTCACCAACCAAGTTTAAGAAGTTTACAGGACTAGAGTGGAGCACCTGCAACTCTATAAGACTGCCGTGCTTAAGCTAAATAAAGGTTTTGACTTCATATTTACTAAATCTATCCCATGCCAACAAAACCTTTTAGCTGATTCCATGGCTACTTTTTCTTCTCATTTTTATCCAAGCAGAGAGAATAGGAAGATTCCAAATTTTTATTTCAGTCTAAGCCGAACCCCTAGTTTGAAAAATGTGTATCAATCTAATTCTAGCATATGTTGAGATTCATAATGATCATGTCACCTTAGATTACACAAAGAATTACAAAGCTATACTAGGTTACCTTAATGCATACACTGACCTTCATCCCACACATCATAAGAGGGGTTTTCTCTCATACCTCACTCTTCCTACTATTTTGGAGATCATATGATGGGTCCTTCCTCATCTAAAGGCCTTGAGATATATGAAGTATAGGATGAAGGAGAAATATAATTACCTCTAGCCCCACCCGAGTTTGAAGAAGGAAATGCCTCTTTAATCAAAGGACCATTGATATAAATATCGGACGGAGGAAGACCCTAAGATATTGAAACTTGGTTCTTCTTTAACTCTAGAAGAAGTGGAAATTCATACAAAGGTTCTCAAGGAAATTTCAAAATCCTTCACATTCAGTTAAAAATAAATGATGAGAATTTCTCCCCATTTCGCAGTCCACAATCTCGTAACCAAACCTAATGCCAAGCCCATCAAACAAAAGTCAAGACCTATGAAGCCAAAAGTGGATTTGATGGTCAAAGAAGAGGTTATGAAAATCCTACAGGTGGGATTCATCAAACATGTAGAGTACTCTATGTGGGTATCAAAATAGTTCCTGTTCTCGAAGAATGGGAAAATTCAAATATGCATTGATTTTCGTGGACATAAACAGGGCATGACCCAAGGATGATTTACCATTCTCATCGTCCATCGATGTCATTGTGGATGCAACAAATGGATATGAGTTGTTGTCACTCATGGATGGTTTATCGGGTTACAATCAAATTAGGATCTCTAAGGAGGATAAAAAAACACCACTTTCACTACTCCTTGGGGTACCTATTTCTACGTGGTCATGTCGTTTAGTTTTAAGAACGCTGGTGCTACTGTCAATTGGAAATGACTTATACATTCCATGATCTTATTCACAAGATTGTGGAGTCATACGTTGACAATATTTTGGAAAAGGCCAAGAAGCACCGTGATCACCTCGGAGGTGTTTCACATCATCCTCTCTCATCTCATTGATTACAATGCCACCTTAACTTCGAGAAGTGTGTATTTGGAGTAGTGGGAGGGAATTTGTTGGGTTACATATTTTCTTCACGAGGGAATGATGCAGATCCATAAAAATTCAAGTATTCTTAGAGATGACTCCACTCGTTGGGCATGAGGTCCTTTCTTGTAAATCTTGGAGCAATCTACAAGTTCATACCATATTTGACATGCGCTAACTATCTCGATCAATAATTTGTTAAAGAAGGATTACTTGTGATATTTGGATGGTTGAGTGTCACAAGGCATTTGAATTAGTTAAGCGTTTCCTATTATCACCGCCCACACTCATGTTGCTTAAAGAGATCACCCTCTCATTATGTATTCTCGAGCTACAAGACATCTCTCTAGCTTTCATGTTAGCACAAGAAGATGATGATAAACATGAATGTGTAGTTTACTTTATTAGTCACACCTTACTAGACTATGAGATACACTTATACATAGGTATAAAATGAATACCTTGCTATAGTGATTGCAATGGAACGCTTAAGGAACTATATTCTTGACCAAGAAAACGAGGGTAATCATCAAAATATACCATCTTCAAACATTTATAACACAACATTCCTTGCCCAAGAAATATAGGCGCTTCTTGACCCCAATGGTGAATTCGAGTTAACCTTTATCAATCAAAAGTATGTCAAAGGAAAAATCATTGTAGATTGGTTAGAAGATAACCCATTATATGGTGGAGATCTAGTAGACTTGGATTTCCCTGATGAGTGTGTATACTACATTGAAATCAGGCATCCCATTACTTTGCATGTCCATGGTATTCAAACATTGTCAATTTCATTATGGACCGCGCATACCCCGAGGGAGAAAACTAAAAAATAAGACGACTATACGTCATAGCCACCAAATATGTGATTATAGAATAAGTGATTTATCGCAGAGCCTTTGATGGAATGTTGTTAAGGTGTGTTGATGAGGAAGAATCGAAAATATTCTCTTCAAAGCCCACAACAAATTTTATGCGGGGTTACTTCGAGGGGCATGCTACTACTCACAAGATACACCAAATGGGTTACTTTTGTCCCAAATTATATTGATAATGTGGAGTATGTACGCAGTGTCATAAATGTTAATAATTTTATCATGAGATTCATATACCTTCCTAGTCTCTACAACCTATTGCAACACCTTGGCCCTTTTCCACATGGGGTTTAGATTTGATAGGAAGTTTTTTCCCTCATCAATGGATGGCCACAATTTCATAATTACAGCCACAAAATATTTCAAAAAGTGGGTCGAGGCCATGCCTCTTATTACCGTTCTGGATCTCAGTAATTGTAAAATTCATCTTTAATCGATCATTTATAGGTATGGGGTCTCACAAGACATTATCTCATCTTAGATAATGACACGTCTTTTAATAATCAAGATGTACATGAGATATGTGCAAATTCCATAGAAACCACCACACAACCTCTTTATACTATCCTCGTGCCACCGGACAAGATGAGGCTACGAATAAGACATAAAGTCCATTCTCCTGAAAATAATTAAGGAGGATAAACATGATTGGCATTTGAAACTTTTTCCAGCTTGTGGGCCTACGAGCTTTGGTAAGAATGCCTATGGGGAAAACCCATATTATTTAGTGTTCGGTTCAAGTGGTTTTACCAGTTGAAGTTTAGATACCCAACCTCCGAATATATTTACAAGGAATTTTAGGTGAAGAAGGATATCACGAGGTATGACTCGTTGAGCTAGAAACCCTTGACAAATCTCGGCTCAAATATGAGCAATGACATAGTGTTTACGTTGATAGGATGAGCCGATAGTACAAAAAAAGGTATACACGCATGAGATACTAGTAGGAGATTTGGTATTGAGACTTGAAAATAGGATAGATAAGAAAACTGGTGAAGGAAGGAAATTTAGGCCCAAGTGGTTGGGCCCATATCAAGTCATGGAGGACTATAAGAATGGGGCATATCACCTATGTACATTAGAGGGTGAAGAATTTGGTGAATTCATCAATTCACTTCACTTGAAATGTTACTATGCATGATCCATTTGCATTTTCACATGTATATTATTGCATCCATATTGCATTTCATCTTCCAGTTCATATTGTAAAATTGTATTCAAGAAAACTTATTTTTCAAACAACTTTCAAACTTTTAAACATTGGCAAAACATTCAATCACGCTTCTTTAAATATTCACCATATTATCATCAACAATTCTAATCATCTCATCAGTTCAACAAGTTAAGACATAATTTTGACATTGATTCTACCAAGGCCTACATACTTGGTTCTTCCCATAGTTTTCTTCTAGCATAGGTGTCTTTTCCTATAGTTTGTTCTAGAAGCTTTCTGGTGTCATATCTTTCCCAAGAAACCTCTTTGGTAACAAAAGCACTATAATAAATCTACCCGAGTTCACTTGTTTTCCTATCTCAACATTCAGTGTTGGGCCCTCACATCTTACTAGTTGTGTGGGGTTTAGGCTAGGGTGAGATCTCCCTCCCAAAAGCAAAACTAAAAGTTAAAAATAAAAAAATGATATAAGCCAAATCAAATAAATGCAAAAATATTTATTTACAAATAAAACCACACTTCCTTGCCCCACTAGTTTTCAGGTGATGATCCCATGTTTCTTACTGGTGACATTAGATTGGGATAGAGGGAAGTGCCTTTACTCACCTACATATTGTCCTTAGTGATGAGCCCATGTGCTGATTCTTGGTAGAATGGGGCAAGGTGTAGGGGTTACTTTCATAATAAATCAATAAGGTATGAGAAATTCATTTAATAAAAAGTTATTTGAAATATTAAATCCCAAGAAAGTGAATTATATGTATATGTTCTAAGAGAGTCAAAAATTAAAACCAACTTTTGTCAATCAAGAGGCCATCTATAGATCTAAGTCTAGCTAAACTTGTAAGAAAATCACATTTTAGACTATGTGTAGAGTTAGGTTGTAGGTTCCCAATTGGCTTTTTGTCAAAATATTGTCTTTCTATCATCACTTCCATTCATTAAAATCATACAACTCACGTACCTTATGGATCTCGGTGTTGAGACCTCACATATTACTAGTTGTGTGGGGTTAGAAGTAGAGTGGGTTCATCTATTTATCATATTATATTCATCACATTTTTCCAACAAAACAAGAAGTGCTAAATATTGTTTGAAAACCAAATTTTTAGGTTACATTGTGTTTACATAAGCATCATATAAAACAAAACAAAAAAAGAGAAATAATTATGTTAGCATTTCATCATCCATAACATGCATCTAAAATGCATATAAAAATCAGAAATTATGAGCATATAAGAATACACAAGTGAAGTAAACCATCAATGAGTCAATTCTTACGCAAGAATGACTGGAACAAAAAGAAGTATCTGTATATATATCCATAATAATTCAAGTTTGTATATAATGCAATCACATGCAAAGCATGGTCTTAACACTCACAAGGAGAAAAAATATCAAAAACAAAAAAATTTATACATGTCTCGTAAAATGACATCTAATTAATAAAGGACCATGGCCTATCCCTCCCTACGGGATCCCTAAGAAGATGCGTGACTAAGGATCACATTTACGGGTCCTATGATGTGAATGGGAGCCTCCATGTACTGAGTGGTGAGAGTGACCATGTGATCTGCCACTATTTATGGCCTTACTATGGGAGTGACTCCACCTCACCATCCTCTCGAGTAATATGGTGTATGAAAATATCCATCTTCTACGAAGACAAGACCTCAATGACCTTCTAAACATGTGTGAACATGTCATTATGTCGTCCAACCTGCAACGACTATCCCACATCTATCAAAATATTATCTCGGATCTTCCTAGTAGGGATGAGAAAGGTATCAACCAATATCTTATGAATAAGATCTCGCCAACCATCAACAATGGTTACAAGACAAAGAAAACAACAACAAGTTAGAAAACATTCAAAAATAAAAAATAAACACAATGTGTAATGTACTAACAATTCTAGCTAACAAATTAGAGAGAAGATTATCTACATACTTACATCTCCTGGAACTTATATGAGGGTTGGCGGGTGTAGCTAGCTTGATGGTGGAGCCACTTTAAGAACCTACGAGCCTCACCCTCTCCTGAGGTGATGTGTTGGTCCATCATGGACTACTCATCACCACCTCCCTTGTAAGAAAGTGGCCCCTTACAAATAAGGGTCTCCTATTTTCCTTCACATTCACTTTATCTGCAATAGAAATATCCTCTGTAACTCGCCACTATGTATCAATGTCCTCCTTGTCATCATGCTCTTACCCTCCTACCTCCTCACCCATCTCTCCCTCGAGATCACCCTCTCTCCGTCTTTGAATCCGTATGGTCCTCCTTCTCCTCCTCCTCCCCGTTATGAGCGGGTACAACCTCAATTTGAAGAAGGGATGTTGGTACTCTAGGAGTGGGAGATTCTTCACACCAATAGGTACCCCTGGTGTAAAAACTGTCCAACCATGCATGCCCTTAGGGCCTCCCGAGACTCTCTGATGCCACGATAAACAATAGGAATGGTAGGAAGTGTATCATCACAAGGAAGCCTGAACTGTTGAGGGACTTTGTCAATAGGGTGGACCTCCACCCTAGCCATATTGTCTAATAATGCATCGCATCACCACAAGTGAGTAATATAGTCTTGTCATCACCCCATATCCCAATCAGGTCCTGGTATGGTATGACAATGAAATCATCTATGGTCAGTGTAGATATAGGTTGGTGAGACCCTCTGAGAGGATCCATACTTGTCCATATCATGACCTTGATGGTCGGCGGATAATGTATACCAACTCCCCTTTGGTAGGGGATAATCCGCTCATAGACCCAACACATCACCAAAGTAGGGTGGCTCAGGTATTTCCTCTTGTAGCCTCATAATGTGGTATAGGTCATGGTATGTGGTCCCAAGAATGTCCACACCCCAAGAAAAGATCCTCCCATGTTTCTCAATAGCCATAATGATAGGAGCCCAACAATACAAGAGCTTTTCCATACCCCTTGTCTCCCACCAAACACGAAGCCAAAATACCAATAATGGCCTTGCATAGAGTGGGGATAGGTGCGAGAGCAACCGACAAAGATAGCCACATACCTTGCTTTGCGCCCACACATGGATGCCCCATCATCCCCCATATATGATTCCCACTTTGCCTATATATAGTCGAGAACCTTTCTCCAATGTCAATGTCTTCCAGTCACAGGAACACCCAAGATCATGTAAACATCCTCGAGAGTGATAGTCCACTCTCCTCTAACCCTAGGAAACTGGAAAGTATTCCAAAAATAATCCTAGTAGCTCGAAATCACACAAGATGTAGATGGCTAGCGATATTAGTGGCATCTGTGAAATCATCCATAGTCTAGCTTTGATGTAATAATCACCTCTCCTCCTGGGACAACTGATCAATAATGCCCTGCAGCCCAATCACACTCTTTGGCCCATCTCAAGGAGCGTACAAGTCTTATGCATTTTCCAAAAAATAAAAGATAACAAGTTAGCAACATGTTTCAAAACATAAGCTTGTAAAAAACAATAAAAAACAACTTAAAATCCAAAAAAATCACTTAAGTTGCTCAAAATAAGGTTCTGCCTTGAAAATTACAAAACCGCCGCCCTATACAGAGTGGCGGTTTCATAATTACCATGGTGGTTATGCAACCAACACCATGCATAGGGCAAAAAGTCATGTCCGAATGGAAAATCCATCCCATTTGACCTAAAAACTAAAAAAATACAAAAATTATCATTTTAGATGAAATAAAGGACAAACCCACCTAGACAACCTCTTAAGGAACATTTTAACTCAAGAATTTTTTAAAATAACCCCCCTAGTGTAGATTTTTATTTTTTCACATTTTAGGTTTAAAGTGAACAAATGCAAAATACTGACCTTTTTCTTAGTTTGTTGGATCTCTCACTTGTGAGGCCATGATCGGACATCGCGCTCTTCATTTGATGGTATCCTCGCTCAAACAAAGGACAAGTTATCCATATCTCTAAAATCCACTATGAGGGAAAGTACAAATGAATTTGAAAATGAATGGTTTTAGATATATAAATGTTTTGTTTTAACTTTGTGTTGAACTTGTGTGCTTTGCGGGGCTAGAGCGTTAGCATAGGTATACTTCCATCTCCACCCAAATGGTAATTCCTCATGTCATTTTGTTTTAGAATTTTTTTGATATCATATTTATCTGCACTTGAGTCTTGTTTGCATTTTTCAGGTAGCGGGATCTTGGATGGTATCACTTTGGCACATGGGCATGTCAGGTATAACTTATAACTCCCCATTTTGGGAATGCCATACTCAGACTCTACGTTTTATGCCTCTTCATGGCTAAAATAATTCTTCGAGGGGGAAATATGTACACACCCAAATTTGCATGTGCTACATTGTCGAAATGGTTCAAAAATCCCCAATGATGATTCATGTCTTTTCCAAAGGTTTTCGAGCCCCTTTATCTCTTTGTAGTATATATTTGTAGCTTATATTGTCTTATTTAGCCGTTTCTTGCTTTTCCGTAGCTTTTTGCATTGGTTTTCCTCTAGTTTTGGCCTTTATTTACAAAACCACCACCCCTGCCTAGGCAACGGTTATGTAACCGATCCTCTGCATAGGGTGGCGGTTCCATGCAAATTGTCCAAGACTTCTCGGGAATGATTTAGATGCATGTTAACCCACCCAGATTCACTTTTAGTGCATGTTTCTTGATCAATTTGGCTGATTTTAATCTTGATTGATTTGTATCAACCTCCTCTTCCACTTCTAATTTTTGATTGAGTGTTAAACCACCTCTCCTTATTGTGATGTGGCATCCCATTGTTTACAAATGGATGAGACAATTTCCTAGCTTGTGGTATATAAAACCACCACTTATTATGAATAAAATGGTTGAGGATTTTTATTGTGATTACACTTTTATGTTGTTGAAATCCTGCAAGAGACCACACAACCAAACATTATTCTCTTGCGTTGTTCTTCCTCTACCTACATTACTACTAGACCACTTGCAAGCCAACATTGCTCTAGCACCTTCTTCTTGCTTCCTCTGCATTCCCAATTCCCTAGACTCACAAGGACACAAAATATTTGGAAAAGATAACTGAGGGGACACAAAGTGATACCACAACTGGCATTGCCTCAACACTACAATTTCCAGGTTGGGGTTGTTATTGAGTTTCTTTATTTCTTCATTTCTTTATTTCTGAATCTGTATGCACATTTATCTACTAGAGTAGAAAATTTATTTCCATTTCAATCATTGCAAATAGATAGATCATTTTCAAAAGCTTTCATTTCTTCTATAGAAGCTTCTAGTGATAGATCCTTCCCTGCTTATCCCTGTGGATTTGTAAGGGAAGAATATATGGAGGAAGGCTTTCTATATCATTGTAGACAATTGTAATCTGGTCCAAATTGTGGTCTCCATTAAATCTTCTCATATTCTACTTGGGAAGTTATAGGGAAGAAAAGCTTCTTAGAAGCTTCAATTCTTCTTGTGTCTCTGAGGTAGGCAGAGGATTTAAAATTCCACAATTACAGATTGGAAAAAGCTTTGAATTAATTAGGATAGATTAAATATACTATTACATAGATAAATAGTTACATCCAACTATTTATTTGTATAGGATTTGTTAATTAGAATTAGAGGCAATTTATTTGTTCATTTGTTCATTTTCCTTTGTAAATTCCGTAAAAAGCTCGAAAAATACAAAAGATTAGTTTAAATTAGATTAGATTTTTGTTTATTGCTTTATTTCTTCTATATTGGAAAATACAAAAACATAGTTAACTTTTATTTATTTAGATTATCTTGTTATTTGCTTTTGTAGATTAAATTACACAAATGCACACATGACCATTCTCGAACCATGACAAACTATAGAATAAGTTTACGATCGAAGATTCCATCAACCCAACACAACATATTTAGAGACTGACATTGATACGGGCCTCTAGATTATGGTCTTTAGATCCTCACCACTTCCACCCATCACAATTGCATAATGACACGTACTCAACGAAGAAGCCGATAAAGTCTATGACTTTTGACATAACCACCCCAGGCATAACTAGTTTCCATCCATTTTATCTTATCCACATGTTTTCTATAGTATTTCCATGAAATTGTTTGGAAATTTCTATGAGGCGAATGAAGGAAAATTTCCACGCATTCCACAACCGGTCGAGCGAGTCTCACACACCGACATTGACAAAATTTTACGCGTGTGTATTCTTCTCGACTGCTCTATCACACCCACTTAGGTTAGAGAGGATTTCATTTCCATTGACGAATAGATACCTTTGGTGCCTATGGAGGACATTAGGTTTCCTCAAGACTTCATATATATCTATTTCTGCTTCATATAACCATGTAATCATTCTACATCGATCATGTCCCGACACGACCTTGGGAGGTTGAGTGAAAATGAAGGTCATGTGTTGATTTTTGGTTATACAACCACCTCTAGATGATTTTGGGAATTCAGATCAGTCTCAGAGGATGCACACCTATCATGGAAAGGTTAAAAATAGCCTTTCTAGGCTTACCTAAGATTTATATTTTGAAAGCACTTCACTGAATGAGTTGAATGACCTTATTAAAACATTTCAAACATTATGAAAATTCTGTAAAACACAACATGAGGACCTAAAATATTAGGATGGACATGACATGAGAGGGTAGACTAATCCCAAGAGGGGTTCAAAATTTTTTCAAGTAAGTTTTTGACACTTGGGTTTGGTTGTCAAAGTCCCAATTTGAATTTTTGAACTCGAAAAAACACATGACAATACATATACATCTAATTACAAGAATAAAACTATCCCTTTAGGGATTTAAATTGAACAACAACCTCAACGGGATTTATAATACTCATGAAAAAATAAAACTATGAAATTTAGATACTATGGAGCCTCAAAGGCCCGATAATATCTTAATGTAGACTTACCAAATTTTTTTATCATAACTACATATAATAATAGAAAAAAAAGTATTATAAACATAAATGCATGTTATTTTACACCCAATAACTCTAAATTTTATAAGAAGAAATATCTATACCATGAAGACATGTATTTCACTTTGAAGAGGGACATTTCCATCCATAGTAGGATTGGGGAGATTTTGGTGATAAGAGACTTTAATAAAAGGATAAAAAGGCAAGCAAGAAAAATTTTAGGAAATAATTAGGATCCAAATATAAATCTATTATGGGTGCATAGGAGGAAAATTAATAATGGTACAGGTTTCACATGATCATGGGGGTATCACACACTTTAGAGAAGAACTATTAGCTTGTGGAACATTAACAACTTGATTATATCTAATGGTATGAAAAATGGGAAAGATTGGGAAATTTTACATGCAATAATTACAATGGGTGGAGTGTAAACAATTATGTTATTTGGTCTCAAATTATGTGGTCGATAGAAGAATTAGAATTAGAAAAATCTCGTGGAACTTACATCGACCACAATCCAATTTTTATGAAACTCCAATGTCAAGATGAGAAAAACTTAAGGATCACATTGAATTCAAACAAATTTACCCCCTTTCAATGGAAAGATCCTATTGACAAAGGAAAAGAAACAAGCTTTTATATTGGTTCTATAGATAAAACTCCAAGAAAAGGAAAGTAAAGGATCACTTGTCATTGGTTTAGATTACACTAAGTGAAAGAGGTTAATGCACACCATTAAATAATCCCTAAACATGTGAAAGAGAGATAAACCTAAAAATAAGGAAAGAAACCACTTCCCAAAAAACCCATGGTATGATGAAGATTGGAAAACAACATGAAGGCCACTAAAGGAGCTTGTTGGTAGAAAAAATCCAAAAAAATGTATGAGCAATTGGTGAAGAAATAAAAATAATATATTGGGACTAGAAGGAAGGATCTGATTTAATTATGGAAGTATGGATCTGATTTAATTAGAGGGATATTTGAAGGAGAAGAATAAAATGGAGAACAACATAACAACAAGCTAGTAGATGGAATATTCAAAGTGGTTGTATGAGTGTAACAATGAACAAGATAGTCTCATACTATATTTAATAATGAATAAATTTCACTTACGAGGACATTATACAAGATTAAAAATTTAGAAATAGGTAAACCCCATGAAATTAAAAACCTTCAAGAAAGTATCTAAAATAGGAATAGATATCGTTGCACCTCAAATCAAAACAACTTTCAACGAGGTTATCCAAAAATGGTTTCATGATAGAATAGACAACTAGCTTAACCATACCTTTGTTTGATATCGATATGTAAATAATCCTTCTAATTAATGAATTATCATGGCCAAACCTATTTTTTCCAAGTTGTTTGGGAGAATGATTGAGCGCAATATTAGTAGTTGGGAAGATGAAAGAGGAAAGAGAGAAAAGGGGAAAGCGGGGTTTAGACCTAGAAATTCAACCATAAATCACTTTGTCACACTTAGAAACCTAATTGAAAAGGTTTGGGATAAAAAAGTGGATGTATATTGTTACTTTGTAGAATTCAAAAAGGAATTTGACATAGTACCAAGGAGAAAATTATTGAAGAGAATTTTATTTTATAAACAATTATAATAGAAGCAATACCTCACTTAATCCTCAAGATAAGTAGAAATAGAGAAATGACATAGACAAAATAACATAATACATAAGATATATCCTAGGAAACCATTTTGAGACAAAACCCAACACAATAATTTCTCCTTACGTAATAATTCAATTGTTTTACTATACAATAATGTACTTGTCGGTTATTCTCTATCATACCGTTTGCATGTACAACTATATGTAAGCACATAATTAAGTAACCATAA
This sequence comes from Taxus wallichiana var. yunnanensis, assembly GCA_018340775.1. Lineage (NCBI taxonomy): Eukaryota > Viridiplantae > Streptophyta > Pinopsida > Cupressales > Taxaceae > Taxus > Taxus wallichiana. The sequence goes on along the minus strand of CM031235.1, from coordinate 938,836,385 downwards.
TAGTGATATTAAATAATATGGGTACTAAAACCATGGGCCAAGAATACAACCCATAACTTCTCCCCATAAACATGAGTGATCTAACCACCCATAATAACATAGGTTAAAACTACCTTTACGAGACCAAAATCCTATAAAGCGGACCTCACAATTTTACACCCTTAGTCATGTCATGATGTGCAGTATAAAAGATTATTCTAATTGAAAATATACAACATATTTCAAAAATTATCCCACTTGTTGAATACTTTCCATATGGGGTTTCAAGACTATATAGTTATCAGCCAGGGCGGTCAAACCCATTGATTTTCTACACCAAGAAAATTTCTCATTGATTACAATCTTTGTCAAAAAATTAGAAACATTATCTTTTGTGTCCACCTTCTTTAGCAATATATTTTTATCCTATACCATTTATCTTATAAAATGATATTGAACATCGATGTGCTTCATTATAAAATGATATTTAGGGTTATCTCCTAGAAAATTGAGCTTTCACTATCACAGAGTTATCCTCACAAAATTTTGAGTGAACCTAACAATAGAAATCAAATTTTGAAGTTAATATTTCTTCCTTGTTTGCATGAGTGGTTTCCATGTACTTAGCCTTTGTGGTGCATGTAAACACACTTGATTAATGTTTAATCATCCAAATTGTTTCATCGACAAGTTGAAAACATACCCACCGGTAGATATACGCATGCCCATATCCCCACTCCATTGTCAATCTACAAACCAACTAGATTCAATATCTTGCTTTCATAAGGATTTCCCTAATAGTATATTACATAATCAGATGTCCCAAGTAGATACTTAAATATCCTTTTCACTGTAGTCTAATGTTCCTTTCTAGGATTTGACATGAATATGCTAACTACTCCTATTATATGAGAAACATAAGGTATTTTAAAAAATTGCATATATAAAACTACCAACCATGATAAAATACAAAACATGAGACACGTCCTCAATTTATACTTCAATTTTATGACATTATTCAAAAAATAATTATTTATTAATAGGAAAGGGAATACCGATAAGTTTAGTCGGAAATATTGTCATTGATGTCAAAGGCTTAATCATTGATGTATTTGGTTAATGGAAATGTGTAATGGAAGTTGATAGAAATATTGACGGAAATATTGATGGATGTTGACAATGGAAGTTGATGGAACTATTGATGGATGTTGACGGAAATGGTAGAAAGTAACGGAAATAACCAGCAGTATAGAAAGGCTGAAAATGAAAGTTTAACTACATGAAAAGAAGTATTGTTACATGGTATAAGCGAGATATACACAACTATACATATGAGAAATATATCAGCATTCTAAGGTGTTCATATGCCATGTTTCATGGTGAAAAAGAATATTTAATGATGGTTGCAACGATTTAATGACGACAAAATTTTATTAAAGAAAGGGCTAGCGCATTTATTGGAGTATATTGCATTGTTTAATGTGCATTTAATAATTTTTATGGGCTGCATTAATTACTTTTGGTTTTAAGCCAACTAATGCACTTAATTAAGTTGTGTTAATTAAATAATGGAAAGGTTGTGTTGGTTAGAATGATGTGTCTTTTCGAAAGGATGTGAGAAGGATATATAAGGAGATAGAATCATTTGATTTAAAAAAGCACACATATTGAATATTTTGTGTGAAGAGAGAAAAGGAAGAGAAGAATATGAAATAAAAAGGAGTGAAGGGAAGATTTATTTTTGATGAAAAGTTGCAGCGATTTATTTATGTGAAGGGACTGAAATAAATAAAAAAGGATATTCTGAGCAACAATTTTGTTCTATCACTTGTTGAAGCAACAACAACATAAAAGATAGAAAAGAGTTTTTTTTTTGTGAGGAAGGTTGGTGCCTTCATATTTGAAGAGATAGGTGTCTCTTGTTGAGTTGGTGCTTTAGCAAAAGGGGTTGGTGCTCCTGTAGGTTGGTGCCTACAAAAATTGTAATTTGGGGATTGGTGTCTCCCATAGGTTGGTGCCTACAAACATTTGAGAAATATAATAAAGAAGATTTTCTCCATGGTTTTCTCCCAAAAGGGTTTCCATGTAAATCTGTGTCTATTTGCAGTGTGTTGGTTTGCTTTGCATTCATTGATTGCTTTGATATATTCTCTGTGAAACTGATTAATTGTGATTATGGATATGAGATTAAGTGTTAAATTTAAAAGAATATCATAATACTTGATTCACCCCCTCTCAGTATTATCTTGTGCTTAACAATTGGTATCAAAGTGGGTGCCTTTAGGAACAATCTAACAATTGGAAGGTAGATCTCAGAAGCACATATGGCTACTCATCAAGTACAAGAAGGTTTTTCTTCAAACAAGGCTCTATTGTTTGATGGAACAAACTATGCATTTTGGAGCATAAGAATGAAAACATATCTAATGGCACTAGGGTTTGATATTTGGCAATCAATAACAGTTGGATATACAATCCCATCAGTTCCACCGATAGATCAAGTTAGAAAGAAGGCTTTTGAAAACAATGCCAAGGCGATGAATGCTATCCTATGTGGCTTGTCATAATCTGAGTTTGTTAAAGTAATGCAATGTGACACGACGAAGGAGATATGGGACAAACTTCGAACTATATATGAAGGTGATGACAAGGTTAAAAGGGCTAAGCTTCAAACTCATAGGAGACAATTTGAGAGCCTAAAAATGAAGGATGAGGAGAATGTTGCAGCCTATCTTCTTCACATGGATGAGGTTGTCAACACCATAAGAGGGTTAGGAAAAAATATTGAAGAATCCATAATCGTTCAAAAGATTCTAAGATCTCTACCATTAAGATTTGATGCTAAGGTGTCTGCCATTGAAGAAATGAAGGATCTTGATAAGTTGAGCATGGACGAACTACATGGAATACTGACCGCGTATGAAATGAGGACTGAGTCAAATAGACCATCAAAGAAGGAAGTTGCATTCAAAGTCTCAAAGAAAGATAAAATCAAAGAACTTGAGTCGAATGAGAACTCAAGTAGTGAAGAAGATGATAAAGAAGCCTTGTTCATTCGAAAGTTAAAGAAAGGATCTGGAAAGTACAAAGGTAAGTTACCATTTAAATGTTTTAACTATGGTAAAATTGGTCATTTTGCGGCTAAGTGTCCAAAGAAAGAAGATAGTGATGATGAGGAAAGAAAACCTAAATTCAAAAGGGAATTCAAGCAAAACAAAGGCAAGAAAAGATTTGGAAAGCAAAAGAAAAGCTTATATTCAAAAGGAAGTAGTAGATCATCCAAGAAAGTGGGATAAGTGACTCAGATAGTGATAATGAAGAAATATTATTCATGGCTATAAAAGATGACTTAGAAAGAGATGAAGACATGGAAGAAAAAGGTGAAGTGAATCTTGAAGAGGAACTTATCTGTGCCTTGGGAGAGTTGAAAGATCTTAAAAAGAAAAATCAGAAACAAAAGTTATAGATCCTAAAGTATGAAGAAGAAGATCGTAAATTTGAAGCTAAGATATCACAATCTCTTGAAGAATTAGGAAAGATGATCATGGATCTAAAAACCCAAATTGAAGAAGCATTAAGAAATCAGCTAAGGAATAAGGAAGAAGATTGCGAAAACCATGAGTTAGAGATCGTTGCTTTGAGAAAGGACTTGGAAAATGCAAATGATAAAGTTACAAGTAATCTAAAATTTGAGAAAATTATTGAGATACTAGATGAAATTCTAAACCAACAAGTCAACATCCGACAAGACTGGTCTTGGATATATGGAAAGACAAGACACTGCTAACACAAAAGGTATAGAGTCATCAAAAGGGACAAGAGCAGAGAAGTCAAAGACCTATGCAAAGACACTCAAGGAACCTATGAAGAATGAAGAGTGGAAAAGGGAGAAGAGCTTCATGAAGATCAACACTTCTTACAAGGAAAGAAAAGATGAGAACAAGTTTAGAAGACCAAATCCTCCAAGATATACTCACATGTTCAGGTTTGAAAATTCTTTCTATGGCTATTGCTTCTATTGTAATCATTTTGGTCATAAAGCAATAGATTGTAGAATATAAGTGAGAGACAACAATATAAAGAACAAATGTGTATATGGATTCTCAAATAGAAATCGTAACTCCTTTTCTCCTTTATCGAACTATGTTGAAGATATTGTTTGTTATAACTGCAATAACTATGGACATATGGCAAGATTTTGTAGAACCATCCAAATCAAACCAGAAGGTAAATGCTCCAGAAATAAAGAAGAAAGAAGCTACAAAATTTTGGAAATGGAAGAAAGAGGATGATGGGAAAGATAAAGAGAAATCTATGCTTGTTCAAACAACATTCCATGCACAGGATGAAGGGAAGTTGTGGTACATTGATAGTGGATGTTCAAGACATATGACCGGAGATAAAAGTAAGTTCATCTCATTGAATAAAGTAAATAAAGGTATGGTAAAGTTCGGTGATAATGCTAAAGCAAAGATCTTTTGGAAAAGGTATGAGACTTGATAATGGTAAAAAAAAACAAAGAATGTTTTATATGTTGATGGATTAAATCATAATCTCTTAAGTGTAAGCCAAATGTGTGATCAAGGACACACACTTAAGTTTTATGTTGAAGGGTGTGAGATAAGGAAGCAGACACGGGAGAGTTAGTAGCACATGCACATAGAACCACAAATAACCTATACATGCTCGAAGAAGTAAAAGGAGAGAAATGTTTTATAATTCAAGTTGAAGAGAGTTGGCTATGGCATAGAAGGATGGGGCATATAAATTTTGATAATCTTGTGAAAATCAACAACAAGCAGGTTGTGCAGGATATGCCTAAGGTAATGAAACCTACAAGTACTCTATGCAAGTAATGTCAGCATGGAAAGTAAACCAGAGCAAGGTTTAGAATGAAGGGTATTTGACCACAAAACCATTTGGAGCTGATTCATATGGATTTGTGTGGACCTACCAGAATAGAAAGCATACAAGGTGAGAGTTATTTCATGTTATTCATTGATGACTACACTAGAATGACTTGGGTATCCTTTCTAAAAGAAAAGTCAGAAGCATTTGAGAAGTTCAAAGCTTTCAAGGCTTTAGTAGAAAATGAAACCAGATTGAAAATAAAGTGCCTGAGGTCAGATCATGGAGGTGAGTTCACCTCAAATGAATTCATTGAATATTGTGAAGATCATGGAATCAAAAGATAATACTCAGCTGCAAGGACTCCACAACAAAATGGAGTGGTAGAAAGAAAGAATCGAACCATCCAAGAAATGGCTAGAACCATGTTAAATGAATCTAAGCTATCAGATAAATTTTGGAGAGAAGTGGTAAATATGGTTGTTCATATCTTGAATAGAGGGAAAATCAGAGTTAATCATGACAAAACTCCTTATGAATTATGGAAAGGAAGACTAGCTACTATAAAATATTTCAAAGTGTTTGGAGTAGATGCTTTATTAAAAGAAATGAAGAGAACTTGGGAAAATTCAATTCAAGAGCGAGATGAAGGAAATTTTTTGGCTACTCTATAAAAAGCAAAGCCTACGAGATGCTATAACAAAAGACTACAAACTATAGTAGAAAGTGCAAATGTGAGAGTGGATGAAATCATGAATCAAAAATCTAAAGAACCTATAGAAGAGCCCTTAGAAATACCTGAGGTAGTAGAAGAAAAAGAAGAGGAAGAAGATGTTGAAAAATTAAGTAAATCTAAAAGGTAGGACACCAAAACACCATCTCATTTTGTTAAGAAGAATCATGTTGAAAGTCAGATCATTGGAAACCTTGATGATGGAGTACAGACAAGAAGAAGAATTGTAAGTGCATCAGAACTAGTAAATTTCTCCTTATTATCCAAAATAGAGCCAAGAACTTTGCAAAAGCCACCATGATAAACATTGGATAAAGGCAATGGAGGAAGAGTTAGATCAAATTGAGAAGAATGAAACATGGGAACTTGTACCTAGGCCAAAGGATCAGAATGTGATTGGCACTAAGTGGGTATTCTGAAATAAATTGAATGAAGATGGGAAAGTCATTGAAACAAGGAAAGGTTAGTATGTAAAGGGTATGCTCAAGTAGAAGGTGTTGATTTTGAAGAAACTTTTTCTCATGTTGCTAGATTAGAAGCAATTAGAATGTTTCTTGCTTTTTCGGTATTCAAGAACTTAAAAGTCTATCAAATGGATGTCAAATCAACATTTTCTAAATGGGAATTAGAAGAAGAAGTATACATAGAAAATCTTGAAGGGTTCCTCCTATCGAAAATGAAGATTATGTGTGTAAGTTGAAAAAGGCCTTGTGCGATTAAAACAAGCTCCAAGTGCATGGTACTCAAGGCTTGAGAAGTACCTACAATACTAAGGGTTCAAGAGAGGACTTGTTGATAGCAATATTTACATTAAAACTGAAGGTGAGCACCAACTGATTGTTGTTGTATATGTAGATGACATAATTTTTGGAGGAGACAATGAGGAAATGTCTAAGAAATTTGTCAAAGACATGTAAAAGGAGTTTGAGATGTCTATGTTGGGAGAATTATCATTTTTCCTTGGATTGCAAATTTCTCAATCTGATAAAGGAATATTTATATCCCAAACCAAGTATGTGAAGGAAATGTTGAAGAAATTTGGTATGGGGGAGTGTGCACCTGTTAGCACACCTATGGCTACCGGGACTAAGTTGAGCAAAGATGATGAATCTTCGAATGTTGATCAAACTCTCTATAGATCAATGATTGGGAGTTTACTATATATGACGACATCCAGACCAGACATCATGCAAGTAGTGGGTATGGTTGCTCGTTTTCAAGCAGGGCTGAAAGAAACACATGTGCAAGCTGTAAAACACATATTTAGATATCTAAAGGGAACTACAGATTATGGGTTATGGTACCCAAGGGGTAAAGACTTCACATTGGTAGCTTATACTGATTCAGATTGGGCAGGATGTGTGGATGATAGAAAAAGTACAAGTGGAGGAGCATTTTTCCTTGGAGACAGCCTGGTATCGTGGTTAAGTAAGAAGCAAAACTCTGTATCCTTATCCACAGCAGAAGCAGAGTATATAGCAGCAGTGTTATGTTGTACTCAAATTTTATGGATGAAGCAAACCTTAAAAGATATCAAAGTAGAGTATGATCATCCAATCTCCATATTGTGTGATAATACCAGTGCGATAAGTATTTCAAAGAACCCGGTTATGCATTCCAGAACAAAGCATATTCCCATAAGATATCACTTCTTAAGAGAGCAGGTGGCAGAAAAGCAGGTAAAGTTGGAATTTGTTGCTACATCCGAACAGATAGTAGATATCTTCACCAAGCCACTTCCAAAGGAGACATTTGAATATCTACGACGAAGTTGGGAGTAATATCCTTTTCTTATTCCCATTGAAAAATCAAGAGAAGCATCGGTTTAGGGGAGATAAACATTGCAATATTTAGCTCCTAGATTGGCCCTTTGCCATTGATGTCAAAGGGGGAGAATGACTTGTAAGGGGGAGTTACAGAAGGGGAGTTGCAATTTTTTTTTTTGAAGGTTTCCATTAATGATAAAGGGGAGATTGTTGGAAATATTGTCATTGATGTATAAGGCTTAATCATTGATGTATTTGGTTAATGGAAATATGTAATGGAAGTTGACGATTTTGACAATGGATGTTGATGGAAATGGTAGAAAGTAACGGAAATAACCAGCGGTATAGAAGAAAGATGAAAATGAAAGTTTAACTACATGAAAAGAAGTATTGTTACATGGTATAAGTGAGATATACACATCTGTACATATGAGAAATATATCAGCATTTTAAGGTGTTCATATTCCATGTTTCATGGTGAAAAAGAAGATTTAATGATTGCTGGAAACGATTTAATGATGAAAAAATTTTATTAAAGAAAGGGCCATGCATTTAATGGAGTATATTGCATTGTTTAATGTGCATTTAATAATTTTTATAGGTTGCATTAATTACTTTTGGTTTTAAGCCGACTAATGCACTTAATTAAGTTGTGTTAATTAAATAATGGAAAGGTTGTGTTGGTTAGAATGATGTGTCTTTTCTAAAGGATGTGAGAAGGATATATAAGGAGATATAATCATTTGATTTTTAAAAAAGCACACATATTGAATATTTTGTGTGAAGAGAGAAAAGGAAGAGAAGAATATGAAATAAAAAGGAGTGAAGGGCATATTTATTTTTGATGAAAAGTTACAACAATTTATTTATGTGAAGGGACCGAAATAAATAAAAAGGATATTCTGAGCAGCGCTTTGTTTCTATCACTTGTTGAAGCCACAACAACAACAAAAAGATAGAAACGAGTTTGTTTTTTTTGTGAGGAAGGTTGGTGCCTTCATATTTGAAGAGATAGGTGTCTCTTGTTGAGTTGGTGCTTAGCAAAAAGGGGTTGGTGCTCCTGTAGGTTGGTGCCTACAAAAATTGTAATTTGGGGATTGGTGTCTCCCGTAGGTTAGTGCCTACAAACATTTGAGAAATATAATAAAGAATATTTTCTTCATGGTTTTCTCCTGAAAGGGTTTCCACGTAAATATGTGTCTATTTGCAGTGTGTTGGTTTTCTTTGCATTCATTGATTGCTTTGATATATTCTCTATGAAACTGATTAATTTTGATTATGGATCTGAGATTAAGTGTTAAATTTAAAAGAATATCATAATACTGATTCACCCCCCCTCTCATTATTATCTTGTGCTTAACAGATATGTGCATGCCCATATCCCCACTCCATTGTCAATCTACAAAACCAACTAGATTCAATATCTTGCTTTCAAAAGGATTTCCCTAATAGTATATTACATAATCGATGTCCCAAGTAGATACTTAAATATCCTTTTCACTGTAGTCTAATGTTCCTTTCTAGGATTTGACATGAATATGCTAACTAATCCTATTATATGAGAAATATAAGGTATTTAACAAACCATTGCATATATAAAACTACCAACCGTGATAAAATATGAAACATGAGACATGTCCTCAATTTATGCTTCAATTTTATGACATTATGCAAAAATAATTATTTATCAATAGTAAATGGAATCTTGATAAGTTTACTTTCCTGCATTTTAAGGATTTACAATACCATCTCAACATACTTCTTTTGGTTTAACCATAGTTTCTTATTTACACGATCTCTCTTGCTTTCCATGCCCAAAATAATTTTTGTATCACTTAGATCCTTCATATCGAATTGATGAGAGCCTAGACTTAATTTGTTTGATCATTTACTTATTGTTACTAATTAATAACATGCCATATACATACAATACAATGATAAAAAAAAATTCACCTTCTTATCTATATTAAACACATGGATCAAATCTTATTATTCCAAGTCCAAGTCCCAACACACACCTATAAAATTCTTGGTTCCACATTCTTGGTGATTGATTTAAGTCCGTAGATTGACTTATTCAACCTACACACCAAATCTTAATTTCCTTTAACCTTAAATATTTTTATCTAATTCATATATATTTCCTCAAGCTCACCATGCAAAAATGTTGTCTTAAAGCATCCATATGTTATATTTCTAGACCAAAGAAATAATTGTAGTTAGAGGAAATCTAATAGAAAGTAACTTGGTAACATGAGAAAACATATCACCAAAATTAAGTCCTTCTACTATTGAGATTGCTTTTTCTACCAAGTGAGCATTATACTTCTCCATCTTCCCTTTTACATTATACTTCTTCTTAAATACCCATTTACATCTAAAAAATTTCTTCTAGGAGGTAATTTTACTAAGTCTCGTGTGATTATTATTTAAGTAATATATTTATTCTCCCACATGATTTTAATAAGATTTATTTTATCATGAGCCAAAATCCTCTTTTATAGTCTTTAGGTCGTCATCAATAACATATATAACTAATAAAAGAAAAGCAAAATCGAAATCAAGAGGGATATACCTCTCACGTTCCCTTCTCACCCTAGTATGATATTCTCAAGAACGAAGATTTTGGTTCTACATATTCTAGTTCGTCCTCTTCTTAATAAAAATATTCCTATTGTAAATATATCTCTATTTAATCTTCGTAGTTGCATCAAACTCGATGTATGGATTCACTATCTTCTAGTTCAACATGTAAGGCTGCCCATTTTCATCCTCTAGTTTTTCTTCCTCCTAAGGAATCCTCTTAACTTCTTTGAAGATTAAATTATGAATGTAAACAGCCTTATGTGTTTCTATATTCCATAACTTCTATCCATTTACACCACTAGATTATCCAATAAATATGCACTTAGCATATTTATCATCTAGCTTTATCCTTTTCTCTTTCAGGATATATAACCAAGTACCCTTAAATGTTGAATAAAGGGTTTCTTACTAGTGCATGATTCCTATGGAGATTTACCTTCAAGGGTGGGTGGATGTGGGTGATTAATTGATTAGGTAACAAGAAATTTTCACCGCTTCTACTCAAAGTTTCTTTTTCAAACCTACACCAATGAGCGTACTCTACCCTTATCCAAAAAAATTCCTTTCATTATTTATGTAACTTGATTTCTCTATGGAATATATGGATTTATATTTTTATTTCTATTCCACATTATTTACAAAATTTCTCAAAGGCATTAGAGCAATATTCCCCACCATTATCAATTCTCAAAACCTTTATCTTCTTTTTTGTCTAATTTTCCACAAGATCCTTAAACTCTTTGAACTTATTGAAAACCTCATACTTGTTTTACATAATATATATATATATATATATATATATATATATATATATATACATATACATATATATATATATAGGTATTATGGAGAAATCATCTATAAATGTGACATAATACAAATATTTTCCTAGTGATGGAACTTTCATAGGTCTAAACACATCACTATGTATTAAATGTAGAATCCCTTATGATCTTTTAACACTACACTTTACCCTAGTTTACTTTCTAAGCACGCAACGCTCACAAAAGTCGAATGTAAAGGATGATAAGAAATTCCTTCAACCATACCTTTGGTTTTTAATGCATAATTTACTTTCTCTCTAATATGTCCCATCCTTTGATGCCAAAACATCATCTTCTTTGTAGGAGATGTAGGAGTCGATATGTAACTTTCTTATCCTCCTGGAACCATAAAGCTATTACACTCATCACTCATAGTGCTTACCTCAAGCTTAAATAGTCTTCCGATATAGAATCCCCTTTCTAGTATCATATATCCTCAAACCATCTTGCAATTATCCTTAGTAAATACTACCTACACACCGACATCATTCATCTTATTTATAGATATTAGATTACTAGTCAAATCAGGGATATGTAGAACATCGAGGATGTTTTTAACCCTTCCATCTCTGAAACTCAACATGAATCTATCACAACCTATGATATTTTAGGTTGAGTTGTATCCCAATAATAATTCACCTTCATTGATCATTTCATATTCACAAAACCACTCCCAATGAGGGGTCATATGAAAAGAGGCACCCGAGTCAATCAACCATGAATCACAACATACATGCAAGCTATACACCTCCAAAGGAAAAATATCTCAAGTATTCATTAGAGGTTTTCATATCTAAATATCCAACATACTTATATGAATTACACTTTTATAAATTTTTCGATCTACGGTTCAACATTTCCTCTTATAATTCTTTGTAGTCTTTAATTTACTTTTGGAATTTGACTATCCTTGCTTATTTTTACTTTTCTCTTGGGTAATCCATATCACAATTAAGGAATCCTTATATTTATACCTCATTTATTCTAATTATAAATCCATAACTACATCGTCAACTTGTAATTTTGTTGTACTATAACATTATCCCAAGATTCAAGTAAAGAATACAAGAGACTAATACACAAATGCAATGAACACTTGGGGCGCATCACGATTCGAACTCTATTTCCGGTGATCCGGATCCGGATGGGATACGATATGGAGAGTTGAGATTCGCTTAGTTAGCGCCCGCTCATTGAACGGCTCTGCTGCAATGGATGGCAGAGGGCCCGTAGTACCGTAGGAAGGGGCTGCCTACTTATCCCTTCTTCCATTTTAATATTAATAGAAATAAACCGACTTACCATAGTATTAAAGACATTCAAATGTTCTATGAAAGAGTCACTAGATTATTTATTATTAACAAATATAACTTCTTTTGGAGAGACAATTTGTTCATCAAATACTTTTTCCAATACAAAGTCCCAAACTTATCCCATAACATATAATCATTTTTCTCTCTTGATACATTCAACAAAGTTGAATCGATAGACATGATATGATTGAACTCTTTTCCTTTCTTTTGATTATTTCCCAACCTTCTACTTCATACCTACATATATGACTTCAAACACAATAATGCACTAATCTATATCCAAAATACAATCTTCCATCTTGAGCTTCCATAACTCAAAATATTGGCCATTAAAATTTCAATCTCAATACTTTCACTTCAAATCATTTTCCTCTACCCACACAAATTCACACACACAAAAATCCCACTCAAATAAAATCTTATCAATAGGGGTGAAATTGTAACTCTTCACACAAAGATAAAACCTAACTTTTGTTAGTGTAGGATATTATTTTCCTTGTATTTATTTATTTACTTGGAATATTTCTTACACATGGTGACTCATATTTATTAGGTTTCATTTATGTCATAAGAGTTACTATGACATGTCTTACATGTCATAGTTTGTCATAGGATTTATTTTCCCCTTATGGAATGTAATTCCCCTAGAATATTCTCATAGAAGAGTTACACAACACTCCTATTTATACACACCACTTGAGATAATGTGAGGTTCCATATTTTGCACCATTCTTGTGTTTGTGAGTTAATTTCATATTGCATTACATGTTAGATCATTCTTTGAATTCATGTAGTTATATGTGTCCAAGCTTTCTTTATCATTGAGAAACCTTGATATAGTATTAGATCCTTAATAGTAAAATGTTTATCCATTTTCATTAGTTGTGGCATTATTCAAGTTTTCTAATCTGACAAGGTATGTATAAAAATAATTTCTCCATTTAAGAATATTATGCCAAGTTTCTTATCGAGGTGTTATAAAGTTTCTAGGTGTTTCAAAAAAATCTAAAATCCTCGGGATTTGGATGACTGATTTTTTAAGGTCTTTTTGAATTTTCATGATATGGGGTGTTTCCTACAGTTTTCCTTCTATTTGTGTGTATTTCAAGATTTACGGGGTGTTCAACATGTGATAAACTCGACACGGTGTATAAAGTTTTGGATTTGTTTGACAAGTCAAAAATCTTAACCTATTTTTGAGGTTTTCAAAACTTTAGAACATCTTGACACTTCAAAACATTTTGTAATATGTGGTCAAACCTCCAAACCCCAATCAACACCTAGTGTTTTAGGATTTTGGGATTTTGAAACATCTTGACACTTCTTCACACTTTATAGTATGCGGTAAAACATCTAAACCTAAGTCAATGCCTACTATTTTAGGTTTTTGGGACTTTGGAACATATTCACACTCTAAAAATTTGTAAGTTGTGGCTAAACCCATGAACCCCAGTCAACACAGTGTATTTCAAACTTTTTTATATTCTCAACAAGATTTGGGTTTCACCACATGCTCAAAAAATTTGGTTTTCGACACATGTTCAACAAGCTTCGAGTTCCGACACATGCTTGAATCAAGTTTTCGGTTATGAGACATGTTTAGTAAGTTGAAAAATCCCACTTAATGCATTTCATGGTTTCCAAGGTATTTAATAAGCCAACAACTCTAACTTAGCGCATTTCAGATTTTCCAAGGTGTTTAACAAGGTCAAAACTCTAATTTTCTATAATGTTTAGTAAACATCTATTTTTGAGGTACTATATTTTTTAAAGTGTGAGTTTTGTTAGTGTGAGGATTTATTGTTTACTTTGATTAGTTTATTAGGAATTTCCACCACACACATGGTCATATCACTTAGAGTCATATATTTTTAGGATTTATATGAAATATGACAGATTATTTCATATAATGCATCATAGTTGTCATAGGTGTCACACATAAGTTACATTCAATTTCTAAATTGTAACTCCTTTCTCCCTCATGGAGGTATGATTATCTAGGCATGAGAGTTACAAAAATCTCCCAATATGTACCCTATTTTTTGACCTATGAGAATGAGTATACCCTTTCTTTTTTTACATGTTCAATTTCTTGGTGATTAATTGCTTGCCAATTACTTGGAGCTTTCTCGTGTTTCCATTCAAGTGCAATTACCTTGATGTGCACGCATTTTTTTGGTCCTTGTGCTCCCACTCTCACATAATTTTTATGGGCTCTACACATTGGAGGTATTATCATTCCTTGTAAAATTGAATCTCAATAATTTTGGGGGTGTAATGTGTTGTGTGTTCCTACATTTTAATTTGCATTCTAGCTTCAACACTTATTTTTCTACCTAAAAATGGAAATAAGTTCTATAAATCCACTCACACCCTTTAACTATCATGAATGGAAGTTCAAAATTTAACTCATTATGAGGGGTAAGGGACTACATCGATAACAATGGGGCTTGAAAAATAATTGACTCCTGATGTAGAGAAATTGAAATGGTACAACCATTATGATGAAGCCTTTGGATTATTGTGTCTGTTTGTGTCTCTAGATCTTCTCTTTCACGTTGAATATGCCAAATCTCCTAAAAATTTTGGACCATATTGGAAATACTCTTTGGGAAAACAGATGAAATGAGAGGGCATGAATTGGAAAATGAGCTTATTAGTCTGATCCCTAGCAGTTTTGACACACTTCATGACTTCTTCAAAAAGTTCAAGTTAGTCTTTTAAATCACATGCCTTGATTATAGGGAATGGGAAACCTAAGGATTCTAAAAAGGGGAATAAACAATAGAATAAAGATCAAGGATAGACAGATGATAAGAAACCATCCCAATTAAAAACCAACACTAAACCCACTTCCTCCAAAGCTAAACCTAAGAAGGAAAGGGTGAAGTGTGCCTATTACAAGAAACTTGGGCATGATGAACACAAGTGTATGAAGAAGTAGATTGACCACCTTACTCAAATTATGGAGAAGAAAAAAATATTGGTCCCCAATATATAAAAAAAAATTCATCAAGCCAAGAAAATTCTAAGGTTAAAGACAATAATAAAGAGAAGAAGAAAGGAAAGGATTTAGTTGATGTTGTGGCTCTAACTTCATTATGGGTTATTTACTCGGTTCCTCACACCACATATGTTCCTCATATGTTTAATTCTATTCCGTGGAACCATGTAGCTTGTCCTCTATCACATTGGGTGATGAAACCTCTGTAGAAATTACAAGGAGTGGGTCAGTTGAAGTAAATGGTGGAACATTCAACAATGTTCTAAGTGTTCCAACATTTTCCACCAAGTCTCCTATCATTTTACCATATCACTCATATTTGGAAGAACATGTGAGTTGAATTCAACCCGATTCATTTATCATTAAAGAGTTATATAGTGGTATATACAATTACGAGAGGAAGGGTTGACCACCAAGCATAGTTATATACCTTATCTTATTTTTCTCCTAACACTTCTCCAATTGCATTGTTGACACATTATGATGGGGTTAGTAAAATATAGCATGAGTGATTTGGCCACCTTAACTATCACTAATTGGAACAATTGAGAAAACATAATATGGTCGAAGGCTTTCCTAAAGTTAGTTTTTCTAAAGATCTTTGTGAGGGTTACATCCGTAGGAAACATATGGAACAAAAATTTGACAAAGGAATATCTTTTAGAGTTACACAAATATTAGATTTAGTACACAATGACATCTCAAGGCCATTCCCTAAACCTTCCTTCACTAGGGAACGATACATTATCACCTTCATTGATGATTTATTGAGGTACACTTGGGTCTAATTCCTTCATCAGAAGTTATATGTTTATGATTTTTTTAGGAATTCAAGGCTCTTGCAGAGAAATACTCGGGGAAAGTAATTAAGATGTGTTAATAGATAATAGTGGGGAGTATGTCAGTAACAAGTTTGAGTAGTTTTGCACTACATAAGGGATTGAGTTACAACGAATAGTTTCATATAGTCCTTTAAAGAATGGATTTTCGAAAGGAAGAAACATTTTCTTGAAAGAGATGAACAACTATATGCTTCACTCTAAATCACCGCATCGTGACAATACTAGGCTCAAGCTATTAACTATGTAAATTACATCTAGAACTGCATCCCTCATAAAGAATTGAAAGGAGTCACTCCTTTTGAATATTGGCATGTTTAGAAACCACCGCTTAAGAAATTCATAGTTTTTAGATATTTAGTTATGGCTTACATCCCTAAAAAGAAACATAAGGCTATGGAATCTCATAGTCATCCTTGAATATTTGTGGGATGCCTAGATAGTGTTAAGGGTTACAAGCTTCTTCATCTAACCACACATGAATTTTTCATTGAGAGAAGTGTCAAATTTTAGGAAGGTCCACCAAATTCTGCACATGACACTTCTCCACTTCCATTGGCTACACTTGGATTTTTTGATGATGATTATAACAATTCTTATATGTCCGAGTAGATTCTGAGTAGGTTCTTGAGCATATCATGACCAAGGAATATTCTTCTTATATAACTGAAAGAGAGAGTAGTGATAGAGCTTCATCTCCTTCCACATCTGGCCACAACTCAATAATGAAGATTTTGTTCTCAATCTCCTCTGCTTTGTTCTCTTTGGGATAGGAAAACATTATAGAGTGTGGGTAATGTTATCCAAATTTTTCACCCCTACAAAATGGACACTAAATATATCAAGATGTTGGAAGTTGATTGGTCAAATATTTCCTTGTAATTTTTCATTCATTGCGGAAAAGGTTTGGATCCATCATGCTTTGACGTGCATCAACCATCCCTTTGTCTTTGTTGTGTGTTAACCTCTTCTTTTCACACATCAAAGGCCCCCGCTATCACGCGTCAACCACACATAAAAAACCATCTTCTATCGCATGTCAACCATTTTCTTGTCGGCGTCAACCACCCTTTATTGACACGCACACCACCTCCCCCTTGTTACGTATCACCACCATCTTCCTCACGTGACAACATTCTTCACTTGTCATGTGTCATCCCTCCTTCCCATGTCATGTCCCCTTTTCTGTCATGCAACAACATTCCATCTTGACATGCATTAACCTTCCCTCACTGTCGCGTGATAACATTTCTTCTTGTCATGTGACAACTCATTCCCTTATTGGTGGTGACTCTTCTCATTATTTTTGGGCGTCGGTTGGTAGTTCATGTCGGGCATACGTAATGAATGTCATCTATGGACCGGGCATTAATTGCATCATATAAAGTATCTCAACAATCGGTTTAATGAGGTATGAC
This sequence comes from Taxus wallichiana var. yunnanensis, assembly GCA_018340775.1. Taxonomy (NCBI): domain Eukaryota; kingdom Viridiplantae; phylum Streptophyta; class Pinopsida; order Cupressales; family Taxaceae; genus Taxus; species Taxus wallichiana. Next base: position 938,819,075 of record CM031235.1, on the reverse strand, counting down.
ACCCATGTTCATCGTGTAAGAAAAGTACCATTGGAAAGCGAACCGGTATGGTCACCCATACATTTTTACAAGAAATTAATGAAGGTTGTCAGTTGGTAGCTCCCTTTCTCTATATATATGTAATTTCCCCTCATTTGTAGGGGAGACATTTTGGAATGCAAAGGAACTTTGTCAAATTATTCTAGAGCTATTGTGAGCTAAAGGCCTTGAATTTGGGCTTATTATAAAGTATTTTTCCTTGTGCTTATATTGTAATGGATTATGCATGTTTGAGCACTAAAATTGGTATTTTGTGGCTTTTCTTGCCCTAATTTGAGTTGTATTGCACCTTTTCCTTCCATTATGTTTGTAAGTATATTGTGCATGTGTATATATCTTTGAAGGACCTTTAATTTGTTGTGCTTTATGAATATAGGGAATTAAAGACTGTCTTAGAACATGGCACCTCCACCTACCCTCTCTTGGCTTATTTACTCCTATTTTTCATTCACTTATATTTTTTCACCTGTCTTGGTGCATCACCTTCCCTTAGAGTAGATTTACTTTTTATGCATTCCTCTATCCATATCTCCTTGGAAAGCATTAGGGTAGGATTAGTTTAGTTTTCTATTCTCTACACTTTAGAGAAGTTGGCACTAGGTTAGGAGAAGAAGTCATATTTCTCTGGAGGATTATCCTAGTTGTAAGGTCCCACACTGTAGGATAATCCCATGTTATGCATTTACTACACGATTGTCTCACACACAAAATCGCAAGCAATCGGGGGTGTTGTAATTTTGCATTAATGAGTACTTGGGTAGGGGATCCTATAGATGTTAGATGGACATGTTTAGGAGGTAGGCCACATGATTTATTTTCCTTTTCCTCCAATCCATAGACCTTTCAAGAGACATATGAGAATTTTGAGTGGGACACTACTATGTAGGAGTAAAATTCCTTGATTAGGAAAAACACTTGGGATTTAACACACATTCCTAAGGGAAGGAAGATGGTTTGATGCAGATGAATATATAACACCAAGTATCCAATGGATGGATCCATTGATAATTGTAAATCATTATTGGTTGCAAAAGTATTTTAACAATTTGTTTGTATTGAATACACTTTGATACATTTGCACCATTCACCAAAATGAACTCCATCGGATGTACTCTTACCATCATCCACAACTCTTCATTGATATGTTCATCAGATGGATGTGAAGTGTAATTTTCTTCATGGTGACCTAGAGGAAGATATCTACATGGAGCAACCACAAGATTTTTAAAATATTCTTCTTTAGTAATTTGGATTAGGAAATTTATCTATGGCCTCAAACATGCCCCTCGGGCTTGGTATGCCAAGATGGATTCCTTTCTTCTCATTGCAGGGTTCACTAGATGTCACTCTAATTTGAATGTCTACATTTTATGGAAGGATGATTCACTTATGATTCTGGTACTTTATGTTGATGACCTTTTCACATGGAGATCTTCATCATCTATTACAGCTGTGAAAGAAGCTCTACATGATATATTTTCCATGATTGACTTGGGTTTGTTGCATTACTTCCTTGGGATACATATGTCATAGTTTGAATTAGGGATTTTATTGCACAACTTACGTGTTAGAACATTTAATATTAAGTGTTCTAGATATATAGAATTCATTTTATAATTAAATAAATTAGAATATTATCTATTTTAATTTATTTAATATAAAATTTAGGTTTATGGTTAATTGGTTTTATTTAAATCAATTTTATTAAATGGGGTGCTTCGCGAGAAGACAGTCGACCACTTAATATTTATATGACCCGTGGGGTCAAATGATTCATATGGTGTGATATGAGATCATGGTAAATATAATTCATGTTGTGAATTTGGTGGAGAGAAGTGAGGGGAGGAGATTTACTAGACTGTAATTATTTCTCACATAAATGGAAATCTTACTGAGAAGTTTCACCATGGTTTTTCCCATTAGGGTTTTCCACATAAAAATATTGTGTTCTATGTTCATTTTATTTTATTTTATTTATTTTTAATGTTTTGTATAATGTTTAATACAATTCATATAATTAATATTTAACATGGTTAATTTATGGTTAAACCCTTGGAACTCACATGGTACCAAAGCTTGGTTCTAGGTTAGATTAAATTAATTTAATTTAATTGGTTCCTAGGGTTGCGATCATTGGCGGTTGCTTACAACCCATAACTTATTAAACCCCCTCTCATTTTAATGTGTGTAGGTTTCAAATATTATTTTACTCGTGTGTTATGAAAAACTCTTGGTTGGTAAAAATTTTATATCTCTCGACCCTCGTAAACAAAGGTAAGTGTAATTTTTTTTAAATATCAAGTTAATATCTATAGTTTATAATGAGTGTAGGTCAAAATTAATTATTTCAATTAAAAGGAAGTAAATTTTTTCTCGATTCTCCCACGGGAGGCAAACTTCCTTAGTATTTTTAAATTCACTTATTGCTGGTTTATACCCATGGAATAGGTTTAAATATATATATTTTTTTAATAATACTTGCATAACTATGTCTCGATTTAATTCCATTTATCTATTGCACTATTTATAACTTTATAGTTTAAAAAAATATTACCTATAGTTTGCTAAATCTAAATTCCTAACTTGAACTTATTAAAACCCTATAGTTTAAAACTATAGTCTAAATAATTTAAAAATAAGTTTAAAACTACAATTTAATTTATATTTAAGACTTACAAGAAAGAACATTAAACAACACTATGGAACAATATGTCTTTTGACAATCTATACACCTAATAAACATACTTTAACACAACTATATTCTAACTTAAAATACTTTTAACTAAAACCATTAATTTTAAACCCATGACAAACTATGATGAAATTACATGAAATATGACTATTAATTGATTATAAGAATTGACTTCCATGATGTATGAGGACAAAATTTGACACAATAAACATGAATACAAAGATCCCATTACCTCCATAGGACTAACGGAACTGTAGGTCACATTAATATTTTTGAGCAACAATTTGACTACTAGGTTCAGACTAATGACTTTTCCTCTTCATCATAGATCACAGGTCGATCACTTTGAAAATGACAAGGCTTAAATCCTTGATCATGTGTTTGGTTATGTTGATCGAGATGAAAGTCACTATGCAGAGATGTTGAACAGACTGTTGGTTTGAGATATGTATAGTAAATCTTGATTGGTCCTTTGAAAAAACTACCTTTTATATTAAAGGTGAGTACACTAGAGCTGGCATATTAGGATCTTAAAAAACACATAATCAGATTTGAATCCCAATGATTCTCATGGGTGAATGAGTCACAATCAGGAAAATCTAAAGTAAATAGTCTGAACAGTCTGAGCTAGGTATTCCAATAGAATGCAAAATCCGTTTGTCAATGGCTCGCCAAAAGGAATCAAAACTTATTTATTAATCAGTCTAGAACTTGATGCTACATCTACAACATAATAACTATCAACAAGTTACATGGGACGCCAATGTAGAAAATTGAATCAATACATGCAAAGATATCACCAGGCACGAGTGAGAAATAAAAGTAAATTGCAGGCATGTGTAGATCTGATAAATTCTCTGTCTAATATTCAAACCTGTGACTAGAATTTGAGTGTATGTTGACTGTTAAATAACAACTCCAGACACATTTTGAGTACATCCATGAACGCATGCTCAAATATACAATGTTGACAACTGAAAGATAGATTGCACAAGATAAAAAACAAATCTTAAAATTTGCTAAATTTCACCAAAGGAACATCCAACTCATTTCCCAGGAACTCATTAGTTGACCATGCTCTGATACTAGATATGGGGGAGGATCCAAAGAGAGTTACAACGATAATAATAGAAGATCAACTTAACCCACACAATAATAATTTGTTTTGTATATTATTCAATACACAACATACAAATAAATAGAGGAGTGTTTCCTATAAAATAGGAAACCTCCTATAACAACTCACCCCTATATTTGTGAGTGGTTTTAACCACCACTTACATACGTAAATCTAATATGAGTTGTATAATAACAACTCTATAACAATATTACTAACTTACTAACTAGTAGATTACCATATGGTAATTAATAATAATGGATCACTAATACTTGATTTCCTAACAACGTAGCCTCGTGCGCTCACTTTGTCCCAACCATTTTCCTACCTTTCGGTGGTTATGGAATCTTTATTTCATCTTCAATATACTTTCCATCGACTAACTTGGGCTTGAAGTGTGTGTGTGTGTGTGTGTGTGTGTGTGTGTGTGTGTGTGTGTGTGTGTGTGTGTGTGTGTGTGTTTGTTGCTTCCTCATTTCCTATTACCAAGGTCATGGAGTTAATGTTGATATCATATGATATCATAGTTTCTATATATGATGCCTTTCCATGGTAGACAGATACATATATTTTGCGCAGCGTATGGTAGTCACAATCCACCTTATCAACATCAAACCTTATCTTGTGTGTGTTTGAAAATATGTTCTGACAAACGCCTTTGAAAGTATCTTCTTTGTAAACACATATGGAAGCTTACACCATGGGCTCTTTACATCGGTTTTCAAGTAAAATCTCCCTAGATAGAAATGTTGGTACACTGAAATTTTTCTTTCCCCTCCAAAATTTAGGGCAACTCACTTAGGATACGTCACTCATGTTCAAATGAGTTACACATTCACCTATACCACATGTCCACACGTAATTTATAGGCATTGGTTATTATTGTGTCGTAGGTGTAATATGTGAATCTCTTTTAGGGGATTTATTTTCCGGGGGTACTTCCACATTTTGTCATTTGGGCCATCTAGAACTCCAATTTATGAGAAGACAATTGAAAGGAGGATTTCTCCCCAAGCTATCATGTCACCTGCGCATGATTCCTCTATGATTCCTTCACTAATGAAGGTGGAAATGTTGTACATGGTATTTTCAGCCATATTTTGTGCAATGTGGAGCCATCTTTTATTCACCTAGGTCCATCTCTCATGTGCTCCCAACTTTGTAACCATACATGTGGCGACTCTCAAAACTAGGTCAGGAAGCTTCATGATATCCATCGCACTTGTCACCTCTTTGATACTACTTCAATGCAATGACAATGACCTCTACTCCCACTTCATCATCCAAATATGTATCTATCTCTACGCCTGAACTATGCAATCCAATGAATCTTCCAATCATCTACACAGTAATGCACATATTTCTACCCATAAAAAATAATAAGTCCTTGTGGGCCCGTGAAATCAGCCATTAATAGAGGCACTCGAGATTTTTGAAGTAAGGTAGCTCATGAATCAAGGACTCCTACGCCCTCAATACTCGGTACCCCTTATCATCATAAACCAAATTTCCATCAATAGTCCTATTGTTATTCTTTTGTATTAATTCATTTTCTATTTCATGCTTGTTTGAGTCTGAGTGATGATTATAATAACTAACTTTGCATTTTATGATGTGGGGTTCCCATATATGTCCCATAACAACACCCTTTGGATATTGAATTTCGAGTATCATTGTTCTGACACTTCTTCTACCTCAACCTCCTTTTCTTTTCCCCTTCCTTTTACCTTAAACACCACCGCATGATTCCTTTACTGGGGTGTTATTTATTCTTCTCGCAGTAAGACTTACTTCACAACTTGAAATATCACGTGCCCTAGGTGCTTAATAATATTCTATTCAACCGTTCACACCAAACACTTTGCTCTGTTCACCATTATTACTCTTAAATAGTTTTCGTTGTCAAACAACTTCATGCCCTAGCTCGAATTTGGTTCCCTAGCTCAAATTCATGTTCCTATATTTTGTAAACCCTAGCTCATGAAACCCTATTTTTATCATAAAAACCTCCATGCCTTTTCTTAAGCTTCAAACTTCCACCTAATGAAGTCGTGTACTTTTTCAAGATGGGTTTATTTTTTTCTCAAGCTTTGTTTGATTTCATATAAATTTTCACAACTTCGTACTCTTCAACACTCAAATTCTTCACAAGGTAAGGTAAAAATAAACCCTCTTTGGTGCCCCTTTTATAGATTTCAAAAAATGTCCACATTGATTGGTCCTCACCTACCACCATACTGTAGATTTAACTATGCTTTTTTATTTTTCCACACTTTTCTCTTCTTTCTTCCACACGCTACTGATCATAACCTTTTTGGCATGCTCCTTATTTCTAGGGTGTAAACATCCTCATGCACACTTTCCTATGACTTAACACATCTTCCTATGCACCTTATATGTAAATTTTTATATCATGTTCTTTACTACCTCGTGTTACAACTTTGGAAGGCCTCTTCCTCATGTGGTCTCCAATCTAAGAAATTCTTCACGAGCACCAAAATTCTTAGCATGTAGTGCCCACATTTTACACACACAATTACAACAAGAAATACCGGGATATTTTTTTGACTTACATTGCTCACTACACACAACACAACAAGGGCTCCAAGTACTGAAACCTGACTCGCATATGAAAATCACATAAGTCATCGACTCACATAGACACATGAAGACAACATAGGCATGTCGATGCCACACTTTTCCATATGAATGGTTACAATAAATGACCCAACCACAGAAAAATGACTTTAGGAATGGTGAACCCTCAACACATCATTTCTTTAATTGTATTTTAGTTAAGATTAACACTCCAAGAACATTATTGTGCAAGGATAACTTTCTCCTTTTTCCATCTACAGAAACTTTAAGTTCATTCCACATTTAATTTACAGTTCGACCATTTTAAGTTGGCCTTTTATTCTTTACAAATTTTTCCATAACTTGCATACTTATTTGGCATAATTCGAATGCATATAAAATACTTAATTATCTTGTTCTTATGTTAAGAATCTTCTTCTCGAACATAGTTTCAATGTCTACCCTTTTACTCTTACAACTCAAATGAATGTGACTTGGTGTCCATAAAGCGATATTAGGATTTAACAGGATTTAGATACAAGATAGCTTTTTACCAAAACATTCTTCGATCACGGAATAGTTATTTCCCTACCATAGTTAGTCTAATTCAATGACTTGAGGAGTTCCATTTGTTTTATATATGTATTTTGTTTTCTCGAAGGTTGATCACACCATGGCGATTCATATTATTTGAAAACAAAAGAATATATTTAATTGAGATATAAGATCTCCAAGAGTGGCATTATTCCAAACCTCAAATACCATTTTTACTCTTATATGCTTTATTTTCTACGTCACGTTATGGCCTTATTATTAGCATTGTCTTGTAAAAAGAGTTACGAAGTGTTTGTCCAACCTCTTGAAGACATGAATGATTAGAAGACTTGAAGCTACACATGAACCCTAAGTTAACATCCAAATCAACTAAGGTTTAGATTAATTCCAACTTCACCTAAGGGTCTACCCCTCAACTATATATGCATTTTAAGCAAGAGGACATATTTATGCTAAACCACCTTCACGAAAGGACCAAGGTGTTATGTTGAGAGAAACCAAGGTAACACATTTAGCTGAGTGGAGCTAAGGGGTTCAATAACAAGAGTTTAAGACCTAGAACAACTAAGTCACAACCTCCATCTATGTCATTTGGATCCAACAGGATTTCACTCGATGAAGAACTTTAATTTTAAATCTATCTTCGGATGACAAGGTAGTCCGCTAGGCTATGAAGGAGGAGTTAACTCTACATACTCCAAGATAAAGTTTGACTGTGTCACTCCTATCAGACGGGTTTAAGACAATGTCACTAAACATACTGACTAAGACAATAAGCCCATTCTTGAGCTCTGATTTTCCTAAATTAGGATGTTCCATCAAGTGCAAAGATTAAGTTCATCCTACGGTTTTCAATGTCTTCTATGGTAAGGAGTATTGCACAAGAAAAAACAAGTTATGTCTCGATATTGAACAAGGGTAGAGTGTTTCGATTTAATTCTCTTTATTACATTTACAAAGTATGAATGCACAAGATGACTCATTAATCATTTATTGAACACTAAATATGTACTATACAGATATTACTTCAAATTCATTTACTATATATAAATATCAAACCTTTTTACCATGTGTACTATGAATCAATTTGAACCTATGATTAAATGCACATTTCCTAGATGTCCTTATAACTAGCATCATCATAGATATCATCAAATTATCAAATATATCCTTCGTAACATGAGACTACATTATACATTTATTCATTTAACAATGAACTATATAATTACAATGATAATTAATGCACTACACAACGCCTTTACGTCATCATTCTTTCATCCTATAAAAACCGCGTGAGCAAGATATCAACGATAAATCGCTGGCATGGCATCCACCTAATCTAACAAAATTATCATTTTTCAACATCCCATTTACATATGATAATAATTACAATTTTCAATCGAAATAAAAGATTTAGAGACATGTATTCATTACATTTCATTTTACTTCTTTTTGTAACAAAGGAGAGAGAAAGAGGAGGAAGAGAGAGAAAACACCATTTGTCAAAAGTTCTATTTCACACAAGTTACACTATAGAGTTCTAAAATTTTATTTGCATGTGTTAAAGTTTCCATGGTGGTTTGGCAACCCGACGAGGTCCCACAACTTTCTATTTTTACATTTTCTTACTAGCTACAAAAACGTTCAAAACGGGCTCGGAGGCTAAGAAACCGCTTCCAAAAGTTGTCTTCCGATGAGAACGCATACCACGATTAAATTTCTACGTGTCCCTAGATATACCAAGAGTTTATAGCAACTAAAGAAATTGGGAAAAAGTGAATGGTTTTTCGCGGTTGGTGGCTAGTTTTCCGGGGCCACTTAGTAATAGTTGGCCCAATGCAAATTAAACAAAAGTTAGCTCAAGGGCTCAAAAACCACGTCAAAACGACGTTTGATGGATGAGCACGCAATGAGACACTTCCTACAATTTCCCTATATAAGGAGAATTCATTGGATTCGACGGGACTGAGAACTAGAAAACCATTTTCAAACGGCGATAAGTTTTCTGGGTGACAAGTCGAAATTGGTCCAGTTTAACCTCACAAACCGTGACCGAGGCCTCACAAAATGGCTTTGCCAAACTATCCAAAAAGTGATTTTCCCTAAACTAAATGTTCCATGCAATTTTCTAGTATAAACTCTAGAGGTTTTGCGAAGATGGGAAATAATTTCTCTATCCAAGTTTTAAATGGCGGTTCAAAACGAAAGCCAACTTTCTAGATTTAACAACTTTCTACTACTTGTAAAATAGTGTAACAAGGCTCCTATAAGAGCGTAAAAATATCTCATATGTTCGTTTGGGGTCAATCCAAAGGTCAAGGTGACTCCTCACATACCAAGGTACACAAATTAAGCTTAACATCTTGTTTTTAGAGTTACGAAGGGTACTTAATGAGTCTTCAAAAATGTAAAAATTAACTATTTAAACAGGGAGAAGGTCAACATTATTACTGGGAAGTCAATCTCGTCTTGTCGATAAACCAAGATTGAAGTGATCTAGTTGGGTAAGAAGTTTTCTAAATCACCTCAGAATGAGGGTGGAAGTTCATGGTTTAATGCAGAAGAGTTATTTTGATTTCGTGAGTTACGACACGACATTTCATTGTTTTTACAACGAGTTGATATAAACATTTAACTGTATTAAAATCCTAATATTTTAAAATTCTATTAAGTTACAAAAGAGAACTAAAACACGAGAATTATGAGAGGTAAGGGAAGATGAACCATGCCTGGAAGGAACGGAGTCGGTCAAACCCATAGGCTTCGGTTTAGCATCTTGCTTGAGCACTTTGTCAACTAGTTCACGAGCCTCGATCTAACCTCCATATCGTCACACAAACTTCCCGATCACTTGAAGTTTTTGTAACAAAATAAGTTTCCCATTATGTTCTGACAATTTTCTAGGGCCTACACAAGGCTCTATCCTTGCACACTAGTGAGAGAATGTTGGCAACAAATAAAAGCTCTACACTGCCGAGTGTAGTTGCTTGAAAGTTTCTAAAGCCTTTTGAATAGATCCATTATGTGCATATCCTGAAATCATGGCATTCCATGAGACAACATTTCTTTGAGGCATTCTATCAAATAGTTCACATGCCTTTTCAACAAATCCATTTTGTGCATATCTTACAATCATGGCACTCCATGAGACCACATTTCTTTGAGGCATTTTGTCAACTATTTCTCCTACCCTATGTGTATGCTTTTCTCCAACTGTATAAAATGTCAAAAAACCCTTTTCCATAATTCTTTGAAGGATGTCCATACCCAATTTAAAACACTTATTTTGGCATAGCTGAGAGGGTGTTGGAAAAGGTTGTTAAGTGTTGCTTTACAACTGCCAAATACATTTCCTTCAAAGTTTCAAAGGCCTTTACAACAAGCTCATCTATGAATACCCTGAAACCATTGCATTCCATGAGATGAAATATCTGAGGCATTTTTCGAACAATTCACATGCCTTGAATACACTTCCACATTTTTCATACATACCAACTATGACACACTTCCACATTTTTCACGCATATCAACTATGACACTTGCAAGTACAAAATATTACAAAAAACCAGATTCTATTGTTCATACCTGTTCCAAAGCTTCCATTTAGGCACAGGCTGGACGTACGCTGGAAAATGTAAATTGATTGGGTTGGAGGCCTGAAATGGAGCAGCTTCCTATGCGTCCACCAAAGCATTTACAACTACAATATCTGACAAAACCCCTCTATCCTTTCTTTTTGCGTTGATAGATGCCCATGCGATTCAAGGGCTCATTTTTTTAACACACGGAAGTGGGAGGATGCTTTGCATAGGTCTTAACAACCATGGTCCTCCCTGAGATGACATTTGGTGAGGCATTAAAATAGATCAGGCCAAATAACTACCCAAATATCAACCCTCGAGCTCGAACAGAGCTAAACGCCTCAAATAGATTGAGCAATATCTAGAACAAATCGAAAGCTCGAAGCTGGAAAAGAAAAGACAAAAAAATAAAAATAAATCACGGCTAACCATATATGAACTGAAGAAAGGGGAAACCATCAAAATAAAGGAAAAATATATTAAACCACTGAGCCACGACCAGAGATGCAATGATTACAGGTTAAAAACAGAAATTTTTGGCACGCTAACTCTATATGGCCGCCTCCAAAAAACCCCAAGCAATCAGCCAAAATGACCAAAGTGAAATGCGATGGAGATTTTTTTCTTTTTTTTTTCTTTTGCCCTAATAGTTCAACTGAGTTACTTTACCATGGTTAGCCATAACTACGGTTACTTTAAATAAACCCTTATCTTATGCCATGTCCACGTATGTGTGGTGGAATAATTTTATTATTATTTGCATGGTAATGGGTGGGTATGATTATGTTTAACCTTAGTCAAAAGGGACCGTCAGTTATCCTCCACCCGAAATGCATTCACACAATATATATATATATATATATATATATATATATATATATATATATATATATATGAATTTATTAAATTTTAATATAATTTTATGGTGGCACTACATAGCACCTATGACACCTTTTTCCTTTTCTTACGCATTGTTGTCATCCTAAAATTCTCTTCTTTTGAATTCAAGCTTCAAAAATTTTGAGTCTGTACCTTGGAGTATTGGATCACGTCGAGCCTGACATTGTTTGCAGTTTTCCCATTCATGGAGAACAATTTGAAAGTTAGGCGTAATGGTGAAGTTTCTTCCCTTATTTTTATTTTCTTCTCACAGATTGGGAATGACAGGAATATCTTCCCATTATTTTTTACCCCAGAATCCATGGGTAATACGTGGATATCTCGATTGGATGTGGTTTGGCCATGTTTCAAGTGTTAGTGGAAGCCTCTATGCATCCAAACGACACAACTCCAAGGGTTAGTACTCAAATAAGCATAGGATTTTCGTGTGTCCCAGGTTCAAAATGAAGGTAAAACAAGCTCAAATCAGCTAAGTATGGAAGGTTCAATGGACGACGACACGTGCCTCATCGGCGCAACTTCAAGAGTCAAAGTCGGGGTAGTTCTCAAACTTACGCCAATCCTCCATGTGTCCCAGGTCCAAAAAGAGAAAGAGTCGATTGTTAAAATTGACTAAGTATGGGTAGGTTGGCGAAGTCTCCACGTGCCTTAACGGTGCCATTTCGGAAGTGAAATCAAAGGGTCAATCTTCAAATGAGCACCATCTTGCCACGTGGTGAAAGTCAATGGAGAGAAAAATTTGGCCATTGAAAATTCCAAGACCGGAAGAAGGAGACACGCGTCATCTTGACACAATTTTAAGAGGTGTTTCCAAAATGAAAACTCAAATGAGCGCCAGCCCTCCATGTGTCTAGGGATCAACATAGGTCAAGTAGGAAATAGACCTGAATTGGCTAAGTATAAAGGAACCGGTGGAGCTCTCCACATGTCAGCTTGGCGCAACTTCAAATACAAAAAAATGTAAAAGGCATCCACAGTCCACTCCAATCAATTCCTTTCATGTGGGTGGCCCAAATTTAAAGTTGTAGAAAGCAAATCGAATGGCCCATGTTTTAATTGGCAAAATAATAAAATGGCCATATATTTAAAAACCTATTTTTTTCCACCATTAACGTTTCTTTGCAAATCAAGAATTCAAAAGGGCATGGATGATTGGAATAAGTTGTAATTGTTTCTTGCTTGCTCGAGGAAGTTATAACCGTCTCTTGTGAGCTATATCATGAGCTTTCAAAGCCATTGTACAAGGTTGGAATTTTGATATTCTGAAACTGTAATTTTGAATTGGAAGAAATCAATACAAAGGTTCTCCCCTTTTCCTTTGTTTCTCTTTCCTTCTTACTCTGATCTGTGAATCATTTAATCTTTGCATGCTTAGAAACTTTGTGTTCTAGTTGATACAATCTCAAGAACTTTGAGTCTGTGGATTGTGCCCATTATAAATGTGAATGATTATATTCTATATCTCATTTGTTCAATACATATAAGGGTTTTCTCTGCCATCTCTTTTCCCTGAAAGTATTGTCATCTTCTACCTCCCTCCTCTCTTCAAGTCTTCTATCCTCATGTATTGATAAATTTTTAGGCATAAAACACATTTCAAGATATCAGGAAACCACCATTGAATGAAATATTGTGTATTTGTACATAGGTTTTTCCTTTCTTTCAATAAGGAACCTATCCCATTTAAGAGGAGGGACTTGCTTGTCCCTTTGACCGTGGTTTCACTCCAAGTGCAAATCAAAACCCAATTGTTTTTGGTGACTCATTTGGGAATTTTTCAACAAATTTCCTTTCTTAAAAGAACAATTAATTTGATCATTTCTTTGATCTGGTGACTCTAAGATATACTCATGATAGAAGGGCTCTTGGAATTGAAGATCCCCAATTTCAACTCTTGAATCAACAAGGTTTTCAACTTCCTCGAACAAGAAGAAATAGAAGAGCTCATTCCATAAGCACACCTCTATATTGAATATAGAGCTTACGGTAGTAGCATTCCTCAAGCACTAATATTTTTCCTAATCTTATTGGTGTCCTAATTCCATTTCAAGCAATATTTCCAAGAATGGCAGCACCTCGACCTTGGGGACAAAGAGTTGGGCCTCTGGCTCTTCCTCAACCATTACATGAGTTACCTAGGGGTAACAGGAATAATTTTCCCAAATTTAGAGGTGATGGAAAAGTACACCCTGATGAACACATTGCAACCTTCATTGTTGCATGTGGGGTCCTTGGAGTTGAACATGAGGATGTCTCTATGAGGTTGTTTGTGGAAACCTTGCAAGACAATGTTGCAGATTGGTTTTACCATCTTCTTGTTGGGACCATCATTGATTGGACTACTATGAGGATTGAATTTGAGTAGCGTTTCAAACCTGCTGAAGATGTGCATGCTTTGCTAGCTCGGTTTATCAAATCAAGAAGGATCCATATGAGCCTATGAGATAATTTGTGGCCAAGTTCAACAAGTTGGTTAACAAGATTCCACTAGATACTAGGCCTGTTGATCAGATTCAGAAGTGTTTCTTCTTGAATGCTCAATTTTCAAGTAAGTTATGCCCTCATGAGAGAAAATCTTACAAATTTGGATGTTGATCGAGAGATTGGTACATCGAGTGTGGAAGATGAATTGATTATGTTTGGCAAGTGAAAAGGAGTTTTTCAAATCCAAAGCATATTATTCTTCCCCTTCTCCTAGAGGTAATGTGAATCATCGGTTGGTGCAAAATCGCTAATGACCTCATTTCCATAAAAAAGCAATTAGCTCAAAGCATGCTCCATATTAAGATGTTCCAAGGAAGAACTTTCAACCTAGGAACCACTTTCCCTCTTCTCAAACCAGGTTGGCCATTGAAGGTCCACCCCTCAAGGTGCCTATTAATGCTAATTGTGAGGTTCTTGAGCCTGATGATGAGGAAGAAGATGGGCTCTATGATGAACAAGAAGAGGAAGTTGATGAAGAAGCTGGAGGAGCCGAGGTGGTTCTCGAGTTCATTTCCTCACCACTGATGGTGTGGATGATGAAGATGAATATGATGATATAGTGGTGAGATGAGCAGTGAGTCATATGATGTTATGACTTGAGAGAAGACCAACAAAAAGGAAAAGTGGTGCAACTTTGTAAAAAGATCCAAGGAGTACCCCATCACCATCCCGGTGGTTGCAACAAGAGGAGCTCCTATTCCTACTACTTCCACCCAAAAGGTAAGCTTTTCTAGTCCTCTATACCTTGACAATTTGTTAGGAATATCTATGTTGTAGTGTGAACATAGAATATTATGTAAGTGATTATATTATCTAGGATAATATAATATGTGTTGTAATAATTAATTACATTATTGTAAATGTAATTATGAGTGGGTGAGTAAATATTGTTATGAGTTGTTGAGTAAAGAAATCATTAACAATATTAGTTTTGTTAAAACAAAATCTCACGTAAAATAGCATGGAGTTGTTTTAGGAGTTATGTGTGGAGATATTTATGGAGATTATATCTCTTTAAATATAGGAACAACATCTCCTATTTAAATGGATGTAATACTTCTATGAATGCATCAAGAATAAAGAGTAAGATTTCAAATTTTCTTTATGCAATTATGATATTAATTTTCATTTGCTAACAGAAGCTAGGTTTGATGCAAGAAATTTCAGTGCTTTCATGATCAAATCCGTCTCAAATGAATATATATCATAGTTTTCATTTCCGATGTATTGGTTTTTTATAATAAAAGAACGTGCGAGAATCACATGCTGGTCAAGAAACTACAGACTAAAAATTTCAGCGGAACCTAGTACGTAGTTTGGAAGAAATACGTATTTTACTATGCAGCTATCAAATTAAGCAAATCAATTCTTCTACTGAAATTTTCTCCAATTTTCAATAATGTTGAATTGTTAATCAAGTTCTTGACTTGCTTGGAGGTTAAAAGGTATTCAATATAAAATTTTAAAGTACTTGATTCAATTTTGTATTTTTATCGATATTGTACAAAATAATGGAGAAACTAAATTTGATTGAAAAGTTTGAAGGACAAGATTTCCATACATGGCAACTACGAGATGCAATTACATTTAATAGAAAAGGATCTATGGGATGTGGTGAAGTCTAATTCAACTCCACCCAACCAAAGAAGCGAATTGGAAAAGTGGAATGCAAAAGATCGAAAAGCCCTTCTAGGCTGAAGTAGAGCGATTGGGAAGTCTACTCAACTGATGAAGAACTTTCATGTCCTAGTGATGAGGATTTCCTATGGTAGACTCTTTTCTTGTTGGAGGATGGAGGCAATGGAGGAAGGAGGAAAATTAGCGTCCTCTCGTCATTCACCAATGATGGGATCGCAACTCAAGGCTCAAAATATTGAATGTGGTGATATTTTATTTCGAAAAGATTATGTGGTGTGTTTATGGTAGGTAAAAAAAATGGAGAAACTAGTTTCATGTTTTGATTTTAATGTGTTCACATAGACTAACAATCGCTTCCAGTGTCTTCCTTTGGTGTGGAAGAAGAAAATGCGCTACTTGGCTCGGCTTACGGGGAAAATCATCTACGTACGGTCCTCTACCGCTAAATCTTTTCCTCTATATCACTTAAATGGAAGGTACTTCGTTGGAAGGTGATCGATTCGATGAAGATGTTCATATGACAAGGATGATCATTAGCAGCCTTCCAGATCTAGATAGCAAGATCCATGCTCTGATGACTACTCAGAAAAGTTTGATGTTTCAGGAGCTCTTACCCCATGTTCACACTAAGGGGGCGAATGGTAGGAATATCTATGTTGTAGTGTGAACATAGAATATTATGTAAGTGATTATATTATCTAGGATAATATAATATGTGTTGTAATAATTAATTACATTATTGTAAATGTAATTATGAGTGGGTGAGTAAATATTGTTATGATTTGTTGAGTAAAGAAATCATTAACAATATTATTTTTAATGAAAAAATAAAATCTCACATTTAATAGCATGGAGTTGTTTTAGGAGTTATGTGTGGAGATATTTATGGAGGATATCTCCTTAAATATAGGAACAACATCTCTATTTAAATGGATGTAATACTTCCTATGAATGCATCAAGAATAAAGAGTAAGATTTCAAATTTTCTTTATGCAATTATGATATTAATTTTTAAGAATTCTTGTCCAACAAATGATATCCGGGTGATAGATCAAAAGCTCTTCCTACTCCTAGTAGTGATTCCCCATCCACATCTGGATATTTTGACATTATAGACCATCTTAAAAGGCAAGATTCAGATTTATGAGGCGAGATTTCTATCAAACCCAACCTAAAGCCTTTGCCAAAATGGTTAACTTTGTAAATTATAAATCTAAAACCCACCCATTCTTCTAAGGTCTTTTCCCACTCTTCTTCTTTGCCTCAACCAGAATGTTGTGGTATAGTCACTTCACCCAATGAGAAGATAAAATCCTTTTATGTGACTCTCCTCATTTGTTGGCAATATAAACATACACAAATTAAACCATGTGAATTAATGTCATGAATTTTGGTGCATCCGATAATGTAATGCAAAAATTTGCTCTTGCTTTGGGTCTAACTCTAACCCACACTTATGGCTCTTGTTATTCCATGGAAAGTAGAGAAGTGCCTTTGGTTGGAAAAATCAAGGATGCGACAGTAGTTGTTATCCATATTTCATCCCCTGGAAAAATATTGGATCAACCACGACCCCACATAGAAAGAACTTTGAGAAACTCATTTAGATCTTGTAAATAGGTCACGACTAGACTAAAAATGAATTATGAATAGCACACAACGCATAATAAGGTTAGAAAAGAAGGGGCATCGGTTGAATAGTCGATGCATGGGGTCTTAACCGATGGAGAGTGCCAGTGTTTGAGCGATTCTAATTCAAGATCAAATTGAGAGGGTTTCCAAACGACTAAGCAGAATTCCACGTGTCCTAGGTCAATGAAATATGACCTCGCCACAAAGTTAACCAAAATATAGAAATTAGGCGACAATGGAGGAAGCACCATGTGTGCAAGCCTAAACTAACAGATCTAAAGTGGGCCATCGGGGAAAGTTAGTCTTTTGCCCCGTTATCCCAAAGGTGTAAAAGTTACAAAATGGGCCACAACTCTACCCCGAAGGAAAATCTCGTAGTGTTTGAGCCCAAGTTAAGGTCAAAGTGGGAGTTGGAGGAAAATGTGAAAATTTTCCTTTTATCAAAAAGACACGAGAGAAAAAAATTGAAGTGCATCTCCCTAGCCAACCAAAGGGTGCCACGTGTCCAGCGGAGCGTCGGGGGTCCGTGGGAGTTTTTGAGTTTTGCATTTTTGTGGAAAAGGGGAAAAGATAAATCACAGATCCATGAACCCAATTTTTCCCTAATGTGAAACACTTTATTTTGCCCCGTATTAAAATGGAGATCCATTTTTCAAACTATTTTCCCACCCATTTATACGAACCCAATACAAACTTTGAAGGGGCATATCTTTCGACTCAGGGCTCAAAATATTGCAAATCTTGCACTATTAGAAGCATCTCGACGTCCTCTACACCATGAAAAGATAAAAAATCATTTTTTCAATCGACATCATGGTAGGTGAAAAATGGAGAAAAATATTTGATCTTTTAATGTAGAATCTTCTTGCCTCAACAACCAGATCAAATTCAATGCTCCACTATTTCTTCCTCCTTGAAGGAACCGCATAAGGATTTGATGCGATTAAGACAAATTTGGAAAAAAATGTTATGGGAGACATTAAATAGTGGTGGTTGAGCTTGGAGTTGTTTTCCCGCTTCTTTCTTTTTCTCCCGTCTCTATCGAATCTATAAATACATGATTTGGACTCGTTGTAAAGGGTTGTACATTCTTTTGTTTTGCGCTCCCCTTGAATTCTAACAAAGGAATTCGTGGAGTTCATGCCTTCCATTAAAATTGTAGTATGTTCTTGCCTCTAGCTGTTTTGTAATGCATTGTATCAATCTCTTTTTTATAAAACATGTTTTTGATCGATTCTAGATCCTTTCTGCTGTCTCTTACTTTTTAGCATCTAGTCTTTCATTATAAATTTGGTTATCTGTTCTTGATTATTTTATGTATTTTGTTGGTTTGTGTCTATCAAAAAATAATGTTAGTCATTCCTTTGGTGCATCACCTTATAGTTTAGTCATTTCTTATTTCTTATATCCCTTTTTATCCCCTTCTCCTTGGAAAATTTTATATTAGGTATAGAGATAGATCCTCTACAAGTTCTCATGTATGCACATAAATAGAGGAATAAGAACCACCGACTAAGAAAACATTAATATCTGGAGAGCTTTCCCATTTGTAAGGTTCCATACCTTGGGAAAGTTCAATGTTATGCGGATCACACCAAATGACTCTCTGCCTTAGAAAAGAAGATCTATAGAACTCATTTGGGGGTCTTTGTGATTTTTCACTAACAAATTTTGGCAATCTGATGGGATAGAGAATTCTCTATCTTATCACAATAATATTTATGTGCACTTGTTGTGATTCCAACTTTTAAGAAGTTTCAAAATTGTACATCTGGTGACTCCAAAAGAAACAAATTTGTTGGTTTCATCGATCTAAGCAAGTTCATGAGAAGGATACAAAAAAGGTCTAGAACAAGATAGGAAGGATATTTTGTACACATACACTTGTCTCTAGATAGAAGGAAAGAAGAAGAGCAAGAGGTCTCCATCTCCCCCAAGAAGAGCCTTGTCAATATAACCTCCTCCTAGTAGGTCGTTCATTCAAACAAGAAGGGTACTCGGGCTAACATAGAATGGCTCATCCAAATCCTTATGTCAACTTCACTGGTAGCACTCACTCACCCTGAATGCACAAAATCTAGTCCCAATTGCAGCATTAAAGAGCATCCCATATTTCATTAGGAGAACAAGACTCCTCGTAATGACCATGTCCAAGATATTGCAAATTTCATACAATCCATGAGATCCATGAGATGGATATTATAGTCAAGTTTCTAGCCTCTTCACTCAAAGGTAAAGCTTCACAATGGTTCAGGAGCCTTGAAGCAGGTTCTATTCAAAATTGGAACCAGCTATGCACAACTCTTCACAACTAGTTTGGAGAAAAAGGTGATAACTTATCTTTATTGGAGCAAATGACAACAATCAAGAGAGCCCCGAATGAGCAACTGACGAATTCAACCTCAAATTTCAACAGACTTGGGATAGGATTCCAATAGCAGTAAAGCCCACTAATGAAGGTTCCTTCTTATAATTTCTTAGGGCTTTAAATTCTAATATTTCTTTGATGATTCAATCAATGGGGGCACAACCTTACCTACAGCTTATAGCCTTTGCATATGAGCTGAGAACCATTTGATTCAGGCTAGCAAACTTACCCTTAGGCCATCCATGCCCCTTTACCCCGAGTTAGGAAACCAAAGTAAAGCCAAACATGCACATTAGATCCTATACCAACCCCTAGGAGTCAAAGTTTAGTTGAAGCCTCCAATTCATCATCTAACACCTCAAAGGAGCTTCAGGAAGTGATGAAACAACTACAAAACTTGGGAAATGAGCTAGTAACCATCAAAAGACAACATGCTCATATTTCTAGGCCATATAAGCCTCAGGCTTAGTATCAGGCTAGACCCCCATATCAGCAAAATAGACCACCATCCCGAGGTATAAATCAAAGTCAACATCAAGGGCAACCTCAAGCTTCTAGACCTTTCAGGTCATATGACCCAAACATGGTTTCAATATCAATGGGATTGGTTCCAACACAAAATAACATGGCACAAGAGAATGAATGGTGTTTCCCATATAATTAGCCACATAATCAGTCGATGTGCTTCAATGGTACATTAAATCAGGATCTGATGGTGCAAACCATTGGTGTGTCACAAGAACCTAGCCACGAATAAAGTTAGCAACAAGGAGATCAGCAAGAGGAACCCCCAAATGAAACTATGCTTGTCAATTGATAGGATGAAGACTTCTATGGAATGAATCAAACTCCTTATCAAAGTATAGTTACCAATACACGGTCTAAGAGGAGAAATATTAGAGAAGGACATTCACCAAGCTCAGGTGATCCTCAACCCTCTGTCATTCAGCAAGGTATTGGAATTCAAAATATAACTCCTAATGTGCAAATTCAATCCAAGCCACCTTCCAGACCTACTCAGGCACCGGTTGTAATAGCCTAGGTGCAAGAGAAAAATGTTCCTGGGAAGGGGCAGCAAAAGGATAGCTCATTCAACATCATTGAGCAAATGAAGAGGACAAGTGTGAACATTTCACTATGGGAGTCATTGGCCATTCCAGGTAGAGATGTATTGCAGACGCTATACAAAATTGGTTAAGCTCAAATCACACCCCTAACCAGCAAGAGAAAGTGCTTAATAATACAACTCAACCTGGGGAAAACCATCGAGAACAAGGTAAGAACCTGAGACCTCCTCCATTCTATGTTTCATTGATTATTGGAGACAAATTGGTGCATAATTGTATGATTGATTAGGGACAAGTAGTTATGTAATGCCCAATAAAATAGCTAATCAACCTGGGTCTCCAATATGAATTCATCTCTAGAGGGGTAGTGTAATTAGATGGGACAACAATGAAAACTGTTGGAATCATCAAGGATCTGAGCCTCACTCTGCATGCCTACCCCAATGTGACTATTTTGCAGAACATATCAATTATAGATTTGCCACCACATTTTGCTTTGTGTTTGTCCAGGGACTTCAATGCCAAAATTAGAGGCTATTTGTCTACTGATTGGTCACATATGCTCTTTAGAACAAGGTATGGGGAAAAGGCCACAATCATATCTGAGCCCATTGTTGATTATCATATTGAATCTTATGTGCCTAGCCCAATCAATGCCAATTGCTCAACTTTTGATCAAGAAGACCTCCTAAGCACTTGTGAAGTAGATACCAAGGTGGGATGTATCCTAGAATTGACTCTCGATGAGTGGGCCAATAAAGACATGTTTTTGAACCCTATAAGGAGATGGAAGAATCTGATCTAGGCATCTACTATCTACATGAAGAGAATCATCCTCGTCCCGACCTAATTAAGCTAGAATATAAAGATGACAATGAGGTATGGCAATTGTTCTTTGATGGCTCAAGGATCGCAGACAACTAGTTGGAGGAGGAGCTATGATTATGTCCCCCAAAGGTATGGAATATTATTCAGCCTTCAAATTTCTATTTGCTCGCTCAAATTACACTATTGAATATGAGGCTTTGGTCCATGGTCTTCATTGGGCAAGGAAGCTAGGAATCAAGAAATTGCAAGTGTTTGGTGACAATTAACTAGTTTTCAATCAAGTTGAGGACTTAATGCTATCAAGAATGACCTGCTCAAGAACTACAAGAGTATGGTATTGGATCTCATGGAGGATTTCAAGGCCTTGACATTGTGTCCATACCTAGGAAGGAGAACGGTCTTTGATAGGCTTGTAGAATGAGTTGAAGCAACATTTGATGTGGTTGACAACATCAAAAGAGATAAATAACAACCACATATCCATATAGTCATGAGGCCAACAGTGCTAGATAAAACACATGTTGGAAGGTGTTTGAGAATGATCAACGTAGATCATTAATTTTTACAAGAAGAAGTGAATTCTCGGTTAGAAATCAAAACAGATTAGAGAAGCAATATGGGAATCAAATAGTACATATACATATAAACAAGCTTCCCAAAGTCTTAGTGACATTAGAATCTATCTTCAATCCTAATGATCATTTTAGAAAAGAGAAGACTCACATATAGATCAAATGATAAGATTCATAGTCAATCCCAGGTTGGAGAAGGAAAAACACTTCAAATTGGAAAAGTAGCCACCGAGCAAGAAAAGTATGAATTCCTAAAACTTTTCCAAGAATTTCCAGATGTATTTGCTTGGAGCTTTGAAGACCTAAGAGGGTTAATCCAAAGCTAGCACACCACAAATCAAACTAGATCCAGCCGCTCAACCCATCGTAAAAGTAGAGACCAAAATCCACACATTGAGCCTCTGATGAAGAAAGATCTAAACAATTTGATAGAGGCAAGTATCATATTTCCAATCAAACACTCAAGCTAGGTTACAAACCTGGTCCCGATTAGGAAGAAAAATGCGAGATTTAGGTTATGTGTATATTTTCAGACTTAAACAGAGCTTCCCTCAAAGATCACTACCCACTCCCTTCAATGGAGTAGATCTTGTAAGTGGTGTCTAGATCAGGTAGATTCTCCCTCCTAGATGGCTACTCAGGGTAGAACAAGATCATGGTGAAAGAAGATGATCTGTTCAAAACAACTTTCACCACCAAATGGGGCATCTATGCCTTGAAAAACTACCATTTGGATTGTCCAATGTCGAGCCAATTTTCAAAGGGAAATGGATATGGCATTCAAAGGATTGAAAAATAAAATAGTATTGATTTATCTAGATGATATTACGATGTTTTCCAAAAATGCAACAGACTACCTTTTCCACCTAAGCCAGGTGTTTTGAATATGCAGGAGTTTTGGGGTATCATTGAACCCTAAAAAATGCATATTCTTGGACCATACTGAGGAAGGCTTCTAGGCCATATTGTATTAAAGGAAGGATTGTAAATTGACCTAGAGAGATTTGAAGTAATAAGAGCATTGCCATTGCCAAGCCACAAGAAATATCTTCAAAGATTCCTGGGAAAAATCAATTTTTTCTCGCAGGTTTGTACCAAAATTTGCTGCCCTTGTTAAGCCAATAACATTGATGTTGAAGAAGAGCTTAGCATTCAGGTGGATAGCTGAAGGAAAGGAAATATTTGAGGCCATCAAAGAAGCTATATCACAAGCCCCAACTCTTGTGAATCTAGATTTCTCTAAAGACTTCATATTGTATGCCTTTGGTGGCAGTGACACAATTTTTGCAATCTTAGTTCAACAGAACAAAGAAGGTACAAAAAAACCAATTGCTTTCTTCAGTCAAGGTCTGGAAGACTATGAAGTGAGATACTCCTTCATCGAAAAGCAAGTCTAACAGTAATCAGAGGATTAAATAAGTTTAAGCATCTAGTTTCAAATAATAAAATCCAATTATTGGTCTCCCATGCGGGAGTTAAAGAATTCCTTCTCAGTAAGGATTTGAATGAAAAATGTGCAGGATGGATTACATCAAGGTCACTAAGTTATTCTATGGGAAGGGTTGTGTGCACAACTAGATCGAGTAAACAAGACGAAGCAAATGGTGAAAAGGAGGTTGTTTTTGTTCTACAGATAATCAAGAGGAAGGAAATAATGATGTACCTACTCCTTATTGGAATCAAGATAGGTGCACTTCCTTCAAACATTCATGTGTCCTCATGGGATGAGTAAAGAAAAAAGGAGACATTTCAAACTATAGGCCATCCCATATGTTCTTATTGATGGTGTCTTGTTCAAAAGAGACATCAATGACATTCTACTTGAGATGCATTGAGACAATCAGGTTGAGAGAGTGTTACAAGAATTCCATGTTGAAGCAGCTGGAGGCCATTTTCCTCCAAGGGTGACAACACTCAAGATCATGAAGGAGGGTTATTATTGGCCTAGATTGTTTAGTGATTGCTATGCATGGATCAAAAAGTGTAAGAATTGTGCATTCTTCAAAGGAAAATAAAGTTAGCAAAGACGTCTTCCATTGCACCCAATTTCATTGACCAAACTTTCATGCAATGGGGATTAGACTTCATTGGAGTCATCAATCCAAATTCAAGCCAAGGCCACAAATGGATTCTGACAGCAATAGACTATATCACCAAGTGGACCGAGGCAGTGGCATTCAAGGAAGTTGATGAGTCTAGTATACTAGATTTCTATGAAGGGATAGTGACCAGATTTGGATTGCCAACCACCATTATATCGACAATGCATTAGCATTCATAGGTTCCAAGATCACAGGATGGGCTGTTAAGAATGGGAATTACTTGAACACTTCATCAAACTATTACCCTCAAGGTAATGGCCAAGCTGAGTCCACAAACAAGAACTTGCTAAAGATCATCAGAAGAAATCTTGATGAAAATTAGAGAACCTGGCACACAAAGCTCAAATCGGCCTTATGGGCTGATAGGATAACACCCAAGAGATCTACAAGAAGCTCTCCATTCAAAATTTTCTATGGGAAAGAGGAAGTGTTTCCTTTATCACTTGAGTTGCCAGCATTGTAGCTCGTGAAGTAGCTAGAGATGTTTGAATTTGAACCGATGGAGGCTAGGTATGCGAGCTGATAGAATTGGAAGAAACCAGAGAGCATGCACTCCAAGCAATAGAGAAGGATTAGGCCTTAATCAAGAGATGCTTTGACAAAAGGAAAAAACAAGGACCTTCCAGGAAGGAGACCTGGTTTTGAAATGGGATGCAGATCGGAAAAACCAGGAAGGCATTCCAAGTTTGATGCCATTTAGAGTGGCCCCTACATGGTCACAAGATGTAAAAGTAGCAATGATTTCCAATTGTCTACGTTGGATGGTGAGGAATTATAGAATCTATCTTAAACACTGCTACTAGAAGGAAGGTTATCACCTTGTACATATTAGTTAATTCATTTTCCTCTAAGTGCTTGTGCACATTGTCTTGCTATAGTTTAGGTTTCTTTTCTCCTAAGTGCTTTACACGCTCTGCATGTTCTATTTGGAGTATGTATGATTTCAAATTTTGTATATAGTTGTGGTGTTGTTTTGTTGCTCTTATGCAGTCCATTCGAGAGATAGATGAAGCCCCGGGTCAAAAAAAATTTCTACTCTCAGAAACCTTTGTTTCGAGATTTCTTATGAAAATTGAGAGTGCAAATAGTCGAGCTCGTGAATTAGAGGCATAATCAATATGAGACCATTGTTTTTGACTCCATGCCCAACGATTATGACAAGGCAATTTGTATTTTCATCTAGCAAGCAGATACCCCTGTGAGTTGCCAAATTGTTATCCGTATTTCACCTCCTAGGCAAATATTTGATCAGTCATGAACCCGCATAGAAAGAACTCCGAGAAAACTCATTCAAATATTGTAAATAGGTCACGGTAGACTCAAAAATGAAATAGTAGGGTAAAAAAAAGGGGGCAGAGTTGGTTGAAAAGTCAATGCATGGGGAAAAGCGGCGAGAGAGTGCCAAGTGTTTGAATGACGCTAATTCAAGGATCAAATTGAGAGAGGGTTTCTAAATGAGCGCCTCAGATGCCATGTGTCCCCGAGTTAAGAAATATGACCTCACCGAGCAAAGGAATTAACCAAAATATATAAATTAGGTAGGTATCGAGGAAGCATCATGTGGCAAGCCTAAATTAGCAGCGCTAAAGCGGTCCATCGAGGGAAAGTTGGTCTTTTTCCCCTTGTTATTCCAAAGGTGTAAAAGTTACAAAATGGATCGCAACTCCACCCAAAGGAAAAAGTCAGTGTTTGAGCCCGAGTCAAGGTCAAAGTGGGGAGTTGGAGGAAAAGGTGAAAATTTTCCTTTTTTCAAAAGACACAGAGATAAAAATTGAAGTGCATCTCCCAACCAACCAAAGGGTGCCACGTGTCCAAGCGAGCATCGGGGCGGGGTTTTTTTGAGTTTTGTGTTTTTTTGCAAAAAGGGGGAAAAGATAAATCATGGACCCACAAACCTGATTTTTCCTAATCTGGCTGCCACGTGCCCCGTATTAAAAAGGAGATCCATTTTTCAAATTGTTTTCCTACCCATTTGTATGGACCCGATACAAACTTCGAAGGGGCATATCTTTCGACTCAGGGCTTGAAATATTACAAATCTTACATCGTTGGAAGTGTCTCAACGTCCTCTACACCCATGAAAAGAAAAAAATCAAGGACATGGTAGGTAAAAATGGAGAAACATCTTTGGGCCTTTAATGTAGGATCTTCTTGCCTCAAAACTAGATCAGATTCGATTTTCTCCACCGTTTCTTCCTCCTTCGAGGCACCAAATAAGGATTTGATGTAGTAAAGAAAATTTGGAACATATTTTATGGGAGACATTAAATAGTGGTGGTTGAGCTTGGAGTTGTTTTCCGCTTCTTTCTTTTTCTCCCATCTGTATCGAATCTATAAATACAGGCTCGGACTCGTTGTAAAGGGTTGGACATTCTTTTGTTTTGCAGGCTCCCCTTTCCTTCTAATAAAGGAATTCATGGAGTTCATGCCTTCCATTAAAATTGTAGTATGTTCTTGCCTCCTGGCTGTTTTGTAATGCATTGTATCAATTTGCAGAGCAATAAAACATGTTTGTGATTGATTCTAGATCCTTTCTATCTCTTCTTCTTGCATATGGTCTTTCATTATAAATTTGGTTATCTATGCTTGATTATTGTATGTATTTTTTTGGTATGTGTCTATCAGCAAAAAATTAATGTTCATCATTCCTTGATGCATCACCTTGTAGTTTAGTCATTTCTTATTTCTTATATCCCTTTTTATCCCCTGTCTCCTTGGAAAATTTTAGATTAGGTATAGAGAAGATCCTCTGCAAATTCTCACATATGCACCTAAACGAGAAGAATAGGAACCAACCTTTTATCTAGAGATTTTCCATTTTTAAGGTTCCACACCTTGGGGAAATTTCAATGTTACGTGGATCACACCAAATGACTATGCCTTAGAAAAGCAAATCTATAGAACTCATTTGGGGGTGCTTTGTGATTTTGCACTAACAATTACTAGATTTAGCCTCTTTCTTGTTTATGTAGATATTAGATTCTTTTGAAAACCACTATCTAAAACAAAATAAATATTCATAACATTTACCCATATTCGCAAGTGAAATAGTCTTTCTACATCCTCTTTTACTAGGGATTCTATTCATATGGAGGAAAAAAATGGTATACAAATATGCATCAACAATCAATTACCCTTCTTCATGTGTACCTTGGTTCTCTACAGAGGATTCTCCTACATATGGATCCCATGAATCAATTAGCATAGTTTTTTTTATAACTTGACAATCATTCATGTCATGATACCTTCTCATGTGCTTCCTACACCACGTTCCTATCTTTTTGGGGTTTGTTTCCATGCCTACTTCTTATCTCAATTTTGTGGTGATGCATCCTTTCTTGGCTACTTGGTGTGAACTTTCCTTTTCTTGGAATATGAAGAATAATTGTTTCCCATTTGTTTGGAAATTTCTTCAATCTTGACTGCACATTGGAATGCTTCTTAAGAGTATCGATTTTTGCAAAATCTATCTCTTATTTGATGTAATATCACAATTTACTACATTATTTGATAATACAATGTTTTCTGGTGTATGATGCACCCAATTTTACCGATAAGGTATGACACTCATTGGTGTAGCCCTACATTGTATAATCATGACCTTGATGTAACTAATGTACTTTCTTAAACTGGTCCTCATAGTTCTTCACTAGATAATATTCCTCTTTGATGGCCTCTACAAAAGCACCCCATATTTTTGGGGGTTTCAAATTTACTGTTACATAGTCATTATCATCATCTTGTAGGGAGTATGTGATTCCCACAATTTTTTGACATGCATATATGCTTTTAGAAGTATAAGTATTTTCTTTTCATCATTAGAAAAATTATTGATAGAGAAATATGAGTCTAGTTGATTAATCCATTTATCCAGTTCATTAACATCAATTTTTCCTTCAAACTATGGAACGTCAAAATTTACTCGTACTTCGAATGGTGTCAGCCCCCTAAAGGGTCTACTTATTATGGGTGTATTTACAGAGGTAGGGCTGATTATAAGGATGACCTAAGAGAGTACATCAACAAACTGTGTCATCATCTCCCTCCTATGCCTCTCAAGGGATTCATCAAGTAATTCTCATAATGGATATCCCATTTCATCTCTCATTATTTGAATCATTTGGGATTTCCCATTTCATCTTGAATTATTTGAGATCATTTGAAGTTTATTTGTGTTAGTGTGGGATATTCATTTTCCTTGTATTTTTATTTACTTGGAGCTTTCCTACACTCATGGGATATGCTTGTTTAGGTGTACCAGTTGTGTCGAGTTAGCTTACCAATTGTGTTAAGTTAGCTTACTAGTTGTGTGGAGTCAAATCTACTTCTAGTATTAGTTAGTGAGAGTTATTCACCATTGATCTTGGAGGAGGTTACACATTCACCTCCTATATGTACATCACTTGTATCACCTATCCTATGGAGCATATGGGGTATTGAGTTGGAGCTATTTCTATGTTATTGCAATTATCTCTCTTGTATTTTTCATAATTTTCAGTCTTATATGTTTGCTTTGTTTTGTCTTGGAACAATTCACATCTCGCATCATTCACCCGTGTAATATTCAAACTAGCAAATCCATGGCGCTTCTCTAATATGGTATCAGATCCAAGATGGTATTGAGCTTGTCTGGTTATTATTTTGTAAATTTATTTTCATTTGAGATCATTATTTACAAGTATTTGGGTGTTATTTGGTGTTGGTTTTGCCTATTTTGTGGGTATATATCCTATTTGTAGGCTTTTGAGGTTTATAGGCCCACATAGTGCATATACAGTTTTGGAGATTGTTTTTTTAGGCCCTAAATCATTGTAGCATGATCCCTAGAATATTTATCCTGATATAGGAATTTTCATACTAGTGAAGGGTAGTTTTACATGTGGTAGTGTTTTGCATGCATGTTCAAACTTGCAAAGGGTGTTTTTCCTGATTAAGACATTTTCTGACATGCAACCAAATTTCCAACAACCCATACACGCATTGAAGATCCAACTTGAGTTATTGTTTTAAGTCCCAAGACAAAGCTGTTTACTACACGCAGATATGTGGAAATTTCATAACCACGGTCTTGATGATCCCAAGGAGCTTGACAATCTACCGAGACCGAGAAAGTGAATATTGGGAGTCTTGATGATCCCAAAATGGCCAACATTAGAAAATGGTGCACTCGGGAAGAGAAAAAGAAGGTATGTTGATGTTGAAGAGGTATGTTGATGTTCTGGCTTACTCTTATGATGATCTTAAGGCTTTTCAGCCTAAAGAAATGCAACATTTCATTCCTCTTAAGCCTGAGATCAAACCCTTCAAATAGAAGCAAAGGAAATATAATCCAAAGATAGCTGATACAATTTTCCAAGAAATACAAAAGCTTCTGAAGGCTAGGATCATCTTCCCCATCCACCATTCAACATGGATTGCTAATATAGTGCCTGTCAGGAAGAAGAATGGTGAGATTTGTATCTATGTGGACTTCAGAAATCTAAATCAGGGATCTTTGAAGGAAAACTACCCTCTCCCCATGATGGACCAAGTATTGCAAGTTGTCATAGGCTCAGAAATTCTATCTATGTTAGATGGATTCTCGGGTACAATCAAGTAGAGGTGAATACTACAGATCAACATACGACTACCTTTACTACCACTTGGGGCACCTTTGCATACAAGAGGATACCATTTGGTCTCATCAATATTGGTGCTACTTTCCAGAGGGCCATGGATTTGGATTTTGGCAGTTTGAAAGGGAAATGCATTTTTGTGTATTTGGATGACTTGACAGTGTGTTCTAAAGAAATAAAAGATCACTTCCAACACCTTGAAACAATATTGCAGAAGTGTAGAGAGCATGGAATTTCTTTAAACCATAAGAAGTCTATGTTTTGTGTCACAGAAGGAAAGATTTTGGGACACATTGTTTCAAAGGAAGGAATCAAGATTGATCCGGAGAGAGTTTAGGCCATCTAGCAAATTCCTCTTCCATCAAGTAAGAAAGGTATCCATTCTTTCTTTCATAAGATCAATTTCTTGAGGAGATTCATCCCCGATTTTGTAGAACTTACTATGAACTTTACTCACATGATGCAAGGGAAGAAATATTTTGGTTGGTCCTCCAAAGGGAAGAAATCATTTGAGGACATTAAATAGGATATTGCAAATACTCCAATCTTGGCATGCCCGACTTTAGAAAAGATTTCATTATCTATTGCTATGTCCTTTGAAAAATACCCTAGTTGTTGTGTTAGCCTGAAGAATGTTGAAGATCATGAGCTCCCAAATGCATTAATAAGTTATGTCTTGAAAAATCATGAGTTAAGTACACCATGATGGAGAAACATGCTTTTTAGTTTTCAAAGTTGTCAAGCATTTTAGGTTTTACATCCTTAATTCTCATTACGTGGTGCTTTGGTCCTCTAATACAACAATCAAATCCATTCTTACTCAACAATAATTTGGAACCAAAAGAGGTAATTGGGTAGAAAGGTGTAAGAGTATGATCTTGATATCAGGCCAACAAAGCTGGTTCGGGGTAAAGGCCTATGTGAACTCATTCTTGGAGGAGATGCCAAGGAGTTGTCCAAAGATGGAGTTGATGTCCCTGTTGTTTTGTTCCTCAGCTCATTAGATGTATGGTATGTTGACATTTCTCACTTTTTGACCTATGGAGAGTGTCCATCTCACTTGAGTGCCAAAGAGAAGAGAGCCATCAAACTGAGGTATGCATAATATGTGCTATGGGAGAATGCTTTGTTCAAATGAGGCATAGATGGAAGGTTTTTGAAGTGTGTAGACAAGGAGCAAAAAAAGAAGTTATTCTCTGCTTTTCATGACCAGGCTTGTGGAGGTCATTTCTCCTCTATTGTAACAGCTCATAAAATACTTCATGCTAGTTATTATTGGCCCACTCTGTTTAGAGATGCATCAAAATGGGTTGGTAAATGTGAAGCATGCCAAACATTTGTTGGAAGACCTAAGTTGGCTGCTTTTCCACTAAAGCCAATAGTGATTGATGAGCCCTTTCAATAGTGGGGATTGGATTTCATTAGAACTCTTAACCCACCTTCTAGTGTTGGACATACCCATGTGTTGACTACCATAGATTACTTCACCAAGTGGGTGGAATCCATCCCAGTCAAGAGCACTACTTCCGAGGTAGTTTACAACTTCATTAAGGAGAACATATTGATCAGGTTTGGGACCCCAAACAAAATTGTGACTGAAAATGCTTCCAAATTTTCTTCTACTGAGATGATGGAATTCTACTATGGGTATGGGATCTCACTTTCTCATTCTTCATATTACTACCCCTAAGGGAATGGATAGGAAGAATCAACAAACAAGAACTTGGTGAGCATAGTTAGAAATCTTGTAAATGATTCTCAGAGGAATTGGCATAAGAAGCTATATGATGCACTTTGGGTTGATAGAATTACACTCAAGAGAGCAATTGGAATGTCTCCTTTCCAAGTGGTGTATGGTGTAAAGCTCAAATGCCGATCCACGATGGAATTTCCAGCCTTGCATCTGATGAAAATCATTAAAGATTCAAGTTTCAGTAGCTCTTTGGACAAGAGAATTTTGTACCTTCAGAAGCTTAATGAGGACAAGTTGCAATTGGTTGACAAGATAGCAGCTCATCAGTTGAAAGTGAAGGCTTTGTTTGACAAGAAAGCCAAACCCAAATTTTCTAAGTGGGAGACATTGTGCTACTTTGGGAAAAAGACATGAGCCACGAGGAAGTCATGGTAAGTTTGATTCTCTTTGGCTTGGTCCTTTTAGAATCGACATTTTTCTTGGAGAGAACTCTTTTTATTTGGATTACATGGATGGTTCTCCTCTCCCACTTCCTTATAGTGGGTAGTATCTAAAGTTTTTCAAGTCCTAGGTGACTAGGTGGTCCTTCTGTATATTTTGTACAATGTTTTGGTTTTGGGTTGTTCCTTTGTGTTTCGTTTCTGTTCTTCCCTTTTGGTTTTTTTGTTTCTTTTTCCATCTTGTGTGTGTTTCCTTGTATTGGTTTTATTTTTAATCCTTTTCCCAATGGGTAAGACATTGGTCCTCTTTCCAAAATTTATTTATAGTTCTTGATCTTGCCTTGTGTCTTTGTTCTAAGCCAAGTCATCCCCAGAAAGAGCCGACTTTTGTCCTTCTCAAAATTCCCCTCTTTTGATGTCAAATTTCAAAACTTTTGAGTCTGTACCTTTGAGTATTGGATCATGTCGAGCTTGGCATTGTTTTGCAGTTTTCCCATTCATGGAGAAAAATTTGAAATTCGGGCGTAATGGTGAAGTTTCTTCCCTTATTTTTATTTTCTTCCCATAGTCGGGAATGACAGGATATCTTCCCGTTATTTTTTGCCCCAGAATCCACGGCTAATACATGGATATCTCTAATTGGATGTGGTTTGACCATGTTTCAAGCATCAGCGGAAGCCTCCATGTGTCCAAATGGCACAACTCCAGGGGTAGGGTCCAAGGGATAATCCTCAAATAAGCGCAGACTTTCCACGTGTCCCAAGTTCAAAATGAAGGTAAAACAAGCTCAAATCGGATAAGTATGGAAGGTTTAGTAGATGGCGCCACGTGCCTCATCGGCGTAGCTTCAAGATTCAAAGCCGGGGTAGTTATTAAACTTGTGCTAGTTCTCCACGTGTCCTAAGTATGAAAAAGAAAGAGTCGATCGTTAAAATTAACTAAGTATGGGTGGGTTGGTAGAAGTCTCCACGTGCCTTAACGACGCCATTTTGGAAGTGAAATCAAAGGGTCAATCTTCAAATGAGTGCCATCTCGCCATGTGGTGAAATTCAATGGAGAGACATATTTGGCATTGAAAATTCCAAGACCGGTAGAAGGAGACATGCGTCATCTCGGCGTAATTTTAAGAGGCATTTCCAAAATGAAAACTTAAAGAGTGCCACCCTCCACGTTTCAAGGGGTCAACATAGGTCAAGCAAGAAATAGGCTCGAATTGGCTAAGTATAAAGGAACCGAAAGATCTCTCCAAGTGTCATCTTGGCACAAATTCAAAGGTAAAAATGCAAAAGGCATTTGTAGGCCCACTCCAATCAATTCCTTTCACATGGGCGACCCAAATTTAAAGTTGTAGAAGCAAATCAAATGGCCCATGTTTTAACTAGTGAAATAATGAAATGGTTGTATATTTAAAAACCTATTTTTTCTCGCCATTAACATTTCTTTGCAAATCAAGAATTTGAAAGGGTGTGGATGATTGGAATAAGTTGTAACTATTTCTTTCTTTCTTGAGGAAGTTGTAACTGTCTCTTGTGAGCTATATCATGAGCTTTCAAAGCCATTGTATAGGTTGGAATTTTGATATTCTGAAACTATAATTTTGAATTGGAAGAAATCAATACAAAGGTTCTCCCCTTTTTCCTTTGTTTTCTCTTTCCTTCTTGCTCTAATCTATGAATCATTTAATCCTTGCATGCTTAGAAAATTTGTGTTCTAGTTGATAAAATCTCAAGAACTTTGAGTTTGTGGATTTTTCCCATTATAAACGTGAATGATTCTATTCTATATCTCATTTTCTCAATACATATAAGGGTTTTCTCTGCCATCTCTTTTCCTTGAAAGTATTATCATCTTTTGCCTCCCTCCTCTCTTCAAGTCTTCTATCCTCATGTATTGATAACTTTCCAAGAATAAAACACATTTCAAGATATCAAGAATCCACCATTGAATGAAATATTGTGTATTTGTACATAGGTTTTTCCTTTGCTTTCAATAAGGGAACCTCTCCCATTAAAGAGGAGGGACTTTCTTGTCCCCTGACTATGATTTCATTCCAAGTGAAAATCTAAAACCCAACACGCACACCTTTCAAATACTATCCCACCATCACATGTACAAATGCACCAACTTTCCCACACATTCTCTCTAGTACACCCCACACTAAATTCATGTGTGGTCCTTTGTGCATCATCTCAATAAGTATTAATCAACTTGCTATGCACAAGTGTGCTTATTACAAAAAAAAAAAAAAGTAAAAACAAAACATGAAATGAAATCTAATCTAAGTGTCAATAATTCCTTATTACACACACCAAGAAGATGATTTATAGCGAGGATTTAGCCTACTCCCATTGAAGTAACCGAGAAACATGATGTCTTCCAATGCTTGCAATTGACATGCAATTGATTCAAGTATATTGGTTACTACAAAAGGTACCAACCAATGCACTTCAACTTGCTTGGGTGGCGTGAAACTTGAGTCATAAAGAAGTACCATATTTCCAACTACAAAATATTTGTTTTTGATGTTTCTATCATGCCAATCCTTTTTTTACACCTTCTCATTCTTTTGGCTCAAACACATAATTGTGTACCACTCATCTAATTGCATTAGTTTCTCAATGTATCTTCATATCTTTTTATATGATAATCCACTTACCTGCACAATACGAAGGATGGTAGGAAAAAAAATCCATAGTAGTAATGCTTCCTCATGCCAACACCAATTGGAAAGGGTATGGCCTTATTCAACCTTTTATATGTGGTCTTATAAGCCCAAAGTACAACTGATACTTTATCATCCCAATCCTTTCTTCCAACATCACAAATATTTTCAAATTTTTCCTAAGATCTTGTTGAAAGATTTTGCAATGCCATTATCTTAAGGGTGATAAGGGGTAGTTTTATGGTGTGCCACCATAAACTCTGCTAACAAAATTCTGATTGTCTCATTCAAAAAATGAGTTCCTCTATCATTGGTCAAGCTTAATGGACAATTATACCTACTAATGATATTTTCCCAAAGGAACCTTGTTGATGTGTGTGAGGTAATAATCCTTCATAGGCACAACCTCTACTGCCCACCTTGGTCGAATAATCTATGTATGTAATTATGTAGTGAACTCTAATTCCTACATGTGTGGTGCTGCAATAGGTCCTATAAATTCAACATATCACTTCTCAAAAGGTTTTTCACTCACTATATGGCTCAAAAGAATTTCATCTCTACTCCTAGATTTCCAATTTGCTAATAATGATCACATGCTTTAACAAAATCCTTGGTATCCTTATACAAGGTCTCCCACCATAAGCCAGCTAGAAGGATCTTGTGCAGTTGTATCATCCTACATAATGTCCTCCTTACAATACCTCCATGAGCTTCCTCCATAATAGTTTTGCACTCATGCTCTAGAACACACTAGTGAAAGACCTCATCTCTAGCCATTTTATACAAGTCCTCTCCAATTAATTGATATGATGCACGACTCAATATCCAACTTTCTTTTTCTCAATGAATTCATTCCTTCAGCGTAAGTCTAGTGCACAAAAATATTGTTATGTCCTCCAAATCTGTGGGTGCATGATTCAACCTAAAAAACTGTGCATCAATAATTTTATCCTCAATACTTTACATGTCATCCCCAAAATTGATCCTTGATAAGTGATCAAGCCCAAATTACTCTTTCCTGGATTTACACTAACTATGAAATCAAACTCCTAAAAAAGGAGTATCCAAAGGTAGATACGCTCTTGGAAAATAAGATTATTGACCAAATACTTCAATGCCATATGATCTGTATAAAATATAAATGATGTATCCAATAAGTACTATCAAAATTTATAAAGCATGTAGATCATAGACAATGCCTCACACTTGGTGTTGTAGTATAATTATTTCTCTTGGTGTCAAAATTTCTACTTAAAACATATGGGATGATCCACATTACCTCTCCAGTTGTGCAAAAAAATTCACTAATTTCCATTCCGTAAGAGGCATCAACATGTACATGGAAAGGTTTGTTTTCCATGGGAAACACAAGATAGGTGTAGTAGTAAATCTTTCCTTTCAAGATCTCAAAAATTTTGTTTAGCACCCCAATAAAATTTTCCTTTAGCCTTGAGAAATTCTTCCAGGGGCACAAAATATCTTTGCATATCCTTTGATAAATTTTCTATAGTAACCCATATGCCCCAAAAATCTCATGCACTTCACTTTGGTTGGTAGGTTCTTCTAATCCCAAAATCATTGTTATCTTCTTAGCCGGGTCTACCAATAATCCATCCTTACAAATGATGTGCCCAAGAAAAGTTCCAAAAGGTGTAGAAAATACACTTCTTAATGTTAAGAGAATGCTCAACTACTACATCTCTCAAACATGATCTTAAATTATCACAGTGATCCTTAACCAAGCCATAAACAATCCAATCATCTAGATAAACCTGTAAGAACTTGTGGATAAAATCATGAAAATCCTTGCACAATAATGTGCAAAAATAGTGGCACATTCTTGAATCCAAATGGCATGATAGTATATGCAAAACTTTCCCATTTAGTGGTGAAGGTGGTCTTTTCTTGTCCTCCTCACAATAATAATGCACACTAGTGATGATATCCTCGAAACCCATCGAAAAGGAGTAAATTCACACCCCTACAACTCCTCAAGGATTTCTTCTATGAATGGTGTAGGAAAAGGATCTATAACACATGATGCATTAAGTTCCTATAATCTACATAAATCCTAATCCTTCCCATCCTTCTTGATACTAATTACCATGGGGCTAACCCACTCAAACTCCTCAATTGGTTCAATGATTCTAGACTTAAGCATTTTATCTATTTCTTCCTTTCACCTTCATGCATAAGTTTCAGATTCATCATATAAGGCCTCTTCCAAACTAGATGTGTGCCTTCTTTCATCTTAATATTCATCTCTCCCAATGAGGGGTGTACTCCTTTCAACTCATGGTAACCTCATGGAAATAAATCCTAGAAAGTTCACAAAATCTCAATGATCTTTTCTACCTCCTGTTTTGACCAATAATCTCCAATGATGGCCTCCTTAGGCACATCCTCAGTACTAATGTTTACCTTCTTTTCTTCTTCATGGGAGCATGGTATGTGCATGTCCTTTTCATCTATAGTGTCCATTACTTCACTGCACACCTTCTATATGGCTAATATCCAAATTATCCACCTCTTCATCATCAATGAGGTATACCATTTTACCTTTTTCTTTCTCCTTCCAGGTGACCCATTTACATCTCTTCTTGTCTCCAGTCAGTATCCATGTGTGCCTCAGGATCAGGTTCTCCAAGTAACTCAAGCATGAGCTCCTCTACTTTTGTGTTATCCCCCAATGTGATGCACTTCATGATATCTATAAAGCTTCATGGACTAGAGGTTTATTATAAAAATAATCAAATGTATGACCATACCTTTAGTCATATCTCACCAACTTGTCTCTTTTTGAGCTCAACATGCACATACCATGCATGTGTAGCATGCACAAAGTGTGGAATAGAACTTATGTACCCACAAAGATGGTGGTAAATCTTCCTGACCTTGCATCCATTTTCTCTCATAGTTATGAACATGTACCAAAGTAAGAGTCTTCCCATCATACTCATAGATAAGTGTAGGCACATTGTTTGAGTGAACCTTGTTGAAAAGGTGATTCTCACTTCTCCATCCCAACAAGTTATCTTTGTGTGTTTCCCACCAGCACATTGTTGTTATTCCATGTAAAGTATAAACTAACATGTTCCTTCTATCACCTTCATTCTTCCATGTTCCTCCATGGTGTGCAAGAAAGATTTTCAATTTTTCTTCACCAGTATATCTAGGTAATTGAATTTTTCCCATGTGCCTAACCATGCATGTGGCTCTGATCATCTTTTACTCTCCCTTCATCTCATGCCCACCATCTCATACATGTGCCATGGGCCCAATTATCACAAGAAACACTTGTGGTGTCTTAATATTGTGCATCTTCCCACTGAAGTACACCTTCCTTAGATGGTTCCATATCTCAGGGTCTCACACCATGCATGCATAAATCCTATTCATCTCTTCTTCACTCAAAGGCTCAACATATAAGGTGTAAATCCTTTTCATCATCTAGAAAGGTATAATCATATGCTCATCCTTATTCTCAAAATGATATATCTCTTGTTGAAATGCAAGTTTGCATTGTTCACATAACACACAAGGGTCATCCAAGTAATGTTGGAAAGTTATCTACTTCAACAAGCTCTAATACCTCAAAATCTCTAGTAAACTTGGCTCCTTGAATGGTAATGGAAGCATCCTTTTCAAACCCCAATAGGCATAGCCCTTGTTTTATTCACCATATATAACACATTTGAAGATGGTTGTAATGTTGGTCTCCCCATCTATTCCATGCATCTAAAGTTAGCACATTTACCTCAGTTCATATCTATCAAAATTTTCTTTACCAACACCCATCCCATCAATCACTGCATCCAATGTGATTTCTTTATCATACTCATGGGTTATGTGGTGGAAAATTTTCATGTAGTATCTATCACTCTCACTCTCAAATCCTACATGTGGTACCTTCTCACGTATCAACCATTCCCCAATAATGGGATGATATTATCTTATCTCAACATCTTACATATCTCCTTTCAAATCATCCACATCTTTCTATGGAAGGAGCTCAATGTTCTTCACATTTCCTCTCACGCGCCTTTTCCTTCAAGCATTATATCTCACCTTGTAAATCTCTGATGACTCCCATAGTCTCTTGATAAACCTCCTTCTGATGAGCAACATCTAGGTACTTACATGTATAATATCTTCTCTCTTATGAGTGGTTTTAGCTTTAAGAGGCTCATGCGTGCACATGCATGTTTTCTGTGAGTAGTAACTAACATGGGTTGTAATTCTAGATCAAGGCATCTTCTTTAGCATCCATTGATCACTCTTCATGCATTGCACCTTGATCATTCCCATGCCTTTTTCCTTCTTTTTATTCTTATACACATGTGCTCATAAAGGTCAGGGAAATCCTCA
Source organism: Taxus wallichiana var. yunnanensis (assembly GCA_018340775.1). Taxonomy (NCBI): domain Eukaryota; kingdom Viridiplantae; phylum Streptophyta; class Pinopsida; order Cupressales; family Taxaceae; genus Taxus; species Taxus wallichiana. The sequence goes on along the minus strand of CM031235.1, from coordinate 938,780,142 downwards.
ACCTTATGTTTTTTTCCACAATATGCACATACTATATTCTAGGGGACATTCATGATGGTAATGATCGGGGACCCACAAGTGTAACAAGTCCCACACGTAAATCTATCTCTCCACCACCACCTCTACTCCTATATATCCTCCATGGAAATCCACCTCCTCCATTATTACATTCTTCAGTAGGTTGAGTTTCCTATACACTAAGAATTACTTACCATATGGTTTTTCATAATCCAGTCTCACATGCCTCATGAATTTGATCTATCAACCAAAATCCTTCATATCATGAGTGTGTGCATCAAAATCTTACAATACATAGATACATTCTTCATCATCACATGTTGTAAGAGGGGAAATTTCTAGACATCATGATTCTTGTGACAAAATCTCACAAGATTATAATAATGCATGCACATACCTTCTATACAGGAAACTATCCTTAGTGTATGTCCTCAACTTCCTCATAATCAATGTACACCATATACCACTACATGTTTCATGTGTTGAATTGGAAAAGATTTCTCCAATTTTAGCCATTGATTTATCTGTGCCTCAAAAAAATGGGCTTACACTCTCTAGTATCAACACTCCAACCACTTCAACATGTAGAGATTACTTCCAAGGCCTCACATGGATCTATATATGTCTTATGAGATAAATCTCTTTCAAAATGGAGTTCAACAATCCTCCAAAAAACCATTGTGCATGTTGACTTGGATGGATATCATAAGATAATTTGACAATAGAGTTTTAAAACATGCATCATACTCTCTCACACTTTTTGAAAAAACCCTACTTGATATCCTTGAGTGCACTTGATGCTTTGTTTTTCAAACTCTAGAATGTGGAAACTCAACCAAAAATGTGGTGTGTAAAGCATCATAATCCACCACAGTCTAGTGTGGATCATACTTTCTATACCAAATATGTGTGCCCTTGAAGTGTGGTGGAAAAATTGACTTTCCTTTCTATCTAGAGTTGTAATTCCTTTCACGCACAATAGTAATTCACACTTGTGCACATGCTCTATTGCATCCTCCACACCTCTATACTCTGAAAGTGGAGAGACATCTCAAAGAAGACTTGGTGTGTTTGTAAATTGGTTGTTGAGGTGGGTGTCTATGATGTTGATTCAAGGTTTGGACCTTATCCTTGGGTTGGGGCCAAATCCTGAACCTAACCCTCCACCAAGGGTTTCCTCTAGGTGGTGGCTTGACCCTAAACCCCTGAGCCTCCTCATGCCCTCTACCTTTGTATGCCCGTGTCCTATGATGAAACTTCCTTGTGTCCCAGTTGTAGTACTTGAACTAGACACCCACTTGTCTTTATTTTCATGTACCTACACCTAAAAGATGTGATTCTAATGGTTACATGTGCCAATACTACTATCCTATTGACACACTATAAATAATCCTCAAGAGTACTTCCAAACATTGGTGCACTGTGCTTGCATGTGCATTCCTATCCATGTTCATTCCTAGTATGTTAACATAAAGATAAATTATATCTACATGATTATCTCCTTCCCTTCCCTATGGAGATGTTTTACTTCTTATTTCACTACTCTTCCCTTGAACAACTACCTTTGATCTGGAACACCTAGCGTAAGGGCTAGGTAGTCTAGGTTGAGTCAGATGCATGCCCACGGTTCTCATTCTCTCCTTTGACACTCTCATCCAAAGCTGATGGGGAATCTCTACTACACTTTCCCAAAGTGTTGGAGGACATGATGTTGTGGCTCCTCATCTTCCATGAGTCTCAAAACCTTTGCGAGCCATCATTCTTCTCGATTGCAACATTGCTTCAATTTCCCTCTCTCACGCTTCATTATACTTGAGTCATCTTTCCTCTCTCTTCTTTCTTTCTACCAGGGCCTCCTTGCCATCCTTCTTCTCCACACCTACTCCTTCCCCTACATGTAGTGGGGATTTAGCTAGCCATATGTAATCTCTCCAATCCCAATTCTATCATCAAGATCTTGATAGCTAAGGGTATCACACAAAATAGGATCCTTTGGGCTCACAAAAAACTTAAACTTCTTCCTCAGGAAATAATATGTCAAAAATTTTAACTCCAATGTATAATTGTGCAATACACCCCCACCAATGATCTACAACTCTAGTCCACTCTTCATCTGAATCAAAGAGAGTCTGATAATCTTCTTGCATCTAAACTCTCTTCTAGTAGGGAAATAAATTTTGTTTGATGCGTAAGATTCCAACCATTGGTACAATTCTACTAGGGAAAGAAAATTGAAGAATGTCTCATACAAGTAGTCATATAGATTATCCTCCCCACTTTCACGTGCATTAAATCCAGGTCTAGTGTTATACCTCTATGTAAACTTATCTTGGTTTTCTTCTACCCAAATCTCAATACTCTCCAAAGATAGTCGATACCATCTGCATGCAACATCCTAGTAGAAAAATTTAAAAGAGGTCCCAAAAATGGAACCAAAATGTAGTCTTTTTATTTCACCAACTTATAGATATGCACATTGGATCTTCATCCGATAGAACTAGAATGCTCACCCAAAGCACGCAAAACTACTAGGTCCCTCCTTTGTTATGTTTGACAGGAAGTTAGCATGCATAATCATCATATTATTAACCATTAAACCATTCATCCACAAAAATCATTACATTCATGTCATTTTGGAAACACATATAATAAGGAAGTACTTAATCTATTTCCCTTTAGTGCATGCACTCTCCTAATAATAAGTGTGCTCACAAAAATAGCCTGCATGTTTTCTTTCCTAAAAATAGCCATGCGTACAACACTACATAATTTTACTCTCCTAATTTATTTAATCCTATTATTAACCTCCTCCATGTGTGTTTTGCATGTGCTTTTCATGCTTGCTTGGTTGGCACTACAAGTCTATTTTTAGCCCAATCTGGAAAATTTGCTGAGTCCCTACTTTATTTCCTATGTGTGTGTAGTCTTGCATGCTACCCTATTCAACATCTATGCACACCCTTCTATGCGCTATCCCTATTCCTCTATGTGTGCTCATTCTAAGCATAAGCCTCTAGGAATTTTTGGAACTTAGTCAATTTCTCCAACCAACAGACCACACGGGTCATATAAATATTAAGTAATGGGGTGTGTCTTTTTGTGAAGCACCCCATTTAATAAAATTGATTTAAATAAAACAAACTAATCATAAACCTAAATTTTATATTAAATAAATTAAAATATATAATATTATAATTTATTTAATTATAAACTAAATTTTATATATCTAGAACACTTAATATTAAATGTTCTAACACTCCCCCTTAATATTAAGTGGGAACATATGCCAACATTACCTATTTATATAACAAGATTTACAAATCCATAAACCATAGTGAAGGTTTATGATAACATATCACATTTGAAGGATTTATACACCATCATCATGCTCAACTTACCTTTTGGTACAAAAGGATTTGGAATCCATAAATTAATAGTGAATGATTTAGGATAAGCATGATTTGTGAGACTACATCTCACAATTTCTCATGGAAAATATCTACCAAAGATCTCTAGGATCCTTTTATAACATAAGGACCTCCTTTACAATAGATGCAATACAATGGACTATACACCATAAAATTAGAGTGATAAGTTTACAAAGATCATAAAAATATATTTTTACAATTCTTTACAATGGATCAGAAGTATAGAGGAGAAGGAGATAGAACATGATAATCCATTAGGAGGTGACATTGCCAAGAACACTCCCCCTCAATGGAAAATCTGAAATGCTAATCATTACATGAAACTTGAAGAATTTTACCACACACAATGGATTTATAAACATATTGGCAACATTATCTTCAATTATACGGTACTAGAGATCCATATTACCACAAATAACCTTCTCTCGGATAAAATGCATATGAATATCTATATGCTTCATTCTCTGATGTTGAACTGGTTTCTTAGAAAGATAAATAAAACTATGGATATCACATAGAAGAGGAGTACTTCATTTATCTTCCATGTGCATATCTTCTAATAACATTTTTAGCCACATGATTTCTTTCATTGGGAACCTTTTTAACCACATGATTTCTTTCACTTCTTCCATCACACTTTTATACTCTCGCCTTAATAGAAGAGATGAATATTGTCACTACTTTTACTTGCTTCATGTAATGGCACTTGTACCAAAAACTTGAACACATATCCAGTTGTATATTTTATATCTAACACAACATCAACATGGTTAGAGTCACAATATCCATATAAACATCATAATAAGCATAATATAAATCATTATTGATTTCACTTTTAACCATATATAAAACTTACATTGATAGGTTAAACACAAGTTGTATAACAACTTAAATAACAATATGCTTAATAACTAACCATGTTATATTACCAATATGTTAAAAAATTTCAACATATTAATCTTGTAAAATATATATTAGATGCAATCAATATTGGATGTCTCCAATATAAACACAAAGGCATCCCCAAGTGTCATTCGATATGCATACAATAATATTTTTAGTAATCACATATAAATTTTAGAATTTAGAAAAGTTTTATCAACAACATATATCTCTCCATTATCTATTATAAGCCTTTAAATTAGTGATAAGACTGATATTTAACACATATGAAAGAATGACCAAATCATACAAGAATAATCACAACATACACTCGAACCATTTAAAGGTCCTTGAAAATTCTCATGGAAAGAGAGGTCTCTACCCTTATAACGACCAAAATTTGAATTGGGCTACCATGGCACTTTCCAAGAGGATCCCGAGAGCCATCGATGGTTGCAGACCCTTTTGTGTTACCTTCTTCGATGGGATCTTCAAAGATCCTCTTTTGGAGGGACCCGATGTCTAGAAAATGACGCTTATGAAAGCATTAGGTTTTCCAAATTTGTGCCTTCAATTTCACCGTTGAGGATTACCGGACAAGATGAGGTGGAGTTAAATATAAACAATAGCAAAGTGGATACCTCTAAGATAGTTATCCCACATTGTCTAAGTCAGAATGCGGGGTGGAATATTCAAGAAAGGATCAAGCCATAATGTGGACCCTCTCGTACTAGAGATCCCCTGGATCACTCTATTTTTGTAGCTCAAAGGATGAAAAAGGAATTTATCACATCAATATACCTAAGTTTTGCCTCAATAAAGAAATTCAAAAGAATCAAATGGCACTAATAGGTAAGTTTCTAGGACCTAGACCCAATATTGATGTTGTTAGGAGATGGGCTTTAAGGAAATGGAACCCTTTAGGGGATGTGTTGGTCTCCTCCATGGCCAATGGATTTTTCTTTTTAAGTTTTCTCTTCAAGAAGACATTGATGTTGTGCTTTGGGAGGCCCTTGGTGCTTGGGAAACATGGGTCTATTCATAAAATGGTGGTACCCTAGTTTTAACCCTTTTAAGGAAAATATTAACACCATACCCTTATAATGTAGAATCTTTGGTCTTCCAATGAAGTTATGGGATGATGAGATTCTATTAAACATTTCCAGATTGATTAGATCTCACATTGGATCGAGATAAATCTACAAGAAATAGATCCAGTTGGCTTTTGCAAGGTTCTGTGTCTCTTTAGACATAGAACAAGAGCTTCCAAATCAGATTGTTCTCCAAACAAAGATGTGACCTTGGATCCAATCAGTGATCTATTATGAGTCCTTTTAGATGAGATGCTCTAAATGTCATAAACTGGTTCATTTCACTAGGAAATGTAGAGATCTCAAAGCACCCAATACAAATAATAAAAATGATGCAAAAATGCCTCGAATATAGAATGAAAATCACTCAAAAAAGGGCACATCTAAGCATACATAGGAGAAATTATTCAAAAATCCAGGTGAAAAAACCTCCAAGAAGAAGAAATCTCTACGTCCCAAGATGCCAATCAAACAAGTGGATCTCATCGAGGGATCTTCGATGTTGAAGTGTCGGGAGAAAAACTTGTGGATCTCAACATAAAGGAAGTTGAAGATCTACATATGGTAAAGGTCACCCTAAAGTCGTGATACATTGAAAAAGATGACAAGCTAGGTTTGACTCCTATACAATAAGAAATAATTTTATAGGTTGTTACTATGGTGTTATCCTATAGCCCTACAACAACAATGGAGAATCTTAGTTACTAGCTAAATCAGAAATCGGCATGGAGTTTTCTCCTAAAGATAATAACCTAGGTAAGGATCTAGTTTTAATCACCGATGGGGAAAAAAAAAACTCCTACCACCGGAAATGATCCTCCTACAAACGAATTGAAAAATGAGTCACCTAAACTTATCAAAGCAAAGGATAAATGTTTCCCGGTTTTGACTTTGAACAACAATGTTTCAGCAATTTTGAAGCAACCCCAATTCCCCACCTTAAAGAGAATCATTGATGGACTTCAAAGGTCCCCTATTCTAGATAAGGAGAGGTGGAATTTACACCTATTAAAAGTAACATTCGAAGGACTACACTAATACTCACTCTCCGAGTTCACTCTGGTTTATAGTAAAAAAGGAAATCTAAAGGTTTTAAAACATACCAAATGCTCTATTTTTGACAGAAAAAGTCCTGGGAAACTAGACAACTTCCAGCTCTAGGGTGACTAGATCTTCAATAAGACAATCAAACACAATGGAAAACACCACAAATGGCGGTGTTCTAAAAATGTTCAAAGGTAAAAGGATATCAATAAAGTGTCGATAGATGGTACATAGTCCTCATTGGACCACCTGGTTCACTCTTCCCCGCATCTTTAAATGAATATCATCTCATATAATATTAGAGGCCTTAATGGAAGTGGAAAGCAACGTACTCTTAAATATATAAGGAAAACATACAATCCCACTATTATGGCAATATAAGAAAGAAAAATGAGCATACAAATAATAAATTTTTGTTGTAAAAAAGTGCAGGGAAAAAGATGACCAGGGTTGTTGATTCTAAAGGAGCCTCGGGGGTATGGTTGTCCTCTGGGACCCTAACAAGTTATCGGGTTAAACAATTCTCTCTTCTCATTCTCACCTTGTTATTTATTTTCATAGTCTTGACAACATGTATAGCTGGATATTTTCTATTATCTATGCCCCCAACACGTTACATGGTAGAAGATAACTTTGGAAGGATCTTTAAAGATTCCAAACTAGTTTTCATAACTAGAAATGGATGCTTATGGGTGCTTTTAACACTCCTCTTTCCATTTGGAAAAAAGGGAGACTCTAATGAACATACAACATGAATGGATGATTTGGCTAATTTTATTTCTCTTTCCAATCTTTTTGATATAGAACTTCATGGAAATCCATACATTTGGTCCAATAAGAGACTTGGGAAAATCTCATTCAAGTCCGTCTTAACAGAGAACTTGTCTCAAATGACGGATTTTAAGTCAAGAGTTTCATCTTTCCTCTCTTCCCGAGATTGGATCTCGACCACAACCATGTTATTCTTAACATGTTGAATAATGAGAGATCTGCTCATCCTTCTTTCAAATTCAAGAAAATGTGGTTGGATCACTGAATATTCATGACATAATTTAGGAATGGTGGAGTTTATAGGTTAAAGGGACAACCCAATACAAATTTGTTCAAAAACTCAAAAATATTAAAAAAAAAAGTCGATCTTGGAATAAATCAATTTTTGGGAATATTTTCATTCGAAAAAAATCAAAGAAGATATTGAATATTTGGAAATGAAATTTGTAGCTATGAGAATGAGTCGCGAGGACTATGGTCGAGAAAATCCCTTTTGGTTGACTTTCACACTATTTGTGCAAGAGAAGAATATTTATGGAGACAAAAATATAGAGCAGTGTGGCTTAAAGAAGGTGATTAAAAAACACAAAAAAATCATATGAAAACCCTCAAGCACAGGGCCCATAATAGGATTTTAGAAGTCACTTTGTAGAAACGAATATACTACTTCCAATCTAAACTGTATTAAAGTGGAAGTTGTTAAGTTATACAAACCTCTTAAATGATTCATCTTTTTGTCAAATGAAGCAACTAATATTCTTCTAGATTCTAATCCTAATAACCTTGTCAAGCTAGAAGATTTTAACTCTCTCAAAGTGAAACCATCCACTATGGAAGAGCTTTAAAAGGTAGGTTTTTCTATATAGAGGGCGATAAATCTCCGGATCCGGATGGCTTCTCGGTTTTCTATCAAAATTTACGGGATATTTGTGCTTTGATAATCTCCTCAAAGTAGCAAATGAATTCTTTAGGACATGTAGGCTTCTGAAAGAAATTAATAATACTTTTATTGTTCTTGTTCCTAAAAATATTGGGGCCAAAGACTTCAAATATTTAGGCCTATAAGCCTTACTAACATCCTATATAATATTTTTACTAAAATTCTTACTTATATAATTCAATTGCTGCTTGCTTACATTATTTCCAGCCAACACGGTGGTTTTGTAAAGGCAAGCTTATTCAAGATGGAGTTGTTATGGTTCATGAAACCATTCATTCGATGGAGAAAAGTAAGAAAGTAGTTATGGTCTTAAAATTGGGTATGAACAAAAATTTTGACAGAGCTCAATGGATTTTTCTTGATAAAGTAATGGAGAAATTTGGTTTTGATGCCCGAGTTAGAAATATATTTAGCACTTGTATTTCCTCTTCTATATTTTCTGTTATTGTTAATGGTACCCTAGTGGGTTTCTTCCCAAGCAGCAGAGGCATCCGTCAAGGTGATCCAATTTCTCCCATTCTCTTCATCATTATGGAAAATAGTCTTAGTTGCACACTATAACAAGAGTTGTTTCCTTGGGTTATCTACATGGTTTTAAGCCTACTTCTCTATAAATTATAGTCTCTCATTAGGATTTTGTTGATGATACTATTCTCCTTCTTATTAATTTTATTCTTAAAGCCAAAATGATGAAGCATATCATGCAAATCTATGAAGAAGCCTCTGGAAAACAAATTAATTTTGATAAAATCTTTCTGTACTTTTTCAACACTCCTCCTGTAAGACAATGAAAAATATCTCAAATCTTGGGGTGTGAAATCAAATCTATGCCTACTACTTACCTAGGTCTTCCTCTTGGCACAAACAAGGTACCTTTATTTTTGGAATGCTTTGATTGATGGGTTTTCAAAGAAATCTTGTTGGTTAGAAGGGAGCTACCCTCTCTAGTGCAAGAAAATGTCTCGCTCATTAAAAGCACGCTTCAAAATATACCAATCTACATTATGTATCTCTTTTTTATTCATGTTTCCATCATGGAGAAAATTGAGAGAATTAAAAAAATCCTCTAGATAGGTACAAGAGAAAAAACATATTTCACGTGGTTGCATGGGATAAGGCTTACAACAAAAAATAGCGAGAGCTATTGGAATAAAAAAAATCAGGATTATGAATGCAACTCTTGTTTCTAAAATGGGTTAGAGATTAATCAAGGAGGAACATCCTTGGAATGATCTTATTAAATCCAAATATCTCAACCAAGGCGCGTTCAATATTTCTTCTCCAATGATGCTCATCCCAATGGTTGAAAATTTTGGAACAATCTAGTTAAAATAAGAAAATACCTTCAGTCTAGTTGTAAATGGATTCTTAAAAATGGTGAAAAATAAATTTTTGGAATGATAGATGGGATTATTTTAGCAATCTGAACAACAATGGGCAATGGTATCAACTAAAAAATAGCCTTACAACAAGCTTGGGACAACATGTTAGCGGATATATCTAGAACACGAAGGAAAAAATACATCGGATAGATCTACTACATGTTCTTCCGTATAAAAAGGATCTTATTTTGGAGTTGTAAAAACACCCCGAGGCATATCCTTATCAACCGAATTCAGTCCAAGGATGAATTTATATGGTCTCACTCTTTTGATGGTAACTACTTTGTGAGACCAGTTATTAATTATATGTTAATGAACTTGCTTGCAACTTTCCACGAAGCAAGATCTAGTTCAAGGAGCTCATCCCAAAAATAAACCACTTCCTATAGATGGTTTTGCATAAAGTCATCCTCACCATTGATAACCTCATCAAAAGGGGATCCACCATGCCTAATAGATGTTATCACTGTAAAAATGATAATGAAACTATTCACCATCTTATTTTGCACCACCCAATTGTTGAAGCCCTTTAGAATCTTATTTTTAAAAGGTTTGGTATTGATTGGTCTTTCCCAGATGACATCATGTAGGCCTAGTTTCAAAGGAATACTCCTTTCAAACATTATTTTCTTCAAACGTTATGGAGACTCATCTTTCCTCATACTATCTAGGAGAATATGGAAAGCTTTGTAACTCCCTTATCTTTAGAGATACCAAACAAATTTAAAGATCATTATGAATGAAATCACAATTGTCGAAAAATAAAACATCTTAAAGTTCAAGCCCCTAAAAAAATCAGTATCCTAAAGATGAGGAGAGACTCTTAACAACTTGGAATATCAATTTTTAGTAGATTACAACTCCACTACCCAACATTGATAGATCTCTTATTCAATGGATTCCCCCAAAATATGGTTGGTATAAGTTGAACTTTGATGGTGCCTCTAAAGGTAACCCAAGGGTAGTAGGTGGTGGAGGTCTCATTAGAAACCATCAGGGTCATCTAATTGTTGCTTATGTAGGCCCAATGGGAAAACAATCCAATCACTTTGCTAAGGTCCTAGCTACTCTCTAGGGAATCAGAATGGCTAGGATCCTCAATGTAGACAATCTCATTGTGGAGGGGGATTCAATGAATATCATTAGCAACCTCTCTGGAACCCAAACACCTAATAGGAACATTAGTGATTTCATTAATGAAGCTAATAAGCTTTGTAATGGTCTTAATATTATTTTTCAACATGTTTATAGGGAGGGTAATAGTGCCACCGATGCACTTGCTAATGTTGGGGTTCACATAAATGATTACATTGAGTGACATGATGATAAGGACCTCCCTTGTCAAGTGCATTCTATCACCATTAATGAAGTCATGGCTTAACCCATCATTTATTTTTAAGTGGCATCCTACACACATGTAAAATCCCTTCTTTGTACTTGAAACAGATTGATTACATTCATTTTGTTTTACTCCACACCAAGAACATTGAAAGCTTTATTTTTTCAAAACAGGGCTACTGATAGGAGGCATATTTTACAAGAGAAGAGCGTTCAATATCCAGGTTGTCATTTTTCTATTAAAAGGCTTGCTTGCTACTATTATCATTCTACTTTAAATATATCATCAAATTTATTCACGATGGGTGGAGCTCAATGTCGTGTTGAACAAGTTTTGACCCATAATAGATAGAAAATGTTGAAATTTGGGAAACCCTCAATATTGAAGGGTTCATAGATTTCATCCAATGCATAAAGGGTCATGATCAACATATTTCCTTACAATTTATTTCCAATTGGAAGGATGGAAATATCAAGTATAAGGCAAAATATTTTATCATTACGAGAGAACTTTATTTCCATCATCATGGGCTGAGTATGGAGAGAAACAAGTTCTTTAGCAATAAGTTTGACAAAGAAGTAGAGGAAATACTCTACTCTCTTTGGATCCTCTTCCATATCATATGCCTCCTGTCGGATAGATGAAGAAGAAAAGAGTGAGAATGAGGAGGAAGAAAAAGAGGACAATTTCGCGCTTGATCAAAGCCACAAAAGGAAGTTGAAGAGAGCGCACAAGGAATAAGATAGTGGTACAGGGACCTCCAAACTTGTGAGGAAATCACCAAGAGTCACTCCACCTAAACCAATCCCAAAAATAAGAATAAAAGGTGGATTATGGTGCAAAAAGGTGACTTGATGAGGAAGAAGTAGCGAAGAGATCACATGGGAGGAAGATTTAAAAGAACAATAATTTTTGACCGCTCCGTATGTGGGGAAGAAGAAGAAAAGGATGAGAATGTCCAGATCGATGCAAAGGTGTATGAGGCACATGGAATAAATCCTAAGCAAGAAGAGGAAGGCAAGGGAAATGGAATCCGACAAGGGAGGAAAGAGTTTTAGGTGGTAATGGAACTAGTGCGCACACCTATACTAAGCATCACATACCAACATGAAGTCATAGTGGTGGAAGGAGGAATAAATACAAGGTCGTGTGCACACTGCAAGTAAGATATATTTATGATCAATAAAAGGTGTTGTACATAAGATTTAAAGTTCAATATCGATGGATAGCCTCTATGGATGGGAAGTGATCAACTTAGAGGGCGTACGTACATGCGTACGAGAAAGATACTCTCATGGAATATGTAGACTCACATGGAAGAGCCTCAATTTGAGATAATTGAAGAGGTGTTTGATAAGAAAAAAATGAATAAGGCGTCACGGGAAATTTTGACATTGAAGCCAACATGACATATCAATGAGAAAGCTAACAATGATTTGAACAAGATGGTGGCGAAGTAACTCGGAGAAACCTAGGAAAGGGGCCACCATATGAGTATTTCTTGAATATAAAAATGATAAGGGGAAGGAGATTCAATGACTTATAGAATGAGAAGGAAAAAAAGAGTGTTAAGTATGTTCTTGACATGGCTGTCCATATTGTTGATGAGATCACAACAACGTGCCCCGAGTTCAAGGACAAAACTAAGGATACGTACCCCTCGACACTAAATTATTTGGAAGATTTGGTCCAAATTATTTTGCAAGAGAATCCACATATGTAGCAAATGTCACAAGAAGAGTTAGCTACTGAAAAGAAAAATAATAATAGGATTATAACACGCAAGATTGTAGAATATGAGGCTTTGTGCCAGATGATGAAGGATGTGTTGAAGAATATGGGATGTGATTTTTGATAATTTTCAATACCTTGACCCCATCCTCAAGGTAGGAACCACTCAAGAGGAAGTGGATTTGGAGTGCACATAGGTTGCAAAGAAGGAGGGAAATATCACGAGTGAGGAAATATTGGCAGAGATGCGCAGAAGCGGGATGCTTTAAAAATAGTTAAAGAAACATATGAGACAAGGCTTAAGGAGATGGGATCCATCGTCACATGGAGGATGGATGGCATAGAAGGATTGATCTCAAGCCTATTTGGATTTATAAGGGAGCTAAAGTAGAAGGGGAGGATATGACCCTTGAGAAAATGTTGAAAGTACAGGGATGGTTCTAGATACAACAACCAAAGGGCTAGTAAAATGGGAAGAGATGGAGAGCATCCTCAATGAGGAGTTCCATGAACTATTGTAGCCAAGTGAGGAGTAGATATCAATTTGTTTTAGGATATTATTTCATTCTTTGGGTATATCCCCATTATTATTTATACATTCTTTATTCATTTATGATGGGATATTATTTGATTTAATATTCTTGAGGACATATAATATCCCTAGTGTGGGGTAATATTGGCTGGAGAATTTGACTAAGTGCCAGTTCTAGTGAAGTGAAAAGTTGAGGAGATAGTAAAAATTCATGTTTTTTGGAGTCATTTTGGTGATTTGTGGGTCTGTCAGACATTTTTGTCCCTCATGTCCCAAGTCTCATGTGGGCCTTCTGTTCCCCGATCGGCCACATTCCCCAAAATATTTTAACTTTCATTATGTCGAAACTTTTCAGTCCATATGTTCCAAGTTCATCTGGGCTTTCTGTTCCCCGATCACCCACGCGGCCAGGATCGGGTCCTTCACGTACTTTTGTCCCATCTATCCCAAAAGTGTCTGTGCCTTTTGTCCCCATTTCCCATCTGCGTGCATCAGCCGAATCACGTCTTCATCCCTCACATCCCTCATGTTTCCAAGTTTCTAGACCACTGTGCTCATTTGGCCCACTTGACCCACATCACCCATGTCGGCCATCACGTCTTCATCGTCCCTCATGTCCCAAATGTACCAAAGACCATCCGGGCTAGTTTTTTCCACTCTTCCCATTCTTATCTTTTTGAGTCGGTGCAATATGAATTTAATGCACATTTAATGACCTTCTCTCTCCTAAATGGCTATTTAATGGGACTATCCTCTATGCATTTGACACACTGCTCACTTGCCATCATTTTCTCGAATCCCTACAATTAAGATCATTTGCTCGTGCTCCCATTCCCTTTGCATTTTTCATTGTGAATTTGATCCTTGAAGGTTGTTTCTCTATACACTACAAACATGAAGATTAAATTCCAGGTCAAGAACATGTTTCACCTCTCGAGTCCTCTTGTTCCCGATATCGGGGATAGTGAGGTTCGACACCTAGATTTTGGGGATTTTGGAACAGATTGACTAGCCCTAATCCTTCCCCCATGGCACAAATGATCAATGATAATGGTCTTGCATATGCGGTGGGCTTCCCTATCTCTATACAATGTGCCGACACCGTGCTCACTGTGGGGGCTCATTTTAACTCGGACACCAAAGAATTGTCTAATGTGCATGGGGAGCTGATTGCCAAATTGGATGTTGCTGCCATTTACTACTGCTCTACGGATTCCAGAAGTTGAAGACTCCATCATTATCACTCAGGCTCAAGCTCAGACTCTATTCGAGTAGGAAAATGATAAATATAAGGCAAGGATAGAAAAATCATGGTTGAAGAACCCTAAGAAGGGAGCATCCCGACTTTCCAAGGCATTATTTAGGGCTGATTTCAATGAAGAGTTGTCTGATTTCATCATCTTGCTAGCTCGTGTCATGGGATTTCCCTCTACCAATGAATTTCACTTCTGGATGTGCCCTCTCATCAACATCATCTGCAGGTAGTCAAACATAAATTGGGTAGAAATCATTTGTATAAATTTGACCGAGAAATTGTCTAATGTACAATAGACTAAGAAGTTCTATATGACTTCTTATCTCATGTATTCCCTAGCAACATCCCGGTAGTGGTTTGGATTCACATACATGGAGGGCCAGAAGGATGAACCCATTTATGCATACTACCCTCAATTCACCCTTGAAACTAGCAACCACAACTTCAGGAGGGTTAATGATGCCTTTACCATGTATATTGTGAGGCTCTTAGAAGGTGATACTACCAGAGATTTTCTGATGAGGCCATGAACCTGATAGCTAAGTATGGAGCTTTCTTCATTCAGTTTAGGAGGTTTTCATATATCAGGTTGGCTGGTTATGAAAACACACCTCTCAAGCTCCCCATGTTTTGTAATGACAAGATGGCTCTGATTGAAGTGTGCAGGCAATTGGATAAATTGCATAGAACCTGCAGGGACAAGAAAATATCTGGTCTACATTTCCCTATTTCCTTGGGTAACTATACATGCAAAACAACCTTGGATGCTCAAAATATAGAAAGGGCCCTTGCTCCCATCACTGTCCACTTTTTCAGGCCTAGGACCTATTTTGATTTGAAGAAGTTCATTGAGAAAACCTCAGAATTAATTATCATCACAGGTCAGATGTTGAGGACTACTGGGCCGATTGTGTAGATGATTTTGAAGCAAGGCGGAGGCACTATGGCAGATTCTCTCTAGCTGATAAAGGAGCTCAATCTTACCAAATTCTTGAAGGGTTCCAAGATGATAATGAAGACTTGTTGTCTTATGAATATGAGACATTAATCAAGCATACTCCTTTGGAAGATCTAGGATTGGTACAAGAAGGAGAAGGATGACTTGGTTGAGATTTTGGCCCCTGTCCTTGTAAGAACCAAGGTTTGGTTTGATAGAAAGGTTCGAGAGCTTAGGAAGAATCAAAGTGGATCTTCTTCCAGAGATACTTCAACACCTAGGAAGGAATCACATACACCCAACATGGAGGTACCTACACAAACCCCTCCTCCTTCCTCAAATAAAGAACCTGAATCATCTACTCCCTCTTCTTCTACTCAAGTGTACCAAAAGAAGATAAAAGAGGTTAAACAAGAGCCAATTGAGGAAGAACCCCTTTCAGGGCATTCAAAACTACCTTTAGGCTAGAGAACATTATTGTTCTCAATGAAAGTGATGATGGTGAAGTACCAGACCCTGCAGAACTTCAGAAGTTACAATAGAAAAGAGAAGGAAGTGCCTAGCACTAAACCTCCAAGTACCACTTGATTCCTCTACTCAAGAAGCTCCAGATGCCTCACTCACATCTCTACTAGAAGAAATAGTGGTGAATACTTTAAGTGCCATGAGCTCACTTGCTCTTGGACCTCTTGTTCCTTCTTCTTCTTCCTCTACTTTTGCATGGGTGCAACCCCTGGTTGACAACAAGAAGAGGAAACCTTCTTCCCATTTGGCAGGACCAAATTTTGATGTTGTGGCAGCCTTGTTAGGCACTACTCCTCCTCCTCCTCCAAAAAGAGAGCCAAAAAAACTTCAAGAATAGTGATAGATGCTCAAGGCCAACAATTTCTAGAGGTTGCAAAAGCCTAAAGTTGATAAGGCAGAGCAAGATCTATTAGCCTCTGACCTAGAGCTTTCTAGGATTCCAATGGGAGAATCTACTCCTGAGAGTGAGGTGCATAACCTCCAGGAAATAGTAACCAAGGTTATTGAGAGAGTGGAGAAGGGTAAACAGACTATAGAATAGTTGGAAGAACAAAATCAAGTTCTTTCTAGCTTCATCAAGTCATTATTGACTAAAGATAAGGTTTTGGATCCTGCTCCACTAGCCGCCCTTCCACCTCCTATGATTCTCAATCAGGATGAAGTTCAGAGTATCAAAGATATACATAGATATTCCACTTATGGAAGGGCTATGGAAGCCATGGTTGATGACATGATCATTGCAGGCTTGAATTTTATTGTAGAGGCCTTCAAACTCAATGAGAAGGTGGCCAACCTGCAACAAAAACTCTCCTCCTCTATTGGAACTATGGACAAAGAACTAAAGCTTTGGAGTAGTTGCATCATAGATCTTCACCTAATGGAATAGGCTGATGAAAAGATATTGATGGCCAATAAATTTTTGATGATGTCAAGGACAACTTGTCAAGGTCATGGGTTTTCAGTGTTGAATGGAAAATAAAAGTTCTGGAAGAAGCCTTGGGAGAATTGAGAAATAGTTGGCAGAAGGGAGAATCTTTCAAGACTTGTGTTGTGTCTTCCTTCAAGGATATTCACTATCATCTTCATGATGAAACTTCAGGTGTTCCTTTCTCTCTTCAAGAGATTAAAACTCAGTTCAGGGCATTTGTTAAAGAAAACCTGTTCAAGGAGGAATTAATTACCAAAGAGAAGATAAAGGAGATTTTCTCTCTTCAATCTGCTATTGAAGAGGCTAATAAAGAATACCTTGAACATACCAAGTTTGATAAGGACATGGAGAAATGTCTAGGCACTTGGTCTCAAGCCACTGCCAACACATCAGTCCCACGAGGTAGAGAGATAGCTGAAGCATTGAAAAGATTCAGGCAATGGATTCTCAAGTCAGTGGGCCCTCCTCAACAATAAGTGGATGTTTTCTCTTCTAGCTTCTCCTCTCCTCCTTTTTTTGAAAATCGAGCTCATTGTAAACTAATTAAGGATCTTGTGTCAAGCACTTCCTTAATTAACATTTTAGTTAAAAGAAATGGTTACCAAGTGTAACCAATTTGTAAGCTATATAATGGGCTCTCTACGCCATTTTCAAGGGCTAGAACTCTGTTTATTTTTGAAAGTGTAAAGGAGTAAAAAAGCTATCAATACAAGAAGATCTCTCTTTCTGTTTCCATCTACTCTTGTTCTTTCATTGCTATCTATCTATTAAAAGTTATTGAATCATTAGTCTGTTTTACTTCAAGAAGCTTTGTATTCTTGTGGATGTCATCTCTGAACTTTGTGTCTATGAAATAACATCTTATGGTTTTAAATGCAAATGATTCTATTCTATATGATTCCCTTATGGCGTGAGTAAGGAATTATTTTGTTATCTATATTTCTAAGAGTGCTATTTCTACCCCTCCCATTCCTTAATTCTTCTATCTTTTGTATTGATGATCTATTATATCAAACACTTTCATGATATCAGAGTTCCTCATTAAAACTAACATTGTACATTTGTAAATAGGTTTTTTCCTTTAAATAAGGGAACCTCTCCCATTAAAGAGGAGGGACTTTCTATCCCCTGACTGTTGCTTTCAATAAAGTCCTTATTTGACAACCAACAATTTTTGGTGACTCTACTAGGGATTCATTTTGAACGTATTCCAGTTTTATGAACAATTTCTTGATCATTCTTTGATCTGGTGACTCTACGATTTACTCATGGTAGGAGAGCCCTTGGTATTGAAGATTCTCAGTTTCAGCTCTTGGAGCAAGGTTTCCCTCTTCCTTCAACAGGAGAAATAGAAGAGCTCATTCCACAAGTACACCCCCTGTTGAAGATAGAACTCTTGGAAGTAGTATTCCTCAAGAGAAACTCAGCCCTAATCTTCGTGTGCTTTAATTCTTGTTGGTGTTTCAGTTCCCCTTCAAGTAGTCTTTCCAAGGATGGCAGTTCCATTACCTTGGGGCCATCATGTTGGGCCTCTTGCCCTTCCTCAGCCTTTGCATGAGTTACCCAGGGGTAATAGAAAAGAACTTCCCCAAGTTCAGAGGTGATGGCAAGGTGCACCTTGATGAACATATTGCAGCCTTCATAGTTGCATGTGGAGTCCTCGAGTTGAACATGAAGATGTCTCGGTGAGGCTTTTTGTAGAAACTTTGCAAGATAATGCAGCAGATTGGTTCTATCATCTTCTCTTGGGGCCATTACTAGTTGGACCATGATGAGGACAAGATTTGAGAACCATTTCAAACCTGCAGAGGATGTGCATGCTTTGTTGGCCCAAATTTCTCAAATAAAGAAAGAATCACAAGAGCCCATGAGGGAATTTGTGGCCAGGTTCAACAAGTTGATTAACAAGATCCCACCAGACACTCAACCTATAGATCAAATTCAAAAATGTTTCTTCCTGAATGCTCAATTTCCTGAAGTTAGCTACGCATTGAGAAGAGCCAACCTTGCAACATTGGTTGAGGATCAGAGATTAGTTGTTAGCATTGAAGATGACTTGATCATGTCTGGTAAGTTGAAAAGAGATCCTTCCAAATCTAGAGCTTCTTCTTCTTCTTCTTCTACTCCTGGAGCTAATACAGATCCATTAGTACAAAAGCTTTAAATGACCTCATTGCCATCAAGAAACAATTGGCTCAACACGCTCCTTATGCAGATGTTCCAAGGAGGAATTTTCAGCCTAGAAATCATTTTCCTCCTCTCAGACAAGGCTGGAAATTGAGGGGCCACCCATCAAGGTCCTATTAATAATGCAACTTGTGAGGTTGAAGAACCTAAAGATGAAGAGATTAATGAAGATTGTGAAGAACCTGAAGAAGAGGCTGATGAAGAACTGGAGGAACTTGAGGGATCTCGAGTCAATTTCTTCACCACTGAAGGTGTTGATGAAGAGGATGATTATGATGAAGTAGTAGCAGATATGAATAGTGAATCATACATTGTCATGACTCGAGAATAGAAAAATAAGAAGGAGAAAGTGATGCATCCCACTAAGAGGTCCAAGGAACATCCCATGACTATCCCCATTGTTGCAAAAAGAGGATCTCCTATTCCCACTTGCATCCACACAGAAGGTGAGTTCTACTAATTCTTCTTTTCCTAATTCTACTGCTAAAGCTTTTTTCTTCTCCAGCTCCTAAACCTGATAAGCCTAAGATTCCTAGTGATGATAGCCCATCCACCTCTGGATCTTTTGATATCATTGATCACCTTAAGAAAACAAAGGTTCAAATTTCAGAGGCTGAGTATTATCAAACCCACCCTAAAGCCTTTGCCAAAATGGTCCACTTTGTCAATTCCCATTCCAAAACTACCTCTAAAGGCCTTTTACCTACTCCATCCTCTACCCCAACCCAACCTTGTAGCTGTAGTCACCTCACCTAATGAGAAAATCAAACCATTTTATGTGACTCTTCTTATAGCAGGCCATAAACTTAGCAACTGTGTCATAGATTCAGGAGCATCAGATAATGTAATGCCTACCAAAGTGGCTCATGCTTTGGGTCTTACTCTCACACACACTTATGGGTCCTACTATTCTATGGAGAGTAAGGAGGTGCCTTTGGTTGGAAGGATTAAAGATGCACAAGTAGCTTTTGCTACTTTACCTAGAGAAGAAGGTTTTGGCTACTATTCTAGTAGTTGATATCCCTCCTTCATATGGTATGTTGTTAAGTAGGAATTTTTGTAAGGATGTGGGAGGAGAGATTCAAATGGATTGGTCACATGCCCTTATACCAGTCAATGGAAAGATGAAGAAGTTGTTTCCTGAGAAGCAATCTGAGTATATTGTGCAAAAAATGGATGATCCCAAAGCACAAATACTCTATGAGGATATTGGACATGGTAACTATATGATTATGTCTCCGGAGGAAACTAAACTTCCCAAAGAAGTACTTCATGATCCTAATGGTGTTTGGAATCTAGAATTTGATGGAAGCTGCTCCTCAGCTGGTTCTGGAGCAGGTGTGGTGTTGATATCTCCTGAGGGAAAAGTTCATCCTTTCTCATTCAAGCTACAGTTTGAAAATACCAATAATACAACAGAGTATGAAGCCCTCATCCTTGGACTTAATGTGGAAAAGAAAAAGGTGTGAAGAATCTTCTGGCTCGTGGAGATGCGAAGTTGTTAAAAACAAGTCAGAGACCTTTTCCAAGTAAAGAATAGAAGGTTGAAGCATTACAGGAATCAAGTTTGGGATTCTATTGAATTTCTTGACACCTTCTCCATTGAAGTTGTACCAAGAGAAAAAGAACACCAGGGCTGATTCACTAGTTGTCTCAGGATCATTGTTGATACCTCACCCTGATTTCTCTCAGGAAAAATTTACCATTGAAATGATCCATAGGCCAAGTGTGCCTGATAATGCAAGTAACTGGAAAATTTTCAATGATGATCAACATTTTCTTTCTTTCTTGGAGCTCAGGGATAACTTTGAACAATTGTACTTTGAAGGAAGTAACAATTTTCCTCGTGAGAATGTATCTTCCCATGAGGAGGGTGTCAAAGAGGAGACAGATCAAGATGGGTGCATCAAACTCAAAGGTAACAAGATTCCTAAAGGGCTGGTGAGTTTGGAGGAATTGTTTGATAAACATGATAGGTATGTTAAGTCTAAAGCTTCTACAGGAGTGCGAAAATCTGCTGAGTATGAAAAGATTAACATTGGGAGCTCTGCTGACCCCAAAATGGTGAACGTTGGAACATGTTGTACACAAGAAGAAAAGAAGAAGGTGGTGAACCTCTTAAAAAAGTATAGGGATGTTCTTGCATATTCATATGAGGATCTAAAATCTTTCCAACCAAAGGAAATGCAACATTTCATTCCTCTCAAACCTAGGGATTAAACCTTTCAAGAAAAAGCAAAGGCAGTACAATCCAAAGATTGCTTGACACCATTTTTCAGGAAATACAAAAATTATTGAAAGCTAAAATTATCTTCCCCATTCACCATTCGACATGGATTGCCAACATTGTGCACCTCAGGAAGAAAAATGGTGAGATTCATATATGTGTTGACTTCAGAATCTGAATCAGCCTCTTTAAAGGACAACTATCCTCTACCCATGATGGATCAAGTTTTGCAAGTTGTTACAGGGTCTGAAATGTTGTCCATGCTTGATGGCTTCTCAGGGTATAATCAAGTGGAAGTTAATACCACATATCAGCACAAGATGGCCTTCACCACCCCCTAGGGTACTTTTTCCTACAAGAGGATGCCTTTTGGACTCATTAATGCTGGTGCCACTTTTCAAAGG
This sequence comes from Taxus wallichiana var. yunnanensis, assembly GCA_018340775.1. Taxonomy (NCBI): domain Eukaryota; kingdom Viridiplantae; phylum Streptophyta; class Pinopsida; order Cupressales; family Taxaceae; genus Taxus; species Taxus wallichiana. The sequence goes on along the minus strand of CM031235.1, from coordinate 938,758,521 downwards.
GCTATGGACTTGGATTTTGGAAGTTTGAAAGGAAATGTATTGTTGTGTATCTAGATGACTTGACTGTGTTTTCCAAAACTAGAGCAGATCATTTTCAGCATCTGAAATAGTTCTCTTGAAATGCAGAGAACATGGGGTTTCTTTGAATCCCAAGAAATCTATCTTTTGTGTCATGGAGGGAAAATTGTTGGGGCATGTTGTCTCTAAAGATGGAATCAAAATTGATCCTGAATGAGTTCAAGCTATTCAATATTCCTCTTCCCACAAGTAAGAAGGGAGTGCATTCTTTCTTCGGTAAGATCAACTTCCTGAGAAGATTCATTCCTGATTTTATAGAGCTAACTTTGAATATCTCTCAAATGATGAAAGGAAAACAAATGTTTGGCTGGTCCTCTAAAGGGAAAGAAGCTTTTGAAGGTATAAAAAAGGCTATTGCTAGGACTCCTATCTTAGCATGTCCAGATTTTAGTAAAGATTTTATTATTTATTGCTATGCCACAGAAAGCACCCTGGCCATTTGTATTAACCCAGAAAGATTCTGATGATCATGAGCTCCCAATTGCATTCATGAGCTACATTCTTAAAAATCATGAGTTGAAATACACCATGATGGAGAAGCATGCTTTCACAGTGGTTAAAGTTGTCAAGCAATTTCAATTTTATATTCTTAACTCTCACTCTATGGTGCTTGTGCCTGATACAACCATCAAGTCTATTCTTACGCAACAAGAATTTGGAACTAAGAGAGGAAACTGGGTAGCAAAGGTTCAAGAATATGATATTGACATCAGACCAACCAAACTAGTTCGGGGTAAAGGCTTGTGTGAACTCATTGCTGAAGGAGCTTGGTCATGAATTACCTAAGGAGGAGGTTGATGTTCCTATTGTTCTATTTCTCAGCTCGACAGATGAATGGTATGCTGATATCACTCATTTTCTCACCTATGGGAGTGTCCCTCTAACTTGACTACCAAGGAGAAGAGAGCTATCAAGCTAAGATCAGCCCAGTATGTGTTGTGGGAGAATGCTTTGTTCAAACGTGGAATGGATGGAAGATTTCTAAATGCGTTGACAAAGAACAACAAAAGAAGCTTTTCTCATCTTTCCATGATCAAGCATGTGGAGGTCATTACTCATCTGTTATTACTACCACAAGATTCTTCATGCTGGATACTATTGGCCTACCTTGTTTAAAGATGCATCAAAATGGGTTGATAAATGTGAAGCTTGTCAGACTTTTGTGGGAAGACCCAAATTGGCTTGCCTTGCCACTTAAACCAGTTGTGATTGAAGAGCCCTTTCAATAATGGGGTTTAGATTTCATTGGAACACTCAACCCATCTTCAAGTGTAGGACATACTCATGTGTTGACTACCACATATTACTTCACTAAGTGGGTAGAAGCCATTCCAGTAAAGAGTACTACTTCTGAAGTAGTATGTAATTTTATCAAAGAAAACATCTTGGTAAGGTTTGGAGTGCCAAACAAGATTGTGACTGATAATGCTTCAAATTTTTCTTCTTTTTGAGATGATGGATTTCTATTATGGATATGGCATTTCCCTTGCTCACTCTTCAGATTATTATCCTCAAGGGAATGGATAGGAAGAATCAACAAACAAGAATCTGGTGGCTATAGTAAGGAAACGTTGGTTAATGAATCTCAGAGGAACTGGCACAAGAAACTCTATGATGCTCTTTGGGTAGATAGGATTACACCTAAAAGAGCTATTGGGATGTCCCCTTTTCAAGTGGTGTATGGTGTGGAAGCTCAATTACCAGTAACAGTGGAGCTACCAGCTTTGTACTTAATGAAGGCCATTGAAGACACTAGCTTCAATGATTCTTTAGATAAAAGGATCATGTATCTTCATAAGTTGAATGAAGACAGGCTGCAGGTTGTTGATAGAATATCTACCCACCAACAGAAGGTGAAATATTTCTATTTGACAAGAAGGCCAGATCTAGAGATTTCAAAGTTGGAGACATTGTTTTGTTGTGGGATAAAAGACATGAGCCTCGAGGAAGCCATGGTAAGTTTGATTCTCTTTGGCTCGGTCCTTTCAAAATCAGGCACTTTGCTGGTGAGAATTCTTTCTATCTTGATTACATGGATGGTTCCTCTCTCCCACTTCCTTATAGTGGGTAGTACCTAAAATTGTTCAAGTCCTAGGTGAATAGGAAGTCTCTTTGTATATTATGTATAGGGTGTGTTTGCTTTCCCTTGCCTTTGGTGTGTTTCTTTTCCTTATTTGTGTGTTTTCTTCTATATTGGTTTGCTTTTGGACTCTGTGGCCCAATGGATAAGGCACTGGTCTTCTTCCCCTAGGTTTTCTAGAGTTCTTTCCTTGTCTCATTCTTCTGATCTAGCCAAGTCATCCCCAGAAAGAGCTAGTTGTTGTCCTCTCAAAATTTCCCCTCTTTTGAAAGTCAAAAATTGAAAATTTTGAGTTGACACCCTTTAGTGATGTTCTAGTGAAGTGAAAAGTTGAGGAGATAGTAAAATTCCATTTTTTGAGTCATTTTGGTGATTTGTGGTCTGTTAGACATTTTTGTCCCTCATGTCCCAAGTTCTGCCGGGCCTTCTATTCCCCGATCAGCCGCATTCCCCAAAAATATTTTAACTTTCGGTTTTTCAAAACTTTTTGTCCGTATGTTCCAAGTTTGTTCGGGGATTTTATTCCCGATCACCCGCATCGGCTCCGGATCGGGTCCTTCACGTACTTTTGTCCCATCTATGTCCCAAAAGCATCATGCCTTCTATCCCCATTTCCCATCATCACGCACATCACCAATCATCATCTTCACATCCCTCACATCCCTCATGTTTCCAAGTTTCTGGACCACCCGTGCTCATTTGGCCCACTTGACCCGCATCACCCATGTGTCGGCCGGATCACATCTTCACGTCCCTCATGTCCCAAATGTACCAAAGACCATCCGGGCCAGTTTTTTCCACTCTTCCCGATTCTTCTTATCTTTTTGAGTCGATGCAATATGAATTTAATGCACATTTATGACCTTCTCTCTCCTAAATGGCTATTTAATGGGACTATCCTCTATGCATTTGACACACTCGCTCACTTGCCATCATTTGCTCAATCCTCAATTAAGATCATTTGCTCGTGCTCCCATTCCCTTTGCATTTTTCATTATGAATTTGATCCTTGAAGGTTGTTTCTCTCATACACTACAAACATGAAGATTAAATTCCAAGGTCAAGAACAGTTTCACCTCTCGAGTCCTCTGTTCCCGATATCGGGGATAGTGAGGTTCGACACCTAGATTTTGGGGATTTTTGAACAGATTGACTAGCCCTAATCCTTCCCCCATGGCACAAATGATCAATGATAGTGGTCTTGCATATGCGGTAGGCTTCCCTATCTCTGTACAATGTGCCACACCATGCTCACCTATGGGGCTCATTTTAACTCGACACCAAAGAATTGTCTAATGTGCATGGGGAGCTGATTGCCAAACTTGATGTTGCTGCCATTTCTACTACTCTACGAGATTCCAGAAGTTGAAGACTCCATCATTATCACTCAGGCTCAAGCTCAGACTCTATTCGAGTAGGACAATGATAAATATAAGGCAAGGATAGAAAATCATGGTTGAAGAACCCTAAGAAGGGAGCATCCCGACTTTCTAAGGCATTATTTAGGGCTGATTTCAATGAAGAGTTATCTTGATTTCATCATTTTGCTAGCTCATGTCATGGGATTTCCCTCTACCAATGAATTTCACTTTTGGATGTGCCCTCTCATCACATCATCTGCGAAGGTAGTCAGAACATAAATTGGGTAGAAATCATTTGTATAAATTTGACCAAGCAATTGTCTAATGTACAACAGACTAAGAAGTTCTATATGACTTCTTATCTCATGTATTCCCTAGCAACATCCTCGAAGGTGGTTTGGATTCACATACATGGAGGGCCAGAAGGATGAACCCATTTATGCATACTTCCCTCAATTCACCCTTGAAACTAGCAACCACAACTTTAGGAGGGTTAATGATGCCTTTACCATGTATATTGTGAGGCTCTTAGAAGGTGATACTGCTAGGAGATTTTCTGATGAGGCCATGAACTTGATAGCTAAGTATGGAGCTTTCTTCATTCAGTTCAGGAGGTTTTCATATATCAGGTTGGCTGGTTATGAAAACACACCTCTCAAGCTCCCCATGTTTTGTAATGACAAGATGGCTCTAATTGAAGTGTGCAGGCAATTGGATAAATTACATAGAACCTCGGGGACAAGAAAATCTCTTGGTCTACATTTCCCTATTTCCTTGGGTAACTATACATGCAAAAACAACCTTGGATGCTCAAAATATAGAAAGGGCCCTTGCTCCCATCACTTGTCCACTTTTTTAGGCCTAGGACCTATTTTGATTTGAAGAAGTTCATTGAGAAAAACCTCAGAATAAATTATCATCACAGGTCAGATACTGAGGACTACTGGGCCGATTGTGTAGATGATTTTGAAGCAAGGCGGAGGCACTATGGCAGATTCTCTCTCTGTAGCTGATAAAGGAGCTCAATCTCTACCAAATTCCTAAAGGGTTCCAAGATGATAATGAAGACTTGTTGTCTTATGAATATGAGACATTAATCAAGCATACTCCTTTGGAAGATCTGGATTGGTACAAGAAGGAGAAGGATGACTTGGTTGAGATTTTGGCCCTGTCCTTGTAAGAACCAAGGTTTGGTTTGACAAAAGGTTTGAGAGCTTAGGAAGAATCAAAGTGGATCTTCTTCCAGAGATACTTCAACACCTAGGAAGGAATCACATACACCCAACATGGAGGTACCTACAAACCCCTCCTCCTTCCTCAAATAAAGAACTTGAATCATCTACTCCCTCTTCTTCTACTCAAGTGTACCAAAAGAAGATAAAAGAGGTTAAACAAGAGCCAATTGAGGAAGAACCCCTTTTAGGGCATTCAGAACTACCTTCAGGGCTAGAGAACATTATTGTTCTCAGTGAAAGTGATGATGGTGAAGTACCAGACCCTGCAGGAACTTCAAAAGTTACCATAGAAAAAGAGAAGGAAGTGCCTAGCACTGAACCTCCAAGTACCACTGATTCCTCTACTCAAGAAGCTCCAGATGCCTCACTCACATCTCTACTAGAAGAAACAATGGTGAATACTTTAAGTGCCATGAGCTCACTTTCTCTTGGACCTCTTGTTCCTTCTTCTTCTTCCTCTACTTTTGCATGGGTGCAACCCTTGGTTGATAGCAGGAAGAGGAAACCTTCTTCCCATTTGGTAGGACCAAATTTTGATGTTGTGGCAGCCTTGTTAGGCACTACTCCTCCTCCTCCAGCAAAGAGAGCCAAAAAACTTCAAGAATAGTGATAGATGCTCAGGGCCAACAATTTCTAGAGGTTGCAAAAGCCTAAAGTTGATAAGGCAGAGCAAGATCTATTAGCCTCTGACCTAGAGCTTTCTAGGATTCCAATGGGAGAATCTACTCCTAAGAGTGAGGTGCATAACCTCCAGAAATAGTAACCAAGGTTATTGAGAGAGTGGAGAAGGGTAAACAAACTATAGAATAGTTGGAAGAACAAAATCAAGTTCTTTCTAGCTTCATCAAGTCATTATTGACTAAAGATAAGGTTTTGGATCCTGCTCCACTAACTGCCCTTCCACCTCCTATGATTCTCAGTCAGGATGAAGTTCAAAGTATCAAAGATATACATAGGTATTCCACTTATGGAAGGGCTATGGAAGCCATGGTTGATGACATGATCATTGCAGGCTTGAATTTCATTGTAGAGGCCTTCAAACTCAATGAGAAGGTGGCCAACTTGCAACAAAAACTCTCCTCCTCTATTGGAACTATGGACAAAGAACTGAAGCTTTGGAGTAGTTGCATCATAGATCTTCACCTAATGGAATAGGCTGATGATGAAAAGATATTGATGGCCAATAAATTTTTGATGATGTCAAGGACAACTTGTCAAGGTCATGGGTTTTCAGTGTTGAATGGAAAATAAAAGTTTTGGAAGAAGCCTTGGGAGAATTGAGAAATAGTTGGTAGAAGGGAGAATCTTTCAAGACTTGTGTTGTGTCTACCTTCAAGGATATTCACTGTCATCTTCATGATGAAACTTCAGGTGTTCCTTTCTCTCTTCAAGAGATTAAAACTCAGTTCAGGGCATTTGTTAAAGAAAACTTGTTCAAGGAGGAATTAATTACCAAAGAGAAGATAAAGGAGATTTTCTCTCTTCAATCTGCTATTGAAGAGGCTAATAAAGAATACCTTGAACATACCAAGTTTGATAAGGACATGGAGAAATGTCTAGGCACTTGGTCTCAAGCCACTTGCCAACACATCAGTCCCACGAGGTAGGAGATAGCTGAAGCATTGAAAATATTCAGGCAATGGATTCTCAAGTCAGTGGGCCCTCCTCAGCAATAAGCGGATGTTTTCTCTTCTAGCTTCTCCTCTCCTCCTTCTTTTTCTGAAATCAGCTCATTGTAAACTAATTAAGGATCTTGTGTCAAGAACTTCCTTAATTAACATTTTAGTTAAAAGAAATGGTTACCAAGTGTAACCAATTTGTAAGTTATATAATGGGCTCTCGCCATTTTCAGGGGCTGGAACTCTATTTATTTTTGAAAGTGTAAAGGAGTAAAAAGTTATCAATACAAGAAGATCTCTCTTTCTATTTCCATCTGCTCTTGTTCTTTCATTACTATCTATTTAAAATTATTGAATCATTAAGTCTGTTTTACTTCAAGAAGCTTTGTATTCTTATGGATGTCATCTCTCGGAACTTTGTGTCTGAAATAACATCTTGTGGTTTTAAATGCAAATGATTCTATTCTATATGATTCCATTTATGGCATGAGTAAGGAATTATTTTATTATCTATATTTCTTAGAGAGTGCTATTTTCTCCCCTCCCATTCCTTAATATAATTATTGGATATTAATTTTCATGGTTCTAAACATGGAAAATTAATAGTGCATTTGGTATTAATTATGGCTTATATAGATTAAGTGCTTCCCTTATTATATGTGTTTCCAAAATGATATGAATGTGATGGTTTTTTTGCATGAGTGGTTTAATAGTTAAAAATATGGTAAAAATGCATGCTAACTTCCTATCAAGCATAACAAAGGAGGGACTGGTAGTTGCGTGTACTTCGGGTGAGCATCTAGTTACATTTCTGGATGAAGTGCCAACGTGCATATCTATAAATTGGTAGTAAAAATACTATAGGGTCAAATGATTCATATGGTGTAATATGATATCATGGTAAATATAATTCACGTCGTGAATTTGGTGGAGAAAGTGATGGTAGGAGGTTTATTAGATTGTAATTGTTTCTCACATAAATGGAAATCTTACTAAGAAGTTTCACCGTGGTTTTTCCCATTAGGGTTTTCCACGTAAAAATATTGTGTCTTGTGTTCATTTTATTTTATTGCATTTATTTTTAATGTTTAATATAATTCATATAATTAATATTTAAAATGGGTTAATTTATGGTTAAACCCCTCAAACCTCATACTAAGTATGTTATTGATTTACTTGTTCAATTTCACATGGTGATTGTAATCCAACTTTGATTCCCTTTCTATATGGACTCAAACTTGAGGCTAATCTGTACTTCACCATTATTTAATGTTACCTTGTAGACGATAACTTGTAGGAAACCTTACATATTTGACTCACATTAGATCTGGACATTTCATATGCAATAGGCCTAGTCTTTAGGTTCATGCAGAGCCTCATGAATTGCATTGGAAAGTAGCTAAGAGGATTTTACACTATAGTCGGGGTACACGTAGATTTGAGATTCACCACGAGAGGTGGTATTGATATTGAATTGGTTGGATACACAAATTTAGACCGGGAGGGTGATGTTTATAATTGCAAGTCCACTTTAGGCTATAATTTCTCATTAGGATCTGGCCCTATTAGTTGGTCAAGCAAGAAACAAAATGCTATTAATTTATCATATATTAAGGATGAATGCAAAGGAGATGTGAATACTTCTACAGAGGCCATTTGACTTCGAGGGGAATTTTTATAGATTTTAGCATTCAATATAGAATAACCACAATCATTTTCTGTGACAACCAAAGCACCATTCATATTTACAAGAATTTGGTCAACATCGATTGTACCAAAAAATCAAGATTCACATGCATTTCATTAGGGAGATGATTCATGGACATGTCATTGATCTCAAATATTGTCAAACATTGGATCATATTACTGACATCTTCACCAAACCCTTTATTGAGAGAAAGATTCTTCATTTACAATATCTTATTCAGTGTAGGATACATCAACATCATCTTCTAGGGAGAATTTTAGTCCTCCTCTCCCTTTCTCTCTTTTTGGGGGAGTTTTTCCCACTGGGTTTTCTCCTTTTCTCCACTTTTTGAGAGTTGAATTGTACTTAGGTACCTCATCTTATCTTTTTTTGTTAGGGTCCACTTTTCTTCTTTCCAACCTAATTTACGCTTCGAGGGGATTTTAGTGTAGGATATTATTTTTCTTGTATTTATTTATTTACTTGGAATATTTCCTACACATGGTGACTCATCTTGCTTAGGTGTCATTTATGTCATAGAGTTACTATGAATGTCATAGTTTGTCATAGAGTGTCATAAGAGTTACATTCTCATTCTGGAATGTAACTCCCTAGGAATATTCTCATGGAGGAGTTACACAATACTCCTATTTGTACACACCACTTTACCTAAAGTAAGGTTCCAAATTTTGCATCATTATTGTGTTTGTGCATTAATTTCATATTGCATTACATGTTAGATAATTATTTGAATTCATGCATCTATATGTTTCTGGAATTCCACTATCATTAATTTCAAGGATGATGTTGTCAATGATGTTATAGAGTTGCATTGATGTCAAAAGGTGTATGGAGCATGGAGTTTTCTTGTCTTGTTGAGATTGCATGGTGTTGTATGGGCTTTGGAGCATTATAATGGAATGTAGGAGTGTGATGATGGATTGAAAAGTCATGGAGATGTTTCTTAGGTTTCATGGAGTGTGTTGAATCTTATATCATGTGCTCAAGGTTAGAAAAGGTGTGTTGAGGTCAAATTCATCGATGCAAACATGTTTTACTTCTTGTTTGTGAGGCTTAAAGAGCATTATGAGGCATGGGATGATGAAGTGAAGCTTATAGCATATGGTAAAGCATAGATATATCATGGGGAGAATTAATATGTTGTGTTAGGATACTCATAAGTGTATAATATGTAGGTTCAAGTGTTTGATATGGTTGTTAGGTATTTTCAGACCCGATCCTTAAGAAAACATGCCCTAGTGAAGTGATTTGGACTGATTCCAACATGGTGGTGAAAAAGTGAGACTTAGGGAATGTGTGGAAGGTTGAAATGATGGTGTGATCTAAATTTTAGGTTTTCTTTTGAAGTTATGTGCAAGATATTGAGTTTTTACTAAAACTAAGTTGTGAAGGTGAGAAACCAGGGGCTAAATCTTCACTTTCGGATGCTCATTGGGAGTGTATTCTTCTCATGGGGATCCAATATCATGGGGTTTGTTGAATAGGTCAGTTATGAATATTTTCTAAGTGGAATAAATTTGTTTTATTGTCACATTTTTATGAACAATTATTAAGAAGGTAAACTACTTTTTAACCCTCTTAAAACCCTAACTAAACAACGACTTGGAAGAAAATGAGTATAGTGACATAGAATTGATTTATTAAGAAAAATTTATGATTTAATGTTGTGTAATACTCCTCCATCTTTCTCTAGGTGTGATTTAGAGGTATTGGTTGTATGTGGGCCCCATCCAAAAGGTAATTTTCTAGAAAGTTTTAGTTTATGGAAAAATTTCCATTGAACCTAATGACTAATTTAGCATTTATGGAATCATGGGAGTTTTAATTTATTTACATGATGATTTAAGATCATGGTTTAGATTATAAATGTTCAAGTGTTCCCTATTTATGAGGATGAATTTTTAGGCAAGTTTGGGGCGGTTTGGAGCAGTTTGGGTACAAGTAATTTTGGAGGTGCTACGGTTGGTTTTATGGATTTTTTAATATTGTGATGATATTGACATCAAGATATTTAAAATGGTATATCATAATTTGGTTTTTATTTAGTTTAGAGAAATATATGGATTTATTACAAGACCAATTTTGGGGTGCTTGATTGTGCATGCATGCTCTTGAGAGGCTTAATGGTGAGAGATGATTGTTGCTTTGAGTGTTTTATGATTTATGGATATTTTTAAGGCTTGGAAAACATGTATAAGTGTGTTCCATGCATTAGTGAAATTTTTTTCGGTCTTTAACATCCCTCTTATGGCGAGTTGGCTTGATTTCGTGTTTTGGGACTTCTTATGCCCTAATGGAGGTCTAGAAGGTTAATGGCGATGGTGGTGACCTAAATGGTCTCATGGATTATTTTTATAGGATTTTATAATGATTTTTAAGTGATTTTATTATATGAATGCTGAACTAGGTGTTTTGTGAAAAATAAATCGGTATAAAGGTGAATTAGAAATCTCATTTGAGCTAGTTGTGAGAGTGGGAGAAAAGTGCAACCTAGGAGGGTGATTGAGGAAGGTGATGAAGGTAATTGTGATATTTTGAAAATTAAATGAGGATATAATACTATTATAAAGAGATAAGGTGATGGCGAACTTAGGGGATATGTGGAAATCAACTTGAAGGAAGAGGTTTTGGGCCAAAAGGCTTGAGATATGTTTTGAAGAAGGTAGAGAAGAGAGTGAACTTCATAGAGTCATCATCAGTTTGGAAGAAAAAAAAAAGATAAGACATTAATTTTAGATGGATTTGGTTGGTGTTGAGTCATATAGGGGTTAGTGCCTCCTTATAGGGTTGGTGTTGTACTAAACTAGGAGTTTGTGCTCTAGTGGGATTTGTGCCTCACTAAAATTGAAACCTAGCTATATAAAGTTTTATTTCAATAGTTTTATTCAACTTGAGGTTTTCCCACTTATATCTTGTGTCCATGTGTTGATGTATTCCTCTTGTTAATGTTTTTCTTTGATTATTAAATGAGTGAATGAATGGTTAAGATGATGAATGGTTATTGATTAAGGTCAAAATGATTAAATGTTTTATTATACATTGATTCACCTCCTTCATTGTTTTGTGCTTCCAACATATGTGTGCAAGCATTCCTTATTAGTGATCTTGTGGAAAATTTGATACATTTGATACCAAATGAAAATAATTTGATCCAATAAACAAATATGAGAGAAGAAATACTTCACAAAATCTTTAAGATAAACAGAAATAGAGAAATGAAATACAAAAATAACATAGTACATAAGATATATCTTGGGAAACCCTTTTGAAAAAAAACCAATGTAGTAACTTATCTCCTTATTGTATTAACTCAATTATTTTACCATACAATAATGTACTCCTCATTTCTGTTCTATCCTACTACATGTCCAACTATATGTAAGTACATCAATAGGTAACCATCATAATGATATTAGAAAATAATAGGTACTAAAGTTTTGGTCCAAGAATATAACCTAGATGATTTAATAAAACTAAATATATGATAAGGACATTGTTGATTAGATAAAATAATAGTAACACACAAGATATAGCTAATATAAGTGCAAATAAGAGTAATAGATAAGGTTTCTATGATAAATCATACTTACCATTATAGGTATGGATTGATTTTACGTTGGTGAATGATATAAATAGGCGTATTCCAAGACGTGTAATTTGTAATTCTAAAACTTACATGTGATGATATTAGGGACATAAGTTCCTCGGAGAGACATAGTGCCTAGGTGCTTGTGTCTATTTTGGGCATTAGTGTCTACGAGAAAGTTAGGATTTGATTCTTTATGTATCACTTCTTGTCACCTTTAGCTTGATGTAGGTCATATCAAGTTCACCTTCTTTAATCTAATCTAGAAAATGGGAATATGTAAATCTAATCTAGAATGAATGTAAATATAATGAATGACATGTAAATAAATAAATGAATGCAATAACTAAGTATGTAAAATGACCCAAGTGAAAATCTAATAAAAATAGAAACCCTAATATGTAAGAAGAGTGAGGAAGTGAAATCATTTGATTGAGGAGCTCGACTGACTATGTCGTAGAGATGACTTGGAGGAACATGAAGCAAGAATGACTATGCAGAGGCCCTAAAAAGGATGATATGGACTAATTCTGGGATTGGGGTGCCTGGAGAGGGACTGGGCACCATGGGGGTGCTCTTGTTTACATAATGGGTGCCTGGTCTATGTAAAAGATCCGAGAAATGAGTTTCACAAGTCCGAGGTGGTCCAAAACCCTTGTTGTGTGTCACATTAGATTCACTGCAGTGTTCTAAGAATAACCGATAATCTAAGATGATCGAAAGACCTTTAAGAGACCATGTGTGTCACATCAGATTCATTTCACTATGTCGTGTCACTAATAATATAAGATGAAAAAACCTATAAGGGACCACAAGAAGTATCAAAACCTAAAAAAATGAAATGCACAAATGAATGGGTCGATTGACCTCAACTGCCACAATAATGGGCTTACTAACTGAGCATTGCACTACATTTTGGACCCAAATGTAGTTTTGGTGTGTGTGTGTGCATCATGTGCCCTAGGTGATCTTGTGCTAGTCACACTTTGTGAAGTAGTGAAACAATAACTAGATGTATAAAATGTAATAGAATGGTGCATGAAATAGAATAGAATCCCTCCCCCTATGCTTGTGTGATGTAGATGAACCATATCCTTGTCCTTGTGATGGAGCTAATGGATGCAAATGATCTCCAAATGGATGCAACTCTAGGTGGATGATAGTAGTGACTAGTGCTTGGTCCCTCATTATGGTCTCATAACTTTATATTTATAGGGTTCTCTTGATCTAATTTTGTAATTAACCCCAAAATGGTTGACCACCAAAAATATAAGAAGCTGAAATGGCTAGAAAGTTCCCAAAAAGTGGCGGAAAGTTCAAAAAGGATCGGGGTGCCCCTGGTGGGACCAGGGGCCCATGGTGCCCAATACTATCCTAGGTGCCCCATTCAAGGCTAAAATGATGGTAAAATGATGAAATATGACTAGGGCATGTGGGTGTAAGAGGTCGGGAATGATGAAAAGAAAATAAAACAAGATGGCCAAAAGATGGGGGTTAATTAGTACTTTCTTCACTCAAAACCTTCTAAATAGTAGTATGAGATCGGGAGACTAAATAATGTCTAAAGTGCATGATTTTGTGACTACATTTTCCCCACTTTATGTTGGTGAGTGGAAATCTTGGTAACATAAAGTAGATAGAGATGTGTACTTGATGTCCATGAAGATGTAGATGTAGAAAACGTGTCAAAGGACTAGACAAAGCATGGAATGAAAAAAATATGATGGAGCATGGAAACTAAAGATGAAAAAGTGCAAAAAAAAGTGATGAGAGTGAACCTAGGGTGGAAACACATGTGTGTAGTTGTTGATGTGTGTGATGTACCTACATGGTTAGTATGGTGTGTGTTGTCATGAAGTGTTGTTGTTGATGTTTTTTTTTTTTGTTGTTGTTGTTGTCCCCCATTTGACTGCTTGTTTCTCATACGGTCGGACTTACAAGGAGAAAATGATCAAGTAGTCAAATATATATGTATGTATGTGTAAAAACACAATGTAAAATGAAACATGTATGTAAAAATATGTGAATGTAAAATATGCAAATGAAAAAGTGTAAATGGAACATGTGCACCTGATCCATGTCGAGAAAGAGAGTGTAGAAGGATATCCTATAATGTCGAGGTTTTTGGGTGATCCAACGCCATAGGCCAAGAAGTATAGGAGGAAATTCACATTATCCTCCTCCACTTTAACTACTTCCCTCCTGAATGTGTGTGAAGAGATCTCTGTACGTCCTAGTTTTTTTGGGTGATCCGATGCCCACTGCCAAAGTAATTATAGGGAGGCACATTCCATGTATCCTCCAACCTTTAACTACTTCCCAAATGCTAAGGACACCATGTCCTATAAAATCCATGTGTATGGGGTTCGTAGACTGTCTGAACCCACTCATTATATGTAACCCACAATGCCAAGGGTGGAAAGTGCACTAAATTGAACCGGTGTAAATGTGTTTGTGTAGTATGTAAAACCCCAAATGATGCCCCCTCTTTGGGGGTGCATGTGACGTCACTTGATAGGAGAATGCAGCCCCAAAAGAGGACCAACCACATGAAATCTATAAACTCTACCCTGCATATGGGGGGAAGGGAATGCACTTGGTAGAAAACCAAGGCATGCACAAAAAAGAAGGCTAGCCAAAGACAAGTGTTAGTACGAAAAAACATGCATATAGAAAATAATGTATAAGCTACGTAAAAAATGTAAAAGATACCAAAAAATAGTAATGTAAAAACAAAAGAAAAAAGTAAGCCACAAAAGTGGGTTGCAAAACATGGGACATCACTCACGATGTCACAAGACACACAAGGCCATCATGGCCACATAAAAAAACAAGTGTGCACACCAAACATAGGGGCAAAGGCCCACAAACAAAGAAAAAAAAATAATGTAATGTAACAAACAAGTATGGAAGAAAATATCCCTACATAACAAATGTTGCACATGAAGCACTCATTAACATGTTAGAAAGATAACTAGTATGTCAAAAGCATGTATAACCAAGTAATGTAAAGTGCTAAGTAAAAATGAAACAATAACACCTATGAGAGACGAATGTGGATGCCCCAACGACCAGTGTAGGAAGGGTAGAAGGTGAGCATCCATGTTGCATGTAAGAGACTTGTATCTATGATCATCAACTAGAAAAATATGTGAACGTGCATGTGTGGATGATATAGATAAATGACATACAAGTAATCTAACTAGCATGTGTAATAAAGTGACCATGAACAAGAAAAAGTAAGAAAGAGTAAAAGCAACCATAATATGTCAGTATGTTGTGGATGGATGGAATGGAATGCAAAATGGAGTGATAGGAGCACATGTGCCCCAGTGAATGGAAATGTATGCAGTGAGGTTCATTTAGTTTTCCCCCTCAATAGTCAAGAATGAACCATAAATGAGAGTGTGTCATCAGGAAATGGTCAAAGTGTGTGTGTGTTGTGTCAGCGTTGTGATGAGTATGTATGTGTAGTGATGATGATATGTGACATATAGAAGAGATGTGTGTGAACCTTATAGCCTAAGTGTATATCACGACAAAATGAATGTATGAGTGATGATTTATCCCTAAAGCGTATATCACTACAAGATGATATAAGGAGTGATGATGTAGCCTAAAGTATATACCACTACAAGATGAATAGAGAGGGAGTGGTGATGTAGCCTAAAGCGTATACCACTACAAGATGATAGAGTAAGTGACCATTTAGCCTATAGCGTATGTCACTATCCTAGAAATATCACATGATGAAAGGTCAAATGATAAATGTGTGATGAATGATAAGGTCCATTTGATTTGTAAACCCTCGATAGTCAAGTATGGACCGAGGAACTAAAGTGTGTCATAGGGTAGTGAGTGTAGTACGTAGAAGATGATGTAGTATATGATAATGATGATGATATAGATGACCATATGATGAATATGTAATGTGTAAGATGTATAGTATGTAGGAATGAAATGTAGTATGTATATGATGTGTAATGACTAGTATGTATGAGATGATGTATGATGTATGTGTAGACATGAAATGATATGAGTGTACGATGTGATATGATGTAATGATATAAACTAAATGTAGAATGTGTGAAGATGATGTGTGTAGTGTATGATGTATGATGCAATGTAGTGTGTGTATGTGTGTATGTAATACCTAATATGTAAAATGATGTAAAATGTAAAAATGTGGCATGTATGTAATGATGTGTAAACTATAAATGTGTATATGTGTGTGTGAGATGATGTATGATGAATGTAGATGATATGATGCATATATGCTATGATGTGGGGGGGTGTATGTGTAGTATTCCCCCTATGTCAAGTGATGTGTAAACCAAGAGTAAATGAGTGTGGATGAAGGTCTGTATTTGATGTATGTATGATGATGAAATGATATGACTATGATGTATGTATAACGATGATGCAAGATGAGGTATGTGCAAATGCTAGAGTATGATGTATGTATTATGTAAAGATATGAATGAATGATAATGTAAAGATGATGAGATATATGTGCCTATTGAATATGATGATGAGGGAGGGGGATGTGTAATGCACCATGCCCCCAAGTGTGTGTGATGAAAAAGAATATCATGTAAAGTCATCAAGAAGATCATCATCCTCTAGGTCATAATCGAATGGATAAGCATTAGTGACTTGATAAGCAATAGTGTCTAGGTTGATCATGTAATGAGCCATTGAAGGCATAAGTTATACATACCCATAACATACTCCTCATCGGTGAATGGAGGAAGTGGAAAATGTGCATACCAACGAGTGAGATTTTGTGTGTATCCTAGGAAAGAACTATTACAAATGAAACACATGTCCAAAAGGCATAGGAAATGAAATGTTCTATATGATAGGATCTAATGTGCCCCAATATAATCAAGCCATGATTTCCCTAATGTGAGTGGAGAAGAGTGAGGTGCACGATAGATAGACCATAAGATGAAAGACATGCAAACCATAAGCAATGTAATAATAGTGATAAAGCCATAATAGAGATGAGGATCATGAGTAGGAGGATGAAGGTCCTCAAAATCAAAACCAAGTGAGCTAAACCATCATGTGAACATATAATGTCATCACATGTAGGATCAAATGGAATATGTTCCCAATATGAGTCATTCATGAAGAGTGTGCAAGTGAATGGTGGGCGTGCTAATGTAGGTGGTACATGTGAAGGTGTAGGTGATAGAGCAACGTCCATAGACTAGACATGCCCCTGATAAGGAATCATAGCAGTAGTAGTAGCAGGTGGCATAGAAAAAATGATATCTATCACACAAATGGTACCATCAAGTGGTGGTAAGTGAGGTGGTTCTTCCCTAGGTTGGGGCTCATCTGTAATATCTATGCATGGAATAGGAAGACTAGTATTAGGATCTCAATCACAATACTAGAATGGATCATGGTCACGAAAAATGGTGTACTCAATGCTTTCATGTAATAATTTTACACAATTATGTATAATAGAGGTGACAAATTGCATGGCATGAAGCCATGGCCTACCAAGTAGATAATTGTAGGAGACTAGGGAAATCAACAATGAAAAAGATAGTGTGGATAGTCTTTGGGACCAAAAATGATGGGAAATGTAATGTGACCAAGACATGGATGGAAAGAACCATCATAAGCACATAGTGAAATACTAGATGGACTAACATCATGAGTGGAAAGACCTAAAACTTCAAGGAATGACATAGGACACAAGTTAAGTTCATATCCATTATCAATCAAAGTGTGCTTAACAACTACATTATGAATACAACATATGATATGTAGAGGTGGGTCATTATCAAAAGTATGAACATCGTGGGAAGGTTAGACTTGAATACTATGTGTGAAGAGAATGCATCAAAAAATGCTTGATAAACTAAGTTTGGATGCATGTTAGCACATGAATGCGAGTAGTAGTAAAAAAATGTTGGACTCTATGTAGTAAATAAGATTTGCAAAAAATAATCATTGATTGAGATACTCATGATGACCAAACCCTAGGATGACAAGTAATGAATGAAGAACCTAGAAGCATGAATGATCGAGTCGAGGTTCACCAAAATGATTAACTAAAAATGGGGAATATGTGGTATAGTTAATCTAATCTAGAATGACATGTAAATATAGTAAATAAATGCAATAAATATGGAAAATGACCCAAGTAACTAATCTAATAAAAATAGAAACCCTAATATGCAAGAAGAGTGAGGAAGTGACTCAACTGATTAGAGGAGCTCATTGGACCATGTCATAGAATGGCTAGAGGAAACATGAAGCAGGAATGACTATGCAGAGGCCCAAAAAGGATGGATCTGAGATCTTATTCTCTAGATTCTTGGACCTGGAGCACCAGAGAGGGACTGGTGCACATATGGGTGCTATGGTCTTCAAATAATGGTGCCCTAGTCTATGAAAAAGATCTCATAAACTAAGTTTCATAGGTTCGATAGGTGGCCTTAAACCCTTGTGTGTCACATCAATTCACTACACTACGCTAGGTGTCACTAATAATCCAAATGATTCAAAGACCTAAGAAAGAGACCAAAAAAAGTATCAAAACCTAAAAAAAAAGAATGCAAATGAATGGGTTAGATTGACCTCATCTGCCACAACAATGGGCTTACTAACTAAGTGTTGCACTACATTTTGGACCCAAATGTAGTTTTGGTGTGTGTGTGTGTGTGTGTGCATCATGTGCCCTAGGTTCTCTTGTGTCAGTCACACTTTGTGAAGTAGCGAGAAATAACTAGATGTAGAAAATGTAATAGAATGGTGCATGAAATAGAATATAATCCCCCCCTATTCTTGTGTGATGTAGATGAACCAACCTTGTCCTTGTGATGGAGCTAATATAATGATCTCCAAATGGATGCAACTCTCGGTGGATAATAATAGTGACTAGTGTTTGGTCCCTCATTAAGGTTTCATAACTTTATATTTATATGGTTCTCTTTGTTCTAATTTTTTAATTAACCCCAAAAAGGATAACCATAAGAAAGATAAGAAGTTAAAACAACTAGAAAGTTCCTAAAAGTGGCTAAAAAGTTCTTAAAGGATTGGGGCACCCCGGTGGGATCAAGGTGCCCATGGGTGCCCCATTCAAGGCTAAAATGTCACAAAATGATGAAAGGTGACTGGGCATAAGGGTGCAAGAGGGTCGGAATGACAAAAGAAAAGAAAATAAGATGGCAAAAATATGGGGTTAATTAGTAATTTTTCACTCAAAATCTTCTATATAGTAGTATGAGATTGAGATTAAATAATGTCTAAAGTGCATACTTTTGTGACTACACTAGCTACCCGCACAATATTCAAGTGCATATTAGACTAAATGAAAAATGCATATGAGAGAATCGACTAACCCCGACGGTCCTCATGTCGTTGAGTATTGCAATACATTTCGCACTCAATGTAGTTCTTGTGGTGTGTGATTAAAATTGTATCCTTTGAGCTATGATGCCCTAGTGTTGGTTAAAAAATAATAACATGTTACAACTACTTTTCCCCAATGTAAGAATGTGTGATATGGAATTTAAAAACAACCTCCCTTTATATAATGAATAATGCAATCCAAAATGTAGTCCCTTCTATTTCTCTTGTATATGTGGTAGATATAGAAATGATATGCCTCAATTTCCCCTAAGAATAGGTAGTAGGTTGTGTATATATATCAGTTCTTTGTTTAAATTTTGGCACATAGTGACACTAAAATTGACCTAGGTTTTGAAAATGAGATAATAAAATACCCAAAGCCAAAGCAAACCAATAAAGGAGAAAACCAAGTAAATAGGACAAAAGTGCCTAAGGACATTAACGTTTGGCGCTACTATGTTGTCTAGGAATTAATGTCCCGTAGTAAGAAAACATAAACATAAAAAAAGATAGGAACATGGATCCATATGAATTGACTAAAAATATGGAAAATACCATATAAAATATGCAAGCATAGCCAAACAAGGCTAGAAAAGGACCAAAGAGGTATCACATGTGCCTAGTTTCCATATTTTAGACATAAAATCACACACATATTACTATTTTACTATACCACCAAGTATATTATTATATGCATGGATCTTAAGTAAGAACATATTCACCGGTGATGATCTCTACTCCATTCACTTGCTTTAATTGTTTCTATTGTCTTTCTCTCTCACATTTGTCACTTTTCTACCCAATTTGGTCAAGTCACGGATCCATGTCTCATTAGTCTTTTTACATTTTTCGTCACTTATCCTTGGACATTAGCACTGATTCCGGATAATAGCACCCATACGCTCCTATCCCCTAAGTTATTTTCACTTATTTTTACATTTTTAGTTGGAATTTTTAGTTTTCTTATTCCTATCCCAAGGTATTACTCGACATATCATGTCACTTGTGTCAAAATTTAAACAAAATATCCCTATATATACAAAACATACATACCATTATAGGGGTGGGAAATTCTAAAGGGCAAACATATCTACATAATATAAAAGGGACTAGATTTTTGGGTTTATTACTCTACATACACTATATAGGAAGGGAAAGTGTTGATTTCTATCTCACACATTTACATTTTATCTAACTATAGCCCACCATCTTAGCATCATTGGGGTGACAAAAACCTAAGGATATTATTTCACACACAAGCACACATAACTACATAGAGTTTGGAATGTAGTGTAACATTCGGTCATAAGTTCATCCTTCATATGACCATCGGGTCAATTAGAATTCACATATTGCATTTTTCATTCCAATTTTATGTGTTTGTGAGCTTATGCATGTAGTTAGGGTTTGTGTTACATGTTACAGTGCCTCAAATGATCCAAGTACAAATATCGTGATTATAGTAAGAGACAACAAAACCCTTGCACACATAGGAAAAATAAAATTTTATCAAAGATAGTTTTTCAAAATCTAATCTAGTCAAGTACTTACTCATTTTCAAGATTTCAACAAAGGACCTAAAACTTTTAAGGCATATATATTGTAGTCGGTCTTTGTTTTGGAAAGCATATAGTCTTTTTAGGTTTTTGACCTTCTAAATTGGATTTTGGCCCTACCACTACTTGAATTGGTACCAATTTTTAAATTTGGTCCATAATTCACTTTAGTGACCATGAATCAACTCTATGATGCTTTTCTACTTCTTACTAAAATGAGATCCTCACTTTGTAGATAGAGGATTGCTCCTTGAATGGGATTCTTGTCTTATGGCCAAAATGAGGTGATTGTAATGTGCCTCCTCCTTAAGGTGTGATAACACTACTAGGTGTTGAATGAGTTTTTACGAATAGTACCAAGTGAATTGCATCAAGTGAACTCAGATGATTGCTCATTCTTAGAAACATGGTGCTCCATATAAAGATCATCCCCTCACCTTTCCTAGCTCTAAAAGCATCCTTTCATGGAATCAAATTCATGATTCTCATACATGTTTTTTCTCATATGTCTCTCATGGAGACAAATGATGCCTTAATACTTCACACATGATGGTCCTTGATACCTCGGTGACATGACTAACTCATTTTAGCTTGTTTTGAAGGGTGTTCAATTAGCTACAAAATGGCCAAAAATGCCTTTTTAGGCCTTCAGAGGAAGTAGTCTCTCATCAAAACTAAATGAGTTGATCGATCACCTTAGACACTATTCCCTACACACTGAAACACACTGAATGATCTTATTAGGACTTTCCTTTGGGTGAGGGTTTATGATTTAGGGTTTTAGGGTTAGGGCTCATGGTTCAGGGTTTAGGACTCAAGGTTTAGAGTTTAGGGTTTAAGGTTTAGTGTTTAGGGCTCATGGTTCATTTTAGGGTTTAGGGTTTAGGGCTCGTAGGGCTTAGGGTTCATGGTTTAGGTTTATGGTTTAGGTTTAGGGTTTATGGCTTAAGGGTTAAGGGTTGAGGGTTTAGGGTTTAGGGTTTAGGGTTTAGGTTCAGGGTTTAGGGTTTAGGGCTTTAGGCTTTTAGGGTTTAGGGTTAGGCTCAAGGTTGAGGTTTAGGGTTTAGGGCTCAGGTTTAGGGTTTTTAGGGTTTAGGGCTCGGGGTTTAGGGTTTAAGGTTTAGGGTTTAGGGTTGGGTTTAGGGGTTTAGGGGGTTTTTAGGGTTTAGGGTTTAGGGTTTAGGGTTAGGGTTTAGGGTTTAGGGTTAGGGTTTAGGGTTTTTAGGGTTTAGGGTTTTAGGGTTTAGGGTTTAGGGTTTTTAGGTTTTAGGGTTTAGGTTTAGGGTTTAGGGTTTAGGGTTTAGGGTTTAGGGTTTAGGGTTTATGGTTTTAGGGTTTAGGGTTTAGGGTTTAGGTTTAGGTTTAGGGTTTAGGGTTTAAGGTTTAAAGGTCAGGGTTTAGGGTTTAGGGCAAAAGGGTTTAGGGTTTAGGGTTTAGGGTTTAGGGTTTAGGGTTTAGGGGTTTAGGGCTCGGGTTTAAGGCTTAGGGATTAGGCTCACCCATTCACTCATTGTAATGTTCTATGTCTTACCCATTCTTATAAGTATTGACAAAGAGTATTCAACTAAAAGGGTTCATCTACTTCAGTAGGCAGAACATTCAAAGGAGTCATCACAATTTGATGCCTTTCATCTACTGATATTTTAAGGAGGGAAATTACAGATATCCAAGAACAATTTGGTACAAATAAATGTTACCCAATACAACTATCTTCTTTTTCCCATTGCATGGGAACTATTTCACTCACTGTAATGTTTTGTGTCTTACCCATTCTTATTAGTATTGATAGAGAGTATTCAACTGAAAAGGGTTCATCGACTTCGTAGGAACAAAATTCAAAGAGATTCATCAAAATTTGATGTCTTTCATCTGTTGATATTTTGAAGGAGGGAAATGCCAGATATCCAAGAACAATTTGGTATAAAGATATGTTTTTTACACTCTTTTGAATAATTCTTTCAATTCTGAAGTTTGTCGGGAATGAAGGTTTCATTCGAAGAACAAAGCACGATATGTCCAATGCTTGTGTAAGTTGGCAATTTGAGAGATTTATGAGGTTCAAGTTTATTTTCCAAGATGCATTACTCCAATGTTTGAAAATGTTTCTCCAGATACAACGAAATTCTGATTCAGACACTCAATGATTCCTGAATGTCCAATCCTGCCACATACCCCAGTAGTCCTCGATCCTTGGATATAGGAGACACATTGTTACTTGGATTCCATTTATAATGATAGAGATATTTGTAAATTCGTGTTATGACCTCTAAATCTATATGAATTTCAAGTTGTTTAGAAATCACATCACACCCTTTACTAGGCTTGATGAGTACCCCTATCTTTTTGAAGGCATTTTTGAAAGCATCCATGGGTTTATCATAGAAGGAATTATCAATTAATGGAAGGTCACTAAGTCGTAGGCCAGCTGACTCCCATTCAAAACTAAATTAGAAATATTTACTATGCATGATTGATAACCCCTTTATGTTCTTAGCCATTCCCAATTGTTATGCTTATTTTGAACACTTCAGAAGTTCTTGTCAAATTTTCTATCCATTCTAGTAGTAAGAGCTTTCTCTTTCTCTAGAGGAGAGGATACTTGCAGGAAATTTGGTTATGATCTTACACCTCCACGTTGGTATATTCTCTGTGTTTCTTCCATTTCCTTTGAGATTAATTTTTGTGTTGCGATGGTTATTTTTTCCAGCTTCCAATGGGTCATCCTGGCTTGCATAATACCATACATGGAAATATGAGAAATGTGAAATTTGTTTCAGAGTGTGAAGAAATTGACATTCAAGAGCACAAGTATATGTGGGGAGAAACAAGTTTGGCAGAGATGTGTAATATGCATTGCAAATCACAAGGTAGATGTCATATCCATTTAGTTTCTTGTCCCACCTCTCATAAACAAGGTAGTTGTATAAAAGCAGACTCAATGATGGTTCTAGGCACAAGACTAGGAAATATGGTCCTAAGATATTCAAAAAGATGAACTCACTCATGAGACCTACTGGAAATATATGAGGTTTAGGGGTTAGAGCTTAGGGTTCTAGATTTAGTGTTTAGGGTTTACGGCTCGGGCTCAGGGTTCAAGGTTTAGGTTTAGGGTTTAGGGTTTTTAGGTTTAGGATTTAGTGTTTAAGGTTTAAGGTTTATTATTTTGGTTTTAGGGTTTAGGGTTTATAGTTTAGGGTTTAGGGTTTAGGGTTAGGTTAAGGGTTTAGGTCATTTAGTT
This sequence comes from Taxus wallichiana var. yunnanensis, assembly GCA_018340775.1. Lineage (NCBI taxonomy): Eukaryota > Viridiplantae > Streptophyta > Pinopsida > Cupressales > Taxaceae > Taxus > Taxus wallichiana. Next base: position 938,734,686 of record CM031235.1, on the reverse strand, counting down.
TTTTGGGGTTTAGGTTTAGGGTTTAGGTTTAGGGTTTAGGGTTTAGGGTTTAGGGTTTAGGGTTTAGGGTTTAGGGTTTAGGGTTTAGGGTTTAGGGTTTTAGGTTTAGGATTTAGTTTAGGGTTTAGGTTTAGGGTTTAGGGTTTTAGGGTTTAGGGTTTAGTTTTAGGGTTTAGGGTTTAGGGTTTAGCATTTAGGGATCATGGTTAGGGTTTAGGGTTTAGGGTTTAGGATTTAACATTTAGGGCTTAAGGTTTAGGGTTTATGGTTTAGGGCTTAGGTTTAGGGTTTAGGGTTTAGGGTTTAGGTTTAGGGTTTAGGGTTTAGGGTTTACAAGGTTTAGGGTTATATGTTTAAGGTTTAGGGGTTAGAGCTTAGGATTTAGGATTTAGGGTTTAGGGTTTAGGGCTTAGGGTTTAGGGTTTAAGGTTTAGGGTTTAGGGCTCAAGGATTAGGGTGTAGGGTTCAGGCTTAAGGTTTAGGGGTTTATGGTTTAGGGATTAGGTTTTAGGGTTTAGGGTTCATGGTTCTTTGTTTATGGCTTAAGGTTTGGGGTTTAGAGTTACTAGTTTAAGGTTTAGGGGTTAGAGCTCGGGGCTTTTAGGGTTTAGGGTTTAGGGTTAGGGGCTTAGGGTTTAGGTTTAGGGTTTAGGGGCTTAGGGGTTTAGGGTTTAGGGTTTAGGGTTAAGGTTAGGGTTTAGGTTTAGGTTTAGGGTTTAGGGTTTATGGTTTAGGGTTTAGGGTTCATGGTTTATGGTTTATGGCTTAAGGTTTGGGGTTTGATTTATTAGGTTAAGGTTTAGGGTTAGAGCTCGGGCTTTAGATTTAGTGTTTAGGTTTAGGGCTTAGGGCTCAGGGTTTAGGGTTAGGGTTTAGGGTTTAGGGTTTAGGGTTTAGGATTTAGTGTTTATGGGGTTTATGGTTTATTATTTTGGTTTTAGGGTTTAGGGTTTATAGGTTTAGGGTTAAGGGTTAGGGTTAGGGTTAGGGTTTAGGTCATAGAGTTCGGGGTTTATGGTTTAGTGTTTAGGATTTAGGGCTTATGGTTTAGGGTTTAGGGCTCAGGTTTTAGGGTTTAGGATTCAGTGTTTAGGGTTTAGGGTTTAGGGTTTATGGGTTAGGGTTTAGGGTTTAGGATTTAGTTTTTTTAGGGTTTAGGGTTTAGCATTTAGGGTTCATGGTTTATGGTTTAGGGTTTAGGGTTAGGGCTTAAGGCTCAAGGTTTAGGGTTTAGGGATCATGGGTAAGGGATTGAATATTTAAGGATTAGGGTTTAGGGATTAGGATTTAGGGTTTAAGGTTTATGGTTTAGGTTTTAGGGTTTAGGGATCATGGTTTAGGGTTTAGGGTTTAGGTTTAGGGCCTCGGGTTTAGGGTTTAAGGTTTAGGGTTTAGGGTTTCGATTGTAGAATTTAAATGCTAAAAGATTTAGGCTAAATGTTGAAATCCTAAAAATTACCTATGTACTGACCAGATTATACTATAAAAAACTATCTCCTAAATCGTATGACTAATGGAGTATGAAAGACTAGTTCCATAAGGTGCAGAGTGACCTAATTTCTTATATTTACTAAAATAAATTTAAAGTATAAGAAATAATATATAAACATTTATTTTTGTAAATACAAGCATGCCAAAAGCACATATTATGTTCATACTATGAAGAACACGTATAATTATTATAACACATACATGCATTTTTGTTTTCACTTTTTCCAAGCCATGCCTCAAGGCTTGGATCCGGTTTGATCCCCAAGCTGAGGCATGGACCTGCACAAACACAACAAACCACATGTTTTTTTGCAGGAAAATGAAAAAATCCACTTCCACCATGATAAATCAACATAAAACGATCGATTCATTTAAAAAAAATTATACCACGATGTAGAGCAGACTATCTACTTTCTAAAAATATAATTTTTCAATTTTTTTGACTAATATAAGGTTTCCATATTATTTATTTTCTAACAATGCCTTTTTATAGCTATTTTTTGAAGTTTAAACATGTTTATCTTTTGTCATGTATCTTTTTTTTTGACTCATCAAAATTGAATAAAATTATTTTTAAGCACAAACTAGGACTAATTCTATACATATTAAAAAAAAATCTAATTTTTGATATTTTTGAGGTAGTTAGGGGGGCACACGGTCGGAGCTCCATTATTTTTTAAAACTTAAAATTTTGTACTAGAAAAATCATTAAAAAAAAAATACTCACTAAAAAAATCTAAAAAAATCTAGCACAAACTAGATGCTCCTAGCTATCTTTCTACCAAAGGGTTTTCAAAAATACTAAATGGTGCTCAAAAAATGGTGGGGGCATGAAAGTCACTCTATTATGTTTTTTAACAAAAACAAGAGCACATGTTGGTATTTTAGTTATTTGACCCACTTAAACTTATTTATTTTCAATAAAATTTAGTATCTTAGAAACTTTCAAAAAATATGTCCACTTAAGACCCCCTTTTGGCCCCCAACTTGGTGCACTTACCCCAGGTAGAGGTGTGGAAGGAGCACAAGAAGAGACATGGGATCTATATTCTTAAGTAGTGTATGCCAAAGATATGGGATTGTCATCAATATGTGTAGAAGCAAGTACGTAGTGGTAGTAACAACTAAATATGTGACAGTTAGAGGTGCCAAAGACAAAGGGGCCCATGGTTGGATACCTCGAATAGTGACAATGTGATGCTTGTGTATGAACTTAAGGCATAAATGAACTATGGATGGGATGACATTTGAAACATTAAGCCAAGGAAGTCCTAAGACCATGTCACAATGTATAACCTTGGATCAAACAAAGAAAGACATAAAGATAGTAAGAGGCCCAACAATGATTGGGATAATCACATGCCCATGAGAAGTAGGTGATCTAAGTGTCATCTGGGATAATGGAAAGCCAATAGATCATAAGAAAGATAATGAACATGCATTACACTTGAAAGTAGGATGCACCATAACATTTTTAACAACATGAGTACCAATAGAAGCATCAATGTGTAATCTATGTGATGAAAAGGAAACATGAAAATCAACATTAGTAAAAGTAATGACAGGTGGAGGAAGATCAATAGTACCAACAAGAAATCCAAGAGGATGATATGAAAATGATGGAGGTGGAACCACATGATAAGCATGATTGGAAGAAGATTCAGAACTACTTTTCATGTTTAGGTAATGGATCATTGAAAATCTTAAGCTTGCCATTGTCATTAGTAGATTTAGAAATAGAAATAGTAGGCTTAGGTAGCTCAATTTCATTGTTTTCAATCAAATCTTGGATCAAATGTCTAAGCTTAAAGAACCTATCAATATAATGGCCATTACATCTATGATAATCACAATGTGCATTTTCATCAAAATTATTGCCATGAGGATGATTAGGATCTAGCTCAAGAGGAGATGGAAGAGAAATCAGATTGCTTTCAATGAGTTGAGGCAACAACATACGAGGTGGATACATGTAAATCTACTAAAATTTATTTGTATATGTTGTATGTGGAGCCTTGTAGGTTTAGATACAACATGATAATATGCTTAGGCTCACTAGGCTTGCCTTTAAAAAAAGATTGGTTTGAAACTTGTTAGTATATTGATTGGAAATATTATCACCATACTTAAGCTTTCCCATATAAAGTAACTTATTTTCATGTACTTATTGAAAACCTTAGACTTGTTCAACATAAAATATACCCAAGTCTTCCTTGATAAATCATCTATAAATGTGACAAAATAAAAATCTTTTCCTAGTGATGGAACTTTCATAAGTCCAAACACATCACTATGTATTAAATGTAGAATCCGTTTTGATCTTGCAGCATTTCCGAAACTTTACCTTAATAATTTTCCAAACACCGAATGCTAAAAAAATCCACATATAAAGGACAATAATAAATTCCTTCAACACCTTTGGTTTTAATTCATGAAGGCATTTCTCTTCAACATGTCCCATACTTTGATACCACAAGATCATCTCATTTGTAAAGATATGCATTAGTCATAAATCTAAATTTCTTATGCTCTGGAACCACGGAGCTTTTGCACTCATCACTCAAATTGTTTGTCTCAAGTTTTAATAGTGTTCCTATATATGTACTCCCCTTACCGATAACATTGATCCTCAAGCCATATTATAATTATTCGTAATAAATACTACTTGCACACCGCATCATTCATCCTACTTGCACACCCGCATCATTCATCCTACTTGTAGTTATTAGGTTTCTTATCAAACTTTGAATGTACATGACACCGGGGAAGGTTAACCCTTACATATCTAAACCTTAACATGCCTCTCCCATGAACTATGAAAATTTAGGTCGATTTTCTCTCCTAAGAAGACTTCACGTCCATTGATTTTTTCATATTCATAGATCCACTCTCAATGAGGGGTCATATGAAAAGAGGCACTGAGTCAATCAACCACATACCATCACATGCATGTGAGCTAGAAGTTACCAGAAAAACTATCCCGTGTCTTCATTAGAAGGATTCATATATGAAGATCTAATGTCATTAGATGAATTACCATTTTCTTCCTTTTTAGTTCTATAATCTTCGAGTGTAAATTCCTTGTTTTACCGTAGAGTTCCAACATTTCTTATTATCTTTCTCTGTGGTCTTTGAATTACTTACGGAATATGGTTGTCCTTACTTCTTCTTACTTTTCTTATGGGTAGGACCTCTCACGTAAAATGCATCCTTGGATTGATAATCGTCAATGAATTTTTGCCTCATTTATTTTTGAAACTACATCCTTAACTTGTAATTTTGTTGCATAACTAGTAATAGCCATAACTAGATTGTCCCAGCATTTAGGTAAAGAACACAAAAAAGTGATACACTTATCCTCTTCTTCCATTGTAATATTGAAATAGAAATAAACTGAATTACCACACTATTAAAGATGTTTAAATGTTATGCGATAGAGTCACTATCAATCATTCATAACAAAAATAACTTCTTTAAGAGAAATAGTTTGTTCACCGGATAATTTTTCCGATAAAAAGTCCCCAACTTCTCCGTAACACATGAATGGTTTTCTCATTTGATATATCCAACAAAATTGAATTTGATAGACACAATCTCATTGAACTCTTTGCCTTCTTATCGATCTTTTCCCAATCCTCTAGCTTCATGGCATGACTCCAAAAAAAAAATCTATTGATCTCTATCCACAAGAAGATCTTCCATCTTGAACTTCCATACCTCAAAATGTTGGCCATTAAAGTTTTCAATCTCAATATTTATGCTTATAATCATTTTCCTCTACTCAAATAGATTCACACATGAAAAACTCCCACTCGAATAAAATATTATCAATAGGGTCGAAAAAACCTAACTCATCACAAAAATTGCTAAAACTGGCTTTGATGCCAAATGAATAAAATTTGATTCGATAAAAAAATGAGAGACTTGTCATACTAAGCACATAATCTTTAAGATAAATAGAATTAGAGAAATGACATATATAAAATAACACAATCCACAAGATATATCTTGGGAAAACTTTTCGGGAAAAACCAAACACAATAACTTATCTTCTTCTTATTATATTAACTTAATCATTTTACCACACAATAATGTAATTATCAGTTTCTCTCTATCCTTCTACATGTCTAGTGATATGTAAGCACATCGATGAGGTAAGCTGTCACATTGGTATTGTAAAATAATGGGTATGAAAACTATGGGCCAATAATACAACCCAAAATGGATCCTTGTAAGCACAAGTGATCTAACTACCCATAACCACATATGTTAAAATTACCTCTATGGGGCTGAAATCCTACAAAGCGAACCCAATTTTTTTCTCGGGCTTGTGGTGGGTCAGAAAAATTTGAGTGCAACTCATGGAAAATATACAACATATTTCTAACAATTATGGAGTATAATGGAAGAACTTAGGGTTCCAACGTAGTACATGACAAAAATTCACAAATTATATGAGCAAGTCAAGGCTAAAATCAAAATGCAAGATGGCTATTCAAGTGTTTTGAGAGTGATATAGGTGTCAAACAAGGATTCCCCTTCCCTGAATTTGTTTGGACTATACATTGACAAGTTAGAGGAGTGGATAAACAAATTTGGAGGGAAAGGGGTCCACTTGGCCAAATATGTGGTGAAACTCCTACTATATGCAAGATGACTTAGTTATAATGGTAGAGACAATCCAAGATTTAAGATATCACCTTCGTTCTTTAGATCTCTTATGTATAGAAGCGAGGACAAAGGTAAACATTGGCAAAACTAACTTTATGATTTCCTTAGTGAAAAGGAAGAAGCAACATCTCAACTTTTAGTTTATTGGAGAGTCTCTTAAAGTGGTGTCAGAATACAAACATTTAAGCCTAAATTTTCACAAGAAGCTCAATTGGGATACTTGTAGGATTAAGTGAATACAAGGAGGATGGAGAGCTTTTCATGCCATCCAAACTAGGTACAAAAAGTTGTGCTATGGGATTCAAAGACCACTTAGGTCCTTTTTGGGTTACTTGTCATGTCGATGCAGGTTTAGTATGGTTTCGAGATATGGGCTAGTGGAATGAAAAGTTCAAAATGGAGACAAATATAAAGGATCCAAAAACAACTAATAAAAATTAATTTTAGATCAAGACTATTTCCATATGAAGTCATTCCGGCCAAAACAAGGACCTTCCTCTGAAGCAACCACTATGACGAGGTTTATATGTTACTAAATTTTTAAAAACATGAAGACCGACAAGTGGCCTAAGGCCGCAACAAGCGAAGAGTTTCTCAAACAAAAGAGCACATGGATGAAACAAAACCATAAATTGATGAAAAAATGGGATATTGGCCTAGATGAATGCCCAAATCCTAAGAAAAACATAAAAACTATGTGAATGAAAATTTTAGAACAATGACGTGGAGAAAGAATACAAGTAGGAAGTGTCAATATTAAATTACAGAGTTTAACCCGACGTATGAACATTGTGAAAAATATTATATAGGTGTTGAAATTAAATAGAGGGAAAATATTGTCATTCTTGAGCTATATAAGTAGCTACCATATGTTAGATGTGAGATACTTAGATGGACAACACCTAAAGAACTATGGGAAAAGAGGACTTGTGTTTTATGAAATACGGGGGTAATCGAAACAAAGGATCATTTCACCCTAGAATTTTGAAGATACACAAACATTAAAGAGTCAAATATGAAGAATTTTTAAGATTTGATTCCATGATCAAACTATTCCATGAAAGTAAAATAAAAGGTTTGGGAGAGATGTTTAATCAAATCAACAAGAGGAAGAAAGTCTTTTAAAAGATGTCCAATAAAACTACAAATCTTTATACAGTTGAAGTTTGTAAGGGTCTCCAAAACTTTTGGTCTTTATAAACATAATAAAAACCATTCCATTTAATTTCATTCCTTCCCTCATTTAATTTCATTCATTCCCCACATAGCGCTTTATTGCATCAAAAGGTGTTTCATAACTTCTGTGCCTGAATCTAGATTCTGCCACACCCGCAAATCTCTGCAATATTGCTCAACCTTGCCAAACTTCAATTGAATTGTTGCCTCTATTTTATGAGTCACATTATTCCCAAAAACAAGAGTTCCAGGTGCCCTAACTACAGATTTTTCATTCTAAGATTCTTGCTTGATGTCCTTTGTCATTAATCATTGTCACACATGCATGCATTTTTGATATTTCGGGCTCATTGAGCTTTCTCCAATGAGCGATGACTTTCATAGTTGACCAAATAAATCCACAATTAAGAGCATATACTATGAAAACAAACCCTAATCACAGTTACAACAGAGACTTTGCGTTAGCTTTCTTCTTTATTTATTTATTTGTTTTCTAAATTCTCTAACATTCATTTTCTTATACTTTATTTAGTAATATATAATTATCAAGTTTAATCTTTTTTTTTTACATAATTTTTTTTTGGAAACAAAAATTTAGAGGGTCAATTCGTTAAACCAAGTATCTTAATTGTTACAATAATGGTGATGATAAGATGAATATATACAAAACATTTCTACGTTTTTTTTTTTTTTTACAATATATCGAGAGAAACCATACTATATAAAATATATGATCAAAGATAAAAAAACAAAAAAATTGTTTGTAATAGAATCATCTAAAGCCCTTAGGAAGTGCTAGAGTCAACTCTATTATCTTTCAATCCATAATAAGACTTAAAAACTTCTAATCACTAACCAGCATAAATTATGTAACAAATCTCAAAATAGTCTCTTTGTTGAAATCAATAAAGAATTATTAAACTCTGGATATTCTTCTATACAATATTATCCTCACAAAGCATGTTACATGTTAAAGAAAGGTTATTAGAAGCCTGAAATGCTTCCACATGTTGTTTGTTACTCTCATTTACCATTATATTCAATAATTACATAAACTTCATGATTTGTAGATTTTGATATTAATAATATTTTTAGATTTATTTGTGTAAAAAAATTATCGATTAATGATAATTTAATTAATGTAATGTATTATTTGTTTCATTTTAATTTTGTTGAAGTTTTCAAGAATTCATAAAATCATTGAATTTGTTTGGAAAGGAAAATTCCATACAATTTTGATATTTGGGAACAAAGGGGGATACATTGTAAAAACAATTCTATAAATGAAATTCAAAGTCAGTAGTTAAGATTTAAAGACTATTCAATTGGCTCTATATACAACCACAAGTCAAATGAATGTCTTCAATCCTTGTTAAAATTGCTTCTACAGACTCTAAAATCCTCGTTCATTTAAGATACAAGTGAAGACTAACCCGTCTCCAACCCTTTGATAACTTGAACCTTGAAAATGAGATGTGTTCTGTTTACCAGCTCAAAAGACATCTGTCTCCTTTTTCAGCTTATTGCTATCAACAAAGCTTTTCCACCCACCAAATAAACCATAAAATTTATATATTCTAAGCATAACCTTCCATGTACCAGGATTCTTGTGATGCACAAGTATTATTTCTCCATTCTTCTTTGGTAACCAGCGCCGGGCAAATTCCATTGGAATGGTCTGTAAGACATCCAGACCACAAAAGATCAATTAATTTTAGCCTATGCATCTATCACAAGTATCGCATTCCTTTCTGTATCAAGCAAAACTTACAAGCCTGCAACGTTTGCCAGAAACTGCACTCTTTGTTATATTCACCAAAAACTTTCGCTCCATTAGTTCCAAAGAGTTGAGAGCTTCAAAGTCTCCTAAATGCAATGGAGTTACAACATTTCAGATCAACAATGGTGTATTATGATAAGAAACCCAACACCAGGGCTTAGGAATGAGAAATGTTTACGGTGTTTGTGTGTAATGCACGGGTTCCCTTGCCTCTGATTATTATCAAAATACACGAAGAGAAATGTCTTTAAGGGAATGAGTAATACGCACCAATAAAATCCCACAAAAATTAATAATCTATCAGAATTACAATGTTATCATACTTTCAGAGTGGATATAGTTCATGCTTGCCTGAATGGTTATTGGTAACTGAACAGGATGCAACTCGATGAACTGCACTTGAATACCTTGGATGGTTTTTAGACGGAATTTGATTTTTGGCAATGCCATTCTCTGTTTTGTGAAGGATCTTCTTCCTTTCCTTGGAAGAAGCAGCGGCTGGCACACTACAATCAAGAACTTTTTTTTTTTTAACTTCTTTCATATTTTTGAATTCTCTGTGCTCATTTCTATTTGGTTCAACAACAAAAATGTTAAGAGGAGAAGAGACTTTTGTGGGAATTTTCCTGTGTTCACAGCTCTTTTCAATGCAAATTCCTGATAAAATTCCTTCTTTAAGACAACATGATGTACGATTTTCAAGAAAAGTATGTTGTTTCTCACATTGTGTTCCTTCAAAGACTTGCACAACAAAATTTGTTTCAATGGCATGTCTGAAAACAAGTATGTCTTTTCTGCAATACCATTATCGGAAACAAAATTTCGCCAGCCATCTCTGAAAGATGCAGAAGTATTGGTGCAACAAAAATTTACATGCCATAAGTGACCACTCGGCCCCTTGAGAACTGCATCTTTACAAGTCCTTAAATTTGTTCTGATTACAAACTCGGCTGGGATTTCCTACATCCAATGACATGAATTTTATTGAACAAAGATATTTGCACTGGATGTTCTAGATACAAAAAAAAAAAAACAAAAAGGGAACCTATCGACCCTAATAATTTTGGTTTTATTTGTGGACACCGTCATGACAGAAAATACAAATGAAAATACCCATAAATCCTGCTCCTCTTATCCAATGAATAAAGCAAAAACTACTAAACATATTAAATAACTACAGAACATGAGGATTTTAGTAAGACCAATAGGCCAGAAGCTTGCATGTTAAACACCAACAACAAATACCCACATGCAAATGAGATGCAATGAAATCTAAAATGGCAGCAAAAGCAGGGCACAGGAAAATAAAATTATTTGGATTTCATTCTATTTCTTTCATATTGCATATACTAAGTATTTGCAAGGTCTATATTTTTACCATAGTTATCTAGGTCTCAAGGACAGGGACAGGGAATGGGGTTTCAGGGATGGCCAAAAAATCTCAAAGTTTGGGGACAGTTATTAAAATAATATATAAAAACTAATATTTAAATATTTTAACTTTATTCAATGAAATTTACGGATTTAAATTGTATTTAATGTATTTTAGGTACTTTCAAGATTATAATTTAATGTTCTTGGTAAAAATAACAACTTTTTAAAGTAAAAACATAAAAAAATTAAAAGATTATTTAAAAATATGGGATGGCCCCTCAAATTCGGAAACATTCAGGACGTCCGAGACGTAGCCAAAATCTAAGGGACGCATCCCTACGTAACACTGATTTTTACTCAAGATCAAATTAATACGATCTAAAAATTCTCCTTTGATATCGTTGAACTACCTACCTACTCTTCCCAGCTAAAAACAATTGCACATCAGAATCCATCTAATTCTACTATAAAATACTTATTTCAAGCTTCTATCAGAGACGAAGATTGAAAAGGTTTAAAACAAGCCCAAATGAATCTCAGCTAAAAGAGTGAGAAGACGATGAAAGGACTAAAAGGAGCGTTCTCCAAAACATCCCGGAATGTGAAATCAAAGGGATTTTTAAGTTTGATTTTGTTGTTGGGATGCATTCTAGTCTTCCACCAACAAAGTTCACATTCTAAATTGAACGTTCCACTTGTTGGGATGCATAACATTTGTAACAGAAGTTTCCCAAAGGAAATGCCATAAGTATGGCTTATGGACTTAAAATTAAACAAAGTAGAAGGAAGAACTCTCCTTAGAAATCTGATCCCGGATTCTATTTAATCAAAGAGGAACAAACTTAAAAGAATACAAATTCCTTTTATTTATGGGGGAAAATGGCTGTGGATCTTGGGGTTTCCAAACATAGGACTACAGCACGATGAGATGGAACAGAGCTCAAATCTAAGTGAGAAAGGTATCTCTTCTTAGCTGCTTGTTAGTTTTTGTAGCATGTATCTGCTCATCAACTTGGTTAATCTAGCTTAACTTGCCAAAATCAGAGAAACTAAAAGTAATCTGCAAAAAATTGATTGGACACTTTGTCTCAACCAGTGAGGTTGATATGATACATGTTATTTTGAAGTGTGATTCCTTCCATCACCTTTTTTGGGTATGTACTTATAATAGAAATGCACTTTTCAATCAAAAGAAATTTTAGAAAAAAATCAATAACATTTAGTCAAAACTCAGCATATTAAAAATACATAAAATATTCATAATTTTAAATATTTTTTGTAAATCTTTTAATATGACAAGTATTTGCTTGAGTAAAACATTGGACCTTACTTTTGGCTTGTCAAGTCTTTCCTTAGTCTGGGTCAATTTACATTGCAAAGAATACTTCAAAAGTAGAAAGAACCAAGATATACGAGTAGGGGTCTTGTAGACAATACTTGGTCATATTTGATTTTTGGATCATATAGGGTGATATTGGGGGACGAACTCTATTGATGGATCATAATCCATACTCATAGGTAAGATGGCTAAAACTTCCTTTTGTTTTAAGCTAGCACAAATTCTAGATTTGCACATATGGAAGTCTTAGATGAGTGTGTTAAGGAAAGCATGATCTCACATGATTGGGAAATCATTGTATCAAAACTGTGCACATGGTATGTATGATGAGGAAAAACTGAGACTGATTAATTTAAAAGTTAACAGATTGAACACGGGGATCACATTAAATTGAATCGAAGATTTTAATAGCTCATCGATAAGACCTAACTATTTATAGGACCATAAAGTGGAATCCAGGATATATTGAACATAAACAACCACTTGAGATGAGATCTGCTAGATTAAGCATGTGATACCGCCATTTCTTTCATGAGGTTGGATCTCTAGAATGAAACTTGATTATAAAAATTTATTTTGGTTAAATTGAATTTTTCATACAAGGCGAACAAATTGTAATTGTTCAAGTTATCGGTATACTTGCTTCAAATGTCATTGTAAGTTGAGCACTCCATGATGTTGTGCCGCTCTGTCTCCACCAAACCCAATGCATAAAATAGACATATTTTCTCTTCCTAATATTTTAAAAGTATTTTCCACCTTCCGGTTTCACATTCGAGTTGGTGTGAGCTAGTCCTTAGATAATTTATCAACATTTTTGCTTTCCATCTGATTTCTTCTCCTATGTAGGCCTTTTGATCATGATCAAAAGTGAGGTTAAATTATTTCATGTAATACTCTCTCTGACACCCAAGTTGCTTTGTCCACATGGTTAACTTGAGCTTGATTTTCCTCCCATATACCTTTTTATTTCTTCACTAGTGTTTGGACACTCTTGTAGGCTAATGGACCATTCAAACATCTAAAAGTAGTTTTGTTTCATCCAAGTATTCCTCCTCTTTCTTAACTCTTCCCCCACTTCCTTTTGGGCCACCAACATGTTTCCATGCCACTTGTCTTCTTTGAGTAGCTTGGCATCAAAATCATAGCCAATGCCTTCAAAGGAAACGCATTTGTTTCAGTTAATAATATCCATAAGGAACCGATGCTTTAATTTTGAGAAAACTTGTGATTAAGTGCTTTATGAATTCTCACTGTCTATATCCATATCAAATCTGATGTATTGCTGCCCCAAACTTTCCATCCATAGTGTACCATTAGCATGACAAGTAACCCAAACAATGTCCTTTTGATTTTTCAATGCCATAACTCTTCATACCTACAACTATTATGTAGTGAGTATAATGTCTTCTATCCTTGTATTTTTTTCATCTTGTATGCCTGTCAGCTAAGTCTATTGTGAAATTCAAGCCCGATGTTCTTGCATTCTTCCACCACCTCCAATGAGCTCCCTAAAAAGAAATTTTCTCTATTTTATTTCCTTCACAAGGAAATTATCAACCTTCATTTTACTTGAATTCACTTTGCATCCTAATATCTTTGCAAAATATCTAGATAGGACTTTCAAGTCTTCTCTCAAAACTGTAAGCTGTTTTGCAAATTAATATAACCTCATGCACGTACAACAGTACCTTTATGACATAACTAGCTAAGTGAACATCCTATCTCCCAAGTTTGTTTATCCGCTTTAATAACTTGTCTATGCATAGCCCAAATAATGTGGCAGTTAACTGACACCCTTGTTTTATGCTAATATCACTTCCAAAGCATGCCAACAGTCTTGTACATTTTCTGTTTTTGGCTCGCACTGTTGCTCTATACTAATCAGGAATCCTAAGTTCTTCTACAAGGAACAACTTGCATGCATTAACTCACCTATGGAAATAGGCAAACTATTTAAAGAACTCCCCATCGACCAGATCACAGTTAAATTAAGTGGGGATTTGGTTTATAAACAGTTAGGCTACTTATTCCTAGAATTAACACACATCAACGTCCATCAAAACCAGTTTATATGTAACCAAGTCTCCATTTCAGCCAATGAGTCATAAACATGGGAAAAAGAAAACACATAAATTTATAACTATGGATATTTTGGAATTCAGAAATTTTTAAAGTATCAGGGAGACTTAGATAACTTTGTTTTGACCTTTGAATTGCTTCTCAAAGTTGTGGAATGGGAAAATCTAGGAAGCTTTGGGAAAATGAAAAGGCACACTAAACAACAGAACAATAAGAAGCAATTTTATGTGCAACAACACTAACAATTAACAGAGCTGCTTGCCAAAATATTTTGAGGTACAAAACATTTGGACAAAGTTGAAAAACTAACATTTCATGAAAAAAAGAATTGTAGGTTAAAAACATTTCAGTAACCAGTTCAAGAATACCTGCTTAACAAAGACACCTTCAACTCATTTGTTTAAAGTGAGTTTCTTAGTTTATGTGAGTTATGCCTAGCAGAGGGTTTATTTCATGGTTTGTTTGGAATTGGAAATAATGTTTATGTCACTCACCAGTAGAGAGGAGAAGTTCCCTGCCATGACCCTGAAAAATGATGCTCCATGTAAATTCAAAGGCAAATAAGATGAATGGGCAGACAAACATTTGTAGGTGCAGCTCCCGCATGCTCTGGGCAATGCCACCTTCCTGGTGTCATCCTTGGCTGCCATACCCAGGTTGACAAACAAAAATAGGTTGATAAACTCGTTAAATTTCTTGAATGAATGTGAATTGGAGGTCGGTATGATGAGAGATAATTATGAATGATAAAAGGGAATGATGAAAAAGAGAAGCCACGACCTCAATTCATCATAAAGGCGGGGAAACATCTTGTGTTAAGAAGTATCCCCATAAATAATATGGCTTGTTCACTCTCAAGTATATTAATGAAATTGTTGAGTTACTCGAGTAATGTGTTTGATAGTTTTTAAATTAATTTTGTTTAAAAATAAACAACAATAATCATTCAAATGCTTCTACACATATTTTATTGTTTGATATTCTAAAAATATTCATTGGGAAACCTTTAAATATGTTTTATTATTGATTTTTTTGTGTAAGATATTTTTTCCTTTTTCAGTTTTGTTTTTTTAAAATAGATCGTATGTTAACAATATTATGATACAAGACTATCACTTCTCTTTTGATATATATATATAAGAGTGTTTCTATTGTCTTGTATCTTTGTATAAAACATTTCTATTGATTATGATTGATTTTATAAGAAAAATTTTATTTTTAAAAACTTAATATTACGCCAAAGATGTTCCCCCTATGGTAAAGAGTGTGTGTCACACCACCGACCTAAATTTGAAGGTGTTTTGGCGTTTTCACGTGATTAGTTTTGTTTTTTCTAAAATAGATTATGTTAACAATATTATGATACAAGACTATCACTTTTTTTGATATATATATATATATATATATATATATAAAAGAGTGTTTCTATTGTCTTGTATCTTTGGTAACATTTCTATTGATTATGATTGATTTTATAAGAAAAATTTTATTTTAAAAACTTAATAATTGACTGAAAGATGTTCCCCTATGGTAAAGAGTCTGCGGCGTTCACACCATTGACCTAAATTTGACGGTGTTTTGGCGTTTTCTCACGTGATTAAATTTGATGGGCATTTTGACATTTTTGCTTTTTTTTAGCTATTTTTAGTTGTTTTGTTGTTTTTAGTTTTTCCTTTTTAGCAGTTGCATGTTGAATGCGGGATATATATCTATCGTTTACATGATTGCGGAATATTGTTCTCGGGATTGCGAAATGTTGTTCTCATTTTCTCGTAGTTCTCTTATTCCAAGTTGTTGGAGCCTTTTTTTTTTTGAAGGTCTGCAAACTTCTACTAGGGTATTGGAAAATGTTTAAACCATTTTGGAAGATGCAATTTCACTATTCATTTTTAGTTTCACATCTACCTGCTAACCCTTGTCATTTTCTAGACATGTCACACGACACATTTGTATTTGTTTTCTTTTGTTGAAGTTGCTGAGAGATCACAAGTATGACGGTTTAATTCAAGCTTTTGCTCATTAATTCAATGGTTTAATTCAAATGTTTTTTTAACATAGTCGCACAGAAATGGAATCAGGGTTTGCACTTTGCCCCAATTATGACGTGGTTGTGGACATTTTCTCTGTATCGATGGCTGGAAGGAACATTAAGAACAAAGTATGTATTGTCCTTCAATATAAGGTTAAGAATTACTTTCTTTCAGTATAGTGATGGGTTTCAAAACCCTTAAGGGCTTATGTAGTAACTGTAATTCAAACACTGTAGGTTTTTTTAGTTGTAGTTACTAAGAAATCACAAGTATTATTCAAATATTTGTTTATTAACTTTGAGGTTGGAATTCTTGCAATGAATTGAAATTTACAAACACAACGTGCACTATGACAGTGAGCTTGTG
Organism: Taxus wallichiana var. yunnanensis; assembly: GCA_018340775.1. Classification (NCBI taxonomy): domain Eukaryota; kingdom Viridiplantae; phylum Streptophyta; class Pinopsida; order Cupressales; family Taxaceae; genus Taxus; species Taxus wallichiana. Next base: position 938,718,377 of record CM031235.1, on the reverse strand, counting down.
TATGGATAGAACGTATAATATATTATCAATGGCCGGAAGAGTACATTATGTTGGGAGCCAAGTAATTACTCAACCTTTAGTTTTAAGAATTGCTTGCTTTCATTATTTGATAGGACGGTTTTCAAAACTATTTTGAGGTTTATGATCTTAAACCCTTTGTGGTTTATGAAGTAACTAAATTGTATTCCACGAGGAAGGGCAGGAGAGTAATTGTTTTTTTGGGGGATTTTATTTCTTGTAAATTTTACCGTAGAAGATGTGAGTCAGAAAAGAATGATGGAATTTATGGAGAGTGGTGTGTTAGGATCGAAATTTAGATGAGCAATAAAAGCGGAATTAAAACATAAATAAAAGAAGCATGTTAAACCCAAGATTTAATGTGGTTCACCCAATTTGGGCTACATCCACCAGAAACAAGCCAACCTTCTCCTTTATTAAGTCATAAGGAATACAATTCAATTATTTATGTCTCATACTACAAAGAGTAAATCCATGCACATATATATAACTTGTGCACCTCTTTGTAAAAAAATTCTTCAAATCGTGTCTAGCAACCTAATATCACATGCTTATCAATAAAATAAACATAAAAATAACAACTCCAGTCTATTAATAAGACAATGCTACTTTTACCCATGACCATGAATTCCTCCCAAAAAAGGAAAAAAAACCAAACTTCCACTTTAACTTGCAATTAGGCTCCACAACTTCAAAAATTTCCCACTTGGAGACTAATCATCGCTGCAACCCACTATTATAGCTCATCCTCAAACTCTTCTCTAACTTGTTTTTTCTTCAGATCAATCTTGAAGACCTACCAAAGCCAAACAACCTTCCAGCTTCTCTTTTGTCACCGCATTTGTCAACATATCAACAGGATTTTGACTTGTATGGATCTTCTCTAACTTCAATTGTCCATCCTCCAAAACTGATCTAATAAAGTGATACTTGAATTGTATATGTTTGGTTCTCAAATGGAATGGTGAGTTCTTTGCAAGATGAATTATACTCTGGCTATCACTGAATAACATGTAATCCTCCTTCTTCTTTCCCAACTCTTCCATGAACCACTTTGCATCCATATCATCTCCTTTCTTGCTTCGTACAAAAAAAATACTCGCCTTTGTAGTAGACAAGGCAACAATCTTCTGCAGTTTAGAAATCCAACTAATTATAGTGACACCAATAGTGAATACATAACATGTGGTGCTCCTCCTACCATCTAAATCTTCAGCCATGTCTACATCAACATATCTGTAAAGAAACCTTTGGCCCTCCACAACACAACTATCTACTACTGGTCCCTCTCAAGTATCTGAGAATCCACTAGACTACATTCTAGTGCTACTTTCTGGATTACTCATGTATTTGTCAATGAATCCCAATGCATGGGAATGTTTATTCTTGTGCATACCATATCATACATCAAACTTCCAACTACTAAAGCATATGAAACTCGGACATATATTCAATCTCTTCATGTGTTTTAGGACATTAATTCTTACTCAACTTGAAGTTCCCTACCAATGGTGTACTCACTGGTTTTACAACTTGCATCCTAAACCTATCCAACACCTTGTTCATATACTCTTCTTGAGACAAAGTCAATATTTTACTCTTTATGTCTCTATTGATTCTCATGCCAATATTTTTCTTTCGCACCTAAATCCTTCATGGAAAATGTATTGGCTAATTGTCTCTTTAGCTCATTTATTTCTTGCATGTTTGACCCTACCACAAACATGTCATCCAAATAAAGCAACAAGATAATATAGGTGCCATTATCTAGTCTCTTAAAATAAACACAATGATCATAATGACATCTAGAGTAACCTTGTTCTATCATGAACCTATCAAATCTCAAATACCACTGTCTTGGAGCTTGCTTAAGGACATACAAGCTCTTCTTTAATATGCACACCAATTTCTCTTCCCCCTTGAATTCATATCCATGTGGCTGCTCCATATAAATTTCTTCCTCCAAATCACCATGAAGAAAAGCAATTTTTACATCTAATTGTTCAAGATGCAAATCTTCCATAGCTACCAAACTTAAAACAGTTCTAATGGAAGTCATTTTAACAATAGGAGATAAAATTTCATCAAATTCTATACCTTTTTCTTGTATAAATCCCTTCACAACAATTCTTTCCTTATACCTCTTTTGCCATCTTCTTCTTCCTTCAACCTGTAAACCCAATTGTTTTGTAATGATATCTTTCCGTAGGCAACAGAACCAAATCCCAGTTTGGTTATGTTCCAAGTAGTCCATCTCCTCATCCATGCCATGCTCCCACTTTTTCGTGTTTCTACTTGCATTTCTTCTTCAAAACTTTCTGGTTCTCCACCATCCATCAATAAACAATAGTAAATTTGATACAAAGATAATCTTGTAAGGGGTCTACTTACCCTAGTAGAATGTCTCACAAGATTTTCTAGAGTTTGAGGATCTTGTTGTTCTTACTGATTTTGATCTACATAATCGACATCATCACTGCGCCATGATTGATGCCAAATTTTTGTATTTTTGTACTTGTTGATTTTCCATCCCTTTGAGCACTTCTCTATTTTTTATCTCATCAAGTGCTACATACTCATACTTTTCTAGCTTCTTGTCATGTAGTTGTTCCATGTACATAACCCTTTCATTAAAAATAACATCCCTACTCCTAATGACTTTCTTCTCATCCAAACTCCATAACTGAAATCAAAATCGTTAGGTCATACCTAATGAAATTACATTTCTTTGACTTAGCTCCTAGCTTGGTCCTATTCTCTTTATCAATGTGAGCAAAAGCATCACAACTAAAAACTTTCATAAAAGAATAGTTTACCTTCTTACCAGTCCAAGCCTCCTCTGATACTCCACCTTCCAAAGCACTTAAAGGTCCTCTATTTATAAATTAAACAATAATATCTACAACATCTTCCCAAAACTGTAAGGGCAATCTAGCATGAAATCTCATGCCCCTTGCAAGCTCCATAATAGTCTTGTTCATCCTTTCTGACACACCATTATGTTGTGGCATTTTAGGAACTGTCTTCACCCTCTGATTCCATTATATGAGCAATAGTCATTAAATTCATTGTTGTAGTAGTACCTCCACCATTATTTGATCTTATACACTTTAACTTCAAACATGTTTCATTCTCAATCGAGCTTTCTACTTCTTGAAAGTATTAATACATAAGATTTCTTCTTTATACAATAAACCCAAACTTTCATAGTAACATCATCAATAAAAGTAACATAATAATTTGTGAACCACCAAGAAAAATACCTGAGCCGGACCCCACAAATCCATATGAACAATCTCTAACTTGTGTTCCTTCTTGGTTGATCCAACCCCGAGAAATATCACACGCTTTTGTTTCCCATACACATAATGCTCACAAAAGTCCAGTCTATGTTTTTCAAATCGACAACTTTCCCCATGAATGTAAAATCTTCATCCTTCTCACTCATATGGCCAAGTATATATGATTCCATAGAGTTGTGTCTATACATGTAGTAGCTAATATAGAAGAGGGATTAGTACTAATAGTGGATAAATACAAAGTACCTACTTTCTTACCTCTTGCAACCACAAGAGCACTCTTGGTAACTTTCCAAGAATCTGTTGTAAGTGTAGCCATAAAACCCTCATCTTCTAATTTCCCTATAGAAATTAGATTCATCCTTAGGCTAGGAACATGTCTGACATTCTTCAACACCCAAGTGTTACCATTCTACAATTTAACTCGAACGCCACCTTTTCCAAAAAGGTTACATGGTTCATCATCACCAAGATATACATGCCCAAAATTCCCTTAAACATAATCTTGAAAATACTTTCTATGAGGAGTTACATGAAATGAAGCACCAAAATATAAAATCCAAGACTCTAATTAACTATCCAAAGAAATAATAAGATCATCGTGTAACATATCACCTGTTATGTTTTCCTCTTTATTCCCTTCTTGTTGATCTTTCCTCGATTTTAAAGACCAACAATCTTTCTTTACATGTCTTACTTTTCCACAATTATAGCATACCATCCTGCTTTTAGATTTATATATTCCATTTTTAGACCTTCCACGGTGTCCAAGAATCTTTTTCCCCTTCTGTCTTCCCCTATTCTCTACACTCAAAACATTACCAAATGAATCACCCGTGTTTTTCCTTCTCATTTCTTCACTAAGAATCACACCAATAACATCATCAAAATTTAAAGTGTTTGAACTCGTTGGTCGTCAAATAGGACTTTTAAGAAGAGCAACAGTCAGGGGACAAGAAGTCCCTCCTCTTTAATGGGAGAGGTTCCCTTATTCAGAAACGAACTTATTTACAAATATACAAAACATGATTTTATGGTTGAACTTGGATATTACGAAAGTGTTTTCCACAAGGATCATCAGTTACAAAAGGACTGAGGAAATGAGAGTACGGAAAAGAGCAGAAAGGCAAACATGCGGAATTATAGATATCAGAGTAATTCTTTATGTTTGCGAAGTCACAGTGGATTGAAAACAAGATCATTCGTATCGGACAAATAAGATGGAATTCAAAGACACAAAGTTCTGTAAATAACATCTGCCAGAACACAAAGTTTCTTAACGTAACACAGATTCATTATCAAGGAAACAAAGTTCCTTCTTGGTTGTACAAGATCACCGTGCTTGCAGAGTCAATCGGTGAGACTAACGAATTTGGGATAAATGATCTTCACCAGGAAAATAAATGAAAGCTTAGGAAAAACAGGGATCAGATAGACAAAGAAAGGAAAGTCCTCTGTATTGATTTCTTTATGATCTATTTACACTCTCAGAAAATACGCCAAGTTCTTCCTCCTTTCGAATGGCGTAGAAAATACCATTATATAGCTTACAATTCAGTTACTCTTCGTAACCGTTTCTTTTAACTAAAGAATAGTTAAGGACCGCCAAATCGCAGTACCTCAACCTATTACAAAGAAAACTGAAAAAGAAAGGGAAGAAGAGAAACGTATGGGGAAGAAGACAGGTGGCCCAGCACTGAGAGGGACCCACCGTCTTCGGAAACCGCTGCTTGAATTTTCTTCCACGTATCAGCTATGTCCTTGCCACGAGGGACACACTAGAATTTTCATCTTGAGGATGACAATGAATATCTTTGAAAACTGATGTAACCAGCGTCTTGAGAGCTTCGTCCTTCTGCCAGCTGTCCTTGAAATTTGATCTTCGGATTGATAGCATCAGAGCCGCAACTTAAATTCATATTTTAGCATATTCGGGTCGAGCGGGAAAAACTAAGTATGAATTGCATTAGGTTCACTTGGGACATGTGAGACGCGAATGCGCGAAACACGCCTCGCTTCGGCGATTCGGGTGAAATAGGGAGAAGACGCACAAATGCATTTTGGGACATTTGGGACGAAAACGCGCGAAGGACGCGGTTCGGGTGTTTCGGCCGAAATTGGAACAGTTTGCATTTTTTTTTATTTGGGACAAAGAGCTCTGAGGTACGCGACTCGGGAGTTTCGGCCGATCGGGGAACAGAGAGCAATTTGGAACTCGGACGATTGGGACAAAATTGCGCGAAGGACGCGGTTGGTGAATCGACCAAAATGGAACAGATTTGCCGATTAACTTTGGGACATTTGGGACATGAAAGCACGGTTCGGGTGAATCGGCCGAAAATGGAACAAAAGGCCCGTTTGAACTTGGGACATTTGAGACAAAAAGTTCCGTAGTACGCGACTCAGCCGGTTCGGGTGAAAATGGAACAACTTGCACTTTTTGATTCGGGACATTTGGAATAAGAAAGTGCGAAGTATGCGGTTCGGGAGTTTTGACGAAATTGGAACATCTCGCACAATAAGTTTTGGGACACTTGGGACAAAAATTTGCGAAAGTACGTGGTTCGGTGGTTCGGCCGATCGGGAACAGAGTGCACTTTGAGTTTTGGGACACTTGGGACAAAAACTTTCGACAGGCCCGAAAATGGGACAACTTTGGGGATTTCGGCCGGTCGGAGAACAGAAGACCCGTTTGGACTTGGGACAGTTGGGACAAAAAGTTCCGACAGGCCCGAAATACTTACAAAATGACCCAAAACACAGATTTTCTCAATTTCACGGCCTTTTCACACCACCAGCTCGACAGAAAAGACACTTAAACTCAAAATTTTGAAATTTTTACTATTATCAGGGCGGGGAATTTTGAGTGGACAACAGCTGGCTCCTTCTGGGATGACTTGGCATAAATTCAAGGAATGAGACAAGGCAAGAACTTAGACAAACTCGGTGAAGCAGGACAGTTTATCTTATCCATTGGGCAACGAGTCAAAAAGACCAAAACAGAGGGCAACACACCAAAACAACAGAAGGGAAACACACCAAAACGCAGAAGCAAAGACACTGTACAAAATATACAAGGGACTCCCTAATCACCTAGGACTTGAACAACTTGAGATACTGCCCACTATAAGGAAGTGGGAGAGAAGAACCATCCATGTAATCAAGATAAAAAGAGTTCTCACCAGCAAAGTGTCTGATCTTGAAAGGTCCGAGCCACAGGGAATCAAACTTTCCATGGCTACCACGAGGTTCATGCCTTTTATCCCATAGCAACACAGTGTCTCCAACTTGGAAATCTCTGAACCTAGCTTTCTTGTCAAACAGGACCTTTACCTTCTGCTGGTGAACAGATATCCTATCGGCAACCACCAATCTGTCTTCATTCAGCTTGTGCAGGTACATAATTCTCTTGTCCAGGGCATCTCTGAAACTAGTATCTTCAATGGCCTTCATTAGGTGCAAGGCTGGTAGTTCCACTGTCACTGGCAATTGAGCCTCTACTCCATACACCACTTGAAAAGGAGACATTCCAATAGCTCTCTTTGGTGTAATCCTGTCTGCCCAAAGAGCATCATAGAGCTTCTTGTGCCAGTTTCATTGAGACTCATTGACCAACTTCCTTATGATAGTCACCAGATTTTTGTTAGTGGATTCTGCTTGCCCATTTCCCTGAGGGTAGTAATCTGAAGAATGAGCCAGGGAGATGCCATATCCGTAGCAGAAGTCCATTATCTCAGCTGAAGAGAAATTCGAGGCATTATCTGTTACAATCTTGTTAGGTACACCATACCTTACCAAGATGTTCTCTTTGATGAAGTTGCATACCACTTCAGAAGTAGTGCTCTTAACTGGAATAGCTTCCACCCATTTGGTGAAGTAGTCAGTGGCAGTTAGCACATGAGTGTGACCAACACTGAAGCGAGGATTAAGTGTACCAATGAAGTCCAAACCCCACTGTTGAAATGGTTCCTCAATCACAACTGGCTTGAGAGGCAAAGAAGCCAATTTAGGTCTTCCCACAAAGGTCTGACAAGCCTCACATTTCTCCACCCACTTGGATGCATCTCTGAACAAAGAAGGCCAGTAGTACCCTCCACGGAGTATCTTATGTGCTGTGACCGTTGATGAATAGTGCCCTCCACATGCTTGATCATGAAAAGCTGAGAGCAATTTTCTCTGTTGTTCCTTGTCCACACACTTCAAAAATCTCCCATCTAAGCCACGCTTGAACAAAGCATTTTCCCATAATACATATTGTACTGATCTCAATTTAACAGTCCTCTTTTCTTTGGCAGTTAAATGAGAGGGGCATTCCCCATAGGTGAGAAAATGGGTGATGTCAGCATACCATTCGTCAACTGAACTAAGGAACAGAACAGTAGGAAGGTCAACTTTCTTTTCCAGCAACTCATGTTTAGCTCCTTCAGCAATGAGCTCACAAAGACCTTTTCCACGAACCAGCTTGGTCGGCTTAATGTCAATGTCATACTCTTGGACCTTAGCAACCCAATTCCCTCTCTTGGATCCAAATTCTTGTTGTGTGAGAATTGACTTAACAGTGGTATCTGGAACCAACACCATGGAGTGAGAGTTGAGGATGTAAAAGCGAAACTGCTTGACAGCTTTGACCACTGCAAAAGCATGCTTCTCCATCATGGTGTATTTTAACTCATGATCCTTCAGAATATAGCTCATGAATGCAATTGGTAGCTCATGCTCATCAGAGTCTTCTTGAGTTAACACAGCAGCCAAGGTATTATCTGTAGCATAGCAATAGATGATGAAATCTTTGCTGAAATCAGGACAGGCTAAAACAGGAGTTTTAGCGATAGCTCTCTTAATACCTTCAAAGGATTCATTTCCCTCAGAGGACCAACCGAATGTTTGCTTCCCTTTCATCATCTGAGAAATATTCAAAGTTAACTCTGCAAAATCAGGGATGAATCTTCTCAAGAAATTTATCTTACCAAAGAAGGAGTGCACGCCCTTCTTGCTGGTTGGGAGAGGAATTTGCTGGATAGCTTGTACTCGTTCAGGGTCAATCTTAATACCATCCTTGGAGACAATGTGCCCTAGTAGTTTTCCCTCAGTGACACAAAAGACAGATTTTTTAGGGTTCAGAGAGATTCCATGCTCTCTGCATCTCAACAGAACTGCTTCTAGGTGATCAAAATGATCCGCTCTTGTCTTTGAAAACACTGTCAGGTCATCAAGATATATGACAATACATTTCCCTTTCAAACTCCCAAAGGCCAGATCCATAGCTCTCTGGAAAGTTGCACCAGCATTAATAAGCCCAAAAGGCATTCTCTTGTAGGCAAAGGTACCCCAAGGAGTAGTGAAAGCTGTTTTATGTTGATCTACAGTATCCACCTCTACCTGATTATATCCAGAAAACCCATCAAGCATAGATAACATTTCAGATCCTGTTACTGCTTGCAATACTTGATCCATCATAGGCAAAGGGTAATTATCCTTCAGAGAAGCCTGATTCAGGTTTCTGAAATCAACACAGATGCGGATCTCACCATTTTTCTTCCTAACAGGCACAATATTTGCAATCCATGTTGAATGGTGAATGGGAAAAATAATTTTAGCCTTCAACAACTTCTGTATCTCCTGAAAGATGGTGTCAGCTACTTTGGGGTTGTATTGTCTCTGTTTCTGCTTGAAAGGCTTGATTCCAGGCTTCAGAGGAATAGAGTGCTGCATATCTTTTGGTTTGAAAGCTTTCAAATCTTCATAAGAGTAAGCGAGAACATCCTTATACCTCTTCAAAAGATCAATTGCTTTTCTCCTCTCATCTGCTGTGCAACATTTTCCAATGTTCACGAGCTTGGGGTCAGAAGAACTCCCAATGTCAATCTTATCGTACTCAGCTGATTGCTGAGGCCCAGAAGAAGCTCTAGATTTCACATACCTGTCATGCTTATCAAATAGTTCCTCCAAACTTACCAACCCTTTAGGAATCTTGTTTCCTTTGAGATTGATGCATCCGTCTTGACCTGTTTCTTCCCCTTGGGCGACTGCTTTGTCAAAGGGCACACTCTCACGAGGTAGGTTGTCACTTCCCTCAAAATACAGTTGTTCGAAATTGCCCTTGAGTTCCAGGAAGGAAAGCAAATGTTGATCATCATTGAAAACCTGCCAGTTATTGGTATTGTCAGGTACACTAGGCCGATGGACCATCTCAATGGTGAACTTATCCCGAGAAAAGTCAGGATGAGGAATCAGTAGTGATCCTGAGACTGCTGCGAACGAATTAGCCCTCGCTGCTTCTTTCCCTAGGTACTACTTCAATAGAGAAAGCATCAAGGAACTCAATGGAATCCCAAACCTGATTCCGGTAATGCCTTAACCTTCCATTTTTTACTTGAAAAAGGTTTCGACTTTTACAATCAACTCGCACCACCACGAGCCGAAAGATTCTTTATACCTTGTTCTTTGGCCACCTGTAATCCGAGAATGAGAGCTTCGTATTCTGCTGTGTTATTAGTATTCTCGAACTGTAACTTAAATGAAAAAGGATGAAGGGCACCTTCTGGTGACACCAGTAGAACACCACTCCAACCAAATGAGGAACAACTTCCATCAAACTCTAAAATCCAAACCCCGTTAGGATCTCTAGGAGACACTTTGGGGGGTGGGATTTCGTCAGGGGACATAATCATGTAGTTGCCATGACCCATATCCTCATAGAGTATTTGTGCTCTAGGATCATCCGTTTTCTGCACAATATACTCAGACTGCTTTTCAGGCAACAACTTCTTCATTTGTCCATTGACAGGCACGAGTGCATGCGACCAGTCCATCTGGATTTCCCCACCCACATCTTTGCAGAAGTTCCTACTTAGCAACATCCCGTATGAAGGAGGGATATCTGCTACTAGGATGGTAGCTAACACTTTCTTTTCGTGCAAGGCAAAGCAAAAGCCACTTGTGCATCTTTAATCCTTCCAACCGCAGGCACTTCTTTACTCTCCATAGAGTAGCAAGATCCATAAGTGTGAGTGAGGGTCGGGCCTAAAGCATGAGCTACTTTAAAGCAGGCATGACATTGTCCGAGGCTCCCGAATCTATGACACAATTACTGAGTCTATGGCCGCCTATGAGAAGTGTTACATAAAATGGTTTAATTTTGTCACCAGCAAGTGTGACAAAGCTACTGAGGCCATTTGTGGCGCCAGAGAGGAGGAGTAGGTAGAAGGCCTTTAGAAGTGGTCTTAGAGTTGGAATTAACAAAGTGGATCATTTTGGCAAAGGCTTTGGGATGGGTTTGATAGTATTTAGCTTCTGAGATTTGTACCTTGGTCTTTTTCAGGTGATCAACAATATCAAAGGATCCAGAAGTGGATGGGCCATCATCATTTGGAATTCTAGGCTTATCAACTTTAGGAGAAAAAGAAGAAGCAACTTTGGTAGTAGGATTGATAGGACTCACCTTTGGTGTAGACGAAGTAGGGATAGGAGATCCTCTTTGCGCAATTACAGGATAGTTGCATGCTCCTTGGATTTCTTAGGTGGTCTGGGTCACCTTCTCCCTCTACTTTGTCTCTTCTCGAGTCATGACAAGAAAGATTCGCATTGTTCATGTCCTGCTACCACTTCATCATAATCATCAATGCCCTCGGTGGTAAAGAAATTCACTCGAGATCCCTCAAGTTCCTCTGCCTCATCATCAAATTCTCTCGCAAACTCTTCGCAAAGCTTCGTTATCTTCATCATCATCTGTTCTTCCACCTCGCAGTCGCATTGACAGGACTCTAACGGAGGTCCTTCAAGTGCTAATCTTGTTTGAGAAGCGCAAATGATTCTGGGCTGGAAATTTCTCCTCGGAACGTCTGCATAAGGAGCGTGCTGAGCCAGTTGTTTCTTTATAGCAATAAGATCATTTGCAAGTTTCTGAACTAATGGATCAGTGTTAGGTCCAGGAGTGGAGGAGGAAGAAGCAGCAGACTTAGATTTGGGAGGGTCTCTTCTCAACTTCCCTGACATGATCAAGTCATCTTCGACACTAACAGCCAGTTCTTGATCTAGAGCTAATGTCGCGAGATTAGCCCTTCTTAGTGCATAACTAACTTTAGGTGATTGGGCATTTAGAAAGAAACATTTTTGAATCCGATCAATAGGTCGAGTGTTTGTTGGAATTTTATTTATCAACCTGTTGAATCGAGCCACAAACTCTCTCATGGGTTCTTACGAATCTTTCTTTATCAGAAATTTTGGCAAGCAAAGCATGCACATCTTCCCGACTTGAAACGATTCTCGGCTGGGTTCTCATGGTGTCCCGAATGACATAAAGGTGAAAGAACCAATCAGCAGCATTATCTTGTAAAGTCTCCACGAACATCTTACGGAGACGTCTTCATGTTCAACTCCCAAAACCCCACATGCAACTATGAAGGCTGCAATATGTTCATCAGGATGTACCTTGCCATCACCTTTGAATTTTGGGAAGTTCTTCCGGTTACCTCTGGGTAACTCATGCAGAGGCTGAGCAAGGGCCAGGGGCCCGACACGATGACCCCATGGTAATGGTGCCACCATTCTTTGAAAAACGGCTTGGAGAGGAACTGTAACACCAGCAAGAATCAAAGCTTGAAGATTAGGGCTAGCTGGCTCTGAAGGAATACCACCCGCAGGACTTCTTTCTTGAACAGGTGGTGTGCTTGTTGAACGAGTCCTTCTATTTCTTGTGGAAGGAAGAGGAAAACCTGCTGCTCAAAAGCTGAAATCGAGAGTCTTCAATACCAAGGGTCCTTCTCCTCGAGTAAAACGCAGGTCGCCAGATCAAAAGGTGATCGAAAATTACAGTAACTGGAATGTGATTTTCCCAGTGAAGTCGCCAAAAATGTTGGTCGTCAAATAGGACTTTTAAGAAGAGCAATACTGGGGGACAAGAAGTCCCTCCTCTTTAATGGGAGAGGTTCCCTTATTCGAAGCGAACTTATTTACAAATATACAAAACATGATTTTATGGTTGAACTTGGATATTACGAAAGTTTTTTCCACAAGGATCATCATTCTAAAAAGGACGAGGAAATGAGAGTACGGAAAAGAGCGAAAAGGAAAACATGCGGAATTATAGATATCGAGTAATTCTTTATGTTTACGAAGTCACGGTGGATTGAAAACAAGATCATTCAGACGGACAAATAAGATGGAATTCAAAGACACAAAGTTCTGTAAATAACATCTGCCAGAACACAAAGTTTCTTAACGTAACACAGATTCATTATCAAGGAAACAAAGTTCCTTCTTGGTTGTACAAGATCACCGTGCTTGCAGAGTCAATCGGTGAGACTAACGAATTTGGGATAAATGATCTTCACCAGGAAAATAAATGAAAGCTTAGGAAAAACAGGGATCAGATAGACAAAGAAAGGAAAGTCCTCTGTATTGATTTCTTTATGATCTATTTACACTCTCAGAAAATACGCCAAGTTCTTCCTCCTTTCGAATGGCGTAGAAAATACCATTATATAGCTTACAATTCGGTTACTCTTCAGTAATGCTTTCTTTTAACTAAAGAATAGTTAAGGACCGCCAAATCGCATACCTCAACCTATTACAAAGAAAACTCGAAAAGAAAGGGAAGAAGAGAAAATGTATGGGGAAGAAGACAGGGCTGGCCGGTCATCGAGAGGGACCCACCGTCTTCGAAACCGCACGCTTGAATTTTCTTCCACGTATCAGCTATGTCCTTGCCACGAGGGACACACCAGAATTTTCATCTTGAGGATGACAATGAATATCTTTGAAAACTGATGTAACCAGCGTCTTGAGAGCTTCGTCCTTCTGCCAGCTGTCCTTGAAATTTGATCTTCGGATTGATAGCATCAGAGCCGCAACTTAAATTCATATTTTAGCATATTCGGTCGAGAGGAAAAACTAAGTATGAATTGCATTAGGTTCACTTGGGACATGTGAGACGTGAATGCGCGAAACACGCGGCTCGGCCGATTCGGGTGAAACAGGGAGAAGACGCACAAATGCATTTTGGGACATTTGGGACGAAAACGCGCGAAGGACGCGGTTCGGGTGTTTCGGCCGAAATTGGAACAGTTTGCATTTTTTTGATTTGGGACAAAGAGCTCTGAAGTACGTGACTCGGGAGTTTCGGCCGATCGGGGAACAGAGAGCAATTGGAACTCGGGACAGTTGGGACAAAATTGCGCGAAGGATGCGGTTCGAAGCGAATCGGCCGAAAATGGAACAGCTTTGCCGATTAACTTTGGGACATTTGGGACATGAAAGCGCGTTGGGCGAATCGGCCGAAAAATGGAACAAAAGGCCCGTTTGAACTTGGGACATTTGAGACAAAAAGTTCCGGAGTATGCGACTCGGCCGGTTCGGGCGAAAATGGAACAACTTGCACTTTTGATTCGGGACATTTGGAACAAGAAAGTGCGAAGTACGCAGCATTTGGGAGTTTCGGACTAAATTGGAACATCTCGCACAATAAGTTTTGGGACACTTGGGACAAAAATTTACGAAGTACGCGGTTCGGGTGGTTCGGCCGATCGGGGAACAGAGTGCACTTTGAGTTTTGGGACACTTGGGACAAAAACTTCCGACAGGCCCGAAAATGGGACAACTTCGGGGATTTCGGCCGGTCGGAGAACAGAAGACCCGTTTGGACTTGGGACAGTTGGGACAAAAAGTTCCGACAGGCCCGAAATACTTACAAAATGACCCAAAACATAGATTTTCTCAATTTCACGGCCTTTTCACACCACCATCTCGACAGGAAAGACACTTAAACTCAAAATTTTGAAATTTTTACTATTATCAGGGCGGGGAATTTTGAGTGGACAACGAACCGAGAACAAAATTACTCATAGCCATAGCCAAAGTATTCCAACTTTCAGAAATAAGCAAAAAATAAAAAGATCCCTAACTTCATCATAAAAATTAGTCCTATAGAGCTTAATTGACTAGTAATCATGTTGAATTCATTCAAATGATCATTTACTGACTCACCTTATGACATATTCATATTAAACAAATGTTTCATGAGAAATACCTTGTTGGATGCTAAGGGATTTTTATATAATTTACCCAATGTTTTCATTAGATCTACCATTGTCATTTCCTTATAAATATTGAAAGCTACCATAGCTGTCGAGCACAACCGTATGGTTCCCAGTGCCTTCCACTAAAAAAACATCCCATTCTTCATCTCGTAATAGTTGATGACTTCATAGCTTTCCTTCATGGTAGATAAAGATCCTTCCGATATAGGTAGTCCTTGCATCTTCCATAGCTGAAAGTTCTCGTCGTTAAACTTATCAACCCTGAACTTGCTATCTTCTTCCATTGCTCCCACTCAAACAAGAAACCCTCCTGTGAGATTTTTCTACCAAAAAAATCTTGCTTTGATACCCATTGTTAGGATCGAAATACAGATGAGCAATAAAAGTAGAATTAAAACAGAAATAAAAGAATCATGCAATCACAAGATAAACCCAAGATTTAACGTGGTTCACCCAATTTGGGCTACATCCACCAAAAACAAGCCAACCTTATCCTTTATTCAGTCTTGAGGAATACAATACAATTATCTCTTTCTCATACTACAAAGAGTAAATCCATGCACATATATATAACTTGTGCACCTCTTTGTAAAAAATTCTTCAACCACAAGCAACCTAAATATCACATGCTTATTAATAAAATAAACATAAAAATAACAACTCTAGTCTATTAATAAGAAAATGTCATTTTTATCCATGGCCATGAATTCCTCCCAAAAAAGAGGAAAAAGAAAACCAAACTGACACTTTAACTTGCAATTAGGATCAACAAATTCAACATGGTGGTATGGAGAATGAGGTTATAGGCGGACATGTCTTCTTTTAGTTTTTAGGGTGACTCAATGATTAACTAAAATATGAATATTCTATGGGAAGTATAACAACTAGTTAATCTAATATAGGATGGCTAAAACGTTGTAAACTACACTAAGATAATATGGAAATTATTTTAAATAATTATACTAAATGAAATAAAACCATAATGTGCAAAGAAGTAAGGAGAAATGACTTAGCTTGATTGTTGAAGACTTTCGTAGGTTGTTATAGGTCATGATAAAATCTAGAAGTAGGAATGATCACCTGAAGTCAGAAAAAGTCCAAATCAAAGGATATCTAGCATACTTGAGGCGTATAGGAAGATACTAGAGTGCCTCAAGGTGCCCTGGTCTAGAATAGGCTCCATGGTCTCTGTAAAATCTCATAATCTAGTTTTCATGGGTCACAAGATGATCTAATATATTTGTCTATCTATCAAACTTGATCTACTAAGCTACATCGAGTGTGTGAAATAATGCAAGATGAAGGAATGTCATGCAAGAGACAAAGAAGAATAAAAATCCTAAAATAAAATATATAAAATGAATGGGTCAACTGACCTCAGATGCCACAATAGTGGGCTTACTAAACTGCGTTGCACTACATTTCAGACCCAAATGTAGTTTTGTGTGTGTGTGTGTGTGTGCATGTTGTTCCCTAGGTGCTCTTATGCCGAGTCACTTTTGTGAAGTAGCAGAAATAATAACTATAGAAAATGTAATAAATGTGTGCATGAAATAGAATAGAATCCTCCCCTATGTTATGTGTGTTGATGCAGATCACCTAGCCTTGATGCATGATACTATATGGATGCAAATGGTAATGGATGCAACTCTAGATGGAGTGATAGTAGTATGTGACACTTAGGCCTCATTATGGTCTCATAACTTTATATTTATAGGGTTCTCTTGTTATAATTTTGTAATTAACCCGACATTGCCGACTAGGAAAAAGATAAGAATGAAAAACAACTAGAAATACCCCAAAAAGAAGCGGGAAAGTGGAACATGGATCGGGCACCCTGGATGGGACCAGTTTACCTTAGACTAAAATGATGAGGCTAAAATTACGAGAGACAATTTGAAATAAGTGGATATGTGTGTGATAATACATAGGAATGACAAAATAAAAGATAAAAATAAGATGGCCAAAAGGTGGGATTAATTAGTACTTTCTTCACTTGAGAACCCTCTAAATAGTAGTATAAGACCAAGGCTAAATAATGCCTAAAGTGCATGATTTTGTGTCTACATTTTTCCCCACTTTATGTTGGTGAGAGAACACTCGGTAACATAAATTAGATAGATATGCATACCTGATATCCATGTAGAGTGTAGAAGAGACATGTCGATGGACTAGACTCAAGCATGGAATGACAAAAAGAAAAAATATGGAGGAGGGTGGATTCTAAGGATGAAAAATGCACATAAAAAGTGATGAGAGTGAACCTAGGGTGGAACGGTGTGTATAGCTTTGCATGCGGTGTGTAGATTACCTACATGGTTAGTAAAGGAAAGTTTCATCACGGTGTGTTTTGTTGTCATTTTCATTGTTATCATTGTCATCGTCGTCATCGTTGTTGCCCCCAATTTGACTACTTTTTTCTCATACGGCCAGACCTATGCAAGGAGAAAACAATCAAGTAGTCAAATATGTGTGTATGTAAAATTTTTGTGTAAATACGTATGTATATATAAATGTGTAAAGTGTGTGTAAATCTAAAATATTCAAAAAAAAGCATAAATGGAACATGTGTACCTGATCCATTTCGAGAAAAAGGGTATAGAAGGATATCATGTCTTTATGTCGCGAGTTTTTTTGGGCGATCTCACGCCACCCTGTTGAAGAAGTATAAGGAGGAAATTCTTTATGTCCTCTAACCTTTAACCACTTCTGTTAAAATGTGTGAAGAGATATTTGTACTATCCTAGTTTTTGGGTGATCCGACCACTGGACGAAGTAGTGTAGAGAGGCACACCCACTGTAACCTCCAAGCCTGTAACTACTTTGCAAAAATGCCAAAGGACACCATGTCCTATAGAGGCCACTATGTATGGAGTTCATAGACTGGTCTGAACTCACTCGTTGTATGGAAACCCATAATGTCAAGGGCATGAAAAATGCCCAGATCTTGGACCGGTGTAAATACGATGTGTTAGTATGTAAAACCCTCAATGATGCCCCCTCTTTGGGGCACATAAAACATTGATGAAAGGAGAATGCAACCCCAAAAGAGGAATTACCACACCTAACTTGTAGAAATCTTCCCTACTGTGGGGAAAGGGAAAGCACTTAGTAGAAACCAAGGTGCGCACAAAAGGGATGGCTAGCTAAAACAAGTGTTAGTTTGAAAACACATGCATGCAATAAGACAAGTGTAAAATACGTAGACAATGTAAGAACTACCAAGCACAATTAGTGTAAACACGCAAGAAAACAAGTAGACCACACAAAGTGGGTTTCTAACATGGGACATCACTCATGATGTCGCAAGACACGCAAGGCCATCATGGCCAAAACAACAAACAAGTGTGCACACAAGCTAAAGGGAGAATCCCACATACACTGCAAAACGAAGAAGAAAAGTAGAAACAAAGAAGTAGTCATGGAAACATGTAATCTTGTAAAACAAGTGCTACATATGAAACACCCCTTAGCATGTTATGGCAATAACCAATATGTCAAAGCATGTATGAGCAAGTAATATTTGATGATAAATACAAAATAAAACAAAATCACTTGGATAAGATGAATGTGGATGCCCCCAATGACCGATATATAGGAAGGGTAGAAGGTGCATCCATGTTGCGTGTAGAGTCATGTATCTATGATCACACTAAAAAAGGCATGAACGCACATGTGTGTATGATAATGACATATAAGAAAGTAGTCTAACATGTGTAGTAAAGTGACCATGCAAAACATTAACAAGAAAAAAGTAAATGCCCCAAAAACAATGCAGTATGTTGTGGATGAATGAAATGAAATGCAAGATGGAATGATGGGAGAAATGTGCCCCGAGTGTATGGAAGTGTATGCCATGAGAGGTTCATTTTTTTTTCCTCCTCAATAGTCAAGAATGAACCGTAAATGAGAGTGTGTCATCGGGAAGTGGTCGAGTAGTGTTAGTTGTTTTTACGGCATGTTGTGAACCAGTAAAATGAGAGTGCATCATCGGTAAATGGTGAGTGTGGATATGTAATGGTGATGAGATGCGACATGTGGAGAGGTGTGCGTGAACCCTATAGCCGAAGAGTATATCACAAATTGTTGAATGGAGGAGTGATTATTTAGCCTTAAGCATATATCACTATGATGAATGGATGGAAATGGGTGACGATTTATCCTAAAGTGTTTGTCACTATAAGATGAAAGGAGGAGTGGTGATGTAACCTAAGGTGTATACCACTACAAAATGATAGAATGGGTGACAATTTAACCTAAGGTGTATGTCACTAACATTGGAAATGTCATGTGAGTCGTAAATGTCACATGGTGAGTGTAAGGTCCATTTGATTGGTAAACCCTCGGCATTCAAGTATGGACCGAGGAACTAAAGTGCATCATAGGGTGGTGATGACAACACGTAGAAAACAATGTAGTAGAAACGACCAAGTGAAGAATATGGTATGTGAATGCATGGTGTGGGTGATGCAATATAGAATGTGTAGTGTGTAGGATATGTAATGTGTGAAGTGCAATAATAGGTGTATATAGAAATAGAGTGCATAATGGTAAAATGTAAAGCTAGACCCATATGAAATGTAATCTAGCATAGTATGTAGAATATAGATGATGTATAAATGTGCCATATGAACCATGCAATGTAAGATATGTAGGGTGTGTAGAATATGTAATATGCGGTGATAGGTGTAGATAAGAAATAGAATGTGTAGTAATAAAATGTAAAGCTAGACCCATATATAATGTAGCCTAGTGTAGTATGTAGAATGTAGGGATGGAATGTAAAATTAAACTCATAGGTAATGATGATTAGTGTAATGTAGAATAAGTATAAAATGTACGTTTATGACACATAGGATGATGTAATGCAATGTATAATACCTAAAGTGTGGTGTGTGGGGTTCAGTGTAATGGTAATCCCTCAAGTCAAGTGTGAACCGAAGCACAAGAGTGTGTCATTGGGTAACAACACGAGAATGTATGATGAGTATGCCTAATATAAGAAAATGAGGGTATGAGAATGTGAAGAGTGTGATGTAGAACTATGTAAATATGCTAGAATGAGGGGGATTAAGTGTTATGCCCCCCAAGTGTACTATGATGATGGAGATCTATGCAACAACATGAGAGGTGTCATGCCATTGTGGGAGAGTGTCATTTGTGTTAGTGATAAGAGTGAGGGCCAACACAATGGTAGGACAAAGCAACAATAGGACCATGTGATGGTGGTGAAACTTGAGATGTGTCTTGTTCATCAATAGGAGTAGTATCTTTGAAAAAAGTGATTGGATGTGATAGAGAAGTGTGACCATCAAATGGTTCATCATCATAGTAAGCGTCATCTAGGTCCCAATCATCAACGTATGTAGGATCTATAGAGATGTAGGAATTTCAAGCTTTACTTTAGGTGGTGATTGCGGTGTATAACTTGGTGAGGTGGTTGATACCTTTAACGGAAGAGGAGTGAGATCATCCTTAAGAGGAGGTTGCTTATGTTGACTTGGTGATGCCAGAGATGATTCAAGAAGAGGTGGCGTATCGATGTTGAGGGGTGGTTGTTAGGTGCTCTTGAATTCCCTTATAAGTAATGGCATGATGCTCATTAGACAAATCATATTTAACAACCCATTGAGATGTAACAAGTGGAGATGACCATGTAACAGAACATTTTGTGAATGAGATGAAACCTTGACACTCAAGATGTTTAATTCTTCATTGTAAAGAATAACAATCATTGTCATTATGTCTATTGATTTGATGATAATTACAATATGGACTATGATATTTTGCAAGCCGACAAGGAGGATAACCATGAGTAGATGACAAGCTTATTAATTGATGAGTTATGAGTTTGGGAAGAACATCTTGTTGTGTAACATTGATTAAAAAATTGAGAGGTGAGGGTAGTGGAAATATTTGAGGTTATCTAATATGAGCACATGTAGAAGACATAGGATGGATATGAGAAGAATAAGAATCATGATCCTGAGAAGTATCCTTAAGCTGTTGAATTTCATATTTAAGATATGTGATTGTGGATTCCATAGATTGAAATTTATCTTGAAATATAGAATGAAGAACTTGAAATATCTTGAAATACAAATGAAGATCTTGAATGGGTTTGTAAATAAATTTATTGGAATTGGAATCAAGGAGTTCACGAAAAGATGACCAAAAATAACGTTGACTTGGGTAGGAAATATGTCGATAGGAAGATACATATTCTCTAGGGTTTGTTGAATATTTTCTTTATAAGATGGGTGAATTTGAATCAATTGAAGCAAAGAGACTTGACAGACGCTTAGAAGCCATGGTATAAAAGATGAGAAAATCCTAGAACCAAGGTGGATTGATAGTTCGAGTTTACCAAAATGATTAACTAAAATATAAATATTTTATGGGAAGTATAACAACTAGTTAATATTTTATAGGAGGACTAAAACGTTGTAAACTATCCTTAAGACAATATGGAAATGATTTTAAATAATTATACTAAATGAAATAAAACCCTAATGTGTAAGGAAGTAAGGAGAAATGACTCAGATTTACGAGAAGAATGTCACATCAGTGTCAGAGGTTTGAATCCAAAAGTAAAGGAGATCACTCAGAAGTCCCAAAAAGGCCATATACGGAGGATCTAAGTAGATTGAGGCTCTTTGAAGGTACTGGGGGTGCCCCAGTGCGTAGAATAGGTGCCCTAGTCTCTATAAAAGCTTAGAATCTATTTTTTTGGGTCACGACATGATCCGGAATATTATGTATGTCTATCGCGATAGGATCTACAAGCTACGCCAAGTGTGTGAAATAACACAAGATGAAGGAATTCCATACAAGAGACAAAAAAGTCATCAAAACCATAAAAATAAAATATGCAAAATGAATGGGTCAAACTAACCTCAATTGCCACAATAGTGGGCTTACTAAACTAAGCGATGCACTACATTTCAGACCCAAATGTAGTTCTGGTGTGTGTGTGTGCATGTGTGTTCCCTAGGTGCTCTTGTGCTAATCGCACTTTGTGAAGTAGCAAGAAATAATAACTATAGAAAATGTAATAACATGTGTGCATGAAATAGAATAGAATCCTCCCCCTATGTTATGTGTGTTGATGCAGATCTCCTAGCCTTGATGCATGACACTATATGGATGTAAATGATGTAATGGATGTAACTCTAGATGGAGTGATAGTAGTATGTGATGTTAGGACCCTCATTATGGTCTCATAACTTTATATTTATAGGATTCTCTTGTTCTAATTTCATAATTAACCCCAACATTGCCGACTAGAAAAAGATAAGAATGAAAAACAACTAGAAATACCCCAAAAAGAAGCGAAAAGTGGAACATTGATCGTGGTGCCCAGTGGGACCAAGGCGCCCCGAGGTTCCTAGTTTAGAGTGCCCTAGTTTAGGCTAAAATGATGGGAAAATTTCAAAATAAGTGGATATGTGTAGGAAAATACATGGGAATGACGAAATAAAAATAAAAATAAGATGCCAAAAGGTGGGATTATTTATTACTTTCTTCACTTGAGAACCCTCTAAATAGTAGTATAAGACCGAGGCTAAATAATGCCTAAAGTGCATGATTTTGTGTCTACACTCAATAAATGTATATGTTTACGTAAGAATTAGGGGGTATTCACTTTGCAGATGATTGGAGATATGGTCCATTTCATGGTGGTGTACAAGGCTTGTGTTTCCTTCGCGAAAAACACTATCACCACCACAATCATTGTTGTTAACATAAAAGCAGAGGATAATTTATCGGTTTCATTCTCCACATATTTAAACAGTTTCGATCTTTTGAAAAATAGGGAGATCGATTCTCTCCACAGGGCACATTTGTATCATGGTTTAATACTCTCTACTTTTTGTCTCTGTGCACAGTCTGTATGAGGCTTCACGTGGCAGGTCACTAGGAGTATTAATGTTCTAAAACATGTGATTGTGATTGAACATTTTTCTTCCTTGAATTTCATGGTATACATATGCTTTGAGCTTACAAACATTGACGGTCTAAATATATAACATTTTGCTAAGGTTTAAGTATGAGTTTACAAAATATTAGTTTATGGTGATATAAAATGTGTGTTGGCACCTTTAATCTAGTATAGTAATTTACAATTTTATGTATGAATTACAATTTTTCAACATAATGGATTTTTGGTTTATTTATGCATAAAAAGGAAGTTGTCTTGGGATGATCCACTTGCAACAAGGTTGTGAATTTGGATACTTGTTGGTTTTTATTGGACATGTTTGATGTGTATGGATTTCGAATTAGGAACAATTACATTTTAGTCTTTAACTTATTATCTAGGGTCTTAATGTTTGGTAGTGTTTGATGTGGGGGTTGTGTTTGCAGCTTGACCTATTTTGTAGTGGATACCATATGTATGTGTATGTTTTTCTTGCTATATGGGAATGTTTGGTGGCTTGATTGCTACATTGTAGGAAATGTCCTGACACCACATAGTTGCGAAGGAATATTTCTGGTATGGAAACAGAACCAAAAACAATCTTGAAGTGGCTCTGAAATAGGTTTTTGCCCTAGGTTCATAAAGGAGACAAAAAGTAAATGTCCGTAACCCCGTACCTACTGCAGGACATTTTGGTATGGAAATGGAACTAAAAACACTCATGAAGTTGCTCTTGAAACAATCCTCTACTCTCGTTTGTCTTGAAAACCAAA
The DNA here is from genome assembly GCA_018340775.1 of Taxus wallichiana var. yunnanensis. Lineage (NCBI taxonomy): Eukaryota > Viridiplantae > Streptophyta > Pinopsida > Cupressales > Taxaceae > Taxus > Taxus wallichiana. Next base: position 938,695,330 of record CM031235.1, on the reverse strand, counting down.
TGGAAATGGTTCGCAGAAATGGGATGTTTTTTGTCCAGGTTTAACTTGTGGCATAGGGTAGTCAAAAAAGTCAAAATTCTAATTTACCTTCATGGAGCGGTTGGTTTTGAGGAAAATGCGAGATAATTTATTCTAGATTTTAAGCATGTTGAATGTTCTACTTTCATGAATACTTTATTCTCTAAAAATGAGTGTTATGCATTTTTATGTATATTAATATACTTTTAGAATATATTGTATGGACGTTTCCATGCCGATCAAACCCAAGGGTTTTTTGAAGTTCAACGTTTTGGACCCATTTCTGTTTCTGTACCCAGCCTAGTTAGATTGTATATTGGTTATGTGTTAATGTTGGTTACTATAACTTTATAAATTTAGTATCCAGACCATAGAAACCCAAAACAAAGCACTAGACCTCATGTTCTTTCACTAATAACTAAGGATTTAATGGAAGGAAAAGGGGACATAATGCCCCATATGGAGCCTTAGTGAGTGTGTTAAGCCTATATAAATGTAGCTCCAATTGAAACATAACATCATTTATGGATTTCCTTTTTTCGGAGGAAAATAATCCAATATTTCTCTTTACTGCACATGTAGGTAGACATCAATGCTTTACTTAGTTTGAATTATTGTAGCTGATTTTTACATGTATGTTGTCGAGATGACATGAGGGAATTTCTAAGCATAATCATGAGATGGTTAGCATTGTTTCAAAATTTCATCTAAAAGGGTGAATATTTGTTTAAAATAAATAATGAGATGAAGATGACTCAAATATAAGACAAGGTGATGCCATCTTGACATAAATAATGAAATTACTCGGTCATTACTAATGTCCTTATTTACCTATAAGGTGGTTGTTTGTTTAAAATAAGGTGAGGATGACTCAAATATGATTGATATTGCCTCAAATATAAGATGAGATGATGCCTTCTTGACATAAATAATGAAACATTGGTGTCCTTATTTATCTATATTGTAAAATATTGTTTCATGTTTTTTTAGGAAAATTTTATCTGGAAGAGCTGAATGTGAAAAGGAATCTCATGACATTTTTTTCTCACATTCTTGGACACAAGTATGCATGAATTTTCGGGGCATACAGTGTAATATTTTGCTTCCAAATGTTGTAATTGTCATGTAAGTCTATGCATTGTAGTGATAAACTTGAGATTCTTTTTCTAGGCCTCAGAATTTTTGCTCGGAGGTTATTATTGCTAAATTATATTAGAATGGTTGCCTTTTGAAGTCAATTTTTTTATGTAGGGCATAGGTGTCGATACATAATCGATATTCTATTTATTCCTCTAAAATAAAGATTAGAAATTTAGAAGTTCTCTTAAAAAATCCACGGTTATATTGAATACTTATATATGTATGTCATATATGTTTGATTCTTCCATAGTTGAGATTTTACACTTTCATGGGCACATACAGATCAATGCATAATATACATCTACACAAATGGATGGTATATACCGTCATGTTTAAATGAGAATATTTATCTTCCTAAAGGAGTAGGATTGTCGCCTAATTATCTAGTTGTATGTTGAATAATTGAAATTATTAGTATCCTCATCGAATTGTGCGGGGATAAACAATCAATGAACAATAATGTTTCTACTGATGCTCTTCTATAGTCTACACATGTTAGGCGGGGACATGTCCCCTAGATTTTGGTGACGTCCTAGATGTCCCAAACATTTCAAGGACTTAGAGGAGATGCCCCTTATTTTTACAAATATTTCAGAATATTTTCAATGTTTTTATTTTTTAAATGGTGTTATTTGTACCAAGAACCCCATGACCCATCCCCCATCGTGGTGCCCAGATAGATGATGTCACACCTACCCCAAACTGGAAAATCACTTGTTCATGTGGCCCGAAGCGAAGTGACGTGAAGGGTCTTCAAAATTTGAATTATGGATAAACGTGCCCCACTTCAAACTCTAAACCACGTCTGGTAATCACAAAACCATCACACAAATTATAGTCTTTTGTCTCTGCATCATTTGAAAAAGTGCTCGCCCCCTCTGGTAATCACGCGACCGCATTGTAATCATCCACCATACACGCCATCTCACGTTTTTCATCCCATGGAACAGAGAGAAGAATCCCGGGTAAGGAAGGTTATCTGTAAGGAAGGAGATTTCTATTCAGATCATTTGAGCTTGTCACCACTTGTTAGTCATTTGAAGGGTAAGGAAGGTGCTCGAACCCAAAGAAAGGAGCAAGAGGAGAAAGGAGTAGGAGATGGATTCCATTCTCATTTCCCGTAAGCGCTCATACCCACTACCAAATATTTTGTGTTTTCTATGTGGGTGGTAGTGTTTTCATGTTTGCATTCATTTTCTTTCTTTCTTTCTATATTGGTATATATGTGTTGTGCCTTGCATATGGATGCCCACCTCTATGCCTAAAATCCCCCAACCGTGTTTTTTTAATTCCATCTCTGTTGTATATGGCAACTTGGCCTGTCGGGTCTCACATCCCCGCTCGTCTTCATTCGCACATCCATCTCACAATACCTTCACTGTTTAGGATTTATGTGAAATGTTTGACAGAATGTCTCTAAACAAATATGGTATATTTGAATAACAAGGGGTTGAAAATTTGAATAATGGGGGGGCACGATTGACTTCCCTTTCCACTCATAAAATTTGAACAAGTTTATCCCCAAAAGCAACAGGATTTGTGCTATATGGAAGTTGATCATCATACCAAAGATACTCGGTCTCATCGATATTATTAAGCCCTTTCATTTCTTCCAAGACTACTTTGGGTAAAAATATTATTATGAAAGTGTTTAACTTAGTATAAATTATTATATGTGAGCTCGGTGAAAGCACAATCATGTGCGTTGTAATGGAATTATTTAACTCTTCATGATTTTCCTTACAATTTCTTCAAATTCATGATAATAAGAATCACAATTACTTCATTAAGGTGGAAATGAAGATGAGTATAAAAATAATTGATTATCAAACTACATACAATGAGACATTAACTGTTACATCTACCTCTTTCACTACTTTGATTGAAAAAGATTTTAAATTTTATCTCAAGTTTTTGGTATTTTCTTTTATAATTTGCAATTTTTATTACAAACACATAAAGAAGTGAATCTATAATAGTAAATTAAAGTTTGTTTCACTACGTTTGATTTTTCACATACTAAGAAATTACTTTCAAATGTTTATTGTAAACTACTTGAGTGTGGAATATGCATGATGAAAGGGATTGTTTCAACGTTAAATTGGATTTGAAAACAAAATTAAGATGTATCCATTTAATATGAGGTCTACAAATTATAAATATCCCATATTCCTCTATCCTGATTAGAGTTTAATTTAACCTAGGTTGAGATGCAAATTGAAACTAAACCAATGACATAAACTATGTTTTCAACTCTTTTACTTCTAATATATAACTCTCCCTCAATATCTAAAATTTTAAATGGTTTCCTTTTTCAAACTTCCTTTTAACCCTTTAATTACCTCTTTTAACACCATGTTTCTTTGCCACCCATGTCATTATGTGGGAGATTTATTTGAATGATTAGTTTGTATTATGTTTTTCCCCAAATTATTTATTAATTCCCAAAAATATTCCATATTGTGGTCTTATTGAAATAGTTATTATATTACTATGTTATTTATTTTAATTATCTAATGCATTCATCTAAGTCTTGATACTTTATTTTTGTCAACTCATAGGAGGTAAGTTGTATAGGTGTATTAGATATCTTACCCAAGAACCATCAGTATGATTCCCTTGATCACAATGATGTATGCAATGATCAATATTGACTGCAAGTCAACATTTTACTATACAGAGATATATGCCTTGAAACTATGACCACTATGAGAATTCATTCTGAAAAATGTTGAAAAACACACGTGTGTTTTTCAACAACGAAATTTTACACTAATTTCTTACTATAATTGAAAAGCTACTTTAAAATATTATGAGATGTGATTGGTTTCATTGCTAACACACTTGGTGTCATTCAATTTACTTCATCCTGAATGCATCATTGGGACATGCATCTCAAGAATTAAACTTATGTTTAGGTCTTTTAGAGAACAAGTACCAACAACATGTATGGGGAGAAAAGAAGGAAATTTTAAATACAAAAATCTTCAATTTTAGAATTCTTTGTATGTGTGTGCAAAATGTAAATTGTGATTTATACTATAAATGGTGAGTGACTTATTCACAAAAGAATATATATATGTGTTAGAATGGTATTTCAAAGTATGTGATATATGTAAGATAATGAGGTGGTAATAGTCACTCCTATATGTAAGAATTTGTTACATAGTTGGCATAAATGAACACGAGATGGATGTAATACAACGCTCACTCCTCTATCTTCATCTCGATGCCAATGATTTCATCAAAGGCGTCGATGCTAGACATGGCTGGTGGTGCAGGCTCATTGCATCTTAGAATTACTTCTATGATTCTAATAATCCACATTTAATCAAAAAAATCCTTCTTTGGTTTGTTTGCATGGTCTGCGATAATATATTACGATCCTTCTGCCAACAAGGGTAAAGTCGCACTAGAGATGACCCTCTCACGAACATAATAGTTGATTGGTTATGGGATATGTTTGTTTGTTGTCCTACTACTTATGTTGGATATGTCTCCTCAATGCATCTTGGAATGACTTCGTTGACCCTACAACCCTTCCATACCTTACTACACAAGACAAACAAACATTTTCCATGCATTTTGAAATCATTTCAATAACTTTACAAACCAGATATGTCTCCTCAATGCATCTTGTAATTGCTTCGTTGACTCTACTTGTAACTAAAGCCTTTTGAGATGAGATATGGAATTAACATTAAATCCAGAATTAGGCTTGTTATCTTTAGGTTTGAATTTGTAGTTAGATTTTCCTAGAAATTTGGATGTAGGTGTATTAGGACCAGAAAATGCATATTTATGCTTGTTCAACATAAGGATCCTAACCTCTCACTACTTTAAAGTGTGACATAGCTCATAAAAACATCCAAATTTTTCAAACATAATTGATTCTTGTAAAGGATACACAAGGATTTGAGAAAATAAATCTTGAATCTTATTGAGTAGATAGTCTATCTTAGTAAGAATATTTGTATGGTACAAAACGTAGTCACCGATTTGTTCATTAGAGCCTTGTTGTATCTTAGTTATTTGAGCATATGAAATATTTTCACCAATGTTATAAAAAATTATGCCAGGAATTTATCATCTAACTGATTAAAATCCTCGATGGAAGGCATGGGTAGATCATAGAACCAGTGTAATTAATAACCTTTAAGGCTTTAAGAAAAATATTGGTAAGTAATTGATCATTGTAAGTATAGTCTAAGCAAGCGACATGAAAGGATAAAAGCTGAACTACTTGGGATCACATTTTCCCTCATAAATAGGAAGCTTAAGAGAGACAAATCCAAGCGGAAAAGGATAAAAATCCACTTTAGGTGCAAGTGGATTGTTAAGTAATTGAGTAGAATCCATAAAATTAGAAGGCTTAAACATACGTGCATGTAATTTTAACACTTGAGCTTGTAAATGTTTACAAATATGCTTAAGGGTGTGTGTAGTAGAAGTGAATTAGGAATTCCCATGGGTATGCACAAAATATCTAGGAATATGATGCAAGAGCATCCATGAGGCCAATATAATCTTGCATCAAACAAATAATAATAATAATAATGTTTATTTTCATTTTCTCCATTGAGTTAAATTCTTCCTCTTGACTAGCTAATTATTCCTCATCTTAATATTATTGACTGTTAGGTACCTCTTATTTGAACTCTTGTCTAATATTGTTGGATCCTTATTCATTTTAACTCTTGTCTACATAAAGTAAATATTAACTCTTGTCTACTTTAGTATGGCAATTTTTTGATGTTAGTTGATTTAGTATGTTTATCATATGTTAGTTGATGTTAGTTTTTTATGTTAGTTGATTTAGTATGTTTATTATATGTTTATGTATGTTTTTTGATATAATTAATTGTAAATGTTTAGTAATTTCTTAATATGATTGAGAGAACTTAGTTGTGTTAAATGGAATAACATTAGAGTAAGTTTGATTTTTCCGTACTAATTATATTTGTAGATAATGGTAATGTGCATATATCATTTGTATATAGAAAATTGTTTATTAGTTATATTTTTATGATGAAAGTTGAAGCTATAAAAATTATGTGATATCATACTCTCACTCTAAATTTGGCATATGGGGGCAAGTGCCTCTGCAAAGACAATGGTAAATCGGTGCATGTGTGAAGGGGCTTTTTTAGGATGCCACATCGATATGCCCAACTATCATTATGCGTGATGAAGGGGCTTGCCCCTTAGGATTCCACATCGATAGTTGGGTGGTATACTGTGCTGAGAAGAGGTTTTTAAAGTCACTTTGACCCTCCACTCAGAAATGCACCCTCCCATAATATCATGAACCATCCCTTTTGCAATGGATGGTTGTGATATTATGGGAGGGTGCATCTTGAGTGAAGGATAGCCATTGGCATTTATTGATACTTGAATTTGTCATGGATATTAGCTTTCTGATGTTGTGATTATTTTATCATATTGGATGATGTATATTAGATTTTTCATGTATCATACTAACGTTAATTGTATATTTTTGTATGCATGTGTGTTATTGTATTTAGTTTCTCTTATGTCTGGAGAAAATGAATACACACAATTGTATTCATCCAATCCCATCGAATAACATTGACTACTCCCAAATTTCAGGGAGGAAACTTTCAAGAGGTCCACATTTGTGGTCTACATAGACCACCATCACCAAAATAAATCATCAAAACTAGAAATTGCAAACATGGTTAAAGCCCGACTCAATTTGTCGAAACTTCAATGATTTATTTGTCTAAGTTCCACACTATAGATTCTCATTCACGCGGATACGGTTTAGCTTATGACATGATGGAGGAAGCCCAAAAGTATGAGCCTCCCCATAAGTTGAGGAAGATGGGAGTTCCGGTCATAAAACTAGATAGATCCAAAAAATTGTGCAAAAAGGATTGCACATGGAAGCAACTCCAAGTTTGCTTTGCTAAAAAAAAAAAAAATAGTTACTTCTTTTATATGTTTTGTACTAAAAACTTATGACATGTTTGAAAAAAACCTATATAAATATTTAATTTTTGTCGAATGTTGATTCACACGAGCTTAAATATATTTCATTTTGTTGTTTGAATATATTCTTGATTCACACGAGCTTAAATATTAAATATGTTTTGCATTGGATTAAATATGTTTTGCATTGGATTAAATATGTTTTCCATAGTATGAAAATGTGTTTCTACGGATTATATTTTTAAAATTACTAATGTTTATATATTTTAGAGCAAGTTTAGATTATTAAAATTCATTTATGTTATAATTATATTTAGGTACCAAATGCGTATTGGTAACGATTTTCTAAAATCTTCACAACCCCAAAAATGAAATGTCTTCAGCTTATTTGAAACCAATCAGTGAAGTCTAGTTAAAAAAGGAAAAATTAACAAGGTCTAAAAATATTTAAATATTCATGTCAAATTCACTAAGTATGGGTTATGATCATTTGTCCTATTTAAGATTGTATTGGTGCAAATATCATTTCCAATCGTTTATGGTATTCATATGGCCCCCTTTGATTATTTATTTATTTATTAATTATCTTGTGTAGTTCTAAGTCTTTTGCTAGGTCAGTGCACTTGACAAGGAATTTAAGTCCAAAAGGTTTTGGTAAACTACATGTTTATGAGAAAAGAGTCCCCATTCTCTTCAAATTTATCCATGTGACCCTTGGTCTACCTTATTCACATTTTTTTATAGTCATATATCAGTTTGTTTATTTGTGTGTCAATAGTGTTCTAATATGAGTTCAACTCATCTAGAGATGCACATGTACCCTACTTAATCTACATAATATAGAAAATCAGTATTGTTTGAAAATGAGTTAATTCTAGAGAATTCAAGTACTCATTGAAGCATGTAATTTTAATACTAGATATACATTACAATGGTTTTGTAGTGAATAAACTATAACAATTATTGGAATGTCGTTCACATTACTATATGTTATTGATGGACTTGTTAAATATCAAGAAAGATTAGTATATTTGATAAAATGAAAACCCCAAAACATATTATTGTTTCCTTATGGTTTAAACTTCAGCATCCCATTTAGGGAAAGCTAAAGAAGTACATTTTACCATTGATTGTAATGAAGTTTTAGAAACTTGAGAGAGTTTTGGACCCCTCATTTCTGGAAAATCTACTCGTAATAACATATTTTGAATTAAAGTGCACAATATTACTTGGAATGTCAAGTGTATGGTTTAGGTATGCTTGAAATGTCAAGTGTACAATATACACTTGTTGGTTCTGATAAATGTAAGTTTTCTAGTTTTCTGTGTCTCATAAAAATCAATTGTACTACAAGATTTGGATGATCATCTTCTTGTCACTTCCCAAGAACATGATAAATCTAAACTCTATCTTGGATGATCATCTTCTTGTCACTCCTACGAACATGATAAATCTAAACCCTATGTACTAGATATTTCTTTATTGATTTGGTTTTGAAAACTAATCAAATGTTATTTACTGTTCTACACCCATTTTAACCCTAATAAAATGTTTATAGATATTGATATTGCAAATAGATATAAATATATCTATTCATAATAGACTAATCAATTTATTAAGTGATTTATTCAAATTTAATATTTACCCATTACATTTATAAACTCATAATTATAGGAAAACATATTTTTTTTAAAAATTATTCTAAATTGTTTCCCAAAAAGAAGTCGCTCACGAACACATGATGTTAACTCATTTAGTGTGTATGTCCCTAGAAAAAGTACTAACTCCATTGAATCTCCAATAAGAAATCATTATTAATGAACGAACTCAGTAGAAAATGTTTTAGGGCCTTGTCATATGTTAAATTACAGATGTTTGTATTGAAAAAGTCAAATTTGAAGTGTTCATTCTAATTTTTTTATGTTTGCTTACGATATATTTTTGTCCATTGTAAAGGTAAACATGGTTTCCATTTGGAGATTGGAAATTCATGGAGTGTCGAATACCTCCAAAAATATTGCATGTTCATCGTTCATATTATACGACCATGATGGAAGCAAGATAGTAGAAAGAGGTACAATTGTCGGAAATGCCACTATGACCTTCCACCAGGCTGAGTATAGGGCCTTGATATTGGGTCTTGAGGAAGCGATACACCACGATGTTTGGAACATTTGTGTGTTTTCTCACGATATGCTTGTTGTGAAACAAATGACTGGTGTATACCAATGTAACAATGTAAATCTTTCAATTCTTCGAGTTCAAGCACTAGAGAGTGTATCTCACTTTGTGAAATGTTCATATGTGCATGTAAAAGTTAATAGAGGTAGGTTAGATGTATGTCAAGTGTCTAGGGACACTATAAACCAAGAAGTGGTAGCTTTTCTAGCACTTTCCATGGAAGACATTTCAATATGATATATGTACACACTATATTTCCTTTTTACGTAATGGTAGACATACATTATTTATTAGATTATGAATAACTAATATTATGTGAATTGTCTCCATGTATATATTATATATTTTGTGGATAATATGGTGATACATCATATAGTGTTGGTTGATAAACCGGGCATTTTGGATACATCATGCTTTAATCCTATCTTGTCTTGTAACACACTTGTAATTCACATTTCATGTTTACTTGAAACATCTAGAGTCGAGTATCCAGTTTTGAAAAATAATGTGTGCGGCTAACTTCATCACAAATCATTTATTGTGCACGATTTTCTCAATATGAATGCAAAATATGAATAAATAAGTTCATGCACCATTTGTTTCAGTTTAACTTGTTTTACAATGCGTCGCTTCAATGATGGTTATGAAACACACATGAATGAAACATGCGGAAGCTCAACGACATGGGTCGATCCATGTTCACAATCCATTCTTATGTTTTTGGGGAAGACATAAATAATGAGACGGTAATATATAACTTTGTGAACATTAATTGTTTGTCATAGCAATGTACCTAATGTCATTTGTTGGGATAACAATTATGAAATTGTTGTCTTTTCACACAAGTTTCTTCACATTCCATGATGGTAATATTTGAATATGTGAACATTACTTCTTTTGCAAAATACTTAATATTTTATGTTGGGCTAATAGTTATGCACTTGTACTCCCTAGATACAAGCACCTTCACATCACATGGCGTGTACGCATTTCACAAGCATCATAGAGGAAGCAAAGGGAGATTCTCCTCCAATAGTTGATGGCACTACGTCAGATGGTCCTTCCGAGCCCATTCACTCAGATATCTCGTGAGCCACCCATAGAGTATAGAACCAAATATGTTAATGGTCGTATTCGTTATGTCTACCAGCATGGATCATGTGTTGTTAGTGGGGATGTTAGGTTTTCTGAGTTGCATAGACTAAATCAACATCACCAAGTAGAACACAATCTTCCCTCCATGGAACCTCGTAAGCGTGGCCATAAGCATATGGGAAAATGGCCACCTATCTCTCAAGATAGGAGTAGGGCATACGTGCAAAAGAGGGAGGTGGATGTGAACTATGTCTGAGGCAAATGATTCTACTTGCAGCGGAGGAGGGTTATCGATCGAGTTTGCAAAAAGAATGCAAATATTGATTCGAGGAGTTGAGCCGGGAAGGAAAGAGGGAGGTGGATGATGCAATGTGTGCCTACGATTCAACGGAGATGTGAAAGGTGAGAGAGGAGCATTGGTTGAGAGCGAGAGGAAATAAAAACTCAAATATCGGAACAGAGGTAAATTTAAGATTAGTATAATATTTTATATATTATGTTTGGTTGGAAATCAAAAACTTAATATTCTGTCATGAACAAGAAGCTAGAGAAGAGGGTGGAACAAGTAGCAAAAATGTTGACCCCCTACGAATGATAACGTAAGTAATTATTGGTCTTTCGTAAGTAAGGATAGAATGTAGTTTTTGTTTATTTTTGTATATACTAATTGTAGGTGTGCGTAGGATTATGACATTCCCTTGTGTGAGCTCCTATGCCAATAGAGAGACTTGATTCATAGTGCAAAAGAGAGGTAAAACCACTTAACACGCACTTGAAAAATGTATGTTGCCTTATGTTGTTGATATTTAAATTATCTTGATGACTCGATTGTTGTAGGTGGATGTTTGTGATAACATGCCCCCTTCTCAATCAGCTTGTGGTCTCGATCTTATCGTGAGATAGCTTCACGAGTGGTCAGAGAGGTGGAGATGAAAAATCCCGGAGTTGCAGCTTCTTTTCCAGTCGAGGAGAGAGAGGGTGATGAGGGGAGGCATGAGGAGAGGGGCACAAACACCATTGTTGATGATAGTATGAGAGAGGGTGGAGCTGAATGGTAAGTTATTGAATGTTCTCATTTGATTTTCTGTATTCTTTTTTGGTGAAATTAAGATAAAGTTATTAATGCAATTGAGATTGTCATTATTCTAGGATTTTCTGATGGGGTCGAAGTCAAGTTAATGTCAGATGATATAGTTGTCGCGAGAGGAGTGGTTTGTGATAGTAGCCCACACGCAAAGTGTCATGGCATCACACTCCCCAATTTACTGTCAAAGTCATTATTTCTGAGGCCATTGTTCCCACTACTCCATTTCCCTACCCTAATTCATTTGTAAGCACTGTGGCAGTGTGTGAAAGGGTTTGTTATATGGGATCTCAGAGATATCAGACTTGACACTCGTGAAGAGGCAAGTAGATGTAATGGATGATTTAATTTAATTATGTGTTTAACTAAGAGATTCATCTACGTTGACTTATTTACTATATGGTTGGCTTTCAGGATGATGAGGTACAAGTTGAGACAACGCGCCATACTCGGATAAAGACATCAGATGCCCCACCCATTCTTGGCATCACACCAAATTTTGTTCATAGAGACGAGAAGAAACGTATTAGATTTTATGATGGAGTATTGTCTATCACTAACAATAGACAACGAAGGAGATGAAAACATTTATTGTATAACATTGCTTGTGAGGAGTCGAATTACTATATATGTGTATATGATGATGATGTTACTTTAATGTGTTTGAGGTTTACAATTTAGTATTGCATTATTGATATATTGAATATGGTTTGTGGTTATGGGTTACATAGAGTTATCCATTTACGTTCTGTTTATAGTGCATTAGATGGTTTTTATTCTTGTTATGTGACATTCCATTTACTATATAAATGATGATGTTGTCACTTGTGTATCTGGTTAATGTATTAATGTGACTATGGATTGTGGATTATGGTTTATGGTATGTGGTTACATAGTTGTGTTCTTCTTCCTTGTATGTCTACTTGGGTTTGACGTGTTCAGTAATTTATCATAGATAATTCATAATTTTGCTTTCAAATTTTGTGTATTATGGATTACGGTTTGTGGTTTATGGTTACATAGTTGCGTTCTTCATCCATGTATGCGTACTTGGGTTTGATGTGCTTACAAAAATTTTGTATATATTTCATCCATGATAATATTTTGTTAAGTATAAGTTAAGTGCATTATTTCCTTTCTAATTATGTTTGAATGGTAACATATAATAATTGATTGTTTTAATACAAGTTTATTTAGATGGCAAGACAAAAGAAGACTGGAAAGCGCAAGGCTTTGCCAGTGCAAGAACCAAATGATTATGAAACATTCGATAGTGACACTTATGCGTTCAAAAAGAATGCAAAGAGCTCTACAAACAAAGATGTCGGTGTTACACAAGAAGATGAGTCTTCCCATCATTTCGTATGGAATTAGAAATGAAACTTGTAACAAAGAAGACAAAGATGTATCAAAACCAGTGTGAAATATTTGCATTGGAAAATTTATATTTTACAAAAAAAAAAAGGAAATATTGGATGAAATAGGAGAAATTTCCTCAAGGCAGATGGAGTTGGAGCTCGAGGTTCAGGAGTTAGAACTGGAAATTAAGAATTGGGAGACAATGCGTGAAGTGGACAAAAAGTGTTCACAAATCAAGTAGCAAACTTTAATACCATTCTTAAAATACATGAAGATCAGAAGGAAGTATGGAAGAAGATGTACATGTAGGCCAAGGCGGCAATTGAGGAAAAAACACCAGGCACTCCCACCCAAGACAATGATAACAAATGAATATACCAGTCATACAACCTTTGAGATGAAAATATGTTTGTTAAACACATATTGAACTTACTTATATATTTGACATCAGTGTGTTATTGTAATTTTATATTTCACTTACATATTTGACAAATTTTACTTATATATTTGACATATATGTATAGATATTGATTATGTGGTATGCAAAAAATTAGTTATATTTAATGAATTTTTCCTTTGTAGCATAATAGATGATATGGATAGATGTATGTGGTTATATTATGATTATTAGATGTATGTGATTTTACACTAATATGGTTGTTTTTCGGTTGATGTTATGATGTGCACATTAATTAGTATTTAGATCATGTATATGAATTGTTATATCTGGTATGCGATGTGATGAATAAGGAAGAGTAATACAAGTGTGATTAGAAGACAAGTGTATATATGTGTGATGAGGTTGTTACTTTAATGTGTTTGACGTTTACGATTTAGTATTACATTCTTGTTAAATTGAATATGGTTTGTGGTTTTGTTTATAGCGCATTAGATGGTTTTTATTCTTGTTATGTCACATTCCATTTATTGTATAAATGATGATGTTGTCACTTGTGTATATGGTTAATGTATTAATGTGACTATGGATTGTGGATTACGGTATATGGTATATGGTTACTTAGTTGCGTTCTTCTTCCATGTATGGTATATGGTTACAATTACGTTTGAATGTTAACAAATATTAATCGGTTGTTTAAATACATGTTTAATTAGATGGCAAGACAAAAGAAGGTTGGAAAGCGCAAGGCCTCACCAAGGTCTGCGGAACCAAAAGATTATGCAAAATTCTATAGTGTCAGTACTAATGTGTTCGGAAAGACTGTAGAGAGCCCTGCAAATGAAGATGTCAAAGTTGAACAAGAAGATGAGTCGTCCCCATCATTTTGTATGGAAATAGAAATGAAACTTGCAATGAACAAGGAAAAGTTTTATAAAACTAGCAAGAAAGACTTAGACTGCAATATTTAAAATTGTAAAAAAAGGAATTATTGGACCAATTACTAGATGCTTCCTCGAGGAAGATGGAGTTGGAGCTTGAGGTTCAAGAGTTGGAATTAGAAATTAAGAATTGGGAGACGACGTGTGAATCGAACAAAAAAGTGTTCAAAAATCAAGTAGCAAGCTTTAATTCATTGTTAAAATTCACGAAGGTCACAAAGAATTATGGAAGAAGATGTACATCCTGCCAAGGCGTCGACTGAGAAAAAAGTACCAGTCGCTCACATTGAAGACTTGTCCATGTGACCTTTGACATAAAATATGACTTTGTAATAAAATGACATTGTCCATGTGACCTTTGACATCAAAAGATGTTGGTTAAACGTATATTTTAGTTTTTAAAAGAGTAAATAATAATTAAACCATCAAAACATAATAAAATATTAGAAGGTTTGAAAATCAAATAGCAAGATTTAAATTGGAATAAGATTTAAAATGTGCGAGTATTGTGAATGTTACTTCTAGTTAATGTACATATTATAGAGAATTCAAATTTCAAGTATTCATTGAAGCATGTAATTTCAAATTTCAAGTTTCAAACAAATGTTTTGGTTTTCAAGAAGTTTTCAAGAATAATATTGGTTATTTCAATGTAATTCTTTATTATCATCCAGTCTTATAAGAGATAATTAGTATTTCTTGCTATGTGTTCTATAAAAATTTGGTGTAAATGTATAAATGGTTTGTCTAATATTATGATTTTATCACATTGTATCCCGTAATATGGGCTCCACACATGGGTTTAAATAAAAAGGAGTGGAACTTTTGTTATTTTGGTTGTGTTAACATTCATATAAAAACTATTGATTATAAATTAATCATGCATGTTATATCTACAAAATGATATCTCTTATGATTTCATGTTATATCTACAAATATATGATTTCATGTTTTCATTTCTATTATGTTTTTAAAGTAGTGTCATTAAACTTTCTATTATTTCATCACTTGATAAAACCAACCCTTGTTGATAATTATTTGGTGTGGATTACATCATTATTTAAGGAGGATAATCATCATGGGTTGCACCTTTTGGAGAACCGAATTGCATTTTTCAAAGTGTTGAAAAACACCAGTGTGTTTTTGAATGTACATCTTTGAAAATAGTTTTTCATCATTTCGATAAAACCAACCATTTACCGATAAGTAGTTTTATGTGGATTAGCAAAGTTTCCACCAAGAGAGGAAAAATGGATCAAGGGTTTCAGGTTGCATCAATAGAATTTTTATCAAACTTTGATTATGTTTTTGTGTTTTTTCAAAGTGTCTTAAAACTCACTCTATTTTTTTCAATCTTTCAAAAAATCCAACCCTTGTCCACCTAATAAATATGATGTGTATTCAATGTTTCCAACAAGGAGGAAATTCATCGTGGGTTGCACCTTTTTGAGAACCAAATTGCCTTTTTCAAAGTGTTGAAAAACACCATGTGTTTTTTTTGTGTCTTAAAAAGACTCTTTTTTCATCGATTTTTAAAAAAAATATTTTCCACCTGATAAATAATTGATTTGGATTGCATCGTTTACACAAAAGGAGTAAATTCATCATGGGTTGTATCTTTTTAAAACCAAATTACGTTTTTCAAAGTGCTTCCAAACATCGTGTGTTTTTCAACGTGTCTTAAAACTCACTCTATTTTTTCATTGTTTCGATAAAACCAAACCTTTTCCACCTAATAATTAGTTGATGTATATTTCATCATTACATATTAATAAAGGAGGAAAATCATCATGGGTTCCCATACAAATTTTTGAAATTCTTAATTACATTTATCAAAGTGCTTACATGAAAAACACTCATGTATTAAAGCACACATATGTTTTTTCAACGTGTCAAAAAAATGCTCTATTTTTTCAATCGCTTTGATAAAACAAACCCTTTCCACCTGATAATTATATGAATTGGATTAAATATTTACAACAAGGAGGAAATGCATAGTGGGTTGCACCTTGTGATAAACCAAATTACGTTTATCAAAGTGCTGAAAAACAATTGTGTTTTTCAACGTGTCGAAAAACACGCTCTATTTTTTATCACTTTGATAAAACCAACCCTTGTCCACCTGATAATTATATGATGTGGATTCAATTTTTCAACAAGGAGGAAATGCATCATGGGTTGTACCTTGTGGATAAACTTAATTATGTTTATCAAAGTCAAAAATATGTGTGTTTTTTTAACGTTCTTAAAACTCACTCTATTTTTTCATCGATTTCATAAAAATAACCCTTCTCCACCTGATAAATATATTATTTGGATTAAATTTTTACAAAAAGGATGAAAATCATCAAGGGTTGCACCTTTTGGAAAACAAATTACGTTTTCAAAGTGTTGAAAAATACCATGTTTTTTCAACGTGTCTTAAAACACACTCTATTTTTTTCATCACTTAATAAAAAATCAACCCTTCAATTCCACCTAATATTTATATTGATGTGGATCAATGTTTCCAAAAAGGAGGAAATGCATCATGGGTTGCACTTTTGATAAATTGAATTACGTTTTTCAAAGTGTTGAAAAACACCATGTGTTTTTCAACATGTCTTAAAACTCACTCTATTTTTTCATTACTTCGATAAAACCAACCCTTGTCCACCTGATAATTATTGATGTGTTGATTCATCATTTCAACAAGGAGGAAATTCATTGTGGGTTGTACCTTTTGATAAACCAAATTGCATTTTTCAAAGTGTTGAAAAATACCGTGTGTTTTTCAACGTGTCTTAAAACTCACTCTATTTTTTCATCATTTGATAAAACCAACCCTTTTCCACCTGATAATTATTTGATGTGGATTGCATCATTCAACAAGGAGGAAAAATGCATCGTGGGTTGCACCTTTTTATAAACCGAATTGTGTTTTCAAAGTGCTAAAAAACACCGTGTGTTTTTCACTTTCTTAAACTTAACTCTATTTTTTCATCACTTTGATAAAAAACCTTTCTCCACTATGATAAATATATGATGTGGATTGAATTTTTACAAAAAGGATGAAAATCATTGAGGGTTGCACCTTTTGGAGAACCAAATTACATTTTTCAAAGTGTTGAAAAACATCATGTGTTTTTAACATGTGTCTTAAAACTCACTCTATTTTTTTCAATTTGATAAAACCAACCCTTTCCACATCTGATAAATATTTATTTGGATTCAATGTTTAACAAGGAGGAAAATGAATAGTGGGTTGCACCTTTTGATAAATTGAATTGTTTTTCAAAGTGCTGAAAAACACCGTGTATTTTTTTTGTGTCTTAAAACTCACTCTATTTTTTAATCGATTTGAAAAACCAACCCTTCTCCACCTAATAATTATTATGATGGATTTCATCGTTCAACAAGGAGGAAATACATCATGGGTTGCACCTTGTGATAAACCGAATTATGCATTTTCAAAGTGTTGAAAAACACCGTGTGTTTTTCAACGTGTCTTAAAACTCACTCTATTTTTTCATCGCTTTGATAAAACCAACCCTTGTCCACATGATAATTATATGATGTGGATTAAATTTACAACAATAAGGAGTAAATGCATCATGGGTTGCACCTTGTGATAAAATCGAATTGTGTTTATCAAAGTGCTAAAAAACATCATGTGTTTTTCAACGTGTCTAAAAACATGCTCTATTTTTTTCATCGCTTTGATAAAACCAACCCTTCTCCACCTAATAATTATTTTATGTGGATTCAATGTTTCAAAAAGGAGGAAAAACATCATGGGTTGCACCTTTTGGAGAACCGAATTACATTTTCAAAGTGTTGAAAAACATTGTGTGTTTTTCAACGTTTCTTAAAACTCGCTCTATTTTTTCATCACTTTGATAAAACAAACCCTTGTCCACCTATAAATATATTATTTGGATTCAATTTTTACAACAAGGAGGAAATTCATCGATGGGTTTCACCTTTTGAGAACTGAATTGTGTTTTTCAAAGTGTTTGAAAAACATCGTGTGTTTTTCAACGTGTCTTAAAACTCGCTCTATTTTTCATCGCTTTGATAAAACCAACCCTTGTCCACCTAATAATTATATGATGTGGATTCAATGTTTCCAACAAGGAGGAAATGCATCGTGGGTTGCACCTTGTGATAAACCAAATTACGTTTATCAAAGTGTTGAAAAACATCGTGTGTTTTTCAACGTTTCTTAAAACTCGCTCTATTTTTCATCGCTTCATAAAACCAACCCTTTGTCCACTTGATAATTAATTTATTGGATTCAATGTTTCCAAAAATTAGAAATTCATAGTGGGTTTCATCTTGTGATAAACCGAATTGCATTTTTTAAAAGTGCTGAAAAACACCGTGTGTTTTTCAACGTGTCGAAAAACACGCTCTATTTTTTCATCACTTCGATAAAACCAACCTTCTCCACCTAATAATTATATGATGTGGATTCAATGTTTCCAACAAGGAGGAAATGCATCATGGGTTTCACCTTTTGATAAACCGAATTGTGTTTATCAAAGTGTTGAAAAACACCATGCATTTTTCAACGTTTCTTAAAACGCGCTCGATTTTTTCATCACTTTGATAAAACCAACCCTTGTCCACCTTGATAATTATATGATGTGGATTCAATGTTTCTAACAAGGAGGAAATTCATAGTGGGTTACACCTTGTGATAAACTAAATTGCATTTATCAAAGTGCTGAAAAACACCGTGCATTTTTCAACGTGTCAAAAAACACACTCTATTTTTTCATCGCTTTGATAAAACCAACCCTTCTCCACCTGATAATTATATGATGTGGATTCAATGTTTTCATTAATGAGGAAATTCATCATGGGTTGCACCTTGTTATAAATCGAATTGTGTTTATCAAAGTGTTGAAAAACACCATGTGTTTTTCAACGTGTCTTAAAAAACACTCTATTTTTTCATCGCTTCGATAAAACCAACCCTTTTCCACCTGATAATTATATGATGTGGATTCAATTTTCCAACAAGGAGGAAATTCATCGTGGGTTGCACCTTGTGATAAACCGAATTTGTGTTTATCAAAGTGCTGAAAAATATCATGTGTTTTTCAACGTGTCTTAAAACACGCTCTATTTTTTCATCGCTTTGATAAAACCAACCCTTCCAACTGATAATTATATGATGTGGATTCAATTTTTCCAAAAGGAGGAAATACATCATGGGTTTCACCTTGTGATAAAGCGAATTGTGTTTATCAAAGTGCTTTGAAAAACACCTTGTGTTTTTCAATGTTTCTAAAACTCACTCTATTTTTCATCGCTTGATAAAACCAACCTTCATCCACCTGATAATTATATGATGTGGATTCAATTTTTCCAAAAATGAGGAAATGCATAGTGGGTTGCACCTTGTGATAAACTGAATTGTGTTTATCAAAGTGTTGAAAAACACATGTGTTTTTCAACGTGTCTTAAAACACGCTCTATTTTTCATCGCTTTGATAAAACCAACCCTTATCCACCTAATAATTATATGATGTGGATTCAATTTTTCCAATAAGGAGGAAATGCATCATGGGTTTCACCTTGTGATAAATTGAATTGTGTTTATCAAAGTGTTGAAAAACACCGTGCATTTTTTCAACGTGTCAAAAACACACTCTATTTTTTCATCGCTTTGGAAAAACCAACTCTTCTCTACCTGATAATTATTTTATGTGGATTGCATCATTACAACAAGGAGGAAATTCATCAAGGGTTTCACGTTGTTATAAACCGATTACATTTTTCAAAGTGTTGAAAAACACAAGTGTTTTTCAACGTGTCGAAAAACAAACTCTATTTTTCAGCACTTTGAAAAAAATTCAACCTTGTCCACCTGATAATTACTTGATTTGATTTACATTGTTACATAAAGGTGGAACAAAATCATGGTTTGTACCTTGTGGAAAACAATGGTTCATTTTTATAGTGTTGAAAAAGGTTTGTTTTTCAACACTTTGATAGTAGCAATAAAAATTCAACATGATAATTTGTTACTATTGATTACATCATTTCATCATAATTACATCAAATTTCTGTTTGTCAAAATATTTTCTACTATCCATATATTACATGAGTGGTTCTACGTTGGCTAACACCAACAAGCACTTTTTTAAATACTCTAAAAATAATCAAAGAGTAGGTCAGTTGTACATGTTCCATATTTATGTATTTTAAATATACACAATCTATAATCTCATATAAATGAATTTTAAATGTTTACAATTCTAATATAGGCCCACTCAACATGCCATACATTTACTTTCCAAAGCTCAACCTGCTCATTCTGTAAGATACATCTCTCTACATATCCGTTGCATCTACAACACAATGCATTAAATATTAGACAAGATATCAAAGGTTTTTACCTTACATACAGTAAATAAATGTATTAAAATTAAGGACATTCAATACACACCTTATGTAGACGCTAAATTGTTGAAAGATAAGCGGTAATGGGGATATGTTTCATCTACCTTTGAACCACCTATAAAATAAATGATCAATATGTTAGTCTTTGCCTCCACAATTAAAATTTCTTGCAAATTCACAATGACACCAATAATTCAATGTTTTAACTTGTAGGTTCCATTTGTCTCTCCTTTCGATGTGCACTCCTCTTTGCTTGGTTAGATCAGATCTTGGCTTTTTTTTGTTCGAATGGTTGTGGTGGTTGTCAAGAAAAAAAATCAAACATATTTGATGTTTGATCTCCTTCCACATTCAAAGAATGGTTTTTTATGTGTGTGTCTCGAAGACTAAATTCAAGAATTCACTCTCCAAGATCTCACTTATCTCTCTAAGATGTGTTAAAGCTCACCAACCTTTTGCTTTCGACTTCAACTCCAACCTTGAGAATAAGGTTGTTTTTGGGTAAAAGGGTAATTGATAGCGGTTCCACTTAACCGGTGATGGTTAGGGTAAATAGAATTACCTTCCAATTTTGTTGCTAGATACGAAAGGAGGGTCCATCTCGATTTCCTAGGTTTACTAAACTAGGAGATCCTCTTGATTTCCTTGGATCTCATGTCATTAACCCACATATTAGAATCACTTTAGCTTCTTGTGATCATGTAAGAATGTGGTTAGAGGGAATGTAGGCATTGATTTTTAGGGTTTGGGTAAGTCTTAGTTAGTTATGGAAAGTTATTAAAACCAGTCTTAGGTTGAGTTGGCTTGGTGACGTGTCTAAGTGAATCAGATTTGTGGATATTATTTAAAATAAAATATTTAAATAATAGATATAGTGAGGATAATTAATTAATTTAATTTAATTAATATTAGTGGGGTGAAGGGGGTCATGGCTAGGTGAATGTGATGAAGGGTGCTTATTCGTCGAGGAACCAAAGGGTAGTGTGACCTAATTTTAGTGTCTACATTTTTCCCCTTTTTGTTGTATAGCTTGTATTGGTAAGTGACGCTAACAAAAATAAGATGTGGTTGCCCCATGTGTGGGTGAAGGTGATCCCCCTCAAACTAGGAACTGATGAGGCAGAAGGGAGAATCAGTGAGTGGTTTGATAAAAGGTAAATGGGAGGAAGAGGTAGGTGGGCATGGGGAGAAAGGGTTAAAGGTCTACGTGGAAATCTAGGTAATGGGTCTAGGTCAAAGGTAGCAATAGTCAAATGCACACACATGAATAAACTACAACACACTACCGGGTTGAAGAGCAAGCAAACTCTACATCGTCTAAGGTCGATTGGTTTATCCAAACAAGGTGGAAGTGAATCCGGTATCCAAGGTATAGGATATGGTCAGGAAACACAACGTAGGTTAGGTGTAGGAATGTTTAGGTATGTTCTAGTACACCAAAGGTAGGGTCAGGATAAACGGTCATAGCAATAGGCTAGGTAAGGTCATCAGGTCAATCAACATAGGTAACAGTGCCATAAGGTATAGCGAACACATGAGGTCAAAGGTCACTAGCGATGGTCCATGTCTAAATATCTAGGTCACGGCATGGGTAAGGCCAAGGTAGGGGTAAAATAATGAGTCCCTAAAGGAGGAAAATGGAGGTAGTAAGTGAGGAGGTCAGGAAAGGTAAGGTAAATGGGTTGGGTAAAGGATTAGGGTGAGGGGTGGGGTAAAGGATCAAGGTAAAGGGTGGGGTAAAAGGGGCTTAATTGAGGGCAATGTGTAGGTGAGGATGACCGATGGCGGTCATGGATAACCGACATCAGTATAGGAAAACTGACGATGGTGAGGTAGGGCACGCGACCGATGTCGGTCAAGGGTAACCAACGTCGGTTAGGTCGGGTTGGTTATAAAAACAAAAATCCACATTTTTATTATTCATTTGTTATTTGTGAAGTGAGAAAATGACAAAAAAAGGCCATGTGTATGATAAGACTAAAATGCAAGGAAAATAACAATTTATATTAGTATGGTCATCTATACGCACAAAGACTATTTAGAGAGAAAAGAGAGAAAAGTGTCTAAAGGAAATGGGACAGTGAGTTCGCAGTGTGATTGGATGAGGGTTTGGTTGGTGAGTAGTGGGTCCACGGGATCAGGGTGAGAGATTTGATTGGTGGAGGTTACGAGTAGTTATTCGGTGATGGCAGAGGCTGGAAAGGGATCAGTGGGCCACCGAAACAACAACATAATAATCTGTCCATATGTGCCATCGAGACGGTGGCAAATGACGAGGTAAGCATCCAACTCTACATTGTTAATTAGATAGATTAGAGGTTTGGATAATTATTATTTTAGGTTTTGTGTGGGTGGATAAAAAAATTGGGTATGGGGGGAATAACGGGTGAAAAGAGGGAGGGGAAGGGTAGTAAATGGTATAGGTGGGGTGGGTAGAGGTCCAAGGGTAGTTTAGGTCATTGTAGGTGGGGTAAAAGGGGAAGGGGGTGATTTTTAGAAAATGGGGGTTTTGGGAAGTCGCGGGATTTTCCACGACAATGACCGGCGTCGGTCAAGTTTGGCGTCGTCGAATGTTGGGTAGAATGGTATCGGTCAAAAATAGGTGACCGATGCGATTACATGGTAACCATGGTCGGTAAAGGTGAACCGGTATCGGTCACCAAATAGGTGATGATGCCGGTTTAAGGGTGACCAGAGTCGGTTAGGATGAACCGCACACCGGGATTTGAGGCACAAGGGTCCAAAAGTGATGTGGGCTAGGTAGTTGAGATGGGTAGAGTGAAAATAGGGTGGAGGGTAATGATAATTGGTGAATATGGTCATGGTAAATGTGGATTAATGTCATGCTTGATTGGATGTGGGGAGAGCGATTACATATGTAGGACAGGTTCTGCCTCTACTGGTGACATTATGTGGCATAACGACCCCTTTGGAGCTGCAGCATGTGGAGGTAGTGGGCTTGAGTGGGATTCGTCACTACCGACATGTTTTTTGGTAGCCCAGCTTGATGGTCGCGCTCATCGATAGATGGGATCCCACGACCAACACGTTCCACCTTCCGACGGGTGAGATGACTATCACCTTGGAGGACGTGTTCTGATTTTATGGCTACCCATATTGGGTGCCCAGGTGTATTCTATCTCCTCCGAGGCCTCAGAGGAGTTTATTGGGACTATTTTTGGCAGGGAGTGGTTGATCTGAGATTCCATAGCACCAGTTTGAGCTATGGAGAGATGTACCTAGCCCGTCTGGATGAGACGAGGCTAGTGGTTCTGTTGATGGAGGTAGTGTGCTACTATGCACTACTAGATGTAGAGGGTGGATGCTTTCCCTAATCATTGATGGGGGTACTCCACGATATGATGGTTCATGAGACATGCTTTTCCTGGCACCAACATTCTTGGTGCAACTATACAGAGAGTTGTGGGCATATGGGTGGTTACGTAGGTTTATCTGTCTTTGTACATTTATACTACACTGCTAGGCGTATGATCACATAGTGTGCATGTGACCTATAGGGATGCCTCGAGTAGATGCATTCCCACCTAGATTTGTGTGGGTGGGATACAGGAGATGGGTTCCAGGTGATAGGAGAGTGGAGATCGATAGGCCGACACATGATGTGGCCCATTTTGGCAGCGATTATTAGAGGGTTTTCCGAAGTGGACATTATCTGGAGGCCATATGTGGGATTCCCCTCATATAGGCATATGCATGAGGAGCTAGCTGAGCTCCAACTAGAGAGGTGGATACTAGGGTCACCATGTCGGGGAGGATGAGATGATCTCGGTAGATAGAGTCCGACAATAGTTCGGGCTCTTACAGGACATTCCTCCACCCTTCCCACAGTATCAGAGAGATGACGTGGAGAGGCCCTTACCTCTACCACAGCCTATAGTGCCAAATAGGGGAGGAGGAGTAGCCAGTGGATCGGTGGATAGATGATGTCGGATGTACGATAGGTACAGAGTTTAGTGGTGGTGGTGGCTCAGGTCACGAGCCATACCACCCAGACCGAGGCAGCCAGAACCTAGCTACCATTATAGTGCAGAGAGACGCCCTATAGGGGTAGGTAGCTATGTTGATTACCCAGTTGGTATACTACAGAGACATAAATGGAGGGTCTGAGGCAAAGGTAGTAGAGCTACACGTGACAGGTGGCTAGTTAATGCAGAGCCCAGATGGTTGGAGGAGAGGAGGAGAGATGGAGATGGAGAGGAGGGGGATGGTTAGGTGGCAGCCTTACATGCTCAGGTGGCAGGTTTACAGGGCTAGTTGGCCATAGCCGAGCATAGATGGGGCCTTACGAGGCCCCAAGGCCTATATAGGCACAAGGTAGGGGGACACCATCACATAGCACACAGTAGGTCCCAATTCACAAGCAGGAGGTGCAGGCGGAGTTGGTTAGGGGCGAGTATAGGGGTTGAGACCTATGGGACCACCACAGACCATGCCTGTATCCAGGTTACGGGATTCCCTATGTGAGTCAAGATACTATCAGGACTAGATTATGGTGGTCGGGATAGATTTCATCTCCTATGTCGAGTATAGGGCACAACAGGTGCGTCCAGTGAGAGGATGAGATCCCACACTCATAGTGTGGAGAGCACATGAGGTCAGTGAGCTCCGAGGCCTGATCAGGGAGAGGCCACCAGCGCATGGTGACCAGTGCTAGGTGAGGTGCCAGTAGGGACACATGAGGTCGAGGGTATAGGTGACACAGAGATGGAGGACATCTGGCGAGATGCCTGATATGCGGTCACCTGATTTTTGATGTATATTAGTTATTTTTTGATATATATGTCGGCCTGCATGCCAAAGATAGTTATATTTTTTATCACATACCATCCTATGTGCTGAAGACAAGTGAGGATGTATGAGTGATTTGTATATTTTGAGCATATACCAGCCTACGTGCCAAAGAGATTTTGTATTGATTCATTCTTTTTGTATATATGAGACTAGCATGCGTGTGCCGATGAAATTTTGTATTGTATATTGGCCTATGTGCCGACATTTTGAGATGATGGACATGATGAGATGGGCATGTATATTGAGATACATATTGATTGATTTATATGATGAGATACATGGTATTTTGTGATTTGTTGATGTGTTTATGAGATATTGGTTTATGGCTTGTGTTAGATGAGATATGGATTTGTTACTTTGATGGAGGATGGAAATTAGGTGAGTTAGGCATGATGGAGTCAAGTCGGTTTATCGGCATGGATCGGAGTTATAGGCATGGTTGAGTCGAGGTTATTAGGCATGGTTGAGTGGATTGTTAGTTTTCGTTAGTTTTTTAGGCATGGTTGAGTCAGGTTATAGGCATGGATCGAGTTAGGTTGGTTAGGCATGGCATGGATTGAGTTAGGTTGGTTAGGCATGGTTGAGTTAGGTTGGTTAGGCATGGATATATTGAAAGTAGGTGAAGTTGTGATTCATTATTTTTGTATATGAATGATACTATGGGTCATATGTGAGATGTGGTATAATCCATGCATAGTGATGATAGAGAATTGGTAGGCATAATAAATGTATAAAATATGTAGCAAATTGTTATGTATGTGGCTTAATTTCCAATTTTGTATATAAAAGGGGAACTAAGTGAAATGTGATGTAAATGGTGAGTTAGGCATGGTTGATGAATTTTTTAGGGTAGAGAATGGCCGAGCTAACCTCCAAGGGCCCCATGCCCTGGAGTGCTACCTACATAGTCCCAACGAAAAGGGACCTCGGTCGATGTAGTTCTCCCATGAGCTAGGGAAGAATATGAAAATGAGATGGTAGGTTTTTGGGCATGTTGTGGGTTTAGGTTTGATAGGTGTGGGTAGATTGTAGGTAAAATGATGTAGGTGAAAGTGATTATGGTGAAAGAGGAGGATTACCCCAAAGGTAAGCGTCGAGGACCAAGTCCTGTATAAGGTAATCAAAATGTAAACAAAGATGGTTAAAAGATAAGAGGGGGCAATAAAGCCACCTGATTGGGTAGGATCATACCAAGTAGATCATACCTTGGAGGAGGTGATGAACATAAGACCCTAAAGACATTACAAATGGACTGTTCTATGGTGAAAAGTAGTCACATGATCACCAAATATCTAAGTTCCAAGAAGTCCCTTGAGGCAATGAGGAAATGAGAGTGGGCATGGTTCACAGGGTGAAGAGTAGGTAATTTTATATGGTATGAGGTAGCAGGCCCTTCGGGCAAGAGGTCCTAGGTCACAACGGGCAAGTCCATGACTAAAAAGTTTTTTTTTGATAGACTGATCGATGCGGAAGTCTATATGAGATAAATAATATGGAACTCCTTGAGGTCTTCGTGAAGCTGATCGATGCGGGAAGCTTCGGTTGCTCTCATTTTTTTTTTTTTTTTTTTTTAGAGCTTCACATAGCTGTCCTTCGAGGGAGCAATCTATTTATAGCAGCAATTTGTCGAGAGGAAGATGTCCTTTTGAGGGAGTCATCTTTTTATGAGAAGTTTGACTCAAGGATTTTGGTCCCATGTGAGGTCTTTGAAGTCATGGACAAGACCAAGGTGGAGGATAGGAATCTTGTTCAAAAGGCAAGGTGAAATGACCATGGGATCTCATCTAAAGGTAGATGAAAAGTATCCATGAGAATCATGCTATGTGCAGCGCCGTGGTACACATATTCAAGGGAAGATAACAAGTGATGGGTACTCACATGATTCTGGTTTAATCATTAGGGAGGTGTATGGAGTGGGTAGCACTCAAGGGATGAGCCTAGAGAGAGACAAAGGGTGAGGTAGGACAATGAGTCAACAATAGAATGGTCGAAGATGCAAGGCATTTAGGGGCTCAGCTCGGGTTTACCATCGAGAGAAGATAAACGATAAGCACTTGATCCATAGGTATGAGTCACGATGTATGGTCCAAGCCAATTAGGAGAAAATTTTCCCGTTTACTTTTTTTTGCTTTGGTTACGTGTTGATTTTCTTTCAGGACAAGGTCACCGACTTGGAAGGTTCATTTATGAACACGTTTGTCATAGGCACGTTTGATACGTTGTTGGTAAACTTGAAGGTGATCCAGAGCGTTAAGATGATGTTCATCTAATAACTCTAGTTGTGCTAAGCGGTCCTAACAAAAGTCATCATCAGTGAGCATGTCATGGAGAGAAATATGAGTGAGGGGATCTGGACTTCGAGAGGTAGAACAACCTCTATACCATAGACCAGAGAAAAGGGTGTGGCCACAGTGGAAGTGCGAATACTAGTGCGGTATGCCCACAGGGGAAAAAGGAATGTGTGTATGCCAATCCTTCCCAGTATCGTCAACCACTTTCATGAGAATTTTTTGAGGGTTTTGTTAGTGGATTCAGCTTGCCATTGGTTTGTGGGTAGTAGGGTGATGAGAAACTAAGTTGAATGTCAAGGCATCGCAAAGTTTTTGCAATGTTTTGTTTTTGAATTGTTTTCCATTGTCAGTGATGAGGTGATGAGGAACACCAAAGTGAAAAATGATGTGGTGGTTAATGAACTCACATATTTTCTCATCTTTCATGGAAATGAGTGGGATGGCTTCTACCCATTTTGTGTAGTATTCGGTAGTAGTGATGATCCATTGATGGCATTGGGAAGAATGAGGATTGATTTCTCCGACAAGATCCAAACCCCATTGAGAGAAGGGCCAAAGGTCACGAGTGACCTAAGGCATGATTGGTGTATGATGAAGGTTGGAATGTTGTTGGAATTTTACACAACATTTGACATAGTCACAACAATCATGGTTAAGGGTCGGCCAATAATAGCCTAGGTGAAGAATATGCTTAGCAACAACAAGGCCACTAAAGTGACCTCCACATATGCCATCATGAACCTCCTTAATGGTATAAGGAATTTCAGAACTTGTGAGGCATCGTAAGAGAATACCATCAAATCCACGCTTATAGAGGAGTCCTCCCAGGATGACGTAATGAGAGACCTTTTAAGGAAGGCACATTTTCCCATTACGGGTGAGATCAGGAGGTAAGATGGAGAAAGAAAGGTAGTCGAGTATTGTTTATACCAAAGGTCACTCAGGTCAGGTATTGGTTCTGATCGAGTAAACATCATGAGGTAAATAAGAAGGTGAATGGAGGCATTGTATGGTGACAAATATTTTGAATCGGTGGGTGAAGTGGGTATTTGGGAAGCTAAGCAAGCCATGGTATCTGCAAATTTTTGGTGGAACATGGGATGGTTTGAAGGGTGTAATGATCAAAGGTGGTCAAAAGTATGTCTACATGATGTTTATACTTTTGAAGTATCTCATTACGACATTGGTACATACCATTGACTTGGTTTACGACCAATTGAGAATCACCAAATATGTTGATTGATTTAACATCTAGGGCATAGGCAGGCTTGAGACCTAAATACGAGCACTTCATATTCAACAAATATTGTTGGTACATTCAAAATCTAGTTTGAAAGACAAAGGCATGGGTTCTCCATCAAGAGGAATGAGGATAATACCAGCCCCACCCCCACGCTGACACTTGGAACCATCAAAAAGAGTGTCATTTGGTAAGGGGTTCATCCAGGAAAGGGTAGCAATTGACTCATCTGGAAAGTCAAAATTAGAAGGTTGATCCCCGAAATAGGTGCGTCGACCAATTGGTCGGTGATAGCTTGGCCCTTGATGGAATTTTGATGAATGAATTCAAGGTCAAGATCAGCTAAAAGCATAAGCCATCGTGCGGCATGCTGATTTTGATAAGGTTTGGCATACATGAAGTGTAAGGGGTCGTGTTGGTCACAACATAGGTTTTTGGTTGAGTAGGTAATGGCGGAGTTTGGTGGCAATGAAAACTAAGGCTAAGCAGAGTTTTTCGGATGGTTGTATCGGGTTTCATAGTCCAAAAGAGTATGGCTTATGTAATAAACCACCTGCTCCCTATGTTGTTCATCGCGATGAGCGAGCATGGCTCCCAAGGAATGATCGGTAGTGGATATATATAGGTAAAAAGGTTGATCATCTTTAGGTGGGATGAGTACGGGTGGTTGGAGAAGGTATTGTTTTAAGGCCTCAAAAGCTTTGTGATAGTCATCATCCCATTTAAAGGAGACATCCTTCTTGAGCAGATGATGAAATGGTTGACACCGATCAGATAATTGTGAAATGAAATGGTGAATGGACTGCAATTTACCTTGTAGGCTACGGAGTTGTCAAGATTAGTAGGTGGAGGAATTTCAGAATGGCCTTGACTTTAGCAGGGTCAACTTCTATACCATGGAGGGAAATGATAAATCCCAGGAGCTTTCCTAAAGAACCGTGAAGACGCACTTCTTAGGCTAAAGGTGGACACAATATTTAATGAGGTGGTCAAAGATGGTTTTGAGGATGGAAAGGTGCTCGAGAGTGATGTTTAGATTTGGCCAAGAGATCATCCACGTAATCTTCCAATATGCGATGCATGATGTCATGGAAGATGTAAGTCATAGCCCGTTGATATGTGGCACCAACATTTTTAAGGCCAAAAGGCATGACTCGATAGTAGAAGGTCCCCAAGGGGTGATGAATGAGGTCTTGTGTTGATCTTCTGGGGCAAGAAAAATTTGGTTATAACCCGAGAAGCCATCCATGAGTGATAGCATCTCATGACCAGTGGTGAGGTCAACCAACTAATCAATACCGGGTAAGGGAAAGTCATCTTTTAGGTAGGCTAGGTTGAGGTCACGAAGTCCATGCAAATGTGGAGTCCCCCTGTTGCTTTAGTAATAGGGACAATGTTAGAAATCCAATGAGGATAATCAATGGGTAAGATGAAGGAAATGGAAAGAAGGTGCTTTGAAGTTCTTCTTTGACGAGAAGAGCAATACGAGGGTGCATTTTCCTTAGCTTTTGTTTGATGGGTTTGGCATCGGGAATGGTTACGATATTGTGGACCACTATGGTGGGGTCAATACTAGGCATGTCTACGTAAGACCAAGTGAAAGTGTGGTTATGATCTCTTGAGAAAAGAAGTGATGGCTTCTGTTCAAAAGCATCTAAAGATTGTCTGATCTTTAGGATGTGCGGTCATCATCCTAAGTATGAATGTTGATCTCGATAGTCGATTCATTCAACATGGTTTGCATCTCAAAAGGTAATGACCGATGAATATATGAGTCTTCTACACCAAGGTAGGTGAGTATGGATTCATCATCCTAACATTGAACGACGTTGATTGAAGGTGTGTCATCATCGATCATCTCAGGATATAGGAAGGGAAGAGTGGAAGGGGCCTCGCCCTCACATTGATAAGTCAGAGGCCCCAAGGAAATGGTGTTTATGAAAAAAAAAAAAATTAGGAGGGATAGATTCAGATCCATCGACTCCATTGGTGAAGGTGGTGATGAAGGTGGAGTGGGTGAAGAAGGTGGAGAAGGGCTAGTGTCCTTAATGAGTTCAATGTGGGCCTGTTTGGTAGGTGGTTCGGGAAGCCGATACCACTACGGTCATTATGTTTGTGGTGGTACATGGAATAATGGTATGGCAGCCTTGCTCATAAAATCCAAAACCAAAACCCTTCCATGCACAACGTGGTGTAGGAAGGTGTGGGTGAAATGGTGATTGGTAAGTGATTGGAAGTCAGAGAAAATGGGTGGGTTTGTGATGGTGGTTTAGGTGTGTAAGTGGTAGTATCAAGTCCCCCATAGGTGAGACTAGTACGAAGATGAGGAGGACCATAAAGGAGGTGTTCTCCTATGTGGTGATCATAATGAGGGTGTTGGTGACATTCCATACTCCCATGGAGTAAGGAATGTGTACACTATATAGGTGGTACTCCCCCAGAGTGAGGCATTGAAAAACACCTTCCAAGGGATCAGTGGTTGGTATGTAGGTAGCCGGTATGGATAATGTGTCGAGGTCGATGCGAGGTGGAGTTAATGGATTGGGAAGCTGACGGGTCAGCCATGGAGGTTATGGCAGTGGTAGGAATGGAGGAGGTATGTGTGGTAGAAGCAGCATCTGTACTGGTAGGTGGAGGTGTAGGTGAAGCGGTAGTGGTCACGAGAGGTAGACGGCTTGATAGGTATGAGCACATCATTGGGTCGGTAAAGCATGTTGCATGTTTTAAAAGGTGATGGGTCAGCTGGAATGGTATAGGTGTGTCCTTCATGTTCAAACTTTACACAACGATGCAAAGTGGAAGGAACACAACCCATGACACGGATCCAGGGTCTACCAAGCAACAAGTTATATTGGAATTCCCCCTCCAAAATGTAAAACAATTTGGGAATAGTGCGGGGGCCCACACAAATGTGGAGGATGACGGTGCCTAGTGTAGAGGTGATAGCATCATTGAATGAATGCAACATGACCAGGTGTTTATGCATGTAATTGTTAGGTATGCACATTTGAGTGAATGCATGGGATGAAATGATGTTAATGCTAGTGCCCCCATCAATCATCACATGGCGTACCCGTATGTCATCGATGTGGATAGAGATGAAGAGGGTTGGGTCCGGTCATCATTTTGGTGTGGCACGATCTCTTCCTCTGAAGCTAAGGGAGGCCACTTGGTGAACAAGGTGGGGTGAAGATGAAGGTGGTAATTTGGTGAGAGAGGCTACATGATGGGGTGTGATAATGGAGGCTACGGGTGTAGGGTCATTAGGTAAAACCTCAATTGATTGAAGAACCTCCATGAGAGCTTGACGATGGGATTCTGAGGTTTGGATGAGGTCATATAAGGACATTTTGAGGGGTGATTGGTGTAATTGTTTGAGCATGGTGCGATGTGTGACACCATTAGAAATGGGGTACGTGGGGCCGCATGGATAGTTATTTTAGGTATGGGTGTAGATGGTATGTTGGGTATAGGATTGGTTGGTGGGTCAGTTGCCTTTTCTTTGCCCTTATCCTTCTGAGCACGTGTAGTGATGTGTATCATGTTGATTTGAGGGAGTTGGAAAATGGAGAAGGTGTAGGGTGAGTGGTATAATGACACGATGGGAAAAAACCTACCGGAGGAGAAAAACCCATGAGGTCAGTTGGGCGCAATGACATTTGGGTGGTGGCATGGCAAGTTCTCTGATGTGAACCATGTTAATTTCAAATCTTGGGGGTGGCTCTAGGAGAGGTGAGGGTGGAGGTTGTGGTCATTGAGTGGGCAGTGTGGGAATGGGTGTTGGTGAAGTAGGATCCTCATCGAGAAGGTCATCATCATCAAAGTTGGTTTCTAGTGGACACAATTGGATAAGGATGGTTTTCAAGGCCTTGCAGTTCTCCACATCGTGTCCTAACACACGATGGTATGTGTAAATTTTAGTATCATCAAACCCTTTTGGCTTGGGTTTGAGGGGGTCATAAGGTCTGAGTGGTGGTAATGTGATGACAGAGGTCTCAAGGAGGTTGGTTAAAATTTTGGCATAAGACCCTACTAGTGGATCACAATGGGAAGTGAACGTGGGTTTGGGTGTAGGTGTAGGTGATTGTTGAGGAATAATCTTTAGAAGAGGAGGGGGTCAAGCTATGGGTTTAGGTGCTGGCATGGTTTTGGGTGTCGTCGTGTTTGTTTAGGTATGGGTATAGTAGATGGATGGGTAGGAGGGTGTGTGGTCGTTTTGACTACCTTATTGTGGGGTAGTGGAGTTTTGTTTTTGGGTTGCACCTTCTTGGGTAAAGGTGATGTGGGTGTACGAGGTCTAGAAGGAAAAGCTATGATGGAGGAAGAGGGTGAGTTACCCATGGGGATAATGGGGTGTTGTGAAGGTAGATGACGTGGTCATGCTTGAGGTGTGTGAGACAACGACTAAAGTGTAGTGGGTAGTGAAGCAATAGCTGAGGGTATTGGAGGTATGGGTGGTAAAGAGGCTACAGGTGTAGGTGTAAGTCGGGTTGGGTGTCTGGTAGGTCAGAGGTTTGTGAGGAAGGAATGGGCTGTTGTGTTTTTGGTTTATTGATGGGTGGAGGTTTCTTGACCATGTGGGGAAGCTGAGATCCTAAGATGGATGAGATAGGTGCAGGTGTGATTGGTGCAGGTGGGTATGAGTTCTATGGGTTTGGTGCTTCTGTTTGGGTGTCGAGTAGGTATGGTGTTGACTTTGGAGGATGTAGCTAAATCCAGTTTGATAGGTGGATGAGTAAGGCTGGTGGTCGGGGTGACCCCTAAAGTGGTAATGGGTTTAGTCGAAGCAAATGTTGTAGGTATGGGTTTGGGTTTAGGTGTAGGTTGAGTTATGGGTAAGGGTGTGGTTTGAGCTATAATAGGTGTCATGGAAGGGGTTGTGATAGAGGTGGTTGGGTTTGGTTTGATTGGTCAAATATTTTTGGGTAGATAGTGGAGGTATCAACAAGGGATCTCTGCATCTATGTTGAGATGGGAAGTAAAAGGCACCCCATAGTAGAGCCCTATCCACATAATCTAAGTGATCAGCCAAAAGTGAGAATGGAATGTCTGTAGGTGGAGTTGGTGAGGACCTAATGGAAATTCCCATAAAATGTGTCTTAGAGATGGGGAATTGGCTAGCTTCAGCTTCCATGGGTAAGAGAGCCAAAAGTAGGTCTGTAGGATTTTGGGTGGCTGAAGGAGAATGCTCGCCAAGAGGCAAAGGTATCTCAACTAGGCCTATAATGGGTGGAGAAGATGATGGGAGCTCCTCTATAAGTGGAGGAACATATAGGTGCTCCTCTATGGGTGGAGGAGGTAATGGGTGCTCCTCTATGGGTGGAGGAGGTAATAGGTGCTCCTCTATGGGTGGAGGAGGTACTGTGGGTAAAGGTTCTCTAAGTGGTGAAGCCAGGGGTGAGATGGTCTCAATGTTAGCGGAAGACTCCTCCATAGGTGATGAAGGAGATGAAAGGTGTTCCTCTATTGGTGAAGGAACAAGGGAGGTTGGTTCCAACACGGAAGGATTTCAGGCTAGGATCTCCTCTATGGAAGGAATATGGGGTAATTGGGAGGTGACAGGTACATCATTAAAGATAGCGTGAACCTCGTGGGTATGGGTATCGTGAGTTGAGGTCTCACCGGTTTGATCAGATGAAGGGGCATGGTTGGGAAATGGTTTCTTGAAGATATGTAGGTTTTGGTTGGCAGGTGCATTAGGATTATCCATGGTTAACTCACCTTTCTCAAGCATTTCTTGGACAATATTTTTGAAAGTGATGTAGTTGCCATCACTATGACCCTTTACTCGATGATAGTTACAGAAATCATGTTCTTTATACCATGCGGGCATGGGGTGAGCAGGGTCAAAACCAGTGTGTGGTTTTATAGGTGGAAGGGTGATGGCTCCGACTTTGATAAGATTTTCTAAGACAGAAGAGTAAGGCTCCCGATTGGGGTATATTTCCACTTGCTCTCGTCTAAATTGAAAAGTTTGGACAGGTGAGAGATTAGATGAGGGGGTAGCCTAATTTGATGGATGAGCTGGGCCAGCCTTGAGTACCACTGCGTTAGCAGTGCCCTTAGCTTTTGAATAATTGGTTTGTGGTTTGGAAGAAGAAGAGGTATCATTCAACTTGAATGCCAAATTCTTATTACGTAATTGGATTTTCTTCTCTTCGATGGCCCGAATCTCTAACTTTCATGCCATAGTGAATGCCTCATCGAATGTTCGGAAGGTTTGGACCTGCAAGGTCGGTGAAATATGTTTAGCACAAGCCCATGTGAAGAGCTCGATGAGTTCAGTTTGTGGCAGTTGGAAGGTAAGTTGGTTGATCAAGCTACACCAACAAGTGACAAAATCTGCGATAGATTCATCCTCATACTGACGTGTGGAATATAGATCGGTCATGGTAACCTTCTTGATGATATTGATAGAGAAATGATCCAAGAAGGCTTGGGCTACCTGATTGAATGAGAATATAGAGTGTTTAGGTAACCCACTATACCAATCTAATGTAGGTCTAGTGAGGGACATGGGAAAGGTTCTCAAGAGCAAGGCATCATCATGAGCGATCAGATAACACCTATGTTTGAACAACCGCAAATGTTGTTGTGGGTCTTCTTTTCTATTGAAACGATTGAATTTAGGCATTTCCCAATGCACAAGGTATGAGAGATAGGAATGGATGGGTGGATGGGCTCATTGCAAATCTCATCATAGGTGAGAGTGTTATGGGAGCCGAAACCGATGCCTCCAATGTCTACATCTTGTCCAACATCAATTTAATTAGGTCGTTGGTGGGTTGCGATGATTGGGTGCCTCCTATAGCATGAGAGGGTTGGTTTTGGGCATATAACAGGGGTGGCACACTCCAGTGTATGGGGCTTCCATGTAGGTTGATTGAGAAGAAGGTAGTGAAATAGGGGTATGTACTGGAATGTATAATGGATGAAATGGAGGTTGTTGATAGTATGTATATGGGGGTGGAAGGGTCATGGTAACCCTAGTGGCAATAGGGGCTAATGATTGTGGAATGGAAAGGACCACGTTCTAAAATGGGGTAGGGGTCACCGACACTGGAGGTGGTAATGTAGCTATGGGTATGTGTGAGACATTAGGGGTGGATGAGATTGTGTTTGGGGTAGTTTTCGAGGGTACGGTGGATGTAACAGTGCCACGAGAGGTAACAGATGTGACAATCATAACGGGGTATAGGACCTAACTGCAAAACAACTAGGGGTAAGGTAGATGCGGGCAACACGGAGCTAGATGGGGCCGATGTGAGGAGTGGGTGCGAGAGTCGGGGGATAGATATGGGCATGTCGTATATCAACTGACCCAGGCATCTCGAGTGGATGAGTGGGAAAGGTAAAACTACAAGGTGGCAGGGTTTTGGTCAAGGAGTCGTGCGAACTCCTCATCTCCAGTAGTGATAGTAATAGGTTGGATGGGATCCATGGCTGGTGATAAAATGGAAGGTGGTGAAGGACTAGGTGGGAGTGGTTGACAACTGGCGTGAAATACGAGTGCGCTTGCTTGTCTTTGGGTTAGCACCATGTGAACCAGTACTGATTAGGTAGGGTTGCTTCTCTATAAATGACACAGAGAACAGCAGGAATAGGTGAATCTGTGACAAAAAAGTAGATTAAGTACCAAATGGTGGCTAGAATGTGAAACAGCTAACCGATGTAGTTAGGGGAAATCGACGATGCGGTCGGGGGTAACCACTTCCAGTTATTGTAGAAAATGGACAGTGAGTGAACAACAAGGTAGAAGGTAAAATCTGATAGGTATGCCAAATCTGATGATGTTTACAATGCCAATGGGAATGATGATAGTGACAGGGACTATGAAAAGTGGAAGAAAATGAATAAAAATGTCCTTTTGAGTAGGTTAGCAAAAGGACCTGGAACCGACGTCGGTTGGGTATAACCGATGACGGTCAAAGATAACCGATGATGGTTACTTGTGAAATTGAAACAGTGATGAAAGAAAAGTGGTTGTGAATTAAAATCTGATGTAGAATCAAACCCAAAATTCTGAGAATGATGATGATATGGCCCAGAGCACACTCAGGTGAAGCTGGAATACACCAGTTGTGATGAGGAGCATGCAAGGATGAATAAAAAAGTGAAGAACGTGATCTCTCACCTCAAAACACAAGCCAAGCAAAAACACTAAGAAAATGCGATCCTAGGAGTGCCTTTTCTATTATGTTTGTTTAGCTTATGCTATTTAGGGACTGACACATGAATTGTGAAATAGAGTTTTTGGTGAGGATGGCTTCCTACAAAGAAGGAGATCTAAAAGGTGAGGTTTTAGGTATGTTATGGTGGGGGCGGGCTTCACTCTGAAGTATGACTCGATAGAGCAGCGAGTTGGGTGCCCACTGTGTCATGATCATGTGATCACCTACAGCTTCTTCCAGGTAGGATGTTGTTTAAGAATGTATGTATTTTGAATTTTTGTGAGGTTTGGTAAGACTCAGAGAAAGAGAAAAGGAAAGAAGTGCTTTTCTACGATTCATTTGTCAACCATCAGCTGGGCATGACTTCCAGTGTATAGGTTGCCCTCAATTAATGTGAGCTAATGCAATAAATTAGAATGGAATGCACTTATTTTTAAGCCCAAATTGAAATGTGAAGTTGGATGACACAATAAGATGAAGAGGAAGAGGGATGCTCTTTCACTACAATGTAGAAAACATGAAGAAATGGTTCTTTTTAATTACACCAAAAGAAAAGTTTCCTTTAGAGAAAATAGAAAGAAGAGGTGGGTTACCAAGGAAGAAAATTAGTGTGTATGCTTTTTAGAAGGGAAACAAACACACAACTTTTCCTAGGAATGAATGAAATGCAAGGAACCCCGGATGGGTCCCACTGGGCATGCCAAAATGTTTCACCTGTTTCTTAGATCATTTCTTTGAAGTGTTGATGAAACAAATAGGGTAACAGGCGTAGGAGGAATACTTGTTCAAATGTTGGTTGATGGGTTGTTGCACGCGTATGACTTCCGAATCCATAGCTGATTGTGAGAGCTTCCTTTTGGCTAGGAGGAACTACCTGTAATGCAAAAACAAGACCACCAGAAGGAATTAAACAATATGGGTAGTGAACTACCTAGCGTATGCTAGATCCGGAAGTGTGATACTTCCTAGATGGTTGTCAATCCACTATTTTAAACAATTTAATGCTATAAACAAAGTAAATCCTATTGTAATTTGAAATGATTTAGGTATCTCACTTAAAACACAATAAGAAATAGATCTAATCTAATAGGCTAAGCTAGAATAGAATCCAAAGGTCAAATGATTGGTTCTGGGTTCTGCAGGTTTGACAGAGGTCTCGGGTAGATCACAGGTGGATGAGGGTGAGATGAAATTTGGTGGGTAGGTCTCTGTTCTAGGTTGTATGGGCAAATACAAAGACCGATGTTGGTCAAGGGTGACCGACGGTGGTCAAGTGTGACCGGTGCGATTATTGTGGAAATTTGGAAATGTCCACAAAACAAGCTTTAGGTCTCCTTTGTGATTGCACAAAGGACTTTGGTTGGTCGGGATGAGGTATTGGGTGACTGGGGTAGACTTTGGCAAGGTTTTAATGGGAATATGGAGGTGGAAGCATTGGAGAAGGTCAATAGGTGGCTAGGTAAGCAATAGATGATAAAATAATGATGAAATGAAATAAACCAGAGAAGTATGACGTTATACTTACTTGGATTCTAGTCCTGGATGCCTGTGTGTGAAGGATGGAGGTGCTGATGAGAGGCTTGAAGGCTGCAAGTGATCACCAACTGAAGGAAAGCTTCTGCATGGGCTGCATGTGCACTCCTCTTTGCTTGGTTAGATCAGATCTTGGTTGGGATGGTTGTACAAGAAAAGATGCTTGATCTCCTTCCTTGCATGCATGGTCTCACTGAATTCACTCTCTGAAGATGTGTTATCTCTCTGAGATGTGTTAA
This sequence comes from Taxus wallichiana var. yunnanensis, assembly GCA_018340775.1. NCBI lineage: Eukaryota > Viridiplantae > Streptophyta > Pinopsida > Cupressales > Taxaceae > Taxus > Taxus wallichiana. The sequence goes on along the minus strand of CM031235.1, from coordinate 938,656,484 downwards.
TGCTCGCCAACCTTTTTTTTCTTTCGACTTCCAACTTCCAACTTCCAACCTTGAGAATAAGGTTGTTTTGGGGTTAAAAGGGTAACCGATGGCGAAAGTTCCATCTTAATCGGCAATGGTTAGGGTTAGGGGTAACCGGCGTCGGTCAAGGTGGGATTTCCTAGGTTTACTAAACTAGGGAGATCCTCTTGATTTCCTTAGATCTCGTGTCATTAACCCATGGATTAGAATGGGAGCTTCTTGTGATCATGTGGGAATGTGGTTAGAGGGAATGTAGGCATTGATTTTTAGGGTTTGGGTAAGTCTTAGTTAGTTATGGCAACTTACTAAGAACAGTCTTAGGTTGAGTTGGCTTGGTGAGGTGTCTAAGTGAACTGTATGTGTGGATATTATTTAAAATAAGATATTTAAATAATAGATATAGTGAGGATAATTAATTAATTAAATTAATATTAGTGGGGTGAAGGGGGTCATGGCTAGGTGAATGTGATGAAGGGTGCTTAACAACCATCCATTGCAAAAGGGATGGTTGCGATATTATGGGAGGGTGCATTTCTGAGTGGAGGGTCGGTGGGTGACTTTAAAAACCTCTTCGCAACACAATATACCACCCAACTATCAATGCAGAATCCTAAGGGGCAAGCCCCTTCATCACGCAATGATAGTTGGGCGTATCAATGTGGCATCCTAAGGGGAAATCCCCTTCAAAGACACACTAATTCCTGTCGTTGCGAGGCGCTTGCCCCCATATGCCAAATTGAGAGTTAGAGTATCATATCACATAATTTTTATAGCTTCAACTTACATCAAACATTCACAACATTACAAATACCAATATTTAACGACTAGTAAAAAAATTATATATACAAATGATCTACACATTCACAATATTTACAACTATAATGCATCCAAGAAATCATACTTTTGCTATTTATTTAATTTAACACAGCAAAGAGCAATGAAATTACAACTACAAGCTCGAATATTGCATGCATATTTAACCAATACCAACGTAATATCAACATAATTAACTAGTCTCCTACCAGTGATTAATAAATACAAATTATAGAAATTGTCAAATCCTCTATCATTTATTAACAAATATGTGAATACAATAATACCATAATAATAAACTAGTTCACACTATTATTTAGTGTCTATATACTAAACAAAATATTTGACCACATCATTCATTTTGAAAAGATGCTTCCAAACAATTGTTCGATATATTTGTACTTAAGATAAAGTTTCATGTTATATTTATCCTTGTGTATATCAAGCACATAGATTTGTTCCTATTTACAAAGTATTAGGTAATAGATATGACATCAAATTGCCACCTTTTCTTATAGTTTCAAATATATTAATTAATAATAATAATGAAAACTATAATTATTTTCTAAAATTTAAGGTTCAAGGTTTAGGGTTTTGGGCTTAGGGTTTAGGGTTTGGGGTTTAGGGTTTAGGCCTCAAGGTTCGGGGTTTAGGACTTAGGGTTCAATCTTTAGGGTTTATGACTTAAGGTTGAGGGTTTAGAATTTATGGTTTATCCTAAATAACATAATTAGGAAAACTTAACACTAATATGACACCGTAAACAATCAAATGATATCTTAAAAACTAATGTGATATCCTAAACACTAAAATATTGATATGACATAAAACACTAATGTGTCACCACCAATAATACATTTGGGACACACTATTCACTAATACGACATCCTAAACATTGATATGACACCCTAAACACTATTACGAGACCCTAAACAAGTTATAGAGTCATGTAGAAACCCTAAAAATTCAAAATTCATACCTATTCCTAGTCATGCCTATCACGTGCACAATGTTCCAAATCAGATCTAGAATACATTTAAAACCAGGAGAATTCAATATAAGCCCCATACTCCATTTTTTACTATCATTTGAATAAGAAAAGGGGTTTGATACACATATTGTTGAGCTAATGTACTTTCGAGATATCTCGAAAGAAAGTCCTTGTTGTTCAATATTCCCAATGTCAATCCTAGTGTTTTACAGGTAGTTAGAACACAATAATTTTAAGGGATTTCACTTGCGCATGTCACATGACACTATAGAGTTCAAGACATGTGGAGTGGAATATATCGACATCACATGTTGAGATGATGTAACTTATTTAAATTTACTAACCATAAAACATGGCCTCTTAGGTTGTTTTGTGCCATCTTTCTAGACCAATATCTTAGGCCATCCTCCACGCGTGATGCGCCAAAATTAGTAGGAACTTGACAAGGTCATAACTTGAGCTCTAGGTGTCCGTTTGAGTCCATTTATTTTTGAAACCACATGTTTCGATGAGATGAATGCACCGGAAAACCGCCCTACTAATTGGGGCAAGTTTTGGCACATTTTCGGGCCCTAAATCTGCCATCTTGAGGCTGAAAATTAGGATTTAAGTTGTAGTTCAGTTTTTTCCTATTTTGGGCATTAGTTAATTTTAGTCTATTAGTTGCATTATGAGTTAGAAATTTGGAAATTCCTCTAATTTAGGAATGTAGAAGATGCGTGGCAATTTCTGTTCCCATACGAATAAGCATGCGAACTTACTAAGAATAGCAGGTTCTAGTAAACTGCTAAAAATAGTAATTTCCACCACCTAGAGTAGATTTAGTCAAGTTAGTTAGATTTTGCTTGGAAACTTGAGTTGGGATTTGTTTTCCTATTTAGGAAACATTGTAATTCATTATTCGATAACAAAGAAGGAGATCTATTTTATTTTGGAGTTTATATTATTTGGTAGATATCAAGTTTGTTCAGAATTTGGCTACATTATCTGGTATCAGAGATGGTTCGAGTCTTTAAAAAAATGGCAGAAAGAGGAAGAGGAAGAGGAGGTGGTATTTCCCAGATGAATAGAAATATGAAAGATCTACAGAGGCAAGTTGTTACACTTGCCGCAACGATAACCCGAGAGGAAATCAAGGTGGAGATGACACGAGATGAAGAAGATGTTTGTGAAGAGGAGGAAATGCAAGCACCACCCTTAGCTTTTGAAGAAAGGATGCTTGAGCATTAGAAGGAAAGAATGATGGAATAAGAGTTGATGTTTGAGTATATCATGGTAGTCTAAAACTAGAGGAGATGATAGACTGGTTGAATAGCATGGAGAAATTTTTTGAGTGGAAGGCTATGTTAGAAGAAAAGAAGGTAAAATTTTCATGCACGAAATTGAAAGGTCATACTATGTTATGGTGGGATCACCTACAAAAAGAGCGGTCAAGAAATGGGAAAGAAAGAATTAGGATGTGGAGTATGATGGAGAAGAAGCTGAAAGATAAATTTCTCCTTGTGGATTATGCACAAACCCTTTACAGGAGGTTTCAAAATCTCAAAAATTACATTGAATACACAGATGAGTTCTAAAAGTTGTCCATTCATGTAGAGCATGAAGAAACTAAGAGAACAAATGGATGCAAGGTATGCAAATGGATTAAAATTTTCTATTCAAGATGAGATAAATATTCATAGGATTAAGAGCATGGAGGATGCCTATCAATTAGCCTTAAAGGTCAAGAAAAAAACAAAATCATCAAAGTTTTAGGAGATCACCTGGAATGAATAGGGGCCTCATCTTCCTTTTGGGACGAGTTGGTTTCATCCAAGGTAGGGAGAATCATCTCATGAATTGGAAGAGTAAGAGGATACGAGACAAGATTTCCAGAATCAACAAAGAGGTAGAGGATTTTCTAGGGGCAGAGATATGCCAAGCGATAGAGGATGGGAGTCTCCACGAAGACCATTTGTTTGTTACAAATGTGGTGAAGAGGGGCATCGGTATTTTGAATACCCACATTCTTATGCACATGACAAGAGGCAAGGAGATGCTCCAAGAGTAAATCTTGTTGAAGTTGAACAAGTAGAAGATGAACAAGACCTATAAATTCCACCAGATGTTGGAGAAAATATGATGATCAAGAGGACGATGATTGCTCCAAGAAAGGAGATCAAGGGGGATGCATTACTTGCATACAAATATTTTTAGAACGAGATGCACTTCTAGAGGAAAGGTATGTAATGTTATTATTGATGGTGGTAGTTGTGAGAACATGGTTTCAAATGAGATGGTCGAGAAATTAGGTCTACATTGTGAGAAGAATCCTAACCCTTACCGTATTGCATGGTTTAAGAAGGGTAATGAAGTTACTGTTGATAAGATATGTTTAATAAGCTTTTATATTGGGAAAATTATAAGGATGATATTTGGTGTGATGTTATCCCTATGGATGCATGACGTATATGTTGCTAGGAAAACCATGGCAATTTAAAGAAAACTTATTCATGACGGGGAAAGAACACTTATAATTTCTAGAAGGATGACACAAAAATAGTTTTTCTACCTCTTAAGGAAGAGGGGAAGGCTGAAAATATGTTTTCTCAGAAAGGAATTTGTGAAGGAGGAAAAGGCAACTAGTTTTTGTTATGCACTAGTCACAAATAAGGATGAACCCTGCAAGTCACAAATACATGTAGATAAATAGCGAGAATTAATAGAAGAATTTTCATATGTTATTCTTGATGAGCTCTCGACATATTACCACCCAAAAGAGATATTCAACACCATATTGATTTGATTCCGTTCTTCACTCCCAAATCAAGCGGCTTATAGGATGATCCCAACATTACATGCGAGTTGAATAGGCAAGTGGCAGAGCTCGTGAGAAAGGGGGTTATAAGAGAGAGCATGAGTCCTGTGCAACCCTAACTTCATTAACACCAAAGAAGGTTTTATCCATATTTCACCCCCAGACCAAATATCGGATCAGCTATTATCCCGCATAGAAAGAACTCCGAGAAAACTCATTTAGAACTCAAATAGGTCATGAGGGACTCAAGAATGGAGTAGTGGGGGCGAGAGAGACTAAAGGACCCTACGCAAAATAAATGACTTTGTCGAGTCATTTCCATGTCTTAAATCCATTTTCCAAGTTGTAGAAGGACCCAACAATGGAATAATAGGGTAAAAAAAGAAGGGGCAGTGCCGCAAAGGAACCAGGAGCAAGAAAGGGGAAGAAATGACGAAGATCTAAATTCCTCAGGTTCAAAATAGTTCAGGAAAGGTCCGAAATAGACTAAGTATAGAGGAGGCAGTGGAAAGAACCATGTGTCCTAACTACACTTCTCCAAAGATGAATCTAAAAGAGAAGCCCAAATGATCGCTAAGTGCTTGCATGTCCCAGTCAAGAGATATGCCCCGCCAAGCAAAAGATTTAGCTAAAAAGTTACAAAATGGGCCACAACTTCACCCAAAGGAAAAAGTCAGCATGTTTGGGCCCAAGTCAAGGCCAAAGCGGGGTGTCGGAGGAAAAGGTGAAAATTTTCCTTTTGACAAAAAGGCATAGAGACAAAATTGAAGTGCATCTCCCCAACCAACCAAAGGGCGCCACGTGTGTCTAAAGCGGAGCTTCGGGGCCATAGGAGTTTTCTGAGTTTTGTGTTTTTTTTGCGAAAAGGGGCAAAAAGATAAATTGTGGACCCACAAGCCTGATTTTTTCTCTAATCTAGCTACCATGTGTCCCATATCAAAAGGGGACCCATTTTTCAAACTGTTTTCCCACCCATTTGTATAGATTCAATAAAAACTTCAAGGGGCATATCTTTCAACTCAGGGCTCAAAATATTGCAAATCTGACATCGTTGGAAGCATCTCGACGTCTTCTACACCATGGAAAGATAAAAATTCATTTTTCTTAGGCCTTGGTAGGTGAAAAATGGAGAAACGTCTTCAGGCCTTTAATGCAAGATCTCCTTTCCTCAACAACTAAATCGGATTCATCTGCTTCATTTCCCTTCCATCAAGGCATCAAACCAAGGATTGATGCAGTAAAGATGGATTTGGGGGCATATTTTGTCAGAGGCATTAACAACAGTGGTTGAGCTTCAACTTGCTTTTCCCACTTCTCCCTCTTTCTCCTCTCTAATTGAATCTATAAATACAGGGGTGAGATTCATTGTAAAGGGTTAGACATTCTTTGTTTTGTAGCTCCCCTTTTCTTCTAGAAAAGAAACTCATGGGGTTTCGACCTTCCACTAGAATGTAATACATTTTTTCCTTTTGGCCACTTTGTAATGCATTGTATCAATCTGCAGAGCAATAAAACACGTTTGTGATCGACTTTAGATCCTTTCTTGTCCCTTTTTCTTTCATCTAATCTTTCATTATAGATCTGATTATCTGTGCTTGGTTATCATATGCATTTGTTGGTTTGTGTCTATTAGAAAAACTAGTGTTCATCATTCCTTCAATGCATCACCTTGTAGCTTAGTTATTTCTTATTTCTTATATCCCTTTTCCCTATCTCCTTGGCAAGTTTTAGATTAGGTATAGAGAGAAATCCTCTGCAAGCTCTCACGTATGCACCTAAATAGAGGAATAGGAACCAACCTTTAATCTGGAGAGCTTTCCCACTTTTACAAGGTCCCACACCTTGGGAAAGTTCAATGTTATGCAATCACACAAGATGATTCTGCCTTAGAAAAGCATATTTTAGAACTCATTTGGGGGTGTTGTGATTTTGCACTAACATCTTTGACACACCCAAAGGGGACAGAGAAGTCTCTATCTTATTATAGTAAGATTGATGTGCACTTGTTGTGATTCTAAATTTTAAGAAGTTTTAAAATTGTACATCTAGTGACTCCAAAAGAAACAAATCCACTAGTTTCAGTAGTCCAAGCAAGTTCATGAGAAGGATACAAATAAGGTCTAGAACAAGAGAGGAAGGACAGTTTGTACACATACACTTGTCTCCAGATAGAAGGAAAAGAAGAAGAGCCTAGAGGTCTCCATCTCCCCCAAATAGAGCCTTATCAACACCTCCTCCTAGTAGGCCGTTCTTTCAAACAAGAAGGGTACTCAGGCTGATCAAAATGGCTTAGCCAAATCCTTATGTCAACTTCACTGGTAGCAACCCACTCACCCTGAATGCACAAAATCTAGTCCCGATTGCAGCATTAAAGAGCATCCCATATTTCACTGGGGAAAACCAGACTTCTCCTAGTGACCATGTCCAAGATATTGCAAATGTCTATACAATCCACGAAATCCATGAGATGGACATTGCAGTCAAGTTGCTAGCCTCTTCACTCAAAGGTAAAGATTCATAATGGTTCAGAGCCTTGAAGTAGGCTCTATTCAAAACTGGAACCAGCTGTGCATAGCTCTTCACAACCAGTTTGGAGAAAAAGGTGATAACTTGTCTTTGTTGGAGCAACTGACAACAATCAAGAGAGCCCCAAATGAGCAACTAACGGATTTCAACCTCATATTTCAATGGACTTGGGATAGGATTCTAATAGCAATAAAGCCCACTAATGAAGGTGCCTTCTTATACTTTCTTAGGGCTTTAAATTTTGATATTTCTTTGATGATTCAGTCAATGGGGGCACAACCTTACCTACAGCCTATAGCCTTTCCATAGGAGTTGAGAACCATTTGATTCAGGCTGGAAAACTTACCCCTAGGCCATCCATGCCCCTTTACCCCGAGTTAGGAAACCCAGGTACTAGCCAAACACCCACATTAGCTCCTATACCCACCCCTAGGAGTCAAAGTTTAGTTGAAGCCTCCACTTCATCATCTAACACCTCAAAGGAGCTTTAGAAGTGATGAAACAAATGTAAAACCTGGGAAATGAGCTAGTAACCAACAAAAGACAGCATGCTTAGAGTTCTAGACCATATCATCCCTAGGCTCAAGATCGGCCGCACCCCATATATCAATAAAATAGACCACCAACCCAGGCTATAAATCAGAGTCAACACCAAGGGAAACCTCAAGTTGCTAGACCTTTCAGGTCATATGACCCAAACACAGCTTCAACATCAAGGGGATTGGTTCCAACACAGAATAACATGGCACAAGAGTATGAATGGTGTTTCCCATGTAATCAACCACATAATCAGTCAATGTGCTTCAATGGTGCATTAAATCAGGATCTGATGGTGCAAACCATTGGTGTGTCACAAGAACCTAGCCATGAAGAAAGTCAAGCAGCAAGGAGCTCAATAAGAGGGACCCCCAAAAAAACTATGCTTGTCAATTGGCAGGTTAAAGACTTCTGTGGAATGAATCAGACTCCTTCTCAAAGTATAGTTTGTCAATACACGATCTAAGAAGAGAAATATTGGAGAAGGACATTCACCAAGCTCGGTGATCCTCAACCCTCCGTTGCTCAAAGAATGTATTGGCATTAAAAATATAACTCCCAACATGCAAAGTCAATCTAAGAAACCTTCCGACCTACTCGAGGCACCGGTTGTAATAACCCATGTGCAAGAGAAAATGTGCTCGGAAGGGGCAGCAAAAGGATAGCGCATTCCACATCATCGAGCAAATGAAGAGGACAAGTGTGAACATTTCACTATGGGAGTCACTGGCCATTCCAGGGTAGATGGATCTGTTGCAGACTACCATACAAAATTGGTCGAGCTCAAATCAACCCCTTGACCAACAAGAGAGAGTGTTTGCTAATGCAGTTCAACCTGGGAGGAACCATGGAGAATAACAAGGTAAGATCCTGAGACCTCCTCCATTCTATGTCTCATTGATTATTGGAGAAAAATTGGTGCACAATTGTATGATTGATTATGGGGCTAGTAGTTCTGTGATGCCCAAACAAATAGCTGACCAACTGGGTCTCCAATATGAAGTCATCTCTAGAGGGGTAGTGCAATTAGATGGGACAACAGTGACAACTATTGGAATCATCAAAGATCTAAACCTCACTCTGCATGCCTACCCCAATGTGACTATTTTACAAAATGTATCCATCATAGATTTGCCACCACATTTTGCTTTGTGCTTGTCCAGGGACTTCACTACCAAAATTGGAGGCTATCTGTCTATTGATTGGTCACATATGCTCTTTAGAACAAGGTATGGGGCAAAGGCCACAATCAGATCTGAACCCATTTCCGATTATCATATTGAATCTTATGTTCCTAGCCCAATCAATGCCAACTACTCAGCTTTTGATCAAGAAGACCTCCTAAGCACTTGTGAAGCAGATACCAAGGTGGGATGTATCCTAGACTTGACTCTCAATGACTAGGCCAACAAAATACATGTTTTTAACCCCTATAAGGAGATGGAAGAATTTGAGCTAGGTGTCTACTATCTACATGAAGAGAATCATCCTCTTCTTGACCTAATTAAGCCAGAATATAAAGATGAAAATGAGGTATGGCAATTGTTATTTGATGGCTCAAGGAGTAGACAAGGAGCTGGAGGAGGAGCTATGATTGTGTCCCCCAAAGGTATGAAATATTATTCATCCTTCATATTTCAGTTTGCCTACTCAAACAACACTGTTGAATATGAAGCTTTGGTCCATGGTCTTCATTGGGCAAGGAAGCTAGGAATCAAGAACTTGCAAGTGTTTGGTGATAGTGAACTAGTTTCCAATCAAGTCAAAGGACTTAATGTTGTCAAGAATGACCTGCTCAAGAACTACAAGAGTAGGGTATGGGATCTCATGGAGGATTTCGAGGCCTTCAGCATTGTGTCCATACCTAGGAAGGAGAACAAAGTTACTTGATAGGCTTGCAGCAGTTGGAGCAACATTTGATGTGGTTGACAAAGATCAAAAGAGATAAAGAACAACCACATATCCATATATTTGTGAGGCCAGCAGTTCTAGATAACAACACATGTTAGCAAGTGTTCGAGAATGATCAACAGATCATTAATTTTTGCAAGAAGAAGCTGAATTCTCAACTAGAAATCAAAGCATAATAGAGAAGCAATACAGAATCAAATAGTACAGCTGCATACAAACAAGCTTCCCAAAGGCTTAGTGACATTGGAGTCTATCTTCAATCCTAATGATCAGTTTAGAAAAGAAAAGGCTAACATACAGATCAAAGGAGAAGATTCAAAGTCAATCCCAGTTGGAGAAGACAAAACACTTCAAATTGGAAAAGTGGCCACCAAGCAAGAAAGGTATGAATTCATACAACTTTTCCAAGAATTTCCATATGTGTTTGCTTGGAGCTATGAAGACCTAAAAGGGTTCAATCCAAAGCTAGCACAACACACAATCGAACTAGATCTAGTTGCTTAGCCCATCAGGAAAAAGTAGAGACTAGTCAACCCACACATTGAGCCTCTGATGAAGAAAGAGTTGAACAAGCTGATAGAGGCAAGTATCATATTTCCAATCAAACACTCAAGCTAGGTTACAAACCTGGCCCACCAAGAAGAAAATGGAGAGCCTCCTCAAAGATCACTACCCACTCCCTTCAATGGAGTAGATCTTGCAAGTGGTGTCTAGATCAGAGAGATTATCCCTCCTAGATGGCTACTTAGGGTACAACCAGATCATGGTGAAAGAAGATGATTAGTTCAAAATAGATTTCACCACCAAATAGGGCACCTATGCCTATAGAAAAATGCCATTTGGATTGTCTAATGTCGGAGCCACTTTTCAAAGGGCAATGGATATGGCATTAAAATGACTGATCAAAAAATAGTACTGATCTATCTAGGATGACATTACGGTGTTTTCCAAAAATGCAACAGACCACCTTTTCCACCTAAGGCAGGTGTTTCAAAGATGTAGGAGTTTTGGGGTATTATTGAACCCTAAAAATGCATATTATTGGCCCATGAGGGTAGGCTTCTAGGCCATATTTTTATCAAAATCAGGATTGGAAATTGACCCAGAGAGAGTTGAAGCAAAAGAGCGTTGCCATTGCCAAGCCATAAGAAAGCTCTTCAAAGCTTCCTGGGAAAAATCAATTTTGTCCACAGATTTTGTACAAAACTTTATTACCCTTGTTAAGCCAATAACATTAATGTTGAAGAATATCTTAGCATTCAGGTGGAAATCTGAAGGAAAGGTGAGCTTTGATGCCATCAAAGAAGCTATATCACAAGCCCCAACTCTCGTGAATCTAGATTTCTCTAAAGACTTCATATATATGCCTTTGGTGGCAGTGACATGATTTCTGCAATCTTAGTTCAATAGAACAAAGAAGGTACAGAAACAACCAATTGCTTTCTTCATTCAAGGTCTAGAAGACTATGAAGTGAGATAATCCTTCATCGAAAAGCAAGTCCTGGTAGTAATCGGGGATTAAAGAAGTTTAAGCATCTGGTGTCAAATAATAAAATCAAATTGTTGGTCTCCCATGTGGGAATTAAAGAATTCCTTCTCAGCAAGGATCTGAATGAGAAATGTGCAGGATGGATCACTCATGTCATGGAATATGACATTGAGATCAAGGTCACCAAGCTGGTCCATGGGAAGGGGTTGTGTGAACAACTAGCCTCAGGTCAACAAGATGAAGAAAACAATGAAAATGAGGTTGTTTTTGTTCTACAGAATAATCAAGAGGAAGGAAATGATGATGTACCTACTCCTTGTTGGACTCAAGACATGGCACACTTCCTTTGGATAGGCCTGTGTCCCCATGGGATGAATAAAGAAAAAAGGAGACATTTCAGACTACAGGTGATCCCATGTTTTCTCATTGATGGTGTCTTGTTCAAGAGAGACATCAATGGAATTTTTCTAAGATGCATTAAGACAGATCAAGTTTAGAAAGTGTTACAAGAGTTCCATATTGAAGCAGCTGGAGGCCATTTTTCTCCAAGGGTGACAACACTCAAGATCATTAAGGTGGTTTATTATTGGCCCGAGTGTTTAGTGACTTTATGCATGGATCAAAAGGTGCAAGAATTGTCCATCCTTCAAAGGCAATGAAAGGCCAGCAAGAAGCTTCCATTGTACCCAATCTCGAGTCGACAAACCTTTCATGAAATGGGGATTAGACTTCATTGAGTCATCAATCCAAATTCAATCCAAGGCCACAAATGGATTATGATAGCAATAGATTATTTCACCAAGTGGATCGAGGCAGTGGCACTCAAGGAAGCTAATGAGTCTAGTATACTATATTTCTATGAAGGGATAGTGACCAAATTTGGAGTGCCAGCCACCATCATATCAGACAATGCATTGGCATTCATAGGTTCCAAGATCATAGGATGGGATGTTAAAATGGGACTTACTTGAGCACTTCATCAAACTATTACCCTCAAGGTAATGGCCAAGTTGAGTCCACAAACAAGAACCTACTAAAGATCATCAGAAGAACTCTTGATGAGAATCAGAGAACCTAGCACACAAAGCTCAAATCAGCCTTATGGGCTGATAGGATAATGCCCAAGAGATCTACAAGAAGCTCTCCATTCAAGCTTGTCTATGGGAAAGAGGTAGTGTTTCCTATATCACTTGAGTTTCCAACATTGGAGCTCGTGAAGCAGCTAGAGATGTCTGAATTTGAACCAATGGAGGCCAGGTATGTGGAGCTGATAGAATTAGAAGAAACCAAAGAGCATGCACTCCAAGCAATAGAGAAGGATCAGGCCTCAATCAAGAGATGCTTTGACAAAAGGGAAAAAGCAAGGACCTTCCAGGAAGGAGACTTGGTTTTGAAATGGGATGTAGATCGAGCAAAACCAGGAAGGCATTCCAAGTTTGATGCCATTTGGAGTGGCCCTTACATGGTCACAAAATGTAAGAGTAGCAATGCTTTCCAATTGTCTACATTGGAGGGTGAAGAGTTGCAGATTCTAGTGAATGGGATCTATCTTAAGCACTGCTACTAAAGGGGAAGTTCTCACCCTATATATATTAGTTTAGTCTCTCTTTCCTCTAAGTGCTTGTGCACATCACATTACTATAGTTTAGGTTGTTTTTATCCTAAGTGATTTACACGCTCTACATGTTCTATTTGGAGCATGTATGATTTAATTTTTTTATATAGTTGTGGTGTTGTTTTGTTGCTCTTGTGCAGTCCATTCAGAGAGACAAATGAAGCCCCAAGTCAAAACAATTTTCTACTCTCAGAAACCTTCATTTCGAGATTTCTTATAAAAATTGAGAGTGCAAACAGCTAGGCTCGTGAGTCAGAGGTAGAATCAATATCAGACCATCGTTCTCGACTCCATGCCCAATGGATATGACAAGGCAATTGGTCTTTTCATCTAACAGGAAGATACCCCTGTCAGTCACAAAATTGTTATCCATATTTCACCCCCTGGCCAAATATCGGATCAGATACGATCCCACATAGAAAGAACCTAAGAAAACTCATTCATATCTCTAAATAGGTCATAGAGGGACTCAACAATGGAGTAACAGGAGCCGAGAGAGACTAAAGGACCCTATGTAAAAGAAACGACTCTATCGAGTCATTTTTGTTGGTGCTCGTTTTGACCTCTCACCATTTTTATCTAATTTTCCTCTGATCTATGTGTTGTGAAATGTTTTATTTCTCGATGTGGATGATTTGAAATCTTTTACCTCCTTTTGAGTGCCTTGATTTTTTTACAAAATCCATTATCATGTTCCTCCTTGAATAAATCTCCGAGTTTTCCCTGTTTTTGCCCTAATTTCACCAAATTTTGTAGGCTTTGCCATTTTCCCTATTTTTCCTTGACCATGGAAGCTCGAAAATGATTGATTTATATTTTATGCCTTTGAAAATCCAAATCCATGGTCGAAATATTCTTGGAACCATGATCCACATAGTTTTGTTTTGAAAATTTTTCATCCTTAGCAAAAACTCTGGTTTTGAGCATGAATGGTGAATTTCGTGTTTTAACGGTTTGACGGGTGTCTTTTTCCTATCAAATGTATTCCTTAGCATTTTGTAGTCATGTGGCTTCCTTTGGTTGGTCGAGGATGGCGGGCAAATGCTTTAACTTATCACTTTTTCTTTTTTGGAAAAAATAAAAATTTGGTCCTATAGCCCGCTCAAATCTAATTGGCTCTTTTAGTGCCTACGTGGCTCTTTCCAATTGGATGGGGCACGGCGGGTTTATTTTTGAACTTGTTATTTTTGGCTACTTTAGAAAAAGTTTGAACCTGCCTTGCTAGGATTTGATTAAAGCAAAAGTTTAAGTGGCAGGGAAAAAGTCTTACCTTGACCCCGCAGAAGGACACCTGACAAAGTTAAAGGCGGAGATATGGGCCTTCGAGAGAAAATTGGATGTTTTTCCTTCTTGGTAGAATGGAGAAAAATTCTAAAATGGAAGTGCACCCCCGCCAAATCATTTCTAAAACCTTAAGGGTTTTGAAGAAGCACTAAGAGGACACGTGGAGGCCTCCACTCACTTTGCTTTTTGCTTGGACTTTTCAACGGCCAAAAGAGATTGCCTCGATCTTGACACTTGGTGCCTTCCATTGAGCTTCGAGCCTTCAAATAAATTTTTCTCGGGCCATGACATGTGGTGAGCCCGCGCTCTTTCAAGATATCAATTTTTGGGGACCATCTCAAGGAGCGCCATAGTGACACGTGGTGGTTTGAAAAGTCAAAAGGAACAGGAAGCGGACCATCGGGGTAACTTAGAATTTTTGGAACATAAAAATGGCCCACAAGCCCGAAAAAGGATTAGTCAAAATTTGTTTCAAGTCAAAGGGGTGGGGAGGCGGACCATCGGGGTAACTTGCATTTTTTTCCCCCTGATATTCAAAGGATCAAAACATCAAAATGGCCCATGCAAGCTTCCTAATGAAGGAAAGGTCAAAGCTTTCTCCAAAAAAGGTGGAGGTGTGACCCTCGAAGGAAATTTGGAAAATCTTCCCTTTGTGGGAAAAGGAGTTAAAAGTGAAAAAGGAAGCGTGGTTCCACTGGGACCCACATTGGGACACGTGTTAGAAGCATTTCTCAAGGGCGGAGCTGCGGGAAAAATTAGAAAATTTTCTCTTTTCCAAAAAGGAGGTGAAATGGCATAATTTGGCCATGGTTCCTTTAGGACCCACCTCAGGACACGTGTCATGCTCATTTCTCAGGGCAGAGGTGTGGAACAAAATGTGAAATTTTCCATTTTTTCCAAAAGTTGTAAAAGGTCAGAGGGAACCCCTAGGTCTATTTTTAAGGTTTGAATCTTCCACGTGGACAACCCAAATTCAAAGTAAAGATCAACAACAGATGAGAGTCTAAATTTGATTTTCCCCCATTTTACTGAAACACGCCTGGAAGTGTAAGTCTTCATGATTTCTTGGTATTTCCTACATGCCGGAAGAGAGGGGAGTTAATGTTGATATCTAAGTTTGGTGGGGAGATCTGGAAGACATCTTTTGCCATTAAAATGGTTTGACTATCGAGCTCGATTGGATTTTCTATTTTTCTTCTCCCGAGCACGCAAGGAGCCAAATTTGATAGATTAGGGGTGGAAGTGGTTGGAAAATTGAAAAAGAGTGATCTACCAGGGGAAGGAGTTGAATGTGGGAGATATTTGATGAGATCTACCCACTCGAGCATCCAAATGCGACCCTTTTGCATATTTTATCCCGAAATCACAATTATGATCATGGAAAACACTAGTTCACTCAATGTCTTTTTCTGGAAAACTTTTTGGTAAATGTTATAAATGGCACGAACTTTTCAGTGCAAATGGTTGGAGTGTTAGGGGTGTTATAAATAGAAAAATCTTGAGCCCATCATTCGAGAAGCCATTTGAGAAGCTTGTATATCTCTTTTTTATTAAATTTGATCATATCAAGGTGGTTACAAGTGATAGCCATTAACAAGCTCGAGACTATTCTAGAAACTTTCCCCTACTTGATAGATTTAATCAAATTCAAGTTATTCTATGTTGTCTTGAAGAAAAATGTGTTTGTTTTATTTCTGAATGTATGTGAGTAGTATTTCTCGTTTCGTTGTAATCTTGTATTAAAAATTTGATTTAATCACACAAGCCTCGATCCTTGTGACAATTTTGTGGCATCTGCAATTTCATTTCTCGAAGAGATCTTTCATCCGGGATTGGAATAAACGATTTAAAATCACTTTTCTTTCATATGTTGATAGAGATTATGTCTATAAGCCTCACGGGTGTGCCTTGGGCATGATTTGACTCGAGATCTTGATGCTTTGTTAGATTTTCTAACTTTCGATCCTTCGTGATGAATCTCAAATATTGTGTGAAAAAGTGCTAATCTGGGCCTCCATTGAAGCACATATTCTAGTTAAAGAAACATTTTAGCTATTATGTGGCATCATGTTGGTTTATCCTTCCATTTTTAAGATTCCTCAAGGATCTGGTGAATCAAGTTCATCCCGCCCACCTCCCACCAAAAAATTATTCAAAAACAACCAATCCTGCACAAGATACCCATGTTTGTCTTGTGTGCATACAAATGCATAATCTCTATTACCAAAACATGCGTAAGTAATCGGGGTCCTAAATGTCTTTAGTAACCTTTACCTTGTGAAAATATCTCCATGATCCGGAAGTGACTACTCGTGAGAGTCGATTTGGTGTGTTGATCATATTTTCCCAAGGTCTTCTCTACAAAATTTATGTAAAAGAAAGATTTACCAAAGTATTCTTCAATAACAAAGGTTACAAAATAGGTTCTCTAACCTTGGTTGAAAGGAACAACCTAAAATAGTTAGGATCAGATCACATCCTTTTAAGGTGCTACCCACTCATGTTAAAACCTAAATGCTAGAGAGTCAAATAGATTGCTTCCTCGGCTACAAAACAACATACATGATTATCTATTTTCCTCTGAGTGTGCTGTCAAATCTATGATGTTTCTCGATCTTTGAAGGAGATTAAATTTGGGTATAACAACACGCTTCTAGCATCGTTCTGGGGAATTGTTTTAAATTGCTAGGAACTAATTTACATCACTGAAGACTGATTTTTGATCTATTGCTAGTTCATATTTGTTTGGCCCATCAACATTCTTTTGACACCTTTGCTAGGGAGTATAGTTTATACTGCACCTAGTGTTGTGTGTAACTTTTCCAGTCTTTACAAGTTTTTACACTAGCTTTCATTTGATAAATATGGGTAAAGAAAAGTCAGAATCTTTCCATTTCCAGTTTCTAGTGCTGACAGACATTTGATAGATTATATTTAGTGCATTTACACAACTAAGGTGGAAATCCTTAGTGGCGACTCCCTGTTGATCTAATTTTTAATGAATACCAGTGTCTTAACCTCTGTCAAGTGATTTTTTTACCAAACCTTGCAAAGTCTGGAAGGAAGAAGATCTTTCTTTGCTAGGGATCCTGCTAGGACATTGTTTCCAGAGCTAGGAAAAGTAAAATCAGAAGGAAGAAAAGCCGAGAGTTATGGAGAACTACAAAAGAAGAGGGATCTCCACTTATGAAAGTGATCAGCATATCATTAAATATTATCATTAAAATGACTCTAATCAGGCACCTCTTTGTGGAATTGAATTCTCCAAATTTGAGAAGGGCCTTCATTTGATTTTGAATGGTTTGCTTCACATTCTAGCACCTATCTTTTCTGAGGTTGATAGGGATTTCCAAGAGACAAGGCCTTTGGGGATATCCATTTTGAAAATTATAATCTTGTGTTCCAAGGACCTCTTCCCCTTATCAATTTGTCACCCCTCCAGGGTCGCCTCCTTGAATCAACATGGCCCAACCCCCATCCAGACCCCCTTTTGTTGTAAACACCTTTGGACCTATAAATTTTGTGGGAATGGCAGATATCCAAATGCAGTTCCTCAAGATGTAAGGAACAAACTATCAAATTTCCAAGGAAACAATGTTATAACTGGTGATCAACATCTAAAGCTTTTTATCAATATGATGGAAGATTTTGAGATTGAACATGAAGATGTATATATCAAGTTGTTTATCCATACCTTAGAAGAGGATGCCAGGGACTGGTATAAAGCATTTACAGATAACTCTATTGATTCTTGGACTGATATGAGTAATGCATTTAGATTGCAAAGTATGGTGATAGAACCGACCCTAGGTTTCTTTTGACAAAATTTGAAAAAATAAAAAGAATCCTAATGAGTCAAGACACGATTTCAACACAAGGTTTAATAAGACCTTAAGGAGATTTCTGTTAGGATAAGGCCATGTGATGAGTTATGTTTGATCAAATATTCTCGATGCATTTGATAAAAATTTTGCATATTACTTAAGGGATAAGAACCCACAAATTTGAGGTGTGCCTTCACCATGGCTCTACAAATAGAGAACAACATCAAGGCAATTGGAAAGCCTCCAAAAAGGGATGGTGTAAAATTGATTAACCTAGAGAAGCCTCAAACAAGCAAGGTCATTGATTTAGAGGAGGTTGTGAAAACTTTGGCGGGGTCATCAAGGAAATTTCCTACAAAATAGCCCAGGATGAGAAAGGAATTTGGCAGAGGTCACAAGGTCAACACAAGCAACAAAGCCAAGACAGGTTTATAAATCACCAAAGATCTAATCAAAGAGGAAATGGACCTATTGGATTTGGAAATAGGCAGCTCCAAGGTAGGGAAAATAGAATGGTGCCCGACCCTTTGGCTTTCAGGGTTGTTGTTGTGGAGGAAACATTTGTCATTGATTGGTGTGACAAATGTTTCATGCCCCATGATCCATGTGAAGAAGATTAGAAAGAATAAGAAGAAGTGATGATGATGATAATGATGATGATGTCTGCATGATGGGTTGTTCCACAAGCTTACAACAAGGGGCAACTTCAATTGAGGTGATAAGTTCTCGGACTGCTACCACTTTTTAGGACTGCATTCATATGGTACCTATTCTTCCTCCCTCTCATACTTTAGAAGTAGATATTGTACATGCTTTTGAATTGCCCAATAATGATTTTGAATATTTAAGGGCTTTAATGATAAAGAAGTATGATGGAGGAATTCTATCTGAGGAAGACAAACAGTTACTCATGAATGTCATTATTGCTCAAGAGAAGGAATATAACACAAGAAGTAAGGTTGTCAAAGGGATAGGGCCTCAAGCCAAGACAAAAGCTCCCTTACTTTCAAACATTCCTAAAGAGGCTCTTAAGAAAGAGGCATCTACCAAAAGCCTTGCAGTTCCAAACAAAAATCATATCCCTCCTCATGCCCAAGTTATCAAAAATCCTATACCACCTAATGAGTGTGTTAGCTTTCCTTCTAATACTTCCTTGCCAAGGAATGTCCCATATGACATAGCCCAGGTTTTAAGTCAAATCAAAGTCTTTGTCCTAATTTTTGAGTTGCTTAGGATTCTTGAGCACAAAAAGAGAGCATTTGAATACTTGGGATTGAAAGAAGAGAAGACTGCCCTAGGCAGAAATGTAAATATTGTGGAGACTCCTCCAATCATTCAAGAATTAGAAACACCACCAGCATTAAAGGAACTAGGTGAACCACCTGAGGTCTATTTGGGGACATCCTTGGTGGACTCTCAGCTGAATGTGGATCCATTTTTCACCACTTTGATCATTAAGGACATACTTACTGCACAACGCACAACCGCATGTTTGACTCAAGGGCATTATGTAATGTCATGCCTCTGGAAGTCATGAACGAGCTGAATATCAAAGTGACAACAACATATGGGAAGTGAACCACCATGGACTCTAGAGAAGTGTTAGCGGTGGGATGTGTGAAGGGTTTGGTGGTGCAGCTTGTAGCTTACCTGTAAAAATTTAAAACTTGATGTTGTCATTGTTGACTCGCCTGACCTAAGTGGGGCATGTTATTATTGAAAAAATGGGCTGCTAATGTTGGTGGGAGTGTCAAATGGATATGTCCTATGCCACCATTCCAATTGAAGGCAGCCTTGTCAGGTTGTATGGAGAAAAGAAAATTTTGCATCTTATTAAGGATCCCAACAATGTATCCTATGAAGTATTGTACACAAATGTTGATGCTGACAACTTTGTGGGATTTTCTGATGGAAAGGAGCACAAGATTGAGGAATGCAGGTGTCTTGAACAAGTGGGCTCTCCTTGGACTCTATTGTTTGATGGAGCTTGCTCTAAGTTTGGGAATGGTTCTGGTGTTGTTCTACTTTCTCCTGGTCAGGAAAAAATTGTTTTTTCCTTCAAACTTAACTTTGAGTGCACCAAAATTATTATTGAGTACGAGGAACTATTGTTAGGTTTAATAATTTCTTGGAAATATGGTGTCAAGGACATCATTGTCAAAGGAGACTCATAATTAATTGTAAAACAAGTCAAAAATTGTATGCCACAAAGAATCAATGAATGAAACAATATAAACATGCAATTTGGGATCTTATTGAGATGTTTGATTCATTCAACATAGTGCATCATGATAGGAAATTCAATGAATTGGAAGAAAATCTTGCAGTGTTGGGGTCTCGGTTTGACAATTGTACAATGTCCCCATATTGTGAATATGATGTTGAGGTATTGACAAGACCTTCTGTCCCTAACAACATTAAACACTGGCAGGTTTTTGATGATGATGCTCGATCAAGATTTTTTGCAGAATAAGGGAGAGTTTTTTATCAATACATTGATTGGGAACCAATGGTGTGTGCAACCGAAGGGAAGGAAACCTTGTTTGGTAAGGGCATCATCCAGCTAAAGACCAATACCATTCCTAGAGGGCTGGTTGCTCTTGAGTCCAATTTTGATAATACTCGATCACATTGTTAACATATGCATAATAGCCTTGAGAGATGTTGAGGAGCATGATCTTGGTACAAAGGAGAAGCCAAGGAAAATTTGGTTAGGCAAAAGTAATCTCAGCAAGGAGGAGAAGCAATCGTACATCCAGTTGTTGAAAACATACAAAGATTGTATGGCTTGGACCTATTATGAACTAAAAACATACAGAGAGGACCTGTTTCAGCATGAGATTCCCTTATATTCTAATGCAAAGCCATTCAGACGGAGGCCAATCAACCCACTCTTATCTCTCAAGATGCAAGAGGAACTGAAGAAGCTGAGCGATGGAGGGATTATTCATCCCACTAGGTATTCTTCTTGGGTTGCAAACCTAGTACTAGTAAGAAAGAAGAATGGTGATATCAAGTTATGTGTGGACTTTAGGAATTTGAATAGAGCATCAATGAAGGATAATTATCCTTTACCAAATATGGAGAACATGTTGTAGTTAGTGACTAGTCTGAATTTCTCTCTACCTTGGATGGTTTCTCTGGTTATAACCAAGTTGTGATAAAGGAATCAGAAAGGCTCAAGACATCCTTTACTACACCTTGGGGAACATATGTGTATGTCAGGATGCCTTTTGTTCTGATGAATGTTGGAGCCACCTTTCAAAGAGCAATGGATGTTGCTTTTGCTAGTTACATCAATGATTTTATTGTTGTCTACCAGGATGATGTGACTGTGTTTTCTAGAAAGATAAGTGACCACTTGTTGCACTTGGAGAAGATGTTGATAAGATGTAGAGAATATGGCATCTCACTCAACCCAAATAAATTCCATTTTGGAGTGCAGAAGGAAAATTTTCTTGGTCACATTGTGTCATAAGAAGGAGTGATGATTGATCCAAAAAGAGTAGAGGCCATCATCAAGGTCCTAATCCCAAGAACCAAGAAGGGAATTCAGTCCTTCTTTGGGCAGATAAACTTCATCAGAAGATTCATATCAAACTTTGCTAAGTTGACCATTCCAATCACTTCCATGCTGAAGAAAGACCAAGTCATCAAATGGGAGGAGGCTGCCATCTAGGCTTCTAATGGGATCAAGGAGGCATTAAAGCATGCCCCTATTTTGGTAGCTCCAGACTATAAGAAGTCTTTCCAACTATTTTCCTTTGCTTCAGAGAACACTATTGCTTATGTCCTGCTGCAGAAGGATGATGAAGGGGCGAGAGGCCCATTGCCTTTTCAGTAAGGCCTTGCAGGGGGCTGAGATGAAGTACACTATCATGGAAAAGAAATTTTCCTTGGTAAAAGCAACAAAGGTTTTTACACCCTACATTCTAAGTTCTAAAGTAGTTGCTTATGTTCACTACACCATGGTGAAGGACATCTTTTCGAGCTGGAAGTCTCAATCAAAAGATGCATGCGGGTGAACAAGTTGCAAGAATATATGATATGGATATCCAAACCACCAAGTTGGTAAGAGGTTTGGGCTTAGCTAAGCTTATGGCTGAGAGCAACTTGCAAACTATTGAGGTAAATGAGGTGGAAGAAGAAATGGCATGTTCTTTTGAAAGGTTGATGAGTTCTGAGTGGTACAAGGATGTAATTTTTTATCTCAGACACTTATACTACCCTGATTATTTAAATAAGAACTAGAAAAGAGCTCTTAAGTTGGCTTCCCAGAAATATGTCATTACTAATTATGGGTTAGCTTGGAAGAACCTGAGGGAGTCCTCTTAAGATGCATTACTGAAGATGAAGCCCCCAAGATAATTGTTGATCTCCATGGAGAGGTGTGTGGGGAATTCTTTTGTATATATCTTTCCCTCCAGATATAGACAAATGGAAGAATATGGAAATCAAAGAAACTCAAACCCCGACATATATGCACTTCTCTTAGAAGCAGTAAGTGGCAGCAGAAATGAGTGTCGACACTAAAATAGATGCGGCAAGGCACCATTCAAAGTGGCGCAATAAATGAGTTCGACACTAAAATGGATTTACCAAGGCATAGGTAAGTGGCACACAGAAATGAGTGTCAACACTAAAATGGATGCGCCAAGGCGCAGGTAAGTGGCGCACAGAAATGAGTGTCAACACTAAAATATATGCGCCAAGGCGCAGGTAAGTGGCGCACGAAAAGGGTGCATGACATAGAGTGTCGACATGGCAAAAGTTGCACCTTGGCACACATAAAAGGATGTCGACACAAATATGGATGTGCCTATGGCGCATCTTCAGAGGCGCTTGCTTTTGAGCGCCTCCAGACAGAAAGACCCGACCTCCTAGATATTCAAACAGCCATAACTTTTCACAGAGCTCAGATTAATGCAAGGTTGGACTTTTGGAAAGCTTACGAGGTCCTCTTCGTCCAAATACGGCTAGATATCTTTAATTGGGTGGGAACAAGTTCTTAAAATACAAAATACGCTTCACCACTTTTTACACAATTGCTAAGATTCTCACCTACCACCATAATGGGATGAATTAAATGCAACAAGGAGGTGGGGGGTAGGTTTGGAATTCCTCTCTCTTTTCTCTCTCATTCTTCCTATAAATTGTAAGGAGGGGCTTCTTTCAAAGGTTGACATTCTTGTTTTGCCCCTCCCTTCTTCTCTTTGGCAGTGAATGTGGAGTTCAAACCTCCCATCTAAAATCAGAATGCAACTTTGCCTCTTGGCATTTTGTGGTGTATTGTATCAATCTTTAGAGTAAATAATGCATGTCTGGGATGATTCTCAACCCTCTCTGTGTTCATTTGCATCTTCCCGATCTTTCACCGCAAAAACTTGGTTATTCTTGAATGATCTTGAATTGCATTTTAATGGTCTGTGTTTATTGGCAAGACATGTGTTCTTCATTCCTCTTAATCACCTTTGTCGCTTTAGGTTTTATTTTATGCATTTTCTTACCTCTCTCCTTGAAAGTTAGATTAGGTTTTTAGTAAACCTTCCAAAGCATTTTTATGTGTGCATCTCAATAGAGGAATAGGAACCGCCTTCATCCTGAGAGCTTTTCCGATTTCGCAAGGTCCTACACTTGGGAAAAGCTCCATGTTATGCAATGGACTTGAGAGTCTCAACCCATCGAGTCATGGACACTCAAGGGTGCCGTGATTCGCCATCAACAGTACATTTTGCTGCAAGAGTCACATCACACAAGATTTTTAGGGCTGGTTATTGGTGGCCAACTATCTTCAAGGAAACAACTCTTTTGGTGAGAAGATGTGAGTTTCCAACACTTCTCTCGGCCGATTGAAAGATTCGTGCTCCCTTCCTTTACGGCATGTATCAATTGAAGCTCCATTCAAGCAATGGGGATGGATTTTATTGGTAAAATTTCAGACCCTTCAAGTGTTGGCCATAAGTGGATCCTTGTAGCATCCTGATTATTTTACTAAATGGGTGGAGGAAATACCCACTAAGAAGGCAACACACCAAATTGTCATTGATTTTCTTTGAACCATGTCATCTGCGCAGTTTGGGGTGCAATCAAGATTGTTGCTTTGAAAACGCCATGAGCTTTCGAGATAAACCTTTGATGGAAATATGCAAAGAGAACTTGAAATATGCCTCTAATTACAATCCCCAAGGAAATGGACAAAGCTAAATCCAGTAATAAAATTTGCTGAATATTATCATAAGAACATTGGAGCAGAACAAGAGAAAGTGGGGTGAACAGTTGAATTTTGTTGTTTGGGAAGATATGATCACTGTCAAGAGGGTCACTGGAAAGAGTCCATTTGTGTTGGTATATGGGACTCAAGCCTTTCTTCCCCTTCATATTCAACTATCTTCATATCATTTTATGCAAATTGGAAGATCAAGAGGTAAGTCCTTATGATGCTCGCATTAACTAGATTGTTGAGCTTGATGAAGAGAGGAGGGCATCCCACCAGAGGCATGTAAAGTTCAGAGAAAAATTGAAGAATCTATTTGACAAGAAGGTCACTCCCAAAGCTTTCAATGTTGGAGATCTTGTGCTACTATGGGATAACAGACATGAAGATAAGGGCAAGCATGGCAAGTTTGACTCATTATGGATGGGCCCTTACTCCATTGATATCAAGATTGGTGAACATACTTTCTTCCTTAAGGACTTAGATGGTGAATTTCTCAAATTTCCTATTAATGGAAGGCATTTGAATCATTTCTTAGATTGATTCCCCAGAATCAAGGTAAAAATATCTTGACAGTGTATAGTTTGTTGTCTATTTGTTGTCTTTTGTGTTTGTTGTCCTTGGTGGCCTGTTTTTGTTGGTTTCTCTTTTTGTTTTTGGGAGATGGCTTTGTTTTGGTGCTTTGTAAGTTGACTCTATTTCCCAATGGATATTTTTGGCACTTGGTCTACCTTTGTTCTTGTGGCACTCATGCAGGAGTGCCCATCCCCGAGTCGAAGCCGATGTTGGTGCTTGTTTTGACCTCTCACCATTTTGCCCTAATTTTCCTCTAATCTGTGTGTTGTGAAACATTTTATTTCTCGATGTGGATGCTTTGAAATATTTTACCTCCTTTTGAGTTCCTTGAATTGTTTGTAAAATCCATTGTCATGTTCCTCCTTGAAGAAATCTCTGAGTTTTCCCTATTTTTGCCCTAATTTCTCTTAAATCTATGGGCTTTGCTGTTTTCCCTATTTTTCCTCGACCATGGAAGCTCAAAATGATTGATTTATATTTGTATTCCTTTTAAAATCAAAATCCATGGTCAAAGATGATCGTAACCATGATCCACATAGTTTTGTTTCAAAAAAGTTTTCATCCTTAGCAAAAATCTAGTTCTGAGCATGAATGGTGAATTTCTGTGTTTTGACAATCTGACGGATGTCTTTTTCCTATCAAAGTTATTCCTCATCATTCAGCAGTCATGTGGCTTCCTTTGGTTGGTCAGGGGATGGTGGGAAAATGCTTTAACTTATTGCTTTTTGCTTTTTGGCCAAAAAGGCAAATTTGGTCCCGTAGCCCCGCTCAAATCGATTGGCTCTTTTGGTGCCTACGTGGCTTTTTACAATTGGATGGGGTGCGGCGGGTTTATTTTTGAACTTTCATTTTTGGCTACTTTGGAAAAAGGTTTGAACCTACCCCACGGCCTCGCCAGGATTTGATTAAAGAAAAGTTTAAGTGGCAAGGGAAAAGTCTTACCTTGACCCCACGAGTAAGGACACCCGCAAAGTTAAAGGTGGAGATACGGGCCTTCGAGGCAAATTAGATGTTTTTCCTTCTTGGAAAATGGAGAAAAAGTCTAAAATGGAAGCGCACCCCTGCCAAATCATTTCTAAAACCTTAAGGGTTTTTGAAGAAGTGCCAAGAGGACACGTGGAGGCCTCCGCTCACTTTGCTTTTTTGTTTGGAATTTTCAACAACCAAAAGAGATTGCCTCAAATCTTGACACTTGGTGCCTTCCACTGAGCTTCAAGCCTTTAAACAAATTTTTCGGCCAGGACACGTGGCGAGCCCACACTCTTTCAAGATATCAATTTTTGGGACCATCTTAAGGTGCGCCATAGTGACACGTGGTGGTTTGAAAAGTCAAAAGGAACGGGGAAGCGGACCATCGGGGCAACTTAGAATTTATTTTTTCCTCTTATGCTCAAAAGGGTTAAGATATAAAAAAATGGCTCGTAAGCCCGAGAAAGGATTAGTTAAAAAAATTTCAAGTCAAAGGGGTGGGGAGATAGACCATCGGGGTAACTTGCATTTTTTTCCCCCTGATATTCAAAGGATCAAAACATCAAAATGGCCCGCAAGCCCAATGAAGGAAATGTTAAAGCTTGTTCCAATCAAAGGAAGAGGTGCGGACCTCGGAGGAAATTTGGAAAATCTTCCTTTGTGGGAAAAGGAGTTAAAAGTGAAAAAGGAAGCGTGGTTCCGCTGGGACCCACATTAGGACACGTGTCAAAAGCATTTCTCAAGGGCGGAGCTGTGGGGAAAAATTGGAAAATTTTCCCTTTTCCAAAAAGGAGGTGAAATGGTAGAATTTGGCCATGGTTCCTTTGGGACCCACCTCAGGACACGTGTCAAGCTCATTTCGAGGGCGGAGGTGCGGAACAAAATGTGAAATTTTTCCATTTTTCCAAAAGTTGTAAAAGGTCAGAGGGAACCCTCGGGTCTATTTTTAAGGTTTGAATCTTCCACGTGGACAGCCCAAATTCAAAGTAAAGATCAACAATAGATGAGAGTTTGAATTTGATTTTCCCCCCATTTTACTAAACACACCTAGAAGTGCGAGTCTTCATGATTTCTTGGTATTTCCTACACGCCAGAAGAGAGGGGAGTTAATGTTGATATCTGAGTTTGGTGGGGAGATATGGAAGATTTCTTTCACCATTAAAATGGTCTAACTATCGAGCTTGATTGGATTTTCTATTTTTCTTCTCCCGAGCACACAAGGAGCCAAATTTGATAGATTAGGGGTGGAAGTGGTTAGCAAATTGAAAAAAGAGTGATCTACCAGGGGAAGGAGTTGAATGCAAGAGATATTTGATGAGATCTTCCCACTAGAGCATTTGGTGACCCTTTTATAGATTTGATCTAGGAAATCGTGATTGTGATCATGGAAAACACTTGTGTACTAAATGTCTAGATTTTCTAGGGGCAAAACTTTGTGGTAAAATGTTATAAATGGCACGAGTTTTTCATGAAAATGGTTGAAGTGTTAGGGGTCAAGACTAAATTTTCTAATAGAAAAAGCTTGAAAAGCCCATCATTTTGAGAAGCCATTTGAGAAGCTTGCATATCTCTTTTGTATTAAATTTGATCATGTCAAGGTGGTTGCAAGTGTACAGCCATTGACAAGCTCTAAGACTATTCTAGAAAATTTCCCCTACTTGATAGATTTAATCAAATTCAAGTTATTATGTGTTGTCTTGAAGCAAAATGTGTTTGTTTTATTTCGAATGTATGTGAGTAGTATTTCTCTTTTCATTGCAATCTTGTATTAAAAATATGATTCAATCACACAGCCTCAATCCTTGTGACAGTTTAGTGGCATCTGTAATTTCATTTCTCAGAAGAGATTTCATCTGGGATTGGAATAAATGATTTAAAATCACTTTTCTTTCATCTGTTGATAGAGATTGTCTGTAAGCCTCTGGTGTACCTTAGGCATGATTTGACTCAGATCTTGATGCTTTGTTGGATTTTCTAACTCGAGCCTTCATGATAGAATCTCAAAGATTGTGTGAAAAAGTGCTAATCTGGGCCTCCATTGAAGCACATATTCTAGTTAAAGAAACATTTTAGCTATTTTGTGGCATTATGTTGGTTTAACCTTCCATTTTGTAAGATTCCTCAAGGATCTAGTGAATCAAGTTCATCTTGCCCCACCTCCCACCAAAAATTTATTCAAAAACAACCAATCCTACATGTACTACCCTTTTTGTCCTGTGTGCATACAAATGCATAATCTTTATTACCAAAACATGTAGAAGCAATCCGGGTCCCAAATGTCTTTAGTATCCTTTTCCTTATTGTGAAAATATCTCCATGATCTGGAAGTGACTACTCGTGAGAGTCGATTTGGTGTGTTGATCATATTTTCCCAATGTCTTCTCTAAAAACTTTATGTAAAAGAAATATTTACCAAAGTATTCTTCAATAACAAAGGTTACAAAATAGGTTCTCTTACCTTGATTGAAAGGCATGAATTAAAATAGTTAGGATCATATCACATCCTTTTAAGGTGCTACCCACTCTATTAAAACCTAAGTGCTAGAGAGTCAAATAGATTTCTTCCCGGCTACAAAATGACATACATGATTATCTATTTTCCTCTGAGTGTCCTGTCAAATCCATGATGTTGCTCGGTCTTTGAAGGAGATTAAATTTGGGTACCAATAGTTTCCATGTCTTAAATCCATTTTCCAAGTTGTAGAAGGACCCAAAAATGGAATAGCAGGGTCAGAAAAGAAGGGGTAGTGCCGCAGAGGAACCAGGAGCAAGAAAGGGGAAGAAATAGTGAAGATCTGAAGTCCTTGGGTTCAAAATAGTTCAGGAAAGGTCCGAAATCAACTAAGTATGGAGGAGGCAGCAGAAAGAACCACGTGTCCTAACAACGCTTCTCCAAAGATGAATCTAAAAGGGAATCCCAAACGAGCGCTAGGCTACCGCGTGTCCCAGGTCAAGAGATATGCCCCGCCAAGCAAAAGATTTAGCTAAAAAGTTGCAAAATGGGCCGCAACTCCACCCAAAGGAAAAATTTAGCATTTGGGCCTGAGTCAAGGCCAAAGTGGGGTGTCGAGAGGAAAAGGTGAAAAATTTTTTTCTTTTGACAAAAAGGCACAGAGATAAAATTGAAGTGCATCTCCCCAACCAACCAAAGGGCGCCACGTGTCTAGGTGGAGCTTCGGGGCGTGGGAGTTTTCTGAGTTTTTCATTTTTTTGTGAAAAGGGACAAAAGATAAATTGCAGACCCGCAAGCCTGATTTTCTCTAATCTAGCTACCACGTGTCCCATATCAAAAGGGGACCCATTTTTCAAACTATTTTCCCACCCATTTGTATAGATTTGATACAAACTTTGAAGGGGCATATCTTTCGACTCAGGGCTCAAAATATTACAAATATGACACCATTGGAAGCATCTCGACGTCTTCTACACCATGGAAAGATAAAAATCATTTTTCTTAGGCATTGGTAGGTAAAAAATAGAGAAATGTCTTCAAGCCTTTAATGCAGGATCTCCTTGCCTCAACAACCAGATCGGATTCGATTTGTTCTCGTTTCCTCTTCCTTCAAGGCGTCAAACCAAGGATTGATGTAGTAAAGATGGATTTGGGAGAATATTTTATTAGAGGCATTAATAGTAGTGGTTGAGCTTCAACCTGCTTTTCCATCTTCTCCCTCTCTTTCTCCTCTCTGATTGAATCTATAAATATAGGGGCGGGATTCATTGTAAAGGGTTGGACATTCTTTGTTTTGCAGGCTCCCCTTTTCTTCTGGAAAAGAAACTCATGGGGTTTTAGACCTTCCACTAGACTGTAATATATTTCTACCTTTTGGCCACTTTGTAATGCATTATATCAATCTGCAGAGAAATAAAACACGTATGTGATCGACATTAGATCCTTTCTTGTCCCTTTTGCTTTCATCTGATCTTTCATTATATATCCGATTATATGTGCTTGGTTATCATATTAATTTGGTTGGATTGTGTATATTGCAAAAATAGTGTTCATCATTCCTTTGGTGTATCACCTTATAGCTTAGTTATTTCTTATTTCTTATATCCCTTTTTCCCTGTCTCCTTGGCAAGTTTTAGATTAGGTATAGAGAGAAATCCTCTGCAAGCTCTCACGTATGCACCTAAATAGAGGAATAGGAACAAGCCTTTAATATGGAGAGCTTCCCCACTTTTGTAAGGTCCCACATCTTGCGAAAAGTTCAATGTTATGCAATCACACTAGATGATTCTACCTTAGAAAAGTAGATTTTAGAAATCATTTGGGGGTGCTTTGTGATTTTACACTAGAAGAAGGATGGAACATGGAGAATGTGCACAGATAGTAGAGCAATCAATAAAATTACAATCAAGTATAGGTTCCCAATACCTCACCTCTATGATATGATGGATGTGCTTGTTGGATCTAGGTATTTCACAAAGATTGATCTTCGAAGTGGTTACCATTAGATTCGAATAAGAGAAGGAGACGAGTGGAAAACAACATTCAAGACAGGAAATGGATTATATGAGTGGTTGGTGATGCCATCCAAGTTATCCAATGCACCTAGTACTTTTAGGAGACTAATGAACACTATGCTACTTGTACGGAGTATAATGGTAAGTTTTTTGTGGTTTATTTTGATGATATCTTGATCTTTATAAAACTAAAAAGAACATTTGAGGCATCTAAGGGTGGTATTTGAAGTGTTAAGGAAAGAGAAACTCTATGTAAATATGAAGAAGTGCACATTTATGCAAGAGAGTTTGGTATTCTTGGGATTTATTATTTCAGCAGATGGGGTACATATGGACTTAGAAAAGATAAAGGCAATTATTGAATGGCCTACGCCACGGAGTATAACAGAGGTAAGAAGCTTTCATGGTCTAGTAACATTTTATAGAAAATTTATTAAAAATTTAGCAGTATTGTAGCACCTATAATAGATTACACAAAAGGAAGGGATTTTTTGTTGACAAAGGCAAATGAGAGAGTTTTCGAGTTCTTGAAGAAGAAGGTGACAGAGGCACCCATTTTGGCACTACCATATTTTGATAAAGTGTTTGAGGTTGATTATGATGCCTCACATGTGGGTATTGGTGTTTTTCTAAGTCAAGGTGAAAAGCCAATAGCTTTCTTTAGTGAGAAACTGAATGAGGTAAGAAAGAACTACTCTACTTATGATGTGGAATTTTATGCAATTGTACAAGCATTGAGGCATTGGAGGAATTACTTAGTGCCTAAGGAGTTTGTGTTATTTACAGACCACATAGCCCTGAAGTATGTGAATACACAAAAGAAGTTGAATAGTAGGCATGCAAAGTGGGTATCATTTTTATAGGGTTATACTTTTTCTCTAAAACATAAATTAGGAAAATAGAATCAAGTTATAGATGCATTGAGTAGGCGTGTGACTTTGTTTACCACTATGGAAAATGAGGTGGTTGGTTTTGAAGCAATAAAGGGTTTGTATTCTTCTGATTCTAATTTCAAGGATATTATTGAAAGGTTAATTCATCCATTGTTAGACAATGCAGGAGATGTCCAGGATGAGTACATTTTATAGGATGGCTATCTATTCAAGGGACACCAACTATGTATTCCAGTTGGGTCTATGAGAGAGAATATAGTGAAAGAGTTACATAGCAGAGGATTGGTTGGGCATTTTGGTAAAGATAAGATGATAGCCTTGGTAGCAAAGAAATACTATTGGCCAAAGCTGAAAAGAGATGTGGTAAGATATGTGGAGAGGTGTCGAATTTTCCAAGTCTTGAAAGGCCATGCACAGAATACAAGGTTGTATATGTCATTTCCTGTTCCTAAAGGGTTGTGGACATATCTGAGTATGGATTTTGTTTTGGGATTACCAAAAACACGAGGTAATGACTCAATTTTTGTGGTTTTGATAGGTTTTCTAAGATGGTTCATTTTATTGTCTGCAAGAAAACAAGTGATGTGACAGGTGTAGCATATTTGTTTTTTAGAGAAGCTCGTTTGCATGGTATTCCAAAAACCATTACTTTCAGATAGGGACACAAGGTTCTTAAGTCACTTCTAGTGGACTTTATGGAAGAAATTGGGAACTCAACTACAATTTAGCAGTGCCTATCATCCTCAGACTGATGGGAAAATAGAGGTGGTAAATCGAGTTTGGGAAACCTATTAAGGTGCATCGTTGGGGAAAATCCAAACAATGGGACTTAGCATTACCACAAGCTGAGTTTACATATAACAGTTCCATAAATAGATCCACATGAAAGTCTCCATTTTCAATTGTGTATGGGAGTAATCCAAATGGGGTGTTAGATTTGGTACAACTACCAATTGATGGCAGAGTCAGTGATGATGCAAAAGCATTTGCCAAACATATACAACAATTATAGGAAGAAGTGTGGAAGAAGCTACATAATAGTAATGATAAGTATAAGGAAATAACAGATGTGCATAGATGGAGAAAGGTATTTATAGTTGGTGAGTTGGTTATGGTATATCTATGGAAGGAAAGGTTTCCAAAATGAACCTATAACAATTTGAAGTACAATAAGATTGGTCCTTGTAAAATTGTGAAAAAAATAAACGATAATGCTTATGAGGTAGAATTACCGGGGAATTTTGATATTTCTCTAGTGTTTAATGTTTCAGATTTATATTCTTTTCATGGGGATGGTACAAATGGATATTTTATTGATGAAGTAGTATATTGGAGGTAGCAGTTTCTGATGAAGAAGAAAGAAGAAGTGGATCGATTCTAGATAAGAAAATAATGGGCACACGACATGAGAAATACAACAAATATTTGGTACATTGGAAAGGACTGAACAAGAGGACAATACTTGGGTCACAGAGTGAGATATTAAGAAGTTGGATGCGATAAATGGAAGCATTTTGAAGAAGACAACTTGTGGAGCTACGTTTTTTCAAGCAAGCGAGAATGATGCGCCAAAATTAGCAGGAACTTGACAAGGTCATAACTTGAGCTCCGGGTGTCCATTTGAGTCCGTTTTTTAAAACCACATGCTTTGATGAGACGAAACACACTGGGAAACTCACCCTACTGGTTGGGACAAGTTTTTGCACATTTTCGGACCCTAAATCCACCATCTTGAAGCCAAAAATTAGGATTTAAGTTGTAGTTTGGTTTTTTCCTATTTTTGGGAATTAGTTAATTTTAGTCTATTAGTTGCATTATGAGTTAGAAAGTTGGAAATTCCTCTAATTTAGGAATGCATAAGATGCGTGGTAATTTATGTGCCCGTATGAATAAGCATGCAAACTTACTAAGAATAATAGGTTCTAATAAACTACTAAAAATAGTAATTTCCACCACCTAAAGTAGATTTAGTCAAGTTAGTTAGAGTTTTCTTGGCAACTTGAGTTGGGATTTGTTTTCCTATTTAGGAAACATTGTAATTCATTATTCGATAACAAAGAAGGAGATCTATTTTCTTTTGGAGTTCATATTATTTGGAGAAATCAAGTTTGTTCGAATTTGGCCATTAACGCGTGCCCAAGAAACTATATTATAAATTCTTGCTTTAATTGTTTCCTTAGGCCATCCTCCATGATGCCCAAGAAACTATGTAAATACTTTCCGCAAGTGTTTTTCTTAGGCCATCCATGTGTATATCAAGAACATAAATTTGTTCCTATTTTCACAGTATTAGGTAATAGATATTTTTCATCGATCTCACTTATAAACATACTAGTGTAATTCCTACTTATTCTTGGAAAGATTAGATGATCACTAGCTTCATTTAGATAGTATTGTAGATTTGATTTGCATTCCTTCCACATAACAAAACATTCATTTTTTTGCATGATTGTTTATATAAAATGAACAATAAATTTAAAAATTGTTTATAACATTAACATAACATCTCTACAAGTATTAGCTAAAATTATTCTAATTCTAATGATGAATGAAAACATAGTATTAGCTAAAATTATTCTAATTCTATCACCATAAACAATAATAAGTCACCCACATTAAATTAATTTTGGACACTTTAAACACTTATATGACACCTTGAACACTAATTAGTCACCCCACATAAAATAATTTAGATACACTAAACATTAATTTAATGCCTAAACACTAATACAATACAATGTGATACCCTAAATAATGTCGTGATACTCTATGCACTAATGATTCATCCTCTATTTCATAATTAGGATAACCTAAACACTAATGAAACACATGGTCTCATACAAAACCATAATCATTACTGTAATACCCTATAAACTCATACGACACCTTAAACACTAATATGACACCCTAAACACTCATATGACATCCTAAACACTCAAAAATTGATGCAAAACCTTGGACACTAATGGGTTACTCTAAATAACATAATTTAGACACAAAAAAACACTAATGTTATACCCTAAAAAAATTATAAGACATGATAAACACTAATATGACACCCTATACACTATTAGAAGACTATAAACATTAAGGGATCACCATAAATAATATAATTAGGACACCTTAAAAATAATTTGATATCATAAGCACTCATATTAAACACTAATACACCACCCTAAACATTCAAACATTGATACAAAAACCTAAACACTAATGGGTCAACCTAAATAACATAATTGACAATCGAGATACTTTGAGCATTAACAAAACAACCCTAAACTTGATATGAAACCCTAAAAACTATAATGAGACCTTACAAACTAATGGGTCACTTTACAAAACACAATTGGAACGCCCTAAATATTAATGTGTCATCCTAAACAATCATATAATGCCCTAAACACTCAAACACTGATATGATGCCCTAAACACTAACTTGTCATCTTAAATAACATAATTACAACACCCTAAACTATAATACAACACCTAACATTAATTTAACATGTATTAGGATTCAATTGGTATAAATGATTCCAAATCTAGCCCTAATACATGTTCAATTGTCACATTAGGTGTATTAGGGATCGATCGGTGGAAACAAGGGCAAAACTAATACTTGACACTCAAATAGGCCACCCTGAACATGTGGAAAACTATCATGTTTTTCAACATGCTGAAAAACACGATGTGTTTTCCATACTTAACCATCTTAACAAAAAATATTATGGACAAAGGGATTGTATCAAATATCAAGTGGCAACTATTTGTTTCCATATTTTCAATATGTATCAACTACTCTTTGTTTCCACTACTTCTATCATTTATTACAGGACTTTTATACCTTTAACTTTTTTATCTATACCAAATGAATATACATTTTTATTTCCCATATTTATACATTCTATAATATTATTTACTCTATCCTTTATCGAACAATCTATTGTAATTAACATTTTATCACATCCCACAACAAAGAATTTTTTATCCTCAAAATGCCTATCAGTTTCCTTCCTTTACATGAAGGTGCATTCCTTTATTTAAGGGTTCATTCCTTTACCATAATCTACATAGCTCTTGCAATTTATATAAATTTAATTTTATCAAACATTTTAATGATTTTGATTTACATCAATTTGGTGTAATAACTTACGTGTTGGCACTATATGTTTGAACAATTGTGTAAGAATATAATGTTGATATATAATATCTTCCATTGTGTTTTTCAACACATTAAAAACACAATGTGTTTTGTAACCGTGTTTAAAAACACTAAAATTTTCCACACATTTTGACTTATGTAATCAATAAAAAATTATTAAATAAATAATTATACATTATAAATATAATCTACTATTGTTGAATTAGTGTGAGTTATTTAGCAAACATGATAGTATTATAAATGCTTCCTGGCTATGATACCTCATTATGGAGGAGTAATAGTTTAGAATAACGATTAGAAGTGGAGATGAGCAACCTTCCTTTCCTAGTTTTAGCCTTGTTAGTGATTGCTAGTCCCATATGCACAAATCAAGTTGCTACTACAGATTATGCCTCAACTTATATTGTCCATATGGATAAGTCTCTGATGTATAATGAATTCCCCACAAACATTGGTATGCATCAATCATGTGAAGGAATTCACTCCCTTGACATTACAAATCCTCCCTAAAAATATTGTGAGTATAAATAAATGAAAATTTTGAGAGCTGTAGAGAATATTCAAACATACATTGTGTATCTTAGGGTAGTAATCTAGAGTCTTTTAACAACTAAATTGATCAGTTGCCAAACTATTTAACTGGTAACTTTCAATTTTCAATGGAAATTTATAATCCAACTAATTGAAATGATAACGCAATTTATAAATGAACAACAACTTAATTAAGCATCTAAGGGAAACCCGGATTGCGGCAGGGGAGGAGCGATACGGGATCATAAAGGTAATTTGATTGTCATATGTCCTTTGGGAAAATGGGAATTCAAACTAATCATTTTCCAAAGCATTATCTACTCTATGGGGCCTAAGAATTGCCTAGACTCAAAATATTCGAGAACCTCATCATTTTTGGGGACTCCTAATATCATTAATCTTCTTAAATTGTCATCTCCAAGTTGGAGCATCAAGGATTTTATCTCGAGTCCATAAGTATTAGTCATACTTTCAATAACATCAGCTCATGCATACTTACAAGGAGGGTAATAAATTGGTGAATGCGCTAGATAATTATGGCATTAATGTTAACCTCACTTGTTTTGGGATAATAATAGCATCCCTAAGCAGCTTCAAAATAGCATTCATGCGGATTTCTATACGCAAGCAATACTAGAGCTGAGTTATGACTTTGGGTGTGGATCAAGATATGAATAATACTCCCACACGTGTTGACTTAAAGAATATGATTATGCAAATCATGTCAAATAATCAAGATAGTGTGAAATATATGGGGAATTCCAAGTGGAGTTACATTGATTTGAAAATCGTGCATGCGGGTGCACATGCATCGCTAAAAGTCGGATACAAAGCTCCATGGAAACCGAAGGCAACAGAATGTGATTGATGACATGGAGCAGATATTCCCACATGTGATTTTCCACTTGTCGATCAACGACACGCAGCCGTTCATGGGAAAAGCAACGGCTCTCATTTCCAATATTGTGCTAATTACAATAGCAAAAAAATGGATGAGCTTCAACGATAATTTGAAAATTTGGGAATTTGTGTATAATCGCCGCGATTCCACGGGACCCAAGATGGGGTCTCGTCATCATCACCAATCCGCACTATGATAATTCTTCACTAGGAACTCCTCGTGCTATGATTATTTACTAATGCATAGCCTTTAGTTTGGTGGATGTAATCTGAAACAAAACAACAAACATAACACATGAATTCCATCGACTATGATAAGACGGAATGATGACAAATATGAAATATCAAAGTAAATTATAATATTAACATGAAATTGTTACAATCTCACCCATGAGGTACTTCAAGTGTTATTGACTTCACTTGCCTTCCACCAATACTATGGGAGAAACTTTACAATTACACCTCTTAATGGCTTCTTCAACACACCTTTAAACTGATGGCTTCCTTTACACACTTCATACAATATTTCTCACTACTTCCTTCTATGCTAAATGAGGGGGGTGGCCTCTTTATTTATAGAACTTCCAGGCTTATCCATCTTATCTCTAAGATAGGATAAGAAATCCACTCTGACGAATCATATTCCATACCTTAACTCTTATATGTACATGTAAGCTTATCTTTTAAGATAAGATAAACCTTATCATTTCACATGGGTTCCACATTTTTAGACTTTTTACAAATAAAATACACAAAATATTTATGACCTCACTCCTTGTCCTTATTACCAATATAATATTTCTAATTCTTAATCATGTAGACCCTACTTCTCTACTTATCCCAACTTTGACATTTTAACATTACCGAACCACTTACGACAAATATTTACGTTTTACAACATTCCTATTGTACTTTTGATTCAACCGTACTCTACATTATTGGCGACACCGTCGATGGCACCATTATCTTCTATCGACGCTACTTCTAATTACACTTAACAACATCCTATTCCTAATACATACATTAATGAAATAGAAATTACGAAGGAAAATTTTAGTGTCGATCTCCCCCTTGCCAAATTGAGCCTAGTGCGGACTCCGGACTTTGAAGGATAATATTGAGCTATGGAGCATTCTCGTGAAGGGTGGCATCACCAACTTCATGGAGAAGGTTCGGGGCATGATCAAAAGCATCTCTCGTGTGCGTTTTGCGAAGGATTGGAAGGAGCGGATCGACTGTTGAATATGGGGGCGTAAGATCTTGGTCAATGAAGAACTTATTCTTTGAAGTGGCGACTTTGGCTTGAGGGATACCGTTTCTTTAACAAAAGGGTCGACAAAGATGTTGAGAGAGAGATTTGTGGAGGGATCAGAAGCATCTACCCACTGTGGGCTCTTGTTAGCTCGATCCCTCCACCTTATGATGAGGTTACTCGCATGATGATACGGTTCATCTCCTTGGAAGGAAGGTTTGTCACTGTACCTGCTAAGCACCTTATCTTTCTTAACCACTTCCGTAGGAATCGCTTGTTTTTTTCCCCATTACTTACTGAACTCTCTTGAGCGCTCCATTTTGGAGTTTCAAAAGCATACCGGTGGTTCCTTTACACCAGGGGCTTATTTTGCTGCTACATAAATGCTTTGTCTTCTTAAGTATCCAGTCTCCCATCCTCTCCTAGCTCGGTTCCCCCTCTGCAGGTTCTCGCTGTTACCAGCCCTGTTTCTCCATTCTCTGCCCCGCCACCTATGTCACCCCTGTTGGCCGGCCATCAGATTCTTCTTCCATTCCCCCTACTGCTGCTCCCACCCCCCACTTCGCCTCCACCTCGAACAGACCGGTTACCAGGGCTTCTAGAAAGCTTAACCTTGAGACTCTTGCTATGGAGAAGGGTCCTCATGAAATTGAAATTGCACATGACCTCCTGAATATTAGCAGTGCTAGTCCTTGGGATGTGCATATGGAAAGCTCTTCAAAAAGGTTGGAAGCCTTAGAGGCTGATATGAAACTGTTGAAGGATGAGGTTAAGAACTTGGCAAAATAGAAAGGTAAGAGGAAGGAGGAGGAGGAGGTGGATATTGATAGCAACTAGATTGATGATATCTATAAGAAGCTTAACTCCTTAGACTCCCGTTTAGGGAAGGCCAAAACTCGACATGATTACAACATGGCCATCTTTAGGGTGATTGAGGAGTTCATTGAGCAACATGTCAAAAGTGTCTCCAACCTCAGCGGAGTTCCGACAACACTTTGGGGTAATGATAAGGAAAGCAAAAGGACCATTGAGCAGCTGGATAATACTGACACTGCCCACATGACAACTTTGGGTATGTTCCATTCCTGGAAGAATATCAAGACCAACATAGAAAAAGCTGCCAAAAAGTAGTTGTAGATGCTTTAGCTATTCTTGTATGTTTTTATGTTGTTTTTTTGCGGTCTCTCTACTGCTTTTTTGCAGTATTTTTGTTGTTTTGTCTTGTTTGGGTAGCTATTTTTTGGCTACTTTGAGCTTCATTGTCACATTTGGATTCTGATCCTTTTCTCTCTGGTTCTCATTCCTATTCTGGCTCCTAGGCCATCTTTTGTACTCAAGGGTATAGTCCCTTTCAAAAAACTATTTGCCAATAATAAAAAAACTTAATTAAGCATCAAAAATAGTTGTCTGAATGTAAATATGATCTTAGGCATCGATCATTTGAAGGAATTTTTAGGGGTTCCATGAAGAAACATTGCTAAACAATTAAATAATGGGCCACATATTTACCTGAGAGTCGCTTGTTATTCTTGAAATTATCCTCGACTTACCTTCTACTCTACAAATTCATCCACACCTTTGGCTCAATGATGGCTACCCTTATAACTTTGGCTCTAGCTCGCTTCCTGTGAATGACATAATTGAGTGTTTTAACTAAAATTTTTGTAGGTGCAAAAACGGTGAAAAAAGGAGTATTTAGTGTTTTAGTGGTAAAGCGCTTCCGGTTACGCATAGTTAATGCTTCGCCTACAACCATCAACCGCCATCACTGTCCCGATCCTCTGAATCGTCCTATGTCATCGCCGAAGACTCCCACGTAGGAAGACTGTAGAATTTGACAGGACTACCGAATAGACCTACACCGATGCCAACAAAAATGGACACTTCATGTGTAGTCGATGGGAGCATGGCATGTTGGATGGTTAATTTTATGGGAAATGCACATACATGGGTGCAAATTAAGTGGAGGGTATCCATTTCCCTATATGGGTAGGGAACATACCCTAATACCTAACAAAAATTAAACAACATTGATTAAATTGTAAAGCATTATAATGTCACTAAAATGTGCTTTGTGTGCAATCAATGAATGATCCAAGAAAGTAGATATGTCCTCTCAAGTGTGATTCATTTTTTTTACTGGACTAAGCGAGATATGTCCTCTCAGTATGATTCATTTTTTTCTGGTCGAGTAGTATGTTACAGATAAATTTTGAGTGGTTAATAATATATTTACATTATACTTTTCCATAATATATATGACAACTTATCTCATCATTTTTTATTTTAAGGTATTTATTACTTAATTACTTATATAGTTTTGATTTATAAAAATCTTTAAAGCTTAAAGATAATCCTTGATCTCTTTCTAAAAATGTTCTAAAAGTATATTAATTCAATATTTAGCATTTAAGTATGATTTCAAAGTTATGTTGGTTTGCATGGATTCATCTATAGTGATCAATAGGAGGGCAATATATTTCTTAAGAAAAATTTTCTTGAAAACTGAATAATCCATAAATAGAGCAATTTGTCTATTTCTTGCATATTTACCAACAAACTTTAGTATAGGACTGCTGACTCTATCCATATACCCGTATTTTCTAGTGATAAAATTTATGTAGAATATAGTTTTACCCTTATTTTAATGTCATCCCCATCCTTGGAACCCCACATCTCCAAGTAAGTATGCTTTTGTTGACTAGATTTTTCTACATAGCATCAAACCTAGGCAGTCATGAGATAAATCTCCCTCATTTAACCGGTGAGGCTCCCGTGTCAGATTTGTCAATAAAAATGTGTTATTATCTATCAGGGGTTTTACTTTAACCACTTAGTTCATGAACCATAACTAAGAAGTTCTGCAGCAAGTAAGCAGCTGTTTAAGAAAGGAAAGTTATAGAAGAAGGAAGTAAAGGAATTACAGAGAAGAAATGGGGAAGATGTGCATCCCAATTAGTAGATAGCAGAGCTAATTGCATGCACATAGAAGAAACTTAATAGATATGAACACACAGAATTATAAAACAAAGGCAGCTCTAGATCTAGATCTATAATAACACAAAGTTTACTTAAGAGATCTAAGATTTAAAAGCAAGAAACACAGTACACCGTGACACAAAGTTCTCCGGAAACCTGCTCCTTTGTATTCCTTTGCTCCAAGTTGCTCTCAAGGGTTCAGCACAAAGTCTAGAACACAGATTGCTGCTTACAAATTCTGATTTTTTTAACCCGAAGGTTCTTCCTCTACTTATAGAATGTAGAGGGGCAATTACAAGTTGAAGCTTTAGTTGAACTGGCACATGTGGAAGTCGGAAAGAAACAACTGGCAATCTTCCTCCTGGAATTCCTCTTTGCGTGACATGTATGATTTGTAACTGAAAATAGAACCTTCTATTTTGCACGTCCGCCACCTAT
The DNA here is from genome assembly GCA_018340775.1 of Taxus wallichiana var. yunnanensis. NCBI lineage: Eukaryota > Viridiplantae > Streptophyta > Pinopsida > Cupressales > Taxaceae > Taxus > Taxus wallichiana. The sequence goes on along the minus strand of CM031235.1, from coordinate 938,615,298 downwards.
CTCCAAGTAGTTGACTTCTTCAAGTAATGGCTTTTAAACCAATCACTTAAGTTGTATAATTTAATTGATCGCTCAATTACTTTGTCGGAGGAAAGAAGAAGGAAGAGGAAAGCTGACTTTGTCGGAGGAAAGAAGAAGGAAGAGGAAAGCTGACTTTGTCCTTTTTCATGTCTGCATGCAGCTGATTCAAACTGGATCTGGAAGCAGCTGGATCTGGAAACAAGCTGGAATTGCAAGCAGTTGGAATTGGAAGCAAGCTGGAATTTTTCCTTCGCATTGTCTTCTCTTTTATCCTTGAAGGTTTTGCAGTTCTTCTTTTGTACATGCATCAATGCAAGGTTGGCCGTAGATAACTCATCATCCTTATTTTTAATTGCATATGAGCAATTAAAAATTCTGGAAAGCACTCAGGGTGAATGAAAATTCAATGAAAGCTTCAACTAGAAGATGAGAGCACATGCACAAGATCTTGGAAGGAATTTTCCATGCACTATCTTCTTCACGGCTGCATTCGAAACAAGAGGATGAAGCCTTTGTGCCGGAAGCTTTTGCAACTATGAGATCTGGATCTGGATCTACATATGGATTTGCATCTGCATCTGAATATGGATCTGCACCTGCATAACAAACTTTGGCAACTGGGCTATGGATGGAAAAACTGTAACTCGAATAATTCCACTACTTTTAATCTGCACGCATGAGTGAAGTTTCTTCTGCACACATGAGTGAAGTCTTTCCTGCTCTGGATTTGTCTATCAATTCAGCAAGAGGTTTCGAGCCTAGATCTCGTGTCTCCAGATGTCTCAGAAATTTAGAAGTGATGCATGACTCCATTGTGCTTTCTTTTCATCTTTCTTCGCCATAGCTTTGTCTATCTTCGTCTCGAATAATTCTTTTTCTTCTTACTTGGCCAAATTTCTTCAATACCGTGCAATCTAGACAATTCTTCGATTCGAGGATATATGCAATGTATCGACATTGATAAAAGCTCATTTTCCTTTGTAAAGCACCTGTAATGAATTCCTGCAATTTATTCAGACAAAAATGGCCACCGAAGCATGAATAGTGAATTTTAATTGTAAAAATCTGCACTTTTCAAGCCTGCTGCCCCAAAAAATGGTGTTTAATTTGCACATAAAGAGAGCATGAATCCTTTCAACAACACTTGAGCTCCTGTAACACCTATGCAAACAATTATGCAGACAAAGATCAACCTCCTTCAAAGCATGCGCCAAATCTGGAAGCTTTTAGCCTTGTTGCCACCTTGCCTGAGCAAAATCCTTCTTCAAATGGGGGCGCACTTTTCCTCTTGGCTGCAATTCTTTACCTGTGAATTAAATAATTCACCCATATGGCTGCCCATGCTTATATAACCCTCACAATTCTATAATTAATAATTGCCCTAACAATTAAAGGCAATTAATTAATTAAAAATCAAGCTCTTCTCTTTTAAATATAGCATGTTTAAGGACAGCCATCCAATAAATTAAATTAATCCAATTTAATCCTTCACACATCACTTCACTTAAGCTTCACAGTGTGCTTTGACCATAGCCACTGAAAATAGAATTTAATATAATCTTTTAATACTTTAAAAAGTATTAATTCCTTCTCAAAAGGGGTTGCATTAAATAAATTAAATTTATTTAATTTTGGAATTCTATTTCCAATGAATTTATTCCCCTTTGCTTTTGTTGACTTTTCCACAAGCCTGGGTGCCAAAATTGGGTGAATAAATATTAACAAATATTTATTTAATGCATTATTATTCACCCAAGGTGGGTCGCACTTTTTTGCATAATAGAATTCTATTTTTAAGAATTTCTGACAATGGGATTTTTTACCCTGCAAGGCAGCCCCGAAATCCCATGATCCACTTAAGTGATTTGACTTTGACAATGGGATTATTTACCTGCAAGGCAGGCAATAAAATCCCGTGATTTCACTTAAGTCACTTTTCTTTTATTTCACCATGGGAATTTTTACCCTACAAGGCAGGCAATAAATTCCCGCCTGCCTGCAGCCTCTAACTTTCCCACTGCAGCTTAAGTGAATTTTCTATCATGGGAAAAAGTACCCTGCAAGGCAGGCAATAAAATCCCACCTGCCTGCTTGCTTCTAATTTTCCCACTGCAACTTAAGTGAATTTTATATCACGGAAAAAGTACCCTGCAAGGCAGGCAATAAAATCCCACCGCCCGCCGCTTTCTAATTTTTCCCACTGCGCAGCCTTAAGTGAATTTTCTATCACGGGAAAAAGTACTTGCAAGGCAAGTAATAAAATCCCACCGCTCACTCGCTTCTAATTTTCCCATCACAGCTTAAATCCTTTGTTTTCCAAAAATGTGCCCATCCCCGCAGGGGCTTTTCCATGCACGACTTCGCTTTTTCCCGGTGATCCAGACCTCCGATGGCGACTTCCTCCGGGCATAATGTGCGTATATGTTTTCCAGCTGCTCCAGACCAAAAATCGGGCTTACCCGGCAAAGGAATTGTTCTAGAGAAATTTCACAGAAAATGAAACGGACAACACAAAAACACGAAAAATTGCCAAAAGTCACAAATAAAGCCCAAAACTTATTCCAAGTTAAAACCCTTTTGGTACATAAGAGTAATGACATATTCGATCATAACAAAGTTAAAACGGAGCACAAATAGCCTCAAACGGGGCTCAAAATAATTAAATACAAATTTCCATGAGACAAATCCCGACACGGCATGAGAATATAACAATTTTGGGCATCCGGGTATTTGGTGAAAAAGGCTAATATGACTCTTTGGGAATATCTTGACGCGATACAAGAACTTTCGGCAATAAAAACACAAAACGACCCATTATTTTAAAATTACGAAAAAATTTTTTCGATAGGGTAGTCACAATTTCGGGTGAAATCAGTGACACCATCTTTTCTGTCATTATGTGGTCTGTTTTGAGGTTCTTTATTTTATCATTTTTATTTTTCATGAAGCATTTAGTTCCTTTTACTGTTTTTGGTTTTTTGGGCTATAATTTCTTTTTCTTTCTTTCATTCTTTAAGGAACTTATTTATAAATTTATAAATGTGAATTTTGAAATTTCCTCTATAGAAAAGTACATGACCATTTCATTGTTAGGTTGGATGTAAAAACTAATTTTTTTCGTTGAAAGATAATATTTGTAATGCTAAGTGATGTTATCATAAATCCTTGTTATTTGGATGACATGTAGAATGTTGTGTGTGTTTAGTTATTTCCAAAATTGATCCCGATATGGGTTTTTGTGCTTTCGGTGATAATTATTCTAGTAGACTCGTGTACATAGCAAGTGAAATTCATTGCTCTGTCCTAAATAATCGGAGATTTGAAGTACCGGAAAAGGTTTTGATTCTTGGTTTTTAATTTTTCTTAAATTGTATTTTGTTCACGACTCTTGAGCGTTAGAGATCCCATTTAATATCTTATGTTATAAGGGTTATGTGGGGGTTGAGGGAAATCCAAGTTTGGTAAATGGTCAATTTTAATAGGTGATATTTACAAACAAAGATTGCATTTATAACTTTGCACTGATAATAAGTATTCAACTATTGATTTGAACTTCTTAGGATTTTACTGATTTGGGTGCACCATCATTTATTTTTGGTGTTTCTATTCTTTTTGTTTAATTAGTCTTTGATCCTAGGGTTTTTTTACCCTAGCACATTAGCCTACTTTCGATTATTAGTGGACATTAATTATATATAATTTCAATACAAAGGTAGATTAAGATAGGAGACACCCAAGTAAGTAAAGCCCTATCCCATATGATCAAGGTACCAATTCAAATAGATCAATGAGGAAGTAGTGTCATATGTGATATCTAAATAATGCATAATAACTTAAGCATTTTTGGGAAGAATGATTGGGTTGTGGTGCTTTTACATGTATAATAAAGTATATTAGTACTTAGAGAGTCTCCATTCTTGATGGAATGGATATAAATCAGCATGGTATTCCTATTCAACATGTACTCACCAAAATCCTACATCAATGCGAATAATCACCGGAAAACTGCGAAGGCTACCAGTCATGATATAAGATTTGCAAATGTATATGTATGAATTTGTAACAAATTTGAAATGTACACATAGAACCTTTCAATGTAATGTTTCATCTATATTCCTACACTTCCACTATCAATCACACCCCTTATCAACATGTTATCGATAGTACAAAAAAGAAATTTTCAACAAAAAACCAATAAAAACCAATGCAACCACCATCTCAAACACGTTGCAACACTTACACATTACTCCCAAATAATTACAAACCACATCAATCGCAAAACGTAATTAACTATCCAAAGCGGTATCAAATGTATTCATGTTTAGTGCCAAAAAAATTGGCCACAAAAGGCTACCACTCATGATATAAAATCTACAAATGTACGGAAGTATTCATGTATTCATGTTTAGTTCAAATAAAATAGTCCACAAAATACTACTACTCATGATATAAGATTTGCAAATGTATATGTACGAATTTCTAACAAATTTTAAATGTAGAGATATATAACCTTTAAATGTAATGCTTCATCTATATTCCTACACTTACAAAATCAATCACACGCCTTATCAACATCAACTACAAAATAATAAGTATCCCTCTAAATCAAATAACATATATCATTCAAAGGTGTTCACATTGCATTGTGCACATGTGATTGCTAGTAATATATCAAATTGAGACTTTCATAATTATAATATATAAAACTTTGTTTTTGAAAAATTTATCATATAACTTCATGATGACGATAAAATATTCATATAGTTTTTCCAAATATATTTTTCTATTTTAATAATCAATTAGAATTTTGATAGTCCCAAATTTTTTTTTTTATTCTTTTATATTTTTATTATAATATAAAGTATTTTAATGTTCTATAACTTATTCAACTCAAATAAAATAGGTGAAACTCAATTTCTCATTTTCCGATTATTCTAAGGGATGCATACATGAGGGAGTGTTGTTCTACTATTCTATAATACATATTATAGTCCATAGTTGCCCTAAACCCTAACCCCTCAAACTTAAAGGCGTATAGTCGAGTCATCTCCTGTTGGTCATAAAATTCTAATTTTGGTTTAATAATCACAACATGTTATCCAACAACTAAGTTTTAATTGCCTTTGTCCAACCAAAAGAAAACAAAAAACAAAAATCATTTAAATACTTTTGCATATATTTTTACCATTAGAAGTTCAAAGAATTTATTTTACAAGAAAATCGTTACTTTTTAAAAACTTAAGAAGAGATCAACAAATTGAAATTTTCATAGTCTATAAGATTATAAAGCATGTTTTAAAAATGGGTGAATATTCTATTACCTTATATCCTAAGAATTGATGAAGATTAAAAATATCCATACATTTTTTCCAAAAACACTTTTCTATCTTTATAGTACATTACAATAACCATCTTTATGCAATCAATTAGAATTTTGGTAGTACTAGTATTAGTTTTTTTGTATTTTTCATTATAATATTAAGTATTGTAATGTTATATAAGTTATACAACTCAAATAAAATAGTTGAAGTTCAATTTTTGTTTTCTCTTTAACATTATTACCTTGAGGGAGATCTACATCAAGGAGTGTCGATTCTACTATTCTATAAAATATATAGTATAGTCGATAGTTTTCCTCAACCCCAACCCTTAATCTTAGAGGTCGGTATTCAAGTCCTCTCATCTTGATCGTAAAATATAAATTTTGGTTTAAAACCCACAACATATTATCCAATAACCAAGTTTTAATTGCCTCTATACAACAAAAAAACAAAAGCAAAAAAAAAAAAACATTCAAATGCTTTTACACACACACACACACACACACACACACACACACACACACAGTACACACACACCCCACCCACCCACACCCACCCACACACACACACACACACACACTAGTACAAATCTGAAAAATGTATTGAGACACCTCTAAATATACGTTTTATTACTTAAAGTCAAATAAATGTGTTTATGTCTTGGAATTATTTTTACACCTTCAAAATATTCATTCATATTTCCTATAATTATGAAGAATGTTTTTATTGTCTTTATCTTTGTATGTGACTTTTTCATTGACTACAATCTATTATACAATAATTATGTTATTTTTAAAAACTTAATAATATTAGTAAATTGAGGTTTTCATGGTCTATAATATTAATAAATATTTTTCACAAATAAATTGGGTTAATATTCTATTATCGTATATTCTAACAATTGATGATGATAAGAATATTCATACAATTTTTTCTAAATATGTTTTTCCTATCATAATGGTAAGCTAATCTAACAATTTTTATGCAATCAATTATAATTCCAATACTATTTTTTTGTTTCTTGTATTTTTCATTACAATATAAATTATGTTAATGATATATAAGTTTTGCAACTCCAATGAAATAGGTGGAGCTCAATTTCTCATTTTCTAATTTTATCTTAACATTATTACACTGAGGGAGGCCTACATCGAGGAATATTGATTTTATTATTCTATAATATATAGTATATTTGATAGTTTGTATCATTCACAACCCCTCACCTTAGATACAAGTGGTTGAGTCCTTTCATGTAGGTCGTAAAATATGAGTTCTAGTTTAACAACTACAACATATCATCCAACAACCATGTTCTAATAAACTCCATCTTTCTTACACATATCTAACTAGGGTAGGAGATAAGGATTTGTAGTGCTACTACGCTTAGACCTTAGATCCTACAACTTGGACCTTCTCATCCCCGATAATTTTGGTTTAGATTACACAAAATTAAATACACTATAAGCTTCTACACACACACACACAATTCAGTGGATTCATGTAAATAAGGAATCTATACTTATTAAAAACCACTAAAATCACTCATACCTAGAATATCTCTCTCACACCCTAATTCTAACTATGTGAGTTATTAAGACAACTCATGCAGACATAATTTTCTCCCACATATATTAGATAAACTATAAAAAATACTCACATGCTAATGTAAGTAATAACCATTATATAATATCTAGCAATCCCTCCTTGTGTTGTTCAATCATAAGGAACAACCATCATTTTGTATGACCATTGAGTGACAACCAATTCACTAGTTGTTGTCGGTTTAAATTTTGAATGCGACTTCATTCCCTTATCCGTCGAATTCAATATCTAGTGCAACTTTGTTTCTCTTATGTGCCAACTTCAATTTTGTGAGAAAATTCAATTCTCTTTTGTGTTTCGTGAGTGGTTTAAAGCTAAAGTTGTGTTGGGGGAGAGTGGTCAAGTGGTTTAAAACATGACAAGTTATTAATCATTGGAAGTTTTATAAGGTTCAAATCTCACCGAGATCCCATATCAATAGACGTGTGTTCTAATTATAAATGTTCGATGATTATACTACATTGATACATAAATTAAATCAGGATCCTCCTCGCCTATATCCTTCGCAAGATTTGGCTTCCTAGCCTAAAAATTTGGACAATCGTCACGAGGTCTAAGGAGAAGAAAGGGCACTTTGAGCCTCCTGTTACTCAATCTGCTAGGGCATTGGGTGTCATACCACCCTTTTCTTTTAAATTTTCCACTCTTTTTGGGCCCATGCCCGAGTCTTTGTAGTTTAGAATTTTGTTTAACTTTTTGGCATTTCGTGTTTCCTTCGTGGCTTGTTTGTGGGACCATGAATATTCTATTTTCCCCGCTCTTGTAACTCTTATTATATTTTTAAATATAATGTGTAGTTCCAATCATATATAAGACATGTTTATGTTGACATGAGAAATTTATGCTATGGCTAAATGAATTTATAATAAATTACAATATAAATATTAATAAATATTTAATTAGGAACAATACATATATAAATAATTTAATAAAGACTTAATTATGTTTTCAAAACCTTAGAATGGTCATGTAGATAGGTGAAGTGAACTAATTTGGATAGGAGAGTAGTTATTTGCAATAATGTTGTATTGTTGTAATGTTTTTATGTCTTTATCGATTATTGGTCTATAGTAGGCTTATGTTGGCATGCATTTTGTGTTATTGATTGAATGTATCCTTTATTATTACCTTGTATTTCCTATTATCCTCTTTCTCTAATGTTCTATTTGTTCCCATGTTTCTCTCTCCTCCCCTATTTTCTTGGGGTTTTACCAAAATCAAATTACGATTTTTGAATTCTCTTTTGCATGGGCACATTGATTCTTATTTTGGGTCCCCTAGGATTTTTGGCCCTTATTTTCCATCTTCTCTTGCCCATTGTATGTCACCATATATGACAATAAGGTCCTAATTTAAATTCAAGAAATCTAAAATACATAGGTGCATTATATAGACACTCAAATTTGAAAATTCACTCTTTGACACTACTAGTTTTGATAATGCATTCTTGCTAAGATAAATACAACTTTCCCACACCCACTTAGTACATTAGGGATCCTCATGTTTAGTTTTTTTATAATTTTACATTGAAATCACATCAAATTATGAGAACACATTGTATAAAATCCATAAACAAACATCAATCAATAAGTTATAAACTTGATTCCCTATTTTCCTTCCTATGTGTAGGTACGTATAAATTACTTAGGATAGTACATCTGGTCCCAACCAATTTGTATAGTCTTGGATCGAAATTTTCTCTAATTTTGATTTTAAATTCATATCTTTTTTTGGTCTTCTAATTTCCCTAGGATGGCCTTTCATCAATAAATCATCTATGGAACCCTATATAAACAAGTAATAACTACCTCATTTGTTAACTTGGGAATCTTATGACATTACATTAATAAAATCACTTCCGATTAACTAAAATTGACTAAACACATAGTATATGGGGATAGTTAATATAAGATATGAACAATTGTAATAAAATAAATAAATGCAATAAAGAAAGTATATAAATGATATAAGTAACTATGTAAAAGGAAATTCTAACCCTAATGTGCAAGAAGGAAGAGGAAAGAAATCATTTGAATAGAAGATGTTAGTAGGATAATGTCACAATGATGAATGGAAAATCCAGAAGTAGGAATGACTATGTAGAAGTATCTTGAAAAAGATGGATTTGGAGGATCTAGTTGGACCGAAGCGCCTAAAGAGGGACTAGGGCACCTATGGGTACTCTAGTATGAAATCTGAGCACCCTAGTCTATGCACAAGCTCAAACTGATCTTTGCAAGGCCGGGAGGTGATCTAGAACCTTCGTTGTGTGTCGTATCATATTTTTGTGCTCCTTCAGATGTCACTAATAATCCAAGATGAAAGAAAGACCTGCAAGACCCCAAAACAAACATCAAACCCTAAAAATAAAAATGCTTATGAAGGGGTGATCTGACCTCAATTGTCACAATGGTGGACTTACTAACTGAGTGTTGCACTATATCTCAAACCCAATGTAGTTCTATGTGCAAGTGTGTATGAACATGCCCTAGGTTTCTCTTGTGTTAGTCGCACTTTGTGAAGTAGCGAGCAATAACTATGTGTAGAAAATGTAATAGAATGTGTGCATGAAATAGAATAGAATCCCTCCCCTATGAAGTGTGATGTAGAAATCCTAGCCTTGTGCCTTGATGATGGAGCTATGTGGATGTAAGTGATCTCTAATGCAATAAATGGATGCAACTCTATATGAGTGATAGTAGTGAATGATGTTAGGTCCCTCATTATGGTATCATAACTTTATATGTATAGGGTTCTCTTGATCTAATTTTGTAGTTTCCCTGAAAAGGAAAAGCACAAGAAAGATAAAGATCTCAAATGGCTAGAAAGTTTCAAAAAGTGGCGGAAAAGTGCGAAAAGGACCAGGGCTCCCACGGGCACCCCATTACTAATTTGGGTGCCCCAGTCGAGGATAAAATAATGCAGGATGGCATAAACTAACTGGGAATATGGGTGCAAAAGTTCAATAATGATGAAATAAAATAAAACAAGATGGCTAAAAGATGGGGGTTAATTAGTAATTTATTCACTCAAGAACCTTCTAAATAGTAGTATGAGACCGGACTAAATAATGTCTAAAATGCATAATTTTGTGTCTACATTTGTGCCCACTTTATGTTGGTGAGTGGAAAGCTCAATAACATAAAGTAGATAGAAATGTGTACCTGATTTCCATCAAGAGTGTAGTAGAAAACGTGCCAAAGGACTAGACAAAGCATGGAATGACAAAAATATGGAGCATGGAAACTAAAGATGAAAAATGTGCAAAGAAAAAGTGATGAGAGTGAACCTAGGATGGAACGTGTGTGTATTTGTTGATGTGTGTAGTGTACCTGCATAGTTAGTATAGTGTTTGTTGTTATGAAGTGTTGTTGTTATCATTGTTGTTGTTGCCCTCATTTGACTGCTTGTTTCTCATACGGCCGGACTTGTAAGGAGAAAACAATCAAGTAGTCAAATATGTATGCATATATGTGTAAAAATGCAATGTAAAATATGCATGTAAAAGTATGTAAATGTAAAGTACACAAATGAAAAAGTGTAAATGGAACATGTGCACCTGATCCATGTTGAGAAAGAGAGTGTAGAAGGATATCCTGTACTATGAGTTTTTGGGTGATCTCATGCCATAGGTTGAAGAAGTGTAGGGAGGAAATGCTTTGTGTCCTCTAAGCTCTAACTACTTCCCTGAATGTGTGAAGAGATCTCTATATCATCCTAGTTTTTGGGAGATCCGACGCCACTGGCCGAAGTAGTGTAGGAGGCACACCCACTATAACCTCCAAGCCTATAACTGCTTCCCAGAATGCTAAGGACACAATGTCCTGTAAAATTCACTATGTATGGGGTAAATAGACTAGTATGAACCCACTCGTTTTATGTAAACCCATAATGCCAAGGGCGGAAAGTGAATTTAAATGAATCGGTGTAAATGTTATGTGTTAGTATGTAAACCCCAAATGATGCCCCCCTCTTTGGGGTGCATGCAACGTCGCTAATAAGAGAATGTGGCCCCAAAAGAGGACCAACCGCATGAACTATGAAACTCTTCCTTGCAGGGGAAAGGAATGTGCTTGGTATAAACCAAGGCACACACAAACAAGAAGGCTAACCAAAGACAAATGTTAGTATGAACAAACATACATATAGAAAACGGTGTAAGTAAGCTACGCAAACAATGTAAGCTACCAAGAAAAGGAAAGTAAACACGCAAGAAGACAAAGCAAAGTTGCATGAAGTAGGTTGTAAACATGGGACATCACTCACAATGTCACAAGACACACAAATTCCATCATGGCCACATAAAATAAGTGTAGACACCAAACAAAGGGAAAGGCCCACATATAATAGCAAAAAAATTAGCAAACAAGTATGGAAGAAAACATCCCCGCATAACAAATGTTGCATATGAAGCACCCGTTAGCATGTTAGAAAGATGCTAATATGTCAAAAGCATGTATAACCAAGGAATGTAAAGTGCTAAGTACGAAATGAAACAATAGCACTGTGAGAGATGAATGTGGATTCCCCTAACGACCGGTGTAGGAAGGGTAGAAGGTGAGCAGCCATGTTTCATACAAGAGACTTTTATGGGCAATCACAACTAGACAAAGGCATGAATGCATGTGTATATGATATAGATAAATGACATAAAATTAAACTAAGTGGAATGTGTAATAAAACGACCATGAACAAGAAAAAGTAAGCAAGAGTATAAGAAACCATAATTTGTAGTATGTTTTTGATGGATGGAATGGAATGCAAAATGGAGTGATAGGAGCCACATTCCCCCGAGTGAATGGAAATGTATGCAATGAGGTTCATTTAGTTTTCCCCCTTAACAATTAATAATGAACCATAAATGAGAGTGCGTCATCGGGAAATGGTCGAGTAGTGTGTGTTGTGTCTAACACATTGTGATGAATGTGTAAGTGAAGTGATGAGATGCGACCTATTTATGGTATGTGCATGGAACCTATATCCAAAGCGTATATCACAACCAGATGAACATATAATTGATGATTTATCCTAAGCGTATATCACTATAAGATGAATGGATGAGTGATGATTTATCCCTAAGCATATATCACTACAAAATTAAAAGAGGGAGTGGTAATGTAACCTAAGGTGTATACCACTACAAAATGATAGAATAGGTGATGATTTAGCCTAAAGCATATGTCACTAGCCTAGGATTGTTGCATGATGAAAGGTCGAATAGTAAATGTGTGATGAGTGTAAGGTCCATTTGATTTGTAAACCCTCGACAGTCAAGTATGGACCGAGGAACTAAAGTGCGTCATTAGAAGTGAGTGTTACAAGTAGAAGATGATGTAGTATGGAAGTATGTGGGATAAGTAGTGTAGGATGTAAGACGCATAGATAATGGTGTATGCATAATGATGACTAGCATGATGTATGGTGTATAAATGTACAAATGTTCAAAATGTTGTAGAGTGAATGTAGAATGTATGGTATATGATGCATACCGTAGGAATAAGTGTGGTGTGTAGTGTCAGTGGGGTTCATGGTAGTAAGAACTCAATATTCCAATGTGAACCAAAACATGAGAGTGTTTCATCGAAAAATGACACTAGAATGTATGATGAGTATGTCTCGATGAATATATAAAAATGTATCAATGATAGATGTAGTTATGCTAATATTAGGTGGGGGAAAGGTGGAGTGTCATGCCCCCTAAATGTGTGTGAATGAATGAACTATCCAATGATGTGAAGGATGGAGGTCCTTCATTTGATATAGGATATGAAAGTGTATGACCATGCTCTAATAGTTTAAGTATGGTAGATCGACATTGTAGTGGTGAATGAATTCTGTGTGCATGTGATGGATCAATGTATGAAGAATGTTTTGGTGTCAAAAAATGAGTTGGTGATGGATATATATGTGATGTGAAATACGAAGGTGAATAAGATCTGCATGGAATAAAACAAGGTAGTGATTTATGCCAAGATGCAGTAACCATTCGAGGAATAGGCCTATACCGATGTGTAGGACTAGTCGAATGATGTGGGCACATAGACGATGCTCAAGTAGGCGAACTAGGAGTAGATTTTTCTTTGAGTAACATAGGTTGTGATGTGTAAGAAGAAGTAGATGATGTGCTAGCTACCATGTGAGGAGATGGTGACCACATAGTAGATGGAGGGACACCATCAATAGACATGACCTGATTGTTGTAAATAATTTGAGTCACAAATGATTCATAGAAATAATAGATTGTGAGCGACGAATCCAATTGAGACTAAGAATCATATCACATCCCTCAACTGTGTTTCCAATGAGGAAAGGTATGAACATAGTAAGAGGACCTACTATAACATGCAACTTATCAACACCAAAGAGTTTGTTGAAGGTATATTCAATTTATGATGGAGGATAGTCGATAGCTTTAAGGAATGACATAGAACAGGCACTAATGGGCCATGATGGGTCATCCTTATTTGTTAATGGAGTTTGAGCCAACATATGCATTTATATGTAAATGATTGGATGTAAAATTTGCATCATAATGAACATGGGAAAAATAGATGATTGGCGGTGAAGACTTCAGGTGTTAACAACTAAGAAATCTAGAGCTTTGATCCGGAGGTGATATCGTGTGATATGTATGATTAGTAGAAGATTCGATGTTTTCACATTGTATTATTGAGATTCATTGGTAAATATTTTTATTTTACCCTTGTCGTTGGTTGAGGGGAGAGCTAGAAAAGTTTGGAAACTCTAGTTTTTTTATAAATTAGATCTCGGATGATTGATCGAGCTTTAGACATCTATTTGTAGAATGTCCCACGCATCAATTATAATCACAACGAAATTTCTCATTGTAGTTCCTACCTTTTGGTCGTGATGGGTCTAACTCTAATGGTGGGGGAAGAGTAACAAGGTTTCTCTCAAGAAGTTGTTTCAATATAAGATGTGGAGCCATGGGAAATGTGTTAAATGTGTGTTGAGGTTTTTGTGATTGAACATCCCTAGTAGGAGTGATGAAATGGAAATTGATTTTAGTTTCGGTGGGTTCATTGTAGAGGGTTTGAATGGCGAATTGTTTGGAAAATGAGTGGAGGATGAATCCTGCTCCTGATATTTAAGCTTTCCTATAGATAGGAGTTTGGTCTCATGAAGCTTAAGAGTATGAAAAAGTTGATCGAACGAAGGAGAGGTTTCAAATAGAACACTCTCTTGGAGAGGTGGTAAAAGACTCTGAATGAACAAGTCCTGAAGCTTAGATTCATCAAGCAAGTTTGTCATCTTATCTATATTATTCTTATATCTCAAACGTAATTAGCGAGGTGTTCTGTAATCCCCGCTTAAGTTGTGCTAGCTGAGTGTATGATATCTTGGAGCCGATATTGATGGAGAAATGAGTAAGAAAAGCACCGGCTAGATGTGTGAAGGAAATTACTAAATGAATAGGTAGGTCATAAAACCAACACATCACATAATCATGGAGACTGCGAGGGAAGATTTTATTAAAAAGAAAATGATCATCTCGAAAAGTCAAGACAAGCAACATGAAATGCTCTAAGATGCTCTTGTGGGTCACCATGCCCATTAAAAATGGGAAGCTTAGGGGTGAGAAATTTAGAAGGAAGTGGATAAGTAAAATGGCAAGAGTGGATGGATTATGCAACAATAAAGTATAATCTAAAGATGGTGATGCATGCGAAGTGGCCTATTGTAACTTACAAATTTGAACTTGAAGGTCATGATAAAGAGAAGTTAAGTCTTGGTTGCCAATGGAGGAGATCTTTCATACATGAGAGACTAAGGACAAGTGTAAATTTATTGGTAGTAGTATGAACAGAAATAGGGACAATAGAAATAGGAGTAAGAGTAGAAGCAGGTGGTTGAGTAGCAATAGAAGTGGATATGGTTGTAGAGGCGATGAGTTCCACAAGGTTAGTAGCTTCCTCACGAGCAACATGTAAAAGTAAATCTAGATCTTGGGATGCCCAACAAGGTGATCGTTGATGGCCTTAAGATGAGATTCAGTAAACTCCTCATGAGAGTGAGCCATGGAAAAAGTAGGATAAACCCTAGAATGAGAAGGTAGGAAGGGAGATCCTAGAAGCATGAATGAGTGAGTCATGTTCACCAAAATGATTAATTAAAATTAACTAAACATATAGTATATGGGGATAGTTAATCTAAGCTATGAATAGTTGTAATAAAGTAAATAAATGTAATAAAGAAATTATATAAATGATCTAAGTAACTATGTAAAAGGAAATGATAACCCTAATGTGCAAGAAGGAAAATGAAATAACTCAGCTTTGGATATAAGATGCTCACAGGATGATTCACAACGATGACTTGAAAATACGAAAGTAGGAATGACTATGAAGAATACCCAAAAGGATGGATCTGAGGATCTAGTTGGACTGGAGCACCTAGAGAGGGACTAGGGAGCTTTCGGACACTTTGGTCTACAATCTATGCACCTTGGTCTATGTAAAAGCTCTGAAATGGATCTCCGCAGGGCTGGGATGTGATTTGGAACTTTCATTGTGTATCATATCATATTTTTGTGCTCCTTCGATTTTACCAATAATCCAAGATGAAAGAAATACCTACAAGACCCCAAAACAAACATCAACCCCTAAAAAATAAAAATGCATATGAATGGGTTGGACTGAACTCAACTTCCACAATGGTGTACTTACTAAGCGTTTCATCACATCTCAAACTTGATGTAGTTCTATGTGCAAGTGTGTGTGAACATGCCCTAGGTCGCTCTTGTGTCGGTCACACACTTTGTAAAGTAGCGAGTAATAACTATGTGTGGGTAAGTGCACCAAGTTGGGGGGCCAAAAGAGGGTCTTAAATTGACGCATTTTTCGAAAAAAAAATTTTTTAACTTGTACGTGTTTTTTTGAAATAGTTACATTCAAAATTGGAAGATGTTGTATAAACATGAATCATATAATTTTGAGTCTAGTTTCTAAGCTACTAAATTTTATTGAAAACAAATAAGTTTAAGTGGGTCAAATAACTAAAATACCAATAGTGCTCTTGTTTTTGTTAAAAAACATAATAGAGTGAATTTCGTGCCCCCCACCATTTTTTAGCACCATTTAGTATTTTGAAAACTCTTTGGTAAAAGGATAGCTAGGAGCATCTAGTTTGGGCTCCATTATTTTTTAGATTCTTTTAGCAAGTATTTTTTTCTTATGATTTTTTTAGTACATGAATTTTAAATTTAAAGACATAACGGAGGTTCGACCATGCACCCCTAACTACCCCAAAAAAAATCAAAAATTAGAATTGTTTTTGAATATGTATAAAATTAGGCCTAATTTGGGCTAGTATAAATTTTTGTCAATTTCGATGAGCCAAAAAAAGATACAGGGCAAAAGATAGGCATGTTTAAACTTTAAAAATAGCTATAAAAAGGCATAGTTAGAAAATAAATAATATGGAAACCTTATTTTAGTTAGAAAATTTGAAAATTTATATTTTTAGAAAGAAGAAACTCTGCTCTACATCATGGTATAAATATTTTTAAACAAATTGATTGTTTTATGTTGATTTATCATGGTGGAAGTGGAATTTTTGAATTTTCTTACAAAAACATGTTGTTTGTTGTGTTTTTGTAGGTCCATGCCTCAAGCTTGGGGATCCAAACTAGATCCAAGCCTTGAGACATGGCTTGAAAAAGTAAAAACATAAAACGTGTATGGGTTATAATGCATACACACTATAACGTGTACGTGTTTTTGTTAGAGTAGGTATTTAACTTAGCTCATGTTCACCTAGGTATTTTATTTACCTTTATTGTATTTATCCTCACCCACTTATGTGTGTGGATATTTATTTTATCTTATTTAGATATTAAGAGATATTATTTAGTTGTTAGATATAGTTTTTCCTTGATCAATGGTATTGACTAGTTCTTTCCTTGATCCAGGTATATTAGATCCTTGATTTACTTCTCTCCTAAATATATGGTCTTGACTAGTTCTTTGATGACTAGTTATTTCCTTGATTTATGTCTTGATCTATGATCTTGATTCTTTCTTAGATTGTTATTCTCCATAATATACATAAGCAAGTTTGCATTCTCATTGTATTTCACCGATAATTACTATAATAATATATGATAAGTTTCTGCAAAGGTTTATGTAAAGTTATTTCGGATAATTACTTTTATCTTATTGATCGCGTTTTGATTAGCATTGTTCTTGGCTCATATTTCACGGTCATATGAGGGCTTAAGTCTTGTGATTCCTACTATTAGGTGTTTAACTCCATCCCCTTTCATTTTTTTTTGTGGTGAGGTCGAGCATTTTATTTTGTTTTAGGGGTAACTAAAATAAATAGCGAGCATAATATTGAAAAACTTGTATCTTTTGATCGGTAACTTAGTTTTGAGTGTCATTTTTGAAAAAGTGCTTTTTTTTTGTGCTCTTTCCATTGGAAATATTTATTTTGAGAATTGCACTATAATTATAAAGTGTCATAGTGTAACACATACTCATTATAAAGTGCCAAATATGGAGGAGTGTTGTAATCAATTGTGAGAACACAATTTCACTTGATCTTGATGTCCTAAAATTTTGGAGTTGCATTCTTGTATCTATCATGGATTATGAGAATGATATGCTTTTCTCTCAAGGTGTGTGGACTTCAAGAGGATATTGTAAAATTTGTGGAAGAAAATAGAATTTCTCAAGAAGTGAAATTCTCTTCTATAATCACTCATTCATGATAACATGCACTAATACACTCCCCTGCAAAGAAACACTTACTATCCTAAAGCATCTCCCATAATATTATGGACATCCATGTCCATGCTCCTAGTCCACTTATAGTTGTTGCTCTTGTACCCACTGACATTGATCTACCAGTCTTTGAGCTTATTACTGCTCTTGATTCTCCTAATCCTATAAGGATTGTTACTGCATGCTCTTCCACACTTGTGCCTATTACAGTAACACATGTTGTGTATCCTACTTCTGCTCATATGCATGGATCTTTTGAGAAGCATACCACTGCATTCAATTCTCACATGCTTCATTTTATGGGTTTCACTGGCAGAGGTATTGACAGACATTCACAGGTATTGTTTCCCCTATTCCACATGTTAAGTGGAATTCTCGCCATGACATTGGTTTTCGAGAAGATACTTCATTGGGATCACACATTGACAAAGCTCTTATTTTTGTTCGCTTGCCTCTTTCTGAGGATCATGAGCAACACATGAGTTCTTCACCTTCACTCAGCTTGAGAAACTTGAGATTTCAGCTATCAGACATGATCAACCTGACACACATTCTAATGTTCCTTTGCATGCACCCATTGAGCATTTTGTACCAAGTCATATGCATGCATCTTCTTCATCCATCCGTGTTGATTTGGGGTGGATATATGATCACTCATGGCAGCGGTATAGACATTCATTGAGAGGAATCTACAGGCGTGGCTCCTCCACCATTCGGCCTCTTGCTCCACTTTCTATACCTTCTACATTGTAATGCTTCTTGTTTTGAGCATTTTTCTTTAGTAGGTGTAGTGTATCTCTCTTGTTTGTTGAGAGATTTTGTATATGTATTTTTGACACTTTTGACATTTTGACAGTCTCTCTTGTAGGGGAGCTATTCTGGTGAAGCCCAGTGTTATTTTGTCATTTTTTGAGTAGTTGGTTTTGGGTAACTCATACAAATATTTGGCGTCACTCCACCCATTCAATAGTATGGGAGGGTGTGTTGTTGATCCTCCTTCTTTGGGTTTTTTTCCTTGTCTTGTTACCTTGGCTTTTCTTGAATCGTGACACTCTAAATTTTTGTCCTTGCCTTGTTGCTTATGTTATTGTTCTTGGATCATGGCACACCTATTTACAAAGAATCGATCGAATTATGTTTGGTTTTTTTTCTTGCACTTTCGACATCACTTTGTTGATAGTCTCCTTGTATGGAGCTATTCCAGTGAAGCCCAATGTTAGTTATTTTTGAGTTTTGTGATCGAGAAGTAAATTCATCAAACTTCTTCAAAGCATTGTATGAGTTTTTTTAGCCAAGCTTCTTGGGATACCTCGCAGCAGTTTTTATTCTCTTTACTTTGTTGTTACTAGTTTTGGGTACCTCATGCGTGTCCTTTTTCCCAATTATTATACATGAGTACCTCATCATGCCTAGTTGTCGGACTCATATTGTGGACATGCCACTTCTATTTTGGCCCCTAGCTTCACTTGAGGGGGTGTTAGAGTAGGTATTTACCTTAGCTCATGTTCACCTAGGTACTTTATTTACCTTTATTGTATTTATCCTCACCCACTTATGTGTGTGGATATTTATTTTATCTTATTTATATATTAGGAGATATTATCTAGTTGTTAGGTATAGTTCTTTCCTTGGTCAATGGTATTGACTAGTTCTTTCCTTGATCTATGGTATTTACTAGATCCTTGATTTCTACTTCTCTCCTAAATCTATGGTCTTGACTAGTTATTTGATGACTAGTTATTTCCTTGATTTATGGCTTGATCTATGACCTTGACTGGTTCTTAGATTGTTATTCCTTGCCTATATAAGAAAGGTTTATTCTCATTGTATTTCATTGAGTTCCATAATAATATATGATATTGTTGCTCACTTGTTTGCAAAGGTTTATGTAAAGTTATTATGGTGAATTACTTTCATCTTATTGATCGTGGTGTTTGATTAGCATCTGTATTCTTGGCTTGGTATAATATGGATTATCGCCCTTTTAGTTATTCATGGTATGAACATTACATGTGCTTTTGGCATGCTTCTATTTACAAAAATAAATGTTTAAGTATAAGTTTTGCATTTACTTATTATAAGTTTTTCATTTATTATTATTTATATTTTAGTATAAGAAATAATAAAATATAAATAATAATAAAAGAAAAACTTATAATAATAAATGAAAAAATTATACTTTAAATTTATTTTAGTAAATATAAGAAATTAGGTTAGTCTCGCACCTTATGGAACTAGTCTCACAAAATCTATTAGTCATAATTTAAGAGATAGTTTTTATAGTATAATATGGTTAGTACATAGTTAATTTTCAAGATTTCAACATTTAGCCCTAAAGCTTTTAGCTTTTAAGTTCTACAATTGAAACCCTAAACCCTAAACCTTAAACCCTAAATCGAGGCCCTAAACCCTAAACCATGATCCCTAAACCCTAAAACCTACACCCTAAACCCTAAGCCCTAAACCTTAAACCCCGATCCTTAAGTCCTAAACCCTAAACCCTAAACCTAAACCATGAGCCATAAATGTTAAACCCTAAACCCTAAACATTGAATCTCAAGTCTAAATATTGAGCCCTAAACCCTAAGCCCTAAGCCCTAAATCCTAAACACTAAATCTTAAACCTTGAACTATGTGACCTAAACCCTAACCTAAACCCTAAACTATAAACCCTAAAACCAAAATAATAAACCCTCAACCTTGAACACTAAATCCTAAACCCTAAACCCTTAACCTTAACCCTTAACCCTAAACCAGAGCCCTAAACCCTAAACCCTAAACACTAAATCCAGAGCCTCGAGCTCTAACCCCTAAACCTTAAACTTGTAACTTTAAACCCTAAACCTTAAGCCATAAACCCTGAACCATGAACCCTAAACCCTAAGCCTTAAACCTACACCCTGATCCCTGAGCCCTAAACCCTAAACCCTAAATCCAAAGCCCTAAGCTCTAACCCCTAAACCTTAAACTCGTAACTTTGAACCTTGAACCCTGAGCCATAAACCCTGAACCATGCACCCTAAACCCTAAGCCCTAATCCCTAAACCCTAAGCCTTGAACCCTACACCCTAATCCCTGAGCCCTAAACCCTAAACCATGTACCCTAAACCCTAAACCCTAAACCTCGAGCCATAAACCATAAACCCTAAACCTTAAGCCCTAAATGTTAAATTCTAAACCCTAAGCCCTAAACCCCACACCATGAGCACTAAATTCTAAACCCTAAACCCTAAACCCTAACCCCTAAACCATAAACCCTAAACCCTAAACACTTAATCCTAAACCCTAAACCCTTAACCTTAAACCCTAAACCCTAAGCCCTAAACACTAAACCATAAACCCTAAACTCTGCGACCTAAACCCTTAACCCTCAACCCTTAACCTTGAGACCTAAACCCTAAACTATAAACCATAAACCCTAAACCATGAACACTAAATCTTGAACCCTAAACCATAAACCCTAAATCCTAAACCTTGAACCATGAGCCATAAGCCCTAAACCCTAAACACTAAATCTAGAGCCCTAAGCTCTAACCCCTAAACCTCATATATTTCTAGTAGGTCTCATAAGTGAGTTCATATTTTTGAATATCAATATTAGGACCATATTTCCTAGTCTTGTGCCTAGAACCATCATTGAGTCTTGCTTGTACAACTACCTTGTTTATGAGAGGTGGGACAAGAAACTAAATGGATATGACATCTACCTTGTGCCTTACAATACATATTACACATCTCTACCAAACTTTTTTTCCCTACATATTCTTTCACTCTTGAATGTCAATTTCTTCACACTCTAAAACAAATTTCACATTTCTCATATTTCCATGTATGGTATTATGTAAGCCAGGCTGACCCATTGGAAGCGGGAAAATAACCATCACAACACAAAAATTAATCTCAAAGGAAATAGAAGAAACACGAGAATATACCAACGCGGAGGTGTAAGATCAAAACTAAATTTCCTACAATATCCTCTCCTTTGGAGAAGAGAAAGCTCTTTTTTTCATCGTAATGGATAGTAAATTTGTGAGAGCTTCTGAAGTGTTCAAAATAAGCATAGCAACTAGGGAATGGCTAAGAACACAAAGGGTTATCAATCTCCTAGTAAATATTTCTTATTTAGTTTTGAATGGGATTCAATGGCCTACAACTTAGTGACCTTCCATTAATTGATAA
The DNA here is from genome assembly GCA_018340775.1 of Taxus wallichiana var. yunnanensis. NCBI lineage: Eukaryota > Viridiplantae > Streptophyta > Pinopsida > Cupressales > Taxaceae > Taxus > Taxus wallichiana. Next base: position 938,593,430 of record CM031235.1, on the reverse strand, counting down.
TTCCTTCTATGATAAACCCATGGATGCTTTTAAAAGCACCTTCAAAAAGATAGGGGTAGTCATCAAGCCTAGTGAAGGGTGTGATGTGATTTCCAAACAACTTTAAATTCATACATATTTAGAGGTCATAACATGAATTTAAAAATATCTCTATCATTATAAATAGAAGCCAGGATAACAAAGGTGTCTTCCTATATCCAAGGATCGAGGACTATTGGGGTCTATGGCAGGATTGGAAATTTAGGAATCATTGAGTGTTTAAATTAGAATGTTGTTACATCTGGAGAAAAATTTCAAACATTAGAGTAATGCATCTTGGAAAATAAACTTGAACCTTAGAAATCCTCTCAAATTGCTAGCTTACATAAGCACTGGACATATCAAGCTTTGTTCTTCAAATGAAACCTTCATTCCCGATAGCTTATAACTGAAAGAATTATTCAAAAGAGCATCAAAACATTTCTTTGTACCAAATTTTTCTTTGATAGCTGGCATTTCCTCCTTCAAAATATCAACAAATGAAAGACATAAAATTGTGATAACTCCCTTTGAATGGTCTTCCTAGGAAGCAGATGAACCCTTTTCAGTTGAATACTCTATGACAATACTAATAAGAATGTGTAAGACACAAAACATTACAGTGAGTGAAATTGTTCCCATGCGATGGGAAAAATAAGATAGATGTATTAGGTAACATTTATTTATACCAAATTATTTTTGGATATCCGTAATTTCCTCCTCAAAATAGCAATGCAAAGAGTGAAAGACATCGAATTGTGATGACTCCTTTGAATGTTCTTCCTACGAAGAAGATGAACCCTTTTAGTTGAATACTCTCGGAAATAATAATAAGAATGGGTAAGACACAAAACATTACAAAGAGTAAATGGATGAGCTTAAACCCTAAGCCTTAAATCCCGAGCCTCAAACCCTAACCTCTAAACCCTAAACCTCGAGCCTTAAACCCTAAACCATGTGCCCTAAACCCTGAACCTTGACCCTTAAACCTTAAACCCTAATCCCTAAACCATAAACTATAAACAATAAACCCTACACCTTGATCCCTTAACTATAAACCCTAAATCCTAAACCCTAAACCCTAAAACCTAAACCATAAACCAGCCATAAACCTTAAACCTCCCCTAAACCCCCTAAACCCTCAACCCTCAACCCTAAATTGTACACCCTAAACCATTAACCCTAAACTCTAAACCATTTATAATAATCATATCCTAACTTTTCATTGTACCCAAATCTCTCCAAAGAACAAACTAAAATGATCTAGTCATGTCACCGAGGTATCCGTAACCATCATGTGTGAAGTATTAAGGCATCATCTATCTCCATGAGATATATATGAGAAAAGACATGTATGAGAATATTGAATTTGATTCCATGAAAGGATGATTTTAGATCCAGAAAGTTGAAGGGATGATCTTTATATGAGCACCATGTTTCTAAGAATGAGCAATCATCTAAGTTCACTTGATGTAATTCACTTGGTACTATTCGTAAAAACTCATTCAACACCTAGTAGTGTGATCAAACCTTAAGGAGGAGGCACATTACAATCACCTCATTTTTGCCATAGGATAGGAATCCCATTCAAGGAGCAATCCTCTATCTACAAAGTGAGGATCTCATTTTAGTAAGAAGTAGACAAACATCATAGAGCTAATTTGTGGTCATTAAAGTAAATTATGGACCAAATTTCAAAATTAGTAACAATTCAAGCAATGGTAGGGCCAAAATCTAATCCAGAAGATCAAAAACCCTACAAAACGACTATATGTCATCGCAAAACAAAAACTGACTACAATATATATGGCCTGAAATGTTTAGGTCATTACCGAAATTTTGAAAATGAGTAAGTATTGACCAGATTAGATTTTGAAAAACTATCTTCTAGATTATAATTATCAAAGCTATGGGATCACTTCCATCAAGTGCAGAGTGACACTAACTTCTTTATATTTACTAAAATAAATTTAAAGTATAAGAAATAATAAAAGAAATTTTATACTTGACATTTATTTTAGTAAATATGGATCCTTCATGCCCTCCTAAACTTCATATAGCTCAAAAACATGTACGCGTTTATAGCACTTGAAATGCATACGCATTTTATATCACTCTTGAAACACATCTGTGTTTTAGGTTCATGGATTCCCGAACTCGAGAAAACATAACGCGATCGCGTTTCGTTCATTTTCGCTTTGTAGTCAACTTTTTGGCCCCTCGTTCGGTGCACTTACCCATGTAGAAAATGTAATAGAAGGTGTGCATGAATATAATAGAATCCCTCCCCCATGAATTGTGATGTAGATAGCTTAACCTTGTTCCTTGATGATGGAGCTATGTGGATGCAAGTGATCTCGAATGCAATAGATGGATGTAACTCTAAATGAGCAATAGTAGTGAATGATGTTAGGTCCCTCATTATGGACTCATAACTTTATATTTATAGGGTTCTCTTAATCTAATTTCATAATTAACCCTAAAAAGGCTGACCACAAGAAAGATAAAGATCTCAAACAACTAGAAAGAGCCCAAAAAGTGGCGGGAAAGTGCAAAAGGACCAAGGCACCCCCAGGTGGGACAGCAGGCACCCACAGGCCCCCATTCGAGGATAAAATAATGCGGGATGACAAGAAGATGACTAGGCATATGGGTGTAAGAGGTTGGTAATGAAGAAATAAAATAAAACAAGATGGCCAAAAGACGAGGGTTAATTAGTACTTTCTTCACTCAAGAACCTTCTAAATAGTAGTATGAGACCGGGACTAAATAATGTCTAAAGTGCATAATTTTGTGTCTACACTTCCAACACTTGCAAAGGCACCCAAGGCTCCCTAAATCTCGCAATAACATATCTACAGTCATTAAGGCAACAATATCTAAAGGTCTCAAACTCATTACAAGTCAAGAAAATGATTCTCTCTCTACGAGCACTCAAACATGTCTTTCCCAAGTATCTTAGTAAGAGAAAACTCGGTTCTCAAGCATTGTCAAATGTGGTTTCCAAATTTAGTTACATTCATTCAAATATCACATGTTAGGTGGAGAATGATGTGTAGTTTGAGGTCTCTTTAGAGTAGTTCCAACATCGATAGTGTATGTGGGTGCCAAAACCTAGCTAATGTTTGTTTTGTAGGACTTCTTATCCATGACTAGAGTTTGAGATGATGATCAAAGTATTCAAAGAGATTCACATCATGATCATAAACTAGGTTTTGATAATAACTAAGAGTTTCAGACTTGACCGATAGTTGCGAAAGTTATAAAGCTCAAATCCTAATTGGTTCAAGAATGTACACAAGGTGAAAGACCATATGATACAACCCTAATAAATTGGTACAACACCGCATTAATCCTTTTTCCAAAGTGACAATCTCCATAATGAAGCTTGTTCTAGTCTAGATCTCCTTGTTCCTACAAAGCATCTTCCTAGGGCCTTTAAGAATAATCAATAATCAACTAAGTGCACTTATTCCTTTGTATTTTGAGTTTATATCTTATGTCCTATCCTTTCACATTACACTTGCGCATTCACATGGTACTTTGCGTTGAATGCAAGCTATCTATATGTTATCGCATAATGCATGATGCTTGACAATGTTCTCTACCAGTCCCATCGAGGATTTTGGGGCATCTACCTTCCCTATCTTTCCACATTTAGGTGTTATCATTGTAATATCTACTTCATTCATTTCTATTCCATTTAGCTACATACTATCAATTATTAGATAACATACTAATGGGTGCTTCATGTGTAGCATTTTTCTTGCAGCTTACTCCCAAACATGGATATCTTCACCTAAATAACTATGGAAAGAGAGAAGTTGTGTTTTATGAAATACAGAGGCAAATTGAAACAAAAGAGCATTTCACCTTGGAATTTTGAAGATACACTGACATTAAAGAGCTAAATATGAGGAATTTTTAAGAGTTGTTTCGATGATTGAACTATTCCAAGAAAGTAAAATAAAAGGTTTAGGGAAGATGATAGCTCAAATCAAGAGGAAAAGGAATCTTTTAAAAGATACCGATAAACTTGCAAATCTTTACACACTTGAAATTTGTAATGGTCCCATAAACTTTTGATCTTATAGACGTAATAAAAACCATTTCATTTAATTTCATTCATTCCCCACATAAAGCTTTATTGCATACCTAAGTATTACACATCAAAAGGTGTTTCACAACTTTTGAGTGTCTAAATCTACATTCGGCCACACTTGCCATCTTTGCAATCTTGCTCAACCTTACCAACCTTCAATTGAATTGTTGCCTCTATTTTATGAGTCACATTATTCCCAAAACATGAGTTCCACATGCCATAACTACAAATTTTTCATTCTAAGATTCTTTCTGTCATTTGTCATTAATCATTGTCACAAATGCATGCCTTCAAAACGGTTCCCAACCGCTTGAGATCCAAAACACTCGCTTCTTAAGTCACCCGTATCCCTAAATAGAGAAACTATGCCTCAACAAGTTCAAGTGCATTTTTGATATCCAAGTGTCACAAAACAACTGAAATTGTCACTGAAATGTCTTATTATTATCTTTTCAATCCATAATAAGACTTTAAAACTTCTAATCTCTAACCGGAATATATTATGTAACAAATCTCAAAACAATCTCTTTATGGAATAAATAAAAATTATTAAACTCTCGATATTCTTCTATACAATATTAACCTCACAAAGCATGTTACATGTCAAAGAGAGATTATTAGAAGCCTGAAATGCTTCCACACATTGTTTGTTACTCTAATTTACCCTTATATTCAATAATTGCATAAACTTCATGATTTGTACGTTTAGATATTAATAATATTCTTCTGGATTCGTTTGTTCTTAAAAAAATTGTCAACTAATGATAATTTAATTAATGTAATGTATTATTTGTTTCATTTGGATTTCATTGAAGTTTTCATGACTTCATAAAATCATTGGAATTACTTGGGGCAGAAAATTTCCATACAACTTTGATATTTGAAAACAATAATTAGAGGAATACATTGTAAGAAAAAAATTATAAATAAAATTTAAAGTCAGAAGTAAAGATTTTTAGACTATTCAATTTGCTGTATATACATGTTTTGCAATTCCAAATCAGATGCACGTCTTCAATCCTTCTTAGAATTGCTTCTGCAAACTCTAAAATCCTCATTCATTTAAAATACAAGTGAAGACTAGCCAGTCTCCAACAATTTGATGACTTGAACCTTGAAAATGAAATGTGCTCTGTTTACCAGCTCAAAAACACATCTGTCTCCTATTTTAAGCTTATTGCCGTCAACAAAGCTTTTCCACCCACCAAATAAACCATAATAATTTGTATATATTCTAAGCATAACCTTCCAGGTGCCAGGATTCTTGTGATGCACAAGTATTATTTCTCCATTCTTCTTTGGTAACCAGCGGCGGGCAAATTCCTTTGGAATGGTCTGTAAGACATCCAGACCACAAAAGATCAATTAATTTTAGTCTATGCATCTATCATGAATACCGCAATCCTGTCTGTATCAAGCAAAACTTACAAGCATGCAATGTTTGCCAGAAACTGCAGTCTTTGTTATATTCACCAAAAACTTTCGCTCCATTTGATCCAAAGAGCTGAGAGCTTCAAAGTCTTCTATTTGCAATGGAGTTACAACATTTCAGATCGACAATGGTATATTAGGATAAGAAACCCAAAACAATTGATTAAATTCGTCGTTCCTCTTTCCTAGGGGTTAGGAGTGAGAAATGTTTACAGTGTTTGTGTGCAAAGTGGGTTCTCTTGCCTTGTAATTATTATCAAAAATACACGAGGGAAAATGTCTTTTAAGGAAATGAGCAGTCATAGAGTGGAGGCGACTTAAACACATACGAATAAAATCCCACAAAAATTAATAATCTATCAGAATTACAATGTTAGAGTGTATATAGTTAATGCTTGCCTGAATGGTTATTGGTAACTGAACAGGATGCAACCCGATGAACTGCACTTGAATACCTTGGATGGTTTTTAGACGGAATTTGATTTTTGGCAATGTCATTCTCTATTTTGTGAAGAATCTTCTTCCCTTCCTTGGAAGAAGCAGCGGCTGGCACACTACAATCAAGAACTTTTTTTTCTTTAACTTCTTTCATATTTTTGAATTCTCTGTGCTTATTTCTATTTGGTTCAACAACAAAAATGTTAAGAGGAGCAGAGACTTTTGTGGGAATTTTCCTGTGGTCACAGCTCTTTTCATTGCAAATTCCTGATAAAATTCCTTCTTTATGACAACATGATGTATGATTTTCAAGAAAAGTAAGTTGTTTCTCACATTGTGTTGCTCCAAAGACTTGCACAACAAAATTTGTTTCAATGGCATGTCTGAAAACAAGTATGTCTTTTTCTGCAATACCATTATCGGAAACAAAATTTCGCCAGCCATCTCTGAAAGATGCAGAAGTATTGGTGCAACAAAATTTACATGCCATAAGTGACCACTCGGCCCCTTGAGAACTGCATCTTTACAAGTCCTTAAATTTGTTCTGATTACAAACTCGGCTGGGATTTCCTACATCCAATGACATGGAATTTTATTGAACAACAAAGATATTTGCACTGGATGTTCTATACCATAAAAACAAAAAGGGAACCTTTGGTTTTATTTGTGGACACCGTCATGATAGAAAACACCCATAAATCCTGCTCCTCTAGTCCAATGAATAAAGCAAAAACTACTTAACATATTAAATAACCACAAAACATAAGGATTGTAGTAACACCAATAGTTTGCATGTTAAACACCAACAACAAATACCCACATGCAAATGATATGCAATGAAATCTAAAATTGCAGCAAAAGCAGGGGACAGGAAAATAAAATTGAGCACAGGAGGGCTTCAAACAATTTATTTTTGGATTTCATTCCATCTCTTTGATATTGCATATACGAAGTATTTGCAGGGTCTTTATTATTACTCACGATCAAATTAGTACGATGTAAAAACAAGACCAAATATATCAGACAAATTAATACTCAAGATCAAATTATTATTTGCAGGGTCTTTATTATTATTACCGAAGTACATCTCCTCTGATATCGTTGAACTACCTACCTACTCTTCCCAACTAAAAACAATTGCCCATCAGAATCCTTCTAATTCTAGTATAAAATACTTATTTCAAGCTTCTATTAGAGACAAAGATTGAAAAGGATTCGAACAAGTCGAAATGAAAGGCAAAGTAGTATGCTAGACCACTGGTTTTTAGCTATGGCTTATGGACTAAAAATTATCCAAAGTAGAAGGAAGAACTCTCCTTAGCAATCTGATCCCGGATTCTATTTAATCTAAGAGGAACAAACTTCAAAGAATACAAATTCCTTTTATTTATGGGAGAAAAGGCTGTTGATCTCGGGGTTTCCAAACTTAGGACTACAGCACGATGAGATGGAACAGAGCTCAAATCGAAGTGAGTCTTCTTAGCTGCTTGTTAGTTTTTTTAGCATGTATCTACTCATCAACTTGGTTAATCTAGCTTAACTTGCCAAAATCAGAAAAACTAAAAAGTAATCTGCAAAAATTTGACTGGACAATTAGTCTCAACCAGTGAGGTTGATATGATGCATATTATTTTGAAGTGTGACTCCTTCCATCACTTTTTTTTTGGTATGGACAATCATGTATTATCTGTACTAATAATAGAAATGCACTTTTCAATCAAAAACTTTAGAAAAATATCAATAACACAGAGCCAAAATTCAGCATATTAAAAATACGTAAAATATTCATAATTTAAAACTAAAAAAATTGGACTTTTAAAATGACAAGTATATGCTCGAATGGAACATTGGACCTTACTCTTTGGCTTGTCAAGTCATTCCTCAATCTGGGTCATTTTACATTCAAGAGGGCGCTTCAAAGTATAAAGAACCAAGATAATACAAGTAGGGGTCTTGTAGACAACTCTTGGTCATACTTTATTTTTGGATGGTATAGGATGATATTGGAAGACAGCTCTATTGATGGACCATAATCCATATTAGCAAAAATTCTACATTTGCACATATGGAAGTCTTAGATAAGTGTGTAAAGGAAAGCATGATCTCACATGATTGGACAGTCATGTCATGGTTTCAAATCAGTACAAGTATGTATGATGAGGGGTGAAACTGAAGAGTGATTAATTTAAAGGTTAATAGTTGCACACGGGGATCACATTAAATTGAATTGAAAGATTTTAATTGCTCATCGACAAGACCTAACTATCTATAGGACCATAAAGTGGCATCCAAGATGTATTGAGCATAAACAACCACTTGAGACGAGGTCTGCCAGATTAAGCATGTGATACCGCCATTTCTTTCATGAGGTTGGATCCTCTACAATTAAACTTGATTATAAAAAAGCTATTTTGGTTATATTGGGTTTTTCATACAAGGTGGTCAAATTGTCAATGTTCAAGTTACCGCTATACTTGCTTCGACGTAATTATAAGTCGGGCACTCCATGATGTTGTGCCACTCTGTCTCCACCAACCCCAATGCGTAAAATAGACATATTTTCTCTTCCTAATCTTCCTTACGCATTTTCCACCTTCCGGTTTCACACTTGAGTTGGTGTGAGCTATTCCTTGGATAATTTATCAACATTTTTGCTTTCCGTTTGATTTCTTCTCCTATGTAAACCCTTTGATCATGATCAAAACCGAGGTTAAATTCCTTGATGTAAGACTCTTTCTAACAACCAAGTTGCTTTGTCCACATGGTTAGCTTGAGCTTGATTTTTCTCCCATATAACTTTTACTTTTCTCATTAGTGTTTGAACACTCTTGTAGGCTAATGGACCATTTGAACATCTAAAAATAGTTTTGTTTCATCCAAGTATTCCTCCTCTTTCTTAACTCTTACCCCACTCCCTTTTGGGCCACCAAATTACTAATGTGTCTCCATGCCATTTGTTTTCTTTAGGTAGCTTAGCATCTGAATCATACCAATGCCTCCAAAGGAACATATCCATTTCAGTCCATTTGAACATCTAAAAATAGTTTTGTTTCATCCAAGTATTCCTCCTCTTTCTTAACTCTTCCCCACTCCCTTTTGGGCCACCAAATTACTAATGTGTCTCCATGCCATTTGTTTTCTTTAGGTAGCTTAACATCCGAATCATACCAATGCCTCCAAAGGAACATATCCATTTCAGCTTAATAATATTCATAAGGAATCGATGCTTGAATTTTGAGAAAACTTGTGATTAAGTGTTTTATGAATTCTCACCGTCTATGTCCATTTCAAATCTGATGTATTGCTGCCCCAAACTTTCCATCCATAAAGTAACATTAGCATGAAAAGTAACCCAAACAATGTCCTTTTGGGTTTTCAATCCCATATTTTTCATGCCTACAACTATTATGTAGTGAGAATAATGCCTTCTATTCTCGTATTTTTTCATCTTGCATGTCTCACAACTAAGCCTATTGTGAAAATCAAGCCCGATGTTCTTGCATTCTTCCACCACCTCCAATGAGCTCCCCTAAAAAAGAAATTTATCTATTTTATTTCCTTCACAAGGAAATTATCAACCTTCGTTTAATGGAATTCAATTTGCATCCTAATATCTTTGCAAAAAATCTAGATATGACTTTCAAGTCTTTTCTCAAACCGTATGATGTTTTGCAAATTAATATAACCTCATGCACGTACAACAATACCTTTACCACATAATTAGTTAAGCGAACACTCCTACCTCCAAGCTTGTTTATCCACTACAATAACTTGTCTATGCATAGCCCAAATAATATGGGGTTAACTGACACCCTTGTTTTATGTTGACATCCCTTCCAAAGCATGCCAACAAATGATCTTGTACATATTCTTTTTTTGGCTTGCAGACTGTTGCTCTATACTCATCAGAATCTTTAAGTTCATCTACAAAGAACAACTTGCATTAACTCACCTATGGAAATAGGAAAACTATTTACGAACTCCCCATCGACTTGATCACAATTAAATTTAGTGGGGATTTGGTTTATAACTAGCTAGGCTACTTATTCCTAAAATTAACACGGATCAACGTCCATGAAAACCAGCTTATTTTTAACCAAGTCTCCATCCCACCAATGAGTCATAAACATGGGGAAAAGGAAACACATAAATTTATAACTATGGATATTTTGGAATTCATAAATTTTTGAAGTATAAGTATCGGGAGACTTAAGATAACTTTGTATTGACCTTTGAATTGCTTCTCAAAGTTGTGGAATGGGAAAATCTAGGAAGCTTTAGAAAAGGAGAAAAGGCGAGTAAACAACAAAACAATAAGAAGCAATTTTATGTGCAACAACACTAACAATTAAGAGAGTTGCTTGCCAAAAAGAAAACTATGTATAAGATGTAAACTATACCATATCGGGCTAGAATCGAGCCAAACTAACAATTACAATCCTTCACATAGGTCGTTAAATTCATTGTGTATTGGCACAAAAGTAAACAAATCATTCCAAAATGTCACTCAAACAAAATGATGATGTGCCTATCAAAATTCACCCTATACTTAATATGCAACCAAAGCATTGTTGGGTAGCTTCTTAACTTCTTTGTTTAGAATCTTAGCAAACCAACAAAAATTAGTGTATGATATCAAAAAGTTTCCCAAGCATTCTACCTCAAATCATAAGATTCTTAGAATTCCACAAAATGTTGTCCATTTCCATACGTTTCAACAATTCAACCAACAAATCAATAGGAGTACTGTGAGACTGCTATCGTTACTAATATTCTTTCAGTTGATCATCCTCTACAGAGCCTAGCAGACAAAAAAATGATTTTTTCATCTCGTATTGAACTCTTCGGGCCTAAGAGTTTATATAGATAATTGATTTTCTCAATAGTCAATAGTTTGATGGTTGTCTCCTCCTTTTGTTCCATAGTTTTCATACTCTGGATTCCAGAGGTGTTTTGTTTGATGTCCATTTACTTTTTGAGTAATGTTGTTTGTGAGAGTTCTCTTTTATCTTCCTAGTGTTTGGTTTGCTTCATAAGTTTATACCAAATCTTTGTAGATGGAAGTGTAATTCACTATAACTTGCAATTTTTTTCAATGGGACATAAATACAAGTAGAATATCTAAAATGGGGATTTGAAATCGGAGCATCACAATAATCAATGGGGTCATTCAAAATGGCTACAAAAGAGTGGACAACGAGTCTAACCATTTTTACATTGTGAAAATGCTCATGGTGGGAACCAAATCACAAAACCCCGATCATGATATTAAAAAGAAACACGGAAGCAATATCTACCATACAGCAGAATATCTAAAACGGAGATTTGAAATCGAACATCACAATAATCAATGGGGTCATTTAAAATGGCTACGAAAGAGTGGAATACGAGTCTAACCATTCTTACATTGTGAAAATGCTCATGGGAACCAAATCACAAAACCCTGATCATGACATTAATCAGAAAACAGCAATATTTTAAGCTGCAAAACATTTGGATAAAGTTGATAAACTAACATTTCATGGAAAAAATAATTGTAGCTTAAAAACATTTCAGTCACCAGTATCAGAATGCCTGCTTAACAAAGAGACGTGGTCTCTTCACATCAGAGTCACCTTCAACTCAATTGTTTGAAGTGGGTTTCTTAGTTTATGTGAGACATGCCTAGCCAGAGGGGTTTATTTCATGGTTTGTATGGAATTAGAAATAATGTTTATGTCACTCACCAGTGCAGAGGAGAAGTTCCCTGCCATGACCCTGAAAAATGATGCTCCATGTAAATTCAAAGGCAAATAAGATGAATGGGCAGACAAACATTTGTAGGTGCAGCTCCCGCATACTATGGGCAATGCCATCTTCCTGGTGTCATCCTTGGCTGCCATACCCAGGTAAATGAATGTGAATTGGAATATTAGAACTCATTAACTTTCTTAAATGAATGTGAATTGGAGGTAAATGAATATTAGAACTCTTTGACTTTTTAAAATGAATGTGAATTGGAGGTCGGTATGATGAGAGATAATTATGAATGATAAAAGGGAATGATGAAAAGAGAAGCCACGACCAAAATTCATCATAAAAGGCGGGGTAACATCTTGTGTTAATAAGTTTAAAGGTATCCCCATAAATAATATGGCTTGTTCACTCTCGAGTATATTAATGAAATTGTTGACTTACTCGAGTATGGTTTTTGATAGTTTTTAGTTAATTTTTTTAAAAATAAAAATTATGCTATTTTAAAAATATTTGTTGAGAAATCTTTAAATATGTTTAATTATTGATTTTGTTATATCCAAGAATCATTTTTTCCTCCTCTTTTTCTTTTTGAAATAGATGTTATATTAACAATATTATGATTTAAGACTCACTTTTAATCTCATATATATTTTTATATTTATGAAAAGTGTTTGTATTGTCTTGTATTTTTTTTTTTAGAGAACATTTCTATTGATTATGATCTATTTGATAAGAAAAAATATATTTTTAAAAATTTAATAATATTATCAAATTGAGACTTTCATAATTATAATATATAAAACTTTTTCTTTTTTTTTTTTATGAAAATGATCTTATATTATATTTGATTAAATATGATATAAGATATTTTCAACAAAAAGTTTTTTTTTTTGAAAAATTATCATATAACTTAATGATGACCATAAAATATTCATAAATGTTTTCCAAAAATATTTTTCTTTTTTAATAATATATTAACAATCAATTAGAATTTTGATAGTCATAGTATTTTTTTCAATTTTATCTTTTTGTATTTTTCATTATAATGTAAAGTATTTTAATGTTATATAAGTTATTCAATTCAAATAAAATAGGTGAAACTCATTTCTCATTAACATTATTATGCTAAGGGATGCCTACATTGAGGGAATGTTGATTCTACTATTCTATAATATATAGTATAGTCGATAGTTGCCTTGAGCCCCAACCCTCAACCTTAAAGGCGGACAATCGAGTCCTCTCTTGTTGGTCGTAAAATACTAATTTTGGTTTAATAATCACAACATGTTATCCAACAACTAGGTTTTAATTGCCTTTGTACAATCAAAGGAAAAATAATAATAATAATAATTAAATCTATCATATAACTAGTAGAGTATATATGCTTAAATGTATAGTTGAAATTTGCATTGTGGTCCTACACAAACAAATTATTTCCTTACAAATTCAATATGATTTTTATTTGATTGTGCATGTGTCCTAAATGTACTAATGCCCCTTTGTATTTATAAACTTCTTGAATTCAAATTAGGACTCTATTAACATGCATTCTGACACATAATAGGTTAGTAAGACCAATAAATAGGGGCCAAAATCTTGAGGCACCCAAGTCATGGGTGAAATGGGCTCACAAGACAAAAGATCACTTCCATAGTGGTCACGAAATTGGCATGCCTAATTGCATACTTTACGAAATAGAAACATTAAAAAAATGATAAAGAGAGAAACCCAAAGAAATAGGTAGGACCCACTCAAAGAAAAAAATTCAAAAAAAAAAAAACCTTGATCAAAAATGTCCATATATATATTGAGTTGTTATTATGCCGAGAGGCATCTTCATATATATATATATATATATATATATATATATATATATATATATATATATATATATATATATATATATATATATATATATATTGAGTTGAGGAGTCTGATGTCGTGCCCGTGAAAATTTATTTGTGTAAATAAAAAAATGTGTAAATAAAAACCAATTCTTTTATTACACAAATAAATGTGCTAAGTGAAATGGGTATTATGCGGTAAATGGATAAATTTAATTTCTTTTGAAATGGGTGTTAAGTAAATTTAATTTCTTTTGAAATGGGTATTGGGTAAATTTAATTTCTTTTGAAATGGGTTATTACATGGTAAATGGGTAAATTTAATTTCTTTTATTGATAATGATAGGGTGAAATGGGTATTACATGGTAATAAAAAAATCCTTTTATTGATTACTTCCCTAAATTTAATTTCTTTTATTAATTGATCTATTTGGTTAGTAAAGGGTATGGTATTTTATTAATTAATAAAATGGGTAAATTTAATTTCTTTTATTGATAATGATAGGGTGAAATGGGTATTACATGGTAGTAAAAAAATCCTTTTATTGATTGCTTCCCTAAATTTAATTGATATCTTTGGTTAGTAAAGGGTATGGTATTTTATTAATTAATAAAATAGTGAAATGGGATTTCAAAGTAAAGGGTATTACACAGTAAATTCAATTGTATTTTATTTATAAGGTTAAATATTTTAAAGGTAAAAACACTTTAGTAATTTAATTTTTATAAGGGCCCTCCTTTTAAATAATTACATAAGAATATAGCTTTTAAATTAGATTATATAGTTAAATAATTTAAAGGTAAAAAACACTTTAGTAAATTAATTTGTTAATTTAAAAACTATAGTGGAAAATTTAAAATATTATATTTATAAGGGCCCTCACTTTTAAATAATTACATAAGAATAGGGGTCTCGCTATATAGTGGAAAATCTAAAATATTATATTTATAAGGGCCCTTACTAATATTATATATTGAGATTTATATTATATATATGATTTCTAATTTAATAATATTAAATAAATAAAATTTATGCTATATATTAATAATTAAAATAATAAATTAAAATTTATATTATATATTATAATTTATATTATATATGGTTTATAATTTAATAATAGTAAATTTAATTTAATTAATACTACATAATTGATATCAAGGATGTGATGATGACGGAGGAGAATGACCATGACCATGATCAGGAAGATGGTGATCATAATGATGATGATAGTGGTCAAGAAGCTTATATCAATCATGAAAATGTCAAAAAGACTAAGATTATGATGAAATGACAACCACATCGAAGACGGTGATGATCATTATGACAAGGATGATCATGAAAATGTCGAAAAATACTAAGATTATGATGAAATGACAACCATATCGAGGATGATGAAGATCATTATGACAAGGATGAGGTGAAAAATGACAATGACCACGGTTAAGATGGGGATAACCACGATGATAAGGATGACATTTATGATGTCTATTACTATTACTATTAATATAATAATAATAATAATAATAATAATAATATAGTGTTAATAATAAGAGTTTTTTATTTTTATAAATCATAATAATATCAATTTTAGTAGTAAGATTAATATTGATGATGACAATGACGACGGTGATGACAACGACAATGATGGCAGTGGTAGTGATAGTGGTGATAATAATGACGAGGATGATGATGATGACAATAAAGATGAGAATGATGATGACAATGATTATATCGATCATAAAAAATGATGACAATGACTATGATAACGATGAAAACAAAAACAACACCAAAGATGATGATGATGAGGACAATGATGATGGTGGAAATGATAGTGGTGATAATAATGATGGGGATGATGATGATGACAACGAAGATGACAATGGTGATGAAAATGATTATATCGATCGTGAAAATGATGACAATGAAACAAAAACACTAAAGACAATGATGATTGTGACAATGACGACGATTAAGATGATGATAACGACGATATTACTAATAATATTAATAAAATTATAACAATAATGTTGTATTAATAATAATAATGATTATGATGATGATGAAAATGATGATGACAATGATGGTGGTGGTAGTGATAGTGGAAATAATAATGATGAGGATGATAATGAGGAAAACGAAGATGATAATGATAGTGAAAATGATTATATCGATCGTGAAAATGATGGAAATGATTATTATGATGATGAAAAAGACAACATCAAGTACAATTACGATGATGACATTGATGGTGGTAGTAGCGATAGTGGTGATAATAATGATGAGGATGATGATGATGACAACTAAGATGAAAATGATTGTATCAATCATGAAAATGATGATGATGTCGATGAAAACAAAAATAACACTGAAGACAATGATGATTGTGAAAATCACAACAACGATGATGATGATTGTGTTAATGACGGTGATTAGGGATGATCTTGATGATGAAAAAGACAACGATGATGACATTGAAAACAATGATAAAGACAATGATTATGATGATGATGAAAAAGACAACACCAAAGATGATGATGATTGTGATGATGACAACATTTAAGATGATGATATTAATAATATCGTTAATAAAATTGTGATGATGATGATGAAAATAATGACAATGATTATGATTATGATGAAAATGACAACACCGAAGACAATGACATTGGTGACAATGATGGCGATTAAGATGATATCAAGACCATGATATTATCGTCATGATTATCATCGTCGATATAATCATCGTTAGATCAAGATCATGATTATCATCTTCACATTCATGCTCATTTTCATCTACCATCATCATCGTTATTGGCACCATCATTATCATGCATATTTAGGGTTATAGGTTTACATATTGTGGAATAGTTGTCATCCAATAATGTTGTATTAATAATAATAATGATTATGATGATGATGAAAATGATGATAATAATGACGATGATGACGACGATGATGGTGGTGGCAATGATAGTGGAAATAATAATGATGAGGATGATAATGAGGAAAACAAAGATGATAATGATAGTGACAATGATTATATCAATCGTGAAAATGATGACAATAATTATTATGATGATGAAAAAGACAACACCAAGTACGATTACGACAATGACATTGATGGTGGTGGTAGCGATAGTGGTGATAATAATGATGAGGATGATGATGATGACAACTAAGATGAAAATGATTGTATCAATCAAGAAAATGATGATGATGTCAATGAAAACAAAAATAACACTAAAGACAATGATGATTGTGACAATCACAACAATGATGATGATGATTGTGTTAATGACGGTGATTAGGGATGATCTTGATGATGAAAAAGACAACGATGATGACATTGAAAACAATGATAAAGACAATGATTATGATGATGATGAAAAAGACAACACCAAAGATGATGATGATTGTGATGATGACAACAATTAAGATGATGATATTAATAATATTGTTAATAAAATTGTGATGATGATGATGAAAATAATGACAATGATTATGATGATGATGAAAATGACAACACCGAAGACAATGACGTTGGTGACAATGATGGCGATTAAGATGATATTGACCATGATATTATCGTCATGATTATCATCATCGATATAATCATTGTTAGATCAAGATCATGATTATCATCTTCACATTCATGCTCATTTTCATTTGCCATCATCATCGTTATTGGCACCATCATTATCGTGCATATTTAGGGTTTAAGGTTTACATATTGGGGAAATAGTTGTCATCTTTTTCATTTTCATCATTATCATACCATGATCTTGATTATCACGATCATGGTCATTGTCATTTTTCATTATTATTATTGTGACCCTCATTATCATCGTCGATATAATCATTGTTAGATCAAGATCATGATTATCATCTTCACATTCATGCTCATTTTCATTTTCCATCATCATCGTTATTGGCACCATCATTATCATGCATATTTAGGGTTTAAGGTTTACATATTGGGGAAATAGTTGTCATCTTTTTCATTTTCATCATTATCATACCATGATCTTGATTATCACGATCATGGTCATTGTCATTTTTCATTATTATTATTGTGATCCTCATTATCATACATGTTTAGGTATTCATTT